>QVTF01024091.1:3727500-4425000 GCA_003573665.1 Oxygymnocypris stewartii
ATCTAGAGTCCTTATCAGGTCAAGAAAATGATCATATTACTCCAATTTTACAGTCTCTGCACTGGCAACCTATTAAGTTTCGTTCCAGTTACAAAATATTATTACTTACCTAAAAGGCTCTAAATGGGTTAGCTCCTGCGTACCAAACTAGTCTTCTATCACGCTACAACCCAACCCACTCCCTAAGGTCGTATAACTCTGGACTCTTGGTAGTACCTAGAATAGCAAAGTCCACTAAAGGAGGTAGAGCTTTTCATATTTGGCGCCCAAACAAATATGCCTTCCTGATAATGTTCGGGGTTCAGACACACTCTCTCTGTTTAAATCTAGATTAAAGACACATCTCTTTAGCCAAGCTTTGAAACTGCAGTTCTCAAGGTCAAGGTCAAGGTTTGTTTATTCGTCACATACTAAATTATACAGGGTATAATCAGAAGTGAAATGTAAATCAAGTCAGGTCCGCTCAGTGGACAGTGCAAAGAAATAAAAATTGAATAAAAGTAACACAACACAAGAGCATATATATAAATATAAGTAAAAAAAAAAGAAGACAAATAAAGAGTAAAATGTGCAATAGAATAAAAAGTGCACAACAAATAAGATGTGCAAAACAGTATACTGGGACTTAATAAATAGTAATATGAACAGGGATGTGCAAGAGGGATGTGCAAACGGGTTGTACCGATATATACATGTAGCAGCAATACGGATGATGGGAATAGTGGATGTTTACAGTTAATAAATGAGTCTTGTAAATGTTTATGAAACTGATTTTGTGTTAAGGAGCCTGATGGCCTGGGGGAAGAAGCTCCTCCTCAGTCTCTCAGTTTTTGCCATCATGCTCCTGAAGCGCTTGCCAGATGGCAGTAAACAGAAGAGATGGTTACTGGAGTTGAGTCTTTGAGGATTTTTGCAGCTCTGCTTTTACAGCGTTTGAAGTAGATGTCCTGCAGAGAGGGAAGAGCAGACCCTGAGATGCGCTCAGCCAAGCGCACAACTCTCTGTAGAGCTTTGCAGTCCTGATTTAATGAGTTACCATACCACACTGAGATGCACTGAGTCAGTACACTTTCTATGGCCCCTGAATAGAAAGTTTTCAGGATTGCTGGAGAGACCCTGAATTTCCTCAGCTGTCGCAGATGATACAGTCTTTGCCTGGCTTTCTTAACCTGAGTCTGAATGTGTGTAGTCCAAGTCAGGTCCTCGGAGATGTTTACACCGAGGTACTTGAAGCTGCTCACCCTCTCCACAGGGGTCCCACTGATCATAAGAGGAGTGTAGGGCCGCTGCTGTCTCTTCCTGAAGTCTACAATCAGCTCTTTAGTTTTGCTCACATTCAGAGAAGGAAGTGGAGCTGTGAGAGGACACGCAGTCGTGAGTGTATAAAGAGTAGAGCAGGGGGCTCAGGACACAGCCCTGTGGGGCTCCTACGTTCAGGGTGATGGAGTTGGAGGTGAACTGGCCGACTTTCACCACTTGTGGTCTGGCGGTGAGGAAATCTTGAATCCAGTCACAAAGTGAAGAGGTTATGCCGAGGTCAGAGTTTAACAGCCAGCTTGGTGGGGACTATAGTATTGAAAGCGGAGCTATAGTCGATGAAAAGCAGCCTTACATAGTTGCCATTTTTGCTGTCAATGTGAGTGAGGGACGAGTGCAGGACCTGGGAGATGGCATCATCAGTAGACCTATTTGGCCGATAGGCAAACTGAAGAGGGTCCAAAGTAGCAGGGATGGAGGAGCAAATGTGGTTCTTTAATAGTCTCTCAAAAACCTTCATGACTGTTGATGTGAGGGCAAGTGGACGATAGTCATTCAGGCAAGAGGGTTTACTGTTCTTAGGCACAGGGATTATGACAGATTTTTTAAAGGAGGTGGGAACAACAGAGGTAGTGAGGGACTCATTAAATATGTATGTAAACAAACCAGCAAGCTGATCAGCACAGGACCTCAGAACGCGACCAGTAATCCCATCGGGTCCTGCTGCTTTTCTGACGTTCCCTCTCTTTAGTTCCCTCCGAACCTCATCCTCTGACAAGGTGATAGCAAGATCATTGCTGCTCTGTCTGCTGCTTTCTGACGCGCAGATCGGCAGAGTCGCGCCGCCGCCATTACATTCAAAGCGGCCGTAGAAGGTGTTTAGCACTTCGGCCAGCAACGGATCTGCTCTCACCTCTGCAGAGGAGTTATTTCCAGAGGAACAGATGGTCTTCAGTCCCTGCCACGTGTGTCGAGAGTCATTGAGCTGAAAATGTGACTCAATTCTCTCCCTGTATCGGCGTTTAGCAGCTCTGACTGCCCGTCGGAGAGCATAGCACGATGCTTTGTACTCGCTCATGTTTCCTGACAAAATACCAGTGTTGTATGCGGCAGTTCGATGGTTAACCGCATGACGGATTGTTCTGTCCACCCACGGTTTCTGATTTGAGAATGTCCTTATTGTTACCGTTTCAGTAGCTTGCTCGGTTAGTGTGTTGACAAAGCTTAATGCTACATCCGTGAATTCGCTGACGTCAGATGAACTCGCCCGCAACATGTCCCAGTCAACGTCATCAAGAGCCGCCTGTAGCGTAGCTTCAGAGTGGGAGGACCAGCGCGTCATTTCCCTCTCCACTGGGGGTTCCTGAACGATCCGTTGTTTGTATTCCGGTGTGAGGAAAATGGCGGCATGGTCCGATTTTCCAAAATCCGGCAGTGAGTGGGCTTTGTAGGCATTTTTGAACTGGGTGTAGCAATGATCGAGTGTATTCGGTCCTCTGGTTGGACAGGATATATGCTGATGAAAGTTCGGCATGACCTGCCATATATCTGATCAAATGCACATTATTATGCTTTAGCTTGGGTTGAACAAATAATTTTGCTTGGATGGAACAACAGCTACGCTAATTATGTCTCTATTAATGATCCGAGATGACTGAACACCTGAGAAGAAAGGATGCCTACCCCTCAGAGAACCTCGGAGGAAGCCAACCCTCAGACAGTATACAGAATTAACCTAATTTTGCCATACGTTAAATACATTACGTTTCTGCAATATATAAATCTATCGCAGAAACTTAATTTCCTGTAAAGCTGCTTTGCAACGATTGTATCGTGAAAAGCACTATACAAATAATCTTTAATAGAATTTGTTTAATAGCATCTTTTTTATGACTGAAGGCAAGTATCATTCACACCAATACACTGATGTCTCTAGTAAATTTATCTTTTTTTCCTAATATTTAACCACTGACTATCCTATCATAACAGTATAATTGAGAGCTATTCATTTTAAAATGTATTAGACTTTCAGAACAACTTCTAATTTAAGTGAGCTTAAAACAATCTTCATATAAACATCTACACCCATTCATTATCCATTACCTGAGCGTCCCTGATCCCCTCAGAGATCCGCTGCTCTTGCAAACTCCCAGACACATCATTCATCTCATCGGCTCCTTCATCATCACTGGACAGCACGACTGAAGGAGAGAAACAGATGTGTATTAACCAATCACAAATGCCTTTGTGCAAAAGGTCAGATGTTCTTGCTTCCATTGATGTTCTTTGGGGCAAAAGCCATCAGGTTGTGCATTATAATATAATTTGAGATGACATTTTTGTATATTAAATTAGGAACAAATGAAGAATAAAGCCTTTTCACCAGTGGTCTCAGACTTCTGGACCACACCGCATGCGTCTAAAAGTTCTGGAGGAAAAACAAACTTAAGGCCTCCTAGTTAAACCTCTGATGCTACATTTTCCAATGAGGAAAACGCGAGTCTTGACAGATGTTTGCTTCAGTAAACAGTTTGTGTGTGTATTTGGAAAGATCACGATTAACACCATCGATGGTCAGATAGTCATTCCGACATTGTGTTCTTACAGTTCAATAGTATGTTTCTAATAAAACTATCAGACGATTTTTCTTGCATTTGGTGATTGATGAGTGAGAATTTCTGACCATGTATTTATTTTTTCCCTTCCTCTCTGCAGCAGAAGCTTCTCTTTGGCTGGGTCCCATAATGGGCTTTGAGAGAGAAACAGGGACATGGGTAATCCGCTCTCTTTTTTTCATCCTTCACCTCCTTCCCTTCCTCTTCCTGTCCACCAATCCATCAGAAAACAATAACAAATGTAATGCCGCCCATCTGTTTTTGCTACATTAAAAGTGGTTTGAATTGGACAAATTTGCAAACTAAGCAGACATTTGCTCGAATCAATCCATTCATTTTTTGTCACTAAAGGAAAGATTTATAACAAAAGGGAACTGAAGCATTCAAATAGGGATGCACGATATTTGATTTTTGCCGATATCCAATATTTTTCAACAAATTTTGTCCGATGCCGATACCAATATATTTCCTTTTGTTTGGAAACACCACCAAGTGTCTCCTGTGCAGAAATTATAAGCAAAATATTTTTAATTTTGGTTAGTTTTTAACAATAACTTATTTCTCAGAATTAAATAAATATTTAACTTTTTTGACAGTACATTGATTTTTTTTTTTAAATAACTATAAATAAACTATATATCAATCACTGCATAACACCCCCCCCCCCCTAAATGTAATGATTTGTTTAAAAAATAAAATGCATTACACATTAATGAATAAATCAGTATATATAATAAATTATTTAATTTAGAGGTGTAATGTTTGTGATTTTTCCCCAATGTAAGCTATAGCATCTGACCATTAAATCAAAAAATCTGTCCGATAATATTATGCATCCCTACTTTTAAAGAAGAAAAAAAATTGAAAACACCATAAGATAGCTTTTTTATCAGCTAAAGAATTAAGTTTAAACTTAAAGACATTAATCTTTATGAGGACATCCTTCATCCAATGACAGCTCAGAACAAACACCGCCTCCATAACAATAGGACCACCATGTAGTCATAGAAAAGGTGGCATTTTGTCAGATGGGTTGATTTGGTTTTATTCTCTTTTTAAGTTCACACTCAGTTTGCATTTCTCAATCCAGATTCTACTTTGTCCACAGGTGAAAGTTTACCATTTTATTTAAGCATGAACAATATATCTGTATCATAAGAGATACTGGAAAAGTTATTTTTTTTATTCGGTTTCAGTCCCTTTTTGCTTTCACATTCAATCTGCATTTCTCAATCCAAATTCCACTTCATCAACTGGTGAAAGTTTATTATTTTATGTAGGCATGCACATTATATAACAGTTAATGGAAAAGGCTTATTTTTTTCCTGTTAATTCGGATTAACTCCTTTTTATGTTCACACTCAATTTGCATTTTTAAATCTAGATTCCACATTGTTCTGGAAAAAGTAACTAATACTTCTGGTGGAAATAACTATTTTATTTAGGGATCAGTACAATAGCATGTATCTGAAAAAGTTTGCCCTTTTTAAGCCTGCGTGGTTAATTCAGTATTAATCTCTTTTTAAATTCATATTCAATCTGCATTTAGGTTGATATCCTCTAGATAATTGTTTCATTGATGAAGGTTTACTATTTATTTTATGGATGCACAATGGATCTGTATCATAGCAATTATCATAAAAAAAGAAGAAAAACAACAACTTTTTTTTAACCTGTTGGGTTAATTCAGTTTTACTCTTTTTATGTTCACAAAAAAAAACTTGCTGCGTGTACTGCATTAAGCTAACTGAGACTTGTTATAGCACTTGCATATCGTTGCTCTTTTGTTGATTTTGATTGCTTCCATGGTCCTCATTTGTAAGTAGCTTTTGATAAGAGCGTCTGCTAAATCAATAAATGTAAATGTAATGAATATCTATTTTTCATAATGTACATTTGTTTGTTATAATGCTGTGATGCATAAATTCACTTTTAGAATTATCAGCCAAAAAAACAACATCTATAATTATCAACTTATTGTATTGTAATATTTATACATCTTTATTTATTTTAACAAACCTACAAAATTGGTTGGAGTTATCTTGACCTTCTAACCATTTCTAAGAGATCTGGTGCCTCTGCCAATCAGTGCTTTTAGGAAATACGTCTTCCATTAAAGAAAAAGGCAGCACGTTCACTTTTTTACAAGCATTTATGGGGTAAGCTGGCATACATGTCATGCAAGTGTTGTTAAACGCACTACCCACCTCCCTGAAGGGTAAGAAAGTTTAAATAAGGCATTTTGCACTTAAATCAATTTTTGAAAAGTGATGGAAAGAATAATATGAAAGAACGAAAAAAAGACAGTCACACGAACTTGGCTCTGTGGAGCTAGGCTTGGATCTCTTGTAGGTCTTGGAGAAAACCTGGGGCTTCCTCCTCAATCTGTTGCTGTAAAACGACGCAAAAGGGTCTTTGCTCTTGGCCTCTGGAGGGAAAGACAGCGGGTCTTTTCTATTAGGCAAGGAGTTGGCAGCTCTTTCTCCAGGGGTCCTCAGATACCAAGCTGGAGCCTCCTGAAGAGAGCGGCCTGAGCAGAGGCTGGGTTCATGATTGGATGGTTTGGAAACAGATTCTTTATTCAACACAGTTCCATTCTTGTTTTTGCTTACTGTGCTCTGGAGTCAGAAGGGACAAGAACAAAGAACAAAGAGGTTACAAATAACTCTAGCTGAGGGACCATACCCTGTCAAAAACTGGCAATGGTTCAGCTCTTTAATATTAATTAGGTAACAATACTGAATACTTAGATAAAAAGCAACCTTAGCATGAAGTACTTAATATTCATGACCTAACACTTAGACATAGTTAGAATTTTATTCTAACACTTAGACATAGTTGGAACTTACATTTTATAACTAAGTACCAAAATCAGTATGACTAAATTAATAGGTACTACTCATATTATGGTGACTATGGATGCTATAGGCAAAATAGCAACACTTTACCATAGTAGGATTTGTAATTTAACCACTAGTGTACCGATGATAGTATGGTCTAATTAATATATATGAGTCCTACTTTGGTGAATGCTCAATTCATGAATATTAAGTAACATGAATGGAAGCTCCTGGAGGGTTTTGAGGCAATGTCAGTATAGCCTATTTTATATTTATGGGCCAAGACTATAAGTTGTTCTATGTTGAAACTGTGCTTCATGAATATTAATTAGGTAGCATGACTTCAGTGGCTACGATTACATGCAACCAAATAATCAGTTTGTAATCGGATTGATGGCTCAATCTGACTTAAAAAGCTTAATGTAGACACCTTAATCGTTCCGATTGTGCTCGATATGAATGAAATTTAGATCCGATTGAAGGGGGTTGTTTATTCCTTTTCTAATCTGATTGAGTGTGCATGTAAACACTAGATCGGATTGAAAACCGAAACTGAAAGGACTGCGCATGTGCAATGACACAGAACTAGTGTAATGACGTATGACGTGCGGAATGAGCAGTTCATCCTTTTGAATAAAATGTTGTATAAGTGCGTGTCCTGTCATTATAAAACTCTCCTTTCACTCAGCAACTGTGGAGTAGAACAACCTCCCACCAGTCCTTGTTTTCGGACTCTCATCCACAGGCAACCCATTTTGGGCACGGGGAGGGGCATTTTTCTGCATGGTAAATATGAGCAGCACGGCACTGCGGTTTATATGTATATTTATCAAGAAATGGAAAAATATCACTGCTGTTAAATTTTTTTGAAGAAACAGAGCCGTTATTATGTGAGAGACCCTATATTAGAGCAGTGTGCACGTAAAAAAAAACAATCTATTCCGATTTGAAGCCTGTGACATAAATGCGCACATCAACCTGATCACTGTATTTAGCGTTCATGTAAACACTACATACAGATTCATCAATCGGAATGAATTCAGTCCAATTTAACAAAAAATTGTGCATGTAAACGTAGCCAGTGTACCCTAATTAATATTTATGAGCAAAGACATCATTCAAGGTGGTATGATCCAACATAACCATAAATACATAATAGTTATGACCTACACATTTGCCATGTAGGAAGGAATTTAACTTCACTACCTCTGTACCAACATCAGTATGGCCAAATTAATGAGTATGAATCCTGGTGAAACTTCGGCTAGAGAATATTATTTAGATGGACACGCCAGTGTGGTAATAAAGCAAAATCTGATTTAATAAGCATTTATGATCCAACACTTTGCCATGATAACTTAATTTACCTGTATATAATTTATATTTATGAGCCAAGACTTTGGAACAGCACTGCTATGAACAAATTAATATTTATAAGTCCTACTATGGTGAAGGTTTGATTAATGAATATGAATTAGATAACACAACTGCATTGTTTGCAAAGGTTATAAAGCAACAAAAGTGTGATCATTTTGTTTTATGAAATTGTTGATACAAGTCGATATGATCGAACATGACATAAAATAAGAAAGCCCTAATTTATATTCATGGGCTAAGACTTTGCCATATTTCGACATTATGCTAAGCTTTGGGATAAATATAAATTAGGTCAAAGTGACATTGGGTCTTATCCTTCCTCGATAGAAGCCCTACTATGGAGAACTTAAATGAACTTGGGTTTAGACCAGATAGCAATGCCAGAATGTAATTAATATTCATGAGCTAAAACTTTAAAGTAGAAGAATTCATCATTTTTCAAAATTGAGTGGGCACTACAGATTATTGAATGTATTTTATTAGTAACAGACCTGAACACCATCTCACCTTAGAGACGTCACCAACAGAACCTGTGGAATTTAATTTGCAGACTTGCTGTGAAACGTGGGCCGTATCCTCTGAAGTAGACGACCTCTGTGTCTCTTTCACCTGAGAGTGGCCTTGTGACCCTTCAGTTTCTTCTTCCTCATGGAAAAGCCCACATGCCTCCAGTTCCCCCGGATCCAGGCCTAACAAGATGGAATGATGGAGAAATTGGTGAAATAAAAAGAAAAGAAGAAAACTCCAGAATTTTACAAGCAGCACATAACCTTCTCCTAACAACTGTTTTTTTCTCTTTATGCAGTCCCCAGTACATATAAAACTGCCTTATTGACCAAATATCATTCCTCCACCTTGGTGGAGGTCACATCAGCCATGAAACCGGCTAAATCGACCAATTCCCTGGAGACGTGGAACTAGACAGAGTATAAGAGAGAAAGCCAGCGAGAAGGAGAGCAGCAGGACAATTTTAACAGATCCATAAAGTTAAGCATTTGTTTATTTATCAGCGATCCGAAGCCAGGAAAACTCTGATGCCGTCCAATATTATGTAGAGCAGGGAGTGAAGGAGGGTCAAAGGAAAGGAGACAACTGTGAGATGTTAAACATACTGCCTGAAGTACAATGGAGGGAAAGAGCAGCGACAAAGCTGATCATTAAGTTACTTAGAGATGCAGAGAGTTAGTAAAGTCCAAAAATGGGGCATTTTCCCTCATTAGCTTCTTGATAATCTACAGCAGATATCTCAGCCAAAGTTTACAGTTTGCTTTAACTGCTTATTCTGTTTAATGATCCAACTCATTAGGGAAAAACCAAGTCACTTTCTGAATTACGCAAGAATAGTCATGCTATACTGCGTTTGCGTTTTTGGCAAGAATCAGCATTAAGCAAATTTTATTTTAAATGTATGGTTGATTTTATTCTATAGTTTTGTGTTTTCTGAAGAAAATGTGAGTGGTGTGTGCATATGCAATTCTCAGTACCACAGTTCTAAAAACGGATGCCAAGTAAAAAAAATTGTCAATATTATTATTTTATTTATTATTTTTTTATGAAGAAATTATATGGGGTGTCAAACAGAAAATAATTATACAAAATATTCATTTAATTTATCTTTAAATTATTGAAAATCAAACTTTTTTTGGCAAACAAAGGGAATTTACTTTACTACAGAAATGTTGTGTGATCATTCCTTAAAAAATTAAGTTTTCATAATTTTAGTAGTAGTGTTATGTACATTCTGCTGAAATAATATTTTCTTAAAAAAATAAGACTTATTTTTTTGACGGGTTGCCGTGAATACCTTTACATGTGTGTATATGATATGAGGATAGCTTTACTCAAATGAAACGGTGAAACGCTCATGAAGTGACTCAGAGTAGTTCTGGAGATGTTGTTCGTGTGTTTATGTCCTCAGTGAGATGTCACATGCGCTTCAGTGTGTGTGTGCTAAAGGAAAACGTGCGTCATTCATTCATACAGAGATATGACCACGCACTATGATTTAATGGTCATTAGATTGCGTAAATCAGAGGGAAATAGACTGAAAAATGCAGGAAAATACATCACGCGGCATGGTGATGACGGCTGTGGGAGTTCTCTCTTCAAAAAGTTAGCAGGCAGAGGGGGACATCACAGGGTTTTCCGTTGTGCCAGTGGAATGGCAATCTGCTTGCCGCACAAGGCAGCGTCACGTGTTGCTTCCAGACGCGCCTGTATATTAATCAGCCTAATTTGCAGCATAATCGGCCGATGCCGATTAATTAAAAATGCCAAAAGTCGGCAGATTGATCAGTTGACCTCTATATCTGAATATATAGAAGTAAATCTGAATATATAATTTACATTCATATATTCAAACTATATATTTTCAGATTTTGTATCGGTACTGCTTATTGATACAACTGTGCAAAAATATATGATGTGAAAAATTTTTGAAAATGTAATGTTATTTTATTACTGCTGAAATGTAGCAACTGTATTAAAGTTCTTCAGTCAGGAGCTGGGAGTTATTTTTCTCTTTGTGTTTTATTTTATTGACATTTAAAGGAATAGTTCACCCATAAATGAAATAATTGGCATCATTTACTCACTCTCAAGTGGTTTTAACCCTGAATGAGTTTCTTATGTTAAATATAAAAATTATTTTGAAGAATGTGTTCATTTCTATTCTTGTGCTGAACACAAAAGAAGATATTTTGAAGAATTTGGGTAACCAAACAGTTGCTGGTCCCCAGTGACTTCCTTTTCTTTCTTCTATCAAAGTCAGTGCAGGGAACTCGCTCGTCTCTCTCTTCCGGGTCCTGAACTCCCCGCATTAACACTATCATTGCTGGTGCAAAAATAAATAACGGCAATTTCCCATTGATTATAAAGTCTGTGCACTACAATATGGTATTGCGTGTTTCCTGATGCTTCTGTTCAGTTCGCAATGAGAAGCACTTGCACGTCGTTTTTAATGCTGCAGTTAATCAGAAGAAAGGGTGTGATTCAGACCGTCTGATGTCATTTAAAAAAACAGCAGATCAAGCATCACTTATTCAACATAATATCTTACAAGAAAGTATTCTTGTCGCAAAAAACTCGCAGTTTTATTCAATTGACCACTTCTAGAACATGTTTGTTTTTGGTCGCATCTTTGCGGTTACGAATGCAATTGGGTGAATCACTGATTCACTAAGCCAGTCATAAAACAGTCATTTTATTCGCTCCTGAAGGATTCAGCCATTTTGAAAGAATGTTTGAATGACTTCTGCCACCTGCTGGCCGTTTTAAGTTTCCCATCTAAAAGTAGGCATATTACATTATTTTCCAACATATTTCTGTATTCAGAATTTTGTATTTAAAACATTAATCTCATAACATTATTTATGCAATAATAAATACAGCCTAAATGTACGAATGCCACATCTAAATGTCACTTCATGCAGCTTCTGTGCAGTGCTAAGATGAGTTTTGTTTACACCATTTCATGGCTATTCTGCCAGTCATTCATTCACATTAATTAACTATTCAGATAAAAATCTTGTCTGTTTTAATTTATTTATAAAATTGAGATTCATTTTGTAGAATTGTATTTTAAATTTACACAATACTGCTTGGTAACATGATACTTCAGCTGGTATAGTATCGTAAGACATTTTTATGGTATTGAGACAAGACAACCCTATTAGATAAACCTTGCTAGTACCGGGTTGGACCCCCTTTTTTACCTTCATAACTGCCTTAATTATTCTTGGCATTGATTCAACAAGGTGTTGGAAACATTCCTCAGAGATTTTGGTCCATATTGTCATGATAGCATCAAGCAGTTGCTGCAGATTTGTCGGCTGCACATCCATGATACGAACCTCCCGTTCACCACATCCCAAAGGTGCTCTATTGGATTGAGATCTGGTGACTGTGGAGGCCATTTGAGTAAAAGTGAACTCATTGTCATGTTCAAGAAACCAGTCTGAGATGATTTGAGCTTTGTGACATGGTGCATTATCCTGCTGGAAGTAGTCATCAGACAACGGGTACACTGTAGTCCTAAAGGGATGGACATGTTCGGCAACAATACTCAGGTAGGCTGTGGCATTTAAACGTTGCTCAATTGGTACTAATGGGCCCAAAGTGTGCCAAGAAAATATCCCCCACACCATTACACCACCACCACTAGCCTGAACCGTTGAGACAAGGCAGGATGGATTCATGCTTTCATGTTCTTTACGCTAAATTCTGACCCTACCATCTGAATGTCGCAGCAAAAATCGAGACTCATCAGACCAGGCAACGTTTTTCCATTCTTTCAATGTCCAATTTTGGTGAACCTGTGCCAATTGTAGCCTCCGTTTCCTGTTCTTAGCTGACAGGAGCGGCACCCGGTGTGGTCTTCTGCTGCTGTAGCCCATCTGCTTCAGGGTTCAACGTGTTGTGCATTCAGAGATGGTATTCTGCATACCTTGGTTGTAACGAGTAGTTATTTGAGTTACTGTTGCCTTTCTATCATCTCGAACCAGTCTGCCCATTCTCCTCTGACCTCTGACATCAACAAAGCATTTTCGTCCACACAACTGCCGCTCACTGGATGTTTACTCTTTTTCAGACCGTTCTCTGTAAACCCTAGAGATGGTTATGTGTGAAAATCCCAGTAGATCAGCAGTTTTTGAAATACTCAGACCAGCCCGTCTGGCACCAACAACCATTCCACGTTCAAAGACACTTAAATCTCCTTTCTTCCCCATTCTGATGCTCGGTTTGAACTTCAGCAAGTCGTCTTCACCACATCTAGATGCCTAAATGCATTGAGTTGCTGCCATGTGATTGGCTGATTAGAAATTTGTGTTAATAAGCAATTGAACAGGTGTACCTAATAAAGTGGTCAGTGAGAGTATATATATATATATATATATATATATATATATACACAGTGCCCTCCAAAAGTAATGGAACAGTAAAGACAAAATTGCTCTGTTGGCTGTGGAGTCAAGACATTTACAAATATGATTAAAAGATTAATATGAGACAAAACTACAGAATGTCACATTGTATTATTGGGTGATTCAACACATAGATGTTTTAGCAGCTAAGAAGTTCAGCACTTTTAGAGTTTCATCCCCCTGATCTGATGTGAGCATAAGTATTGAAACAGTTGCCTCACAGGTCTTTATAAGTGATCAGCTGTGTCCTGTTGCATTAATTCTTCAGGTATTAAAAGCAGGGAATGTGTCGTATCAGTTAAATCCATCACTTCTGTATTCTGAATCTTGCATTCAATGATGACACACATAAACCAGGATGAAGATGACTTTGAGAGAAAAGCAAGCAATTTGGATGCTAAAAGAAAAGAGGAAGTCAATTAGAGCTCTAGCAAAAATAAAGGGCATGGAGAAATCAAGACTTTGGAAACCACCAGCAACCAACAACTACCTGATCGGTTGAGAAAACAACAGTAGTTGATGACAGACAAATCAAAAAAGCTGTGAAAATGAACCCTGACCCAAAAATATGTGTCTGTAAAATCACCAACAACTTCCAGAAAGCTGGGGTGATGCTCGGACAATCTTCTGTCCTCAGGAGACTTTGACACAGAATTACAGATGCTACACAGCAAGATGCAAACCTCTGACCAGCACCAAAAACAGAAAGGCAAGATTAGATTTTGCAAAAAAAAGCACAAAGGTGAGCCAGAAGAGTTTTGGAACGGTGTTTATGGACTGATGAGACAAAGATGAACCTTAATCTAAGTGACAATACTTATGCTCACATCAATTACTGGGATGAACACTAAAAGTGCTGTTCTTTTTATTTGGTAAAACATGTATGTGTTGAAACGGCTAGTAATAAAATGTGACATTCTGTAGTTTTGGCTCATATTCATCTTATAAATTCATCTTCTATATATTCAGACTTATAACTATATAGTGATTTACTTCTATATATTCACAATGTACATTTATATAATGATTTCACATACACACACTAGGGAAGCCCGTTTACGCCACTGAATAAAAAATTAAAAAGGTTATTGCGACTTTTTATTTCACAATTCTGCCTTTTTTTCTCAGAATTGTGTGATGCAAACTTGCAAATCTGACTTTTTTTCTTTACATTTTTGAGTTTATATCTCGCAATTCTGACTTTTTTTCTTGCAATTCTGAATATTTTAATCAGAATTGTGAGATATAAACTCGCAATTCTGAGAACATATAAATCTCCCCCTGGAGAAACTGGACTTTAACTCGCAATTGTGAGAAAAAAGTTAGAATCACAAGAGAAGTCAGAATTGCGAGAAAAGAAGTCAGAATTTCGACAAAAGTCAGATTTGCGAGAAAAGAAATCAAATTCGCGACAATTTTGCAATAATCTTGCAATTGTGAGATAAAAAGCAATAACCTTTTTTTTTCAGTAACCTGACAAGTGTTAAAAGACTATTAAAAACCTTTACGTTAACTGAAATAAATGTTAACTGAAACAAATTTTAGTTATACTGTCAGTAAACACTTTCAAAGCTACATTTCTAACTTCCTTTTCGTTTTAAAATAAAATAAGTAATACAATTTAAAATAAAAGTATGTTAAAATTTCAGTAAACAGTTCTGAAGCTACATTTCTAACCTTCTTTTAAGTACTAAAATCACTAAAACTAATATATATAAAAAAAAACATAAAATAATAAAACACAAAATTACCAACCTAAAATAAAAATAAACCTAATTAAATATGATTAAGTTTCTTTTTATAAAATACTACATTAATGATACTTCTACATAAATAAGACAGGGATATACCTCGACTAATCTTGAACGAAGAGCTTTCAGATGCCCCCGTATGGTTCTCATCATGGCAGAGAAGTGTATCTGATGCTCTTTTGGGTCTCCATCTGAAACAAATAAAAACATGTTCTAAAACCCACTAGATCATACTGGAATCTCCCACTCTGAACCACGTGCACTAACCGCCATACCATGGTTCAGCTTCTCACCTGTTATTTCCTGTGAAGTCTCTCCCTGTGGTTGGAGTTTGACACTGGGCTCTGAAACCAGGAGTCTCGGAAACCTTATTGGGTGTCCTGTTTACCTGAACAGGGCTGATTTTTATGGGTTGTTTGTTCATTTTAAAACTGAATTGTCCACGTGTGGCTCTTTTGGGAATGTTATCCGAGCTGGTGCGTGAGTCCGGTGAAAGATCCCGCCGGTCACCGCTGAGAGACGGCCTGACGAGTCTGCTACATAAAAATGAGACAAATACAAATAACATGTGCTGTTATGCAACTGTTTATGATGTTTTGCTTTCTCAATGTGGCTCTGATACTTGTTACAATGTAAATATATAGATTTTTTTGTCCATTTTATCATCTGCTAGGAATTGCTTTTGTAAGTCTGACAGCTCAAAAGTGGCACACTTTAATGCTTAGGGTTAGGAATTTGTTTGGAATAATTCATATTTGTTAATGTTCTGAAAATAAGTCTGTTTTGCTCACCAAGGCTGCATTTACTTGATCAAAAATAAAGTAAATACAGTAATTTTGTGAAATATTACGATTTAAAATAATTAAATTTTGTAATGTCATTATTACAATTTAAAAGAATTGTTTTCTTTTTTGAATATATTTTAAAATGTAATTTATTCCTGTGACGCAAAGCTGAATTTTCAGCATCATTACTCCAGTCTTCAGTGTCACATGATGCATCAGAAATCACTCTAATATACTGATTTTATGCTCAAGAAATATTGCTTATTATTATAAATGTTAAAATCAGTATATATTTTTCTTCAGCATTCTTTAATGAATTGTATTTTGTTATAATATGTCTTTTCAGTCACTTTTGAACAATTTCATGCATCCTTTTTTAATCAAAATATTGCAAAATACACAGAAAAACAATAATATAATGTATTAATATTCTAAATTTTATTGAATTTTCTTCAGATTATTATTAATTTATTTATTATTCAATTTTTAATGCATTTTTGTGAAAACTACCTTTCAACAGTATAAAGTAAGGACATACAAAAAATGCAAGGGCACATTAAATTATTGAAAATAAAGATATTTATAATGTTACAAAATATTTTTTATTTCACATATATGCTGTTCTTTTTAGTGTTCTATTCATCACAGAATCTTGAAAAAAAATTGAAAAGATATTAAGCAGCAAAAACCATTATTAATAATTGAGTGCCAATAATAATTGAACCAGCATTTTAAAATAATTCCTGAAGGATCATGTGACACTGAAGCTTGGAGTTTTAATGCTAAAAATTCAGCTTTGCATCACAGAAATAAATTGCATTTAAAATATATTAAAATAAAAGAAAAACTTTATTTTAAATCCTAATAATATTTCTGCTTTTGCTGCATTTTTTATCAAATAATAGCAGCCTTGGAGAGCATAGACCCACTTAAAAAACATAAAAGAAAAACATAATTACTCCCAACTTCTGAGCAGTAGTGTCACAGTGAAGCTGGTTTTAACGAACACCACTTACAAAGTGAATAAACAGCTCCATCTGGTGATGGTTCCCAAACATTCAAAGCATGGTATTCTGAAGTCTTACCTCACCGAATCACTCATCTGACCTTCCTTTGACAGCATATTTCCATTAGAACTGCTTTTATGAGGCATTCTTCCATTAAGAGTGGCTGAACCCCACTGCCTCTGTGGAACAAAAAGAGTTGCTTTACATAAAAAGACTGAAATGAGACCGATAACACATTTTTATTGGCTGATTATATGGACAGCTGTGTATTAGCGTAGATGAAGGCATCATTACCTTGTGTGAGTTGCTGTCCTGCAGTCGAGACAGTGGAGATTGCATGTCAAGACGGCATGAATCTGACGGCTGCTTCTTTTTGGGGATTCTGAACGGGACTGCCATCTACAACACACATGATAACTGTTAGGATACTCAACGTATTTGTTAATTATTTCACTTTTACACCATAATATATAAGCTTAACACATTAAAGCAAACAGAGTGTATGTTTTTTTGTTTGGAAATCTAAAGACTTTTAATTTGTATAAACAGGGTTCCTTCAGGGTTAAATTTAAAAAATGTACAAGACCAAGTAAAGAACAATTAAGAAATAAAATGAATTATTTAAGGAAAACCAAACATTAATGTCTAGATGAATGTCTAGGGTCGTATTTCCAACAGATCTGCATTACTTTTTTTATTAATTTGAAATAAGCAAATAAATAAATAGATAGAATATTCCACTAAAATATGGAAATAATAACTTTCACAGTACCTGCAAAACATTAACATAAATGTACTTGAAATGCAAAATAATGCTTGTTTTCTGAGGAATTGATCAAAATGAAGAAAGTTTATGCTTAAAACAACAAATATCTCCCAAAAGGTTCAGAAAAAAATATTCTAAACACCGACCATTCACATATTTGTTCTTGTTTTAAACAGAAACTCGCTTCATTTTGTTAAATTTCTCAGAAAACAAGACATCTTATCTTCATTCTCAAGTACATGCATCCTGGATGTTTAGATATGTGTACTGGAAAAACAGGACAAAAACACTTTAGAAGATATTGTTGTTTGCAGTGCATGCAACATTTAATGCCATGACTGAATTTACTGCTCAAATTGTAGACATTTTTAATGCTTTAATTTGTGCAAATTAATGACATTTCAAAACCTTTTGTAGTCCTTAATAAAACTAGTTATTTTCAATATATATGTGTGTGTGTGTGTGTGTGTGTGTGTGTGTGTGTGTGTGTGTGTGTGTGTGTGTGTGTGTGTGTATTTTAGTTTATTTTCTGTGTATAATGTGTTATAAATTATATATAGTAATGAATCACCTTCAAAATAAAACAGACTTAAGTTTTAAAAATGAAATAAGCTTATGGTTTTCATAAATAAATGAATAGAATATACAGATATATTCTGCTACAATTTACACATACTTTTTGCGGCTTGATCTTTAAAAAGACACCGAATGTTCTAACTAACGTTACATAATAATAATAATAATCATTGTGATATAAGCAGCCTATATATTTTAAGCTCGTAATTTATTTTCATAAACCAATATGCAAAATGTAAATCTTTCAAAGCAGAAACTAGAGGCGTTTGCTTCACTATAAGTGAACAGCAGTGACCAAAGCTGTTGAATATTTCAGAATAATCCAGTAACCTTAAATGTCCACAAATACCTAATTTACATAAGATTGTGATTTTTGTAATACTTTTTTTTTGTTTATACTTTCAAAACAGTCTCACTGATCACCAATCAAACAGATTTCCAAACACCACGTACGAGCTAAACTCTTATAAATAATAATCACAATATACGTGTCTAGAAGCTCTAGAGCTAATGAATGTGATTAATGTCAATCAGTTTAAACATGTAAGTTAGCATTGGCTGCTGCACTCCAGTGCCATTACTATTAGACATCTGAGCTGATATTAGCTTCATAAACGGCATACTTACAGCACACGCCTGTCTGAGACTCGCTCTATAAATATCAGGCATGGGCTATGAACGGGTGAAGGCACTGCTAAATCATTCTGGTCAGCAGAATAGCAATAAGTGCACTCAGAAGTGGGCATCCCTCTTTCTGTTTATGTGCGACGTTCTTCCCAATTCTTCTTCTTCTTCTGCGCTTGGCGGTTGTTGAGTAAAATAATCAGAATCGTTACATCGCCATCTGGTGTAGAGCTGGAATTACAGCTTCTGGCCCGTTCACACAAAAAACAGAGCAGCATCGACTTATCTATCACTAATATACAGGTGCATCTAAAAAAAAATAGAATATCATGAAAAAGGTCAATATTTTTGTCACTCAACTCAGAAAGTGAAACCCATGCATTGTATAGATTAATTACACAGAGTGAAATATTTCAAGCCTTTATTTCTTGAAATGTTGATGACTATGGCTTACAGATAATGAAAACCCAAAATTCAGTGTCTCATAAAATTTGAATATTACATAAGATCAATAAAAAAAAATATTTTAAACAGAAATACACTCAATACTTGGTTGGGCCTCCTTTTGCATGAATTACTGCATCAATGCGGCGTGGCATGGAGGTGATCAGCCTGTAGCACTGCTCAGGTGTAATGGAAGTCCAGGTTGCTTTGATAGCAGCCTTCAGGTCATCTGCATTGTTGGGTCTGGTGTCTCTCATCTTCCTCTTGACAATATCCCATAGATTCTCTACGGGGTTCATGTCAGGCGTGTTTGCTGCCCAATCAAGCACAGTAACACCATGGTCATTGAATCAGCTTTTGGTACCTTTGGCAGTGTGGGCCGGTGCCAAGTCCTGCTGGAAAATAAAATCAGCATCTCCATAAAGCAGAAGGAAGCATGAAGGGATCTAAAATGTCCTGGTAGATGGCTGCGTTGACTGTGAACTTCAGAAAACACAGTAGACCAACACCAGCAGATGACATGGCAGCCCAAATCATCACTGACTGTGGAAACTTAACACTGCACTTCAAGCAACATGGATTCTGTGCCTCTACACTCTTCCTCCAGACTCTAGGACCTTTTGATTTCCAAATGAAATGCAAAATGTACTTTTGATGCATCTGACGATGTTTCGGTTTCAGAAGTGGCTTGGTAGCCCTTTTCCTGAAGATTACTGAGCGTGGTGACTGTTGAAGCACTGACTCCAGCTTCAGTTCACTACTTGTGAAGTTCCCCCAAGTGTTTGAATTGGCTTTGCTTGACAGTATTCTCAAGCTTGCGGTCAGCCCTGTTGCTTTTGCACATTTTCCTACCCAATTTTTTCCTTCCAGTCAACTTTGCATTTAATATGCTTTGATATAGCACTCCTTGAACAGCCACCCCTTTCAGTAATGACCCTCTGTGACATACCCTCTTTGTGGAAGGTGTCAATGATCGTCTTCTGGACCATTGCCAAGTCAGCAGTGTTCCCCATTATTGTGGATTCAAAGAACAAGAGATACCCACAATTTATACTGTATTGATGGTCATTTATTGAAAACTCAAATGTAAATATTATAATTAGTGGTGGGCCGTTATCGGCGTTAACGTGCTGCGTTAACGCGAGACTCTTATCGGCGATAAAAAAAATATCGCCGTTAATCTATTCTCAAAGTTGGGTTGGGAGCTGGGTCTATACTACGCAAGCTATGATGACTTTCACCCTGATATTTTAGCGCGGATGTATACCTAGCCGAATTGCACTGTAGGGGGCGAGAACGAGTCTTCGAACTAGAGGCTCGGAGTCCGTGATGGACAGATTGTTAACGGCTGGTCTATGTGGTAATACAATCGGGCAGGACATCCAAACGCTCATCTATCATTCATCAACCTCAAATATGGCTTTTCATCTGAAAGATGTATGTAGTAGCAACTTTACATGGCCGCTCAATATGATGTTAACCTAGAGAAACGTGCGCTATTGAAGTGTTTGTGTGGAAGCGCGTTTGCTGCAGGACAGGCTCCGGTGCGATCACTTGCTCTTAAAATCTCCGTCATTCTTGGTCATACAGATAAAAGTAGCCTAATACATCTTTCGAATCTGTAAAGACTCTACGTTTATTTGTGTGCACTCAGAATAACAACGAAACGTTGCGCTTTTAAGCAAACAGGATGCGCTTTAGGTCTCATGTGAACTTGAGCTAGAAACTCCGTCTTTGAAAAATATATCTATAGAGTGAAATGTCTAAAAAATTAAAATAGAAGACGTGTGTGTTAGCATGGATGATTTACATGAAATTTAATCTGTGCAACACTGTGCATAAGATGGCTTTCAGTTCAATATAATAACAAAAAAGGACATTTTGGGTTTTTATTCAACTAATAAGGTGGGCACGCTGTGATCTGTACTATATTTTTGCTGTAATTGACAGTTATCGGCAAAATAAAAATAACCCAACACGGGAGTGGGAGGGAATGGGAGTCATTCTTCCGGGAGTGGAACGGGATTTTCCTCCAGTTTTTTCGTGGGATTGGGACGGGAAGAGATTAAAGTTTGTGATGCATTTTGGAAACAGGAGATGAGCCCCTGGTCTAATGCGCCACCTGGCTTGAGAAACCCGTTCTCAAAGACTTACTTTTAGTCATTATTTGGGTAGCACACATATTCTGAATGCCTTCGGCAGAATTCAAATGAGCCATTTTAATCTAGATTAATCTAGATTAAAAAAATTAATCTATGCCCACCTCTAATTATAATATTCTCCCTGGAGGATGTTAAGGAGCTTCCGCCCTGGACCCATGTTACCCGGCTAATTCTCCGCTGAGTCCTCTCTTGGCTGATCCGTTCTTTCCGGAATCGACTAGAGAGAGAGTGATGGCAAGGACTCAAGTGCAGGAGAACATGTGTGTTTAATAACAAAATAAAACAAAGAGCAACGCAGGCAGGCAGGCAGGCAGGCAGGCAGGCAGGCAGGCAGGCAGGGAACTGTTTGCACAGTCAACATAGCACACGCAATGTAAGACAACGGATCAGCACAGGACTGCAGACACCAGGAGGCTAAATAGGGAGACAAACGAGGGTAACGAGGGAGACACAGGTGGAGCCATTGAAACAATGATTAACTAACAAGAAGGGATGGGGCAGACAATAGACATGGGAGCACATGGCACCAACAACAAACAACAAGCTATTGTTTCTTTGTTTATTGTTAAAGATACAACCATATTTCCCTGATCTTGTATGCAATTATAAGTTGTGCAATAAATAAGAAAGAAAAAAAAGATAAAAGCGACAGGTGCACGAACACCTCGTAGCATCAGTAACTCGACAACCCCACCCACTACTGTTTTCCTCAGCCTTTGCAATGCCTGCATAAAGGAGATGTAGTGCAGCTGCTCGAAGATCTCGCCTTTGGAGATGACTGTTTATTTTATACTGGAAAAATGTAAGTATTGTAAGTATTACTGCTTTAAAAAGATGATTAACTCAGAATGCATTAGTAGCAATTACCAACACTACACTAATAATGTTAAATGCAGACCTATATATATATATAAATTATTTTTTTTACTGGAAATTATGTTTTAGCAAAACAAGCAAAATTATTTTTTTGTCACATGCTATAGCTATGCATGATGACAAATGCAGCAAAAGTGAATACATCTATTTTTTTATTCAAGCAATGAATTAATGCATAAATTAGATATCTACAATGTGTTTATGACTAGTCATAAAATGCATTGAAGATATCTACAAAGCAATTACGACTAGTCATAATCTTCCATTGACTTTCATTGAAAAATATTTGCAGATATCTTCAAATTAGTTTTGACTAGTCGTAATTCCAATTCAAGATATCTTTAAATATGATTTGCCTAGTCGAATTACAATTAGAGATATAGAAATATTTTTTAAAGATATCCCAAATACATTTGTAGATATCTTGAATTGGAATTATATAGAATTTTGACTAGGCAAATCGTATTTAAAGATATCTTGAATTGGAATTACGACTAGTCAAAACTCATTTGAAGATATCTGCAAATATTTTTCAATGGAAGTCAATGGAAGATTATGACTAGTCGTAATTGCTTTGAAGATATCTGGAATGTGTATTATGACTAGTCATAAACACATTGTAGATATCTTGATTCCAATTACGACTAGTAATAATTGTAATATAGATATCTGGAATTACAATTGTGACTATCTGAAATTATATTTATGGATAGTCAAAAAAAGTTTTAAATGTTAAAAGGGCTTGCCGTAGACTGGAAGAGGCAGTCTGTCACGTGAGCGCAGACGTCATCACTGTAATGGCAGCTTCCTTTGCACGCTAACACAAGGAACAGCAGAGTTAACAATAGTTTACATCTGAAGGCTTGCTTCTCTAAGGTAACTGGTGACTTGTTTGATGTAAGTCGTTGACTGTATGTGCTCCACGCTCAGAAAACAGCAGTGGGTTGTGCTGCCAGACCAACACGAGTGTTACTGTCGCTTGCATAACATGCCTGTGTTTTGATAAATGAAGTCTCGGCGCGGATCACACAAGCGCTCTGCTTTGATAGGGAAAGCAAATATTTAATAAGTAGTGAGTAAAACATAAATAAAAACAAGTATGTTTGCAGATGAATATCTTTTGTTTTTGAAAGCATTGTATTTGGATGAACAACATGGGAGATTCCTACACCTAACGTACCACGGAAAAAAACATAATGACAAACAAATTCCAACAAAATTTTATTTGGGTTTAAGTTAAGTTTATTGGTTCGTTGTTATGTCCCCGTACACTGCATCTCCCGTCTAAATTAATGCTTAAAAACGGACTTGTTTAAATATAGATTGTTTATATTGCTGAACTGTAACATCCTTCTGTCCAATCAGCTGTCGATATGATAGTTCCAGAGACATGATTGGATGATATAACGCTGCCCTGTCGTTGTTATAGCTTTTGAGAAGGTGTTTATTTTGTGAATGAATTATCCCTCTACAAATATATAGAGGCTAATTAATTCACAAAATAAACACCTTCTCAAAAGCTACAACATATACACATATATATATATATATATATATATATATATATATATATATATATATATATATATATATATATATATATATACACACAAATAAAACTAAATTGTAGTGAGAGATGTTTGAAAAATCTAGAACTTGAATATGCTGGAATCTTAAAAAAAAATGATAGATTATAGTAACCATGCTTTCCCATTACTAAGATTATTTTTAATAAATTCTAATATAGTCCCTCATTGGAACAGTTCAAATTTGAATCAGAATATTCATTCATTCATGCGTTCATTCATTCACTCACTAATTTGATTCCCTCATTCTTTGATAACAATGGCAAATAGTTTTTTGATTGCATGATCACAGAACAAGAAGGCGTAGACCAGGTATAGGTAACTTTGGTCTTCTCTGGAGGGCTGGTGTCCTGCAGAGTTTAGCTCCAACCCTAATCAAACATACCTGCCTGTAACTTTCTAGTGATCTTGAAGACATTTACATTTATGCATTTAGCAGACGCTTTTATCCAAAGCGACTTACAATTGCATTCAGGTTATACATTTTCATTAGTACATGTGTCTCCTGGGAATCGAACCCACAACCTTTCGCTCAGCTGACGCAATGTTCTACCACTGAGGCACACAGGAACACTGAAGACATTGATTAGCTTCTTCAGGTGTGTTTTATTAGGGTCGGAGCTAAACTCTGCAGGACACCGGCCCTCCAGGACCGAAGTTGCCCATCCCTGGCGTAGACAGTAAATCTTTAACTATGGGATGGTGGCTTTTTTCCACCTGAGAGACTGTCTGTGCAAGGCACAGGTTAGCAATCTCATATCTTTCCAACTTTGAGCTCCACGTTACAAGTAAGAGGTTCACAGAGGGAAAATGGCTGCAGGTAATTCTTTGTTCACAAAAACTTTTTTTGGCACTAATACACACACTTGCACAGTCAGAAACGTGTAGATTTCTTCTCTGTCAGTGCTTTGGAAACTTGTTAATTGTGATATCATGTCAATAAACTTGTAAATTGATCTAATGTCACTAGCAGCGGATTTAATTTATGATAATCAAATATCAAAGGTTGAATTTATTTTATAATTTTTTTACAATGTTTTGAACAAATGTACAATATAGTGTTTGTTTTTTGTCTTGTCTTGGTTAACATAGATCTGAAAGTGAAAGGTAATGTTTATTATAATTAATTATCGATTTAATTATTACATTGGCAAATTGCTGATTATTTTTTGCACACAGTAGTCATTGGTGATGGTCAGATGTCATAAATTGCGTGGTGTGCAAATTTAAGTCTGTCTGACTTTTTCTCTCAACAGACGTTATGTCTCCAAAGATCACAGTGGAGTTGCTCAGGCAGCTCCGCCAGGTCATGAAGAACAGCAAGTACGTCACAGAGCCCATACAAGCGTACATCGTCCCGTCAGGAGATGCACATCAGGTGATATCTCAACACACAAAAAACCTGCTGAAAAAACCTTTGAGCTGTGCTCCACAAATGTATTTGTCATGTATTTGTCATCCAATTTATGTACAGATCATGATTTACAAATATATGGTCTGTGATTTATAAACATTCAACCTGTGATTTATAAATGTACAGACTGATTTGAAAAACAATACTGAATGTGATTTATAAACTTTCCAGCTTATAAACATTGAGCATGTGATTTAAAAATATACAGCCTGTGATAAATATACATTTAAGCTTATAAACATTCAACACCCTAGAACCAAAAAAATTGTGTGTGTGTAGAGATTTGGGCTTCCCTCACCCCCTCCTCTCTCTCTGGCTCTGTACGTGAGTGAGTGACCTCCTGCTGGGTGTTTTCCTTCATTCTGCAGGCTGGTTAAATTAGCAGTAATTAGGACTGATTGCTGACAGAGCTGATCTCACTTTTCCCCTTCATCTCTGTTTTTCTCACTTCATCCGTTCATTCTGCAGAGTGAATACATCGCGCCCTGTGACTGCAGACGAGAATTCATCTGCGGATTCAATGGCTCTGCAGGTGCGTTTAACGTCAATGTATTCACTTTTATATAATTGTAATATGACAATAGTATCATTTAATACCTTTTTTACTCGATCACAGTGGAGATTAATCAACTATAGAGCTACAGAATCATAGATGAACACACACATAGGAACAATGGAATTCAAAACAAGACATAGATTACTTGTATAAATAGAAATAGGCCAAAATCAGACAGAATAATCCCATATTTAAAAAAAAAACTAGACAGTTATTGTGTGTCACTACATGACAATACAGTTCACCCCACTCCAAAGAATTTCACTCAAAGAATGGGGAAGTAAAACTGGAGAACTGGTTCATATTTTGTGACTTTGAGAACTTTTACAGCTCGGTGGTGTGACCAGATGTTTTTGCCTGGTGGCCCATGTGTGGCTCATTCATATATATATATATATATATATATATATAAGTTTTCGTTAAGAATAGTTTTATAAGAATAATAGTAATACAAATTGTATGATACTGTATATTGTACTGTAGCATTTGAATTTATAAACATTTAGCCTTATAAACGGAGTCTGATTTATAAACTTACTGCTTGTGATTTTTAGAAATGTACAGATTTTTAAGAACGCATCCAGTTTAAACATTTATAAACGTAGCATTTTAAACATTAAATCTTTGATTTATAAATATGCAGTTTGTGAATGTAGAAATGTGCAGTCTGTGATTTAATAAACCTGTAATGAATAAACGTGTGACCTAATAAAAATAGAGCCTGTGATCCGGCTGTAATTTATGAACAATCAACCTTTTAAACATTAAACCCATGATTTATAAATATACAGCCTGTGATTTCATAAACATACAACCTTTGATTTATAAGCATTCAACCTGCGATTTGTAAGCATTCAACTTTACACCCATACAACCTGTGATCAATGAGCATTCAACGTGTGATTTATAAGCATTCAACTTTACACCCATACAACCTTTGATTTATAAGCATTCAACTTTACACCCATATAACCTTTGATTTATAAGCATTCAACTTTACACCCATACAACCTTTGATTTATAAGTATTCAATTTTACATACAATGTGTGATTTATAAGCATTCAACTTTACACCCATACAACCTTTGATTTATAAGCATTCAACTTTACACCCATACAACCTGTGATTTGTAAGCATTCAACTTTACACCCATACAACCTGTGATTTGTAAGCATTCAACTTTACACCCATACAACCTGTGATCAATGAGCATTCAACTTTACACCCATACAACCTTTGATTTATAAGCATTCAACTTTACACCCATACAACTTTTGATTTATAAAAATTCAACTTTACACCCATAAAACCTGTGATTTATAAGCATTCAACCTGAGATTTATAAGCATTCAACCTTTGATTTATAAGCATTCAACTTTACACCCATACAACCTGTGATTTATAAGCATTCAACTTTACACCCATACAACCTTTGATGTATAAGCATTCAACTTTACACCCATACAACCTGTGATGTATAAGCATTCAACTTTACACCCATACAACCTTTGATTTATGAGCATTCAACTTTACACCCATACAACCTGTGATGTATAAGCATTCAACTTTACACCCATACAACCTGTGATTTATAAGCATTCAACTTTACACCCATACAACCTGTGATTTATAAGCATTCAACTTTACACCCATACAACCTGTGATTTATAAGCATTCAACTTTATACCATACAACCTTTGATTTGTAAGCATTTAACCAGAATAATAAAAAAAACATGCTTTTTCCAGGTACTGCTATTGTGACAGAACAGCATGCTGCTTTATGGACAGACGGGAGGTACTTCCTGCAGGCCACCCAACAGATGGACAATAACTGGTCTTTGATGAAAATGGGTACAGTGAATGTTAGCATAGTTTTATGATGTGCGGTTGCTAGGTAATTACTTTTGTTATCGGAATGCTATTACATAATCGTGAAAGCATGTCGGCCAAGGTGCTGCTTTTCATAAGCCATTGCAAAACATTTATTAGAATATATTCCTGAATTTGAGACTGACCTTCATGACATAACAGAAATCAGTCTTGATATTTACATTGATTAGTGTATAATATATAACATTGTTGGAAAGAGCAATCAGAAAATGATTGAGATTTTTTATTGTCAGGGCTGAAGGAAACACCATCACAGGAGGACTGGCTCATCAGCATTCTTCCAGAAAACTCCAAAGTGGGAGTTGATCCTTGGATCATCGCCGCCGGTGAGGAATTCAACAACAACAACCATTATGAAGAGAGTTTTGCATTTGCATATAAGTTATGTTAATACATTATTTTAAAAGTTATTTATTTAACATTTTCTTAAAAGTATTAATTGGTAAAATGGACATGTATCTTGTCCATATTAATCTAAACTTCTGGAAATAATAAATATAGTTATCCATAAAAAAATGTTCATACATATTAGGAGGGAATTTATTTATTGCAACAGTTTGGACAGGACCCTTTTATATTCTAACATGATAGTGCCTCTGTGTATAAGGTAAGGATCAAAGAGAAATGAATATTTCAGTAAGTGTGGAAGGACTTGACTGTCTGCAGAAAACTAAGTCCTAATCCCAGCTGAGTACCTCTGGTGTGACTTTAAAGGCAGACCTTGAGCCAAAAATTCATCACCAAACACTTGACTTGTACATTCATCATATGGACAAAATTACTCGGACACCCCCTTCTTTAGAAGAGAAAAAGGCACTTCCACTTCCACTTGTGGCAACAAAGGTGGAAACATAATTAATGTACTTAAATTGTATTTCCACCTCTGTTGCAACAGTTTTGAAGTGTATGAAATGACTGTACACATATTTACAAGTCATTGGTGTTTGGTGATGAATTTTTGGCTCAAGGTCTGCATTTAAAGTCACACCAGAGGTACTCAGCTGGGATTAGGACTTAGTTTTCTTCAGACAGTCAAGTTCTTCCACGCTGACTGAATCATAATTTCTCTTTGATCCTTACTTTATACACAGAGGCACTGTCATGTTAGAATAGAAAAGGGTCCCGTCCAAACTGATGCTATAAAATTAGAAGCACACAATTCCCTAGAATATCATTATATGCTTAAACGTTAAGATTTGTAATCATGGAAATTGCTAAAGTAGCCAAAGCTTTCATTAGAAGGGGGTGACCCAATACTTTTGGCAATATAATGTGTGCAAAAGTTTTTATTGTTTTTTTTTTTATGATTGTAATACATTTTATTTAAAAATATATTAATTAAAATGTTAAATCATGTAACAAATATATTGAATAAACTGTAGTTTAGAACTACTGAAAATAATGAATATACATCCATATGCATATGAATACCTTCAATCATATCAGTAGGGGTGTTGTGCAACATTTACTCTATTTTTACACACTATGTGTGTAAATATATTGTATTTTGTTGAATTTAAAATTCTGTTTACATATTTTTCACAAAAACATAATTTTATTACTATTTAGCATTCAAGGCTTCTTATTTAAATGTATTTTCACATACAGTTATAATGTGTATGCAACGAGAGAAATCTTAATCGTGCATGATGTGTCTGATTGTTTTCAGACCAGTGGAAGAACATGTCTAAGGCTTTGAGCAGTGCGGGTCACTCTTTGGTTGCGGTGCAGGACAATCTCATTGACGCCATCTGGGAGGACCGACCCGCTCGACCCAGCACCAAACTCATCACGCTGGGCCTCAAATTCACTGGTCAGCACATCTCACTGGATGATTTACAGCAGTGCTTCTCAAAGTCCGGATCCGGACCCGCCTCCATTTCATATCTCAAGAGCACTAATTATATTGCCTACTTTGATAAACGCATGTTAAACTTGTATATCATTTGTTATTTTATTTTTTTAATGTATTTTGGAGATGGTCAGAAATGAAAGCGAAGGTGAGATATTCAAACGTTTTCTTCGTGACATTAGTTGTCATGACATCCAGTGAGGTATGATGTGTGACGTAATCGGGTGACATTTCACAGAGTTTATTTTTTAATTTTGTTATCACTTATATGGCCGTTTGACTTATAGCAGTGTCCAAGTGTTTCCCATAAATTTAGTTATTTGTGGTGCCCCGTCAATATATAAAAATATAAATTTTCCAAACGGCTTAAACTTCGTCGAAACATGAGCATTGTCGCGTTTCAAAATAAAAATGCGGCGCAGGGGGTTTTATATGAATGTATCTTTGAAAAGAACCGTTAAGATGTCGTTTTAATTTCGTCTTTCCTATAACGTAGCGTTTGTGAGCACAGTGCTTATTTGATTACAGTCGTTATCGTGGAAACAATTATATCTGCGCTCCAACAGCGCCTTCTGCTGGCAAATTTATTTGCATTTGCATTTGGAAACACTGCTGTCTGCCAGCAAACATAAACAAAAAGCTTCAGAAAGGTTTTGAGAAGGTGCTTAAGTTTTGAGCTATGCGTTATTACTTTGAATTAGACTACTACTACCATCTTGTGCCCTGCAAAACACAATTACTCTAATGTCTTTTATAAGATAAATGGGGAAAAAAGAAAATAGGCCAAATATATCGGCCCAAAAATCAGCATGATGTATGTTTATTAAAAAACAGTTTTGTAATAACCAATTGTTAGGGTCCGGACCTTTGACACCGATGAACGTTCAGATTTGGACCTTTGAATGTAGACTTTGAGAACCCCTAATTTACAGTATATAAATCTTACAGGTTATAAAGCCTCAGTAAAATAAGACCTGTTGTGGTGGTTGATTTTTCGCATGTAGGTCTCACCTGGCAAGATAAACTTACAGCTCTGAGAGGAAAAATGGCAGAAAGGAAGATTTCCTGGTTTGTGGTCACCGCTCTAGATGAGATCGCGTGTAAGTATCGCCATACAGGTGTGTGTGTGTGTGTGTGTGTGGGATTGGGTGGGTGGTCAGATCACGACGTGGCACTCGTTCCCTCTCCACTTTCTTATTAACCCCCCTGGAAGTGCTCTTGTGTCAGATGTTGATAATTATGGACATGATTGCGTGAGGGACAAGCTTAATTTGCCATATTTAGGGGAAGAAATGTAAGTAAATTTAGGAATGATGCTGAAAATGTAACTTTGCTGTTACAGAAATAGTTACATTTTAACAGAATTTAAAATAAATGTTTATTTAAATATAATAATGTTTTGAATTTAAATACTATTATATCTGTAAGTTTGTGTATGTGCACCAATTTATTATTCACATTCTTTGGCCTTTTTACTGCATGATAGAAGATTTATGAATTAATACTGAAAATATATCAAATAAAATCTCACTTTCTCTCTACAGGGCTTTTTAACCTGCGTGGTTTAGACATCGAGTACAACCCTGTGTTTTTCGCCTACTCTATAATCGGCGTTAGTAACATAAAGTAAACTGCTTTCCTGATTCTTCATTTCTTATTAAAAATGTTCCCATTTCGAATGAAATCTGACACTCATAGATGTCCTTTGGTCCATATGTTGTTTTAGATTGTTTGTGGACCGTAAGCGTCTGTTGGACCCTGCGGTCCGGGAGCATTTGGAACTGGACAGGCCGAGCAAACCAGAACTGACCATACAGTGTTTTCCATACGAGTCGGTGTACACGGAGCTGCAGAAGGTTTGTGGGGCGCTGGCACACAAAGAAAAAATGTGGATTTGTGACAAGGCCAGCTGCGCTCTTACACAAGTCATACCCAAGGTGAGTCAAGATATGTAGTGATTTTTTGTTTGTGAAGACTGCACGTTTTTACAGATGTTATTTCCTCCGGGATATTCCATTTTGTTCAATGTTTTTTTTTATTTTATTTAAGTTGAATGGTTTTGAATGTTGATGTATGTCTTTTTATGGTTGCAATGCAGCCTGTGTTCTAAACTTTAAAGGAATAGTTCTCCCAAAAATGTAAGTTGTCTCTTCATCCAATATGTAGATTTTTTTTTTTTTTTTTTTCATCAGATCAGATTTGGGTAAATTCAGCATTACATCAGTTGCTCAGCAGTGGATCCTTTGCAGCGAATGGGTGCCGTCAGAATGAGAGTTCAAACAGCTGATAAAAACATCACAATAATCCACACTACAGTGCATCAAATAATGTCTTGTGAAACTGTATATTTGTAAGAAACAAATCTGTTCTTAAGAAAGTTTAACTTTGAACCTTCTTTCACCAAAATATGAGTCTATAATCCATAACCCTTCCTCCAGTGAAAAAAGTCATCCCTTGTTGTCCTCTTACATTAAAACCCAGCGACAAATTTGTTCAGAACATTGTTCTGTTTATTGTTATTGTAAACGGTGCTTAATTTGTCCATATTTCTCTCCTGATTCAGACAAGACCACGTTTTAACTGGAGAAAACAATATTATAGAATAGATGGAGGACTCCTATTTTAATTTGAAGTTGAAAACATCTTGATGAATTTTTCACACAATGGTAACTGATGGACTGGAGTGGTGTTGATTGCTGTGTTGTTCTTATCAGCGGTTTGGACTCTCATTCTGACGGCACCCATCCACCAGTGAGCAACTGATGTAATGCTACATTTCTCCAAATCTGAACAAACTCCTCTATATTTTGGCTGACCTGTGGAAAAGTACATTTTCCCCCAAAATATGTTTTTGGGGGTGAACTATTGCTTCAATATGTCTTGATATTTAATTTTTTCCATCTAAATGATCGAATAGGATTACATATTTTTGATTAAAGAACTGTAACCGTTCAGTCCCACAGATCTGCAATCCCATACACACCCTTATGTCTGGCTAAAGCCATCAAGAACCCCACAGAGATCCAGGGCATGAAGATGGCACACGTAAGTCCACATAACTAGAGATTTTCAGAAATCTTAAAATTGTTTTGCATTATAAATCACAATATTTTTATCACAGATCAAAGACGCAGTGGCGCTGTGTAAACTTTTTGCTTGGCTGGAGAAAGAGGTATCATTGTATACAATGTTTTTTATTCACTGGAAATATATTTAGGAGTTTTTCTCAATGCATTTTTTTTTTTTTATTGAATGAATGAAGACAATATAAGAGCTTGAATTTGTCATTTGTACAGATTCCCAAAGGTACGGTTACAGAGATATCAGTAGCAGATAAAGCTGAAGAACTGCGAAGGTGAGTCAGGCATGCTGCATTTGACCTGTAACAGGAATCAAATAATGAATTTATCCACAGATGTATGTATTTCTATAAAGAGCTGTTTTGGCAGTGAATTTAAGAGCCGCATTGCTTGCTGTGTTTGACTTATATGAGATTGTAAAGCCTCTTACTGGTGATCTGTGGAACGGCAGACACTGAGGCAGAAAAACAATCTACTCTCAAATGAAAATCTTCTCTTTTCTTTCTAGTCAACAGAAAGACTTTGTTGGGCTGAGTTTTCCAACCATCTCTAGTGTGGGACCAAATGGGGCTATAATACATTACAGGTGAGCTGTTCTAAAAATCTATATTTAATAATACATAATACATTATTTGTTTTATTTTTAAGAATCCTTTTCGGTTTTGTTTTTTTAGGCCTCTCCCAGAAACCAACAGGACTCTTTCACTAAATGAAGTTTATCTTATTGACTCCGGAGCTCAGTACTTGTAAGCACACAAACACCGCTCCAGAGGAATCAGTCAACCTGAGATTATATTTATTTGTATATTTAGCCTTTCCTGAGTGAAATTTTATTAAAATAGTTAGTTTTTGACTCATATGCAATAACTCTATACTTAAAAATGTAGTTAGCTGGGATAAAATAAATCCAAATAATATCTACTTTGAAATTAGATTTGTTTTTTTTTGTCTTTGGTATCCAGAGATGGAACTACAGATGTGACCCGTACGGTGCACTTTGGAACACCCACTGATTATGAGAAGGTAAATAATCCCGAAAAACCTATGGATTTGCCATTTCCATTACTTTTATTTTATTTTTACTTCAAGATCAAATGCTCTTCCTACTTTACAGTCTGAAAACTGTTGGTCTACCCATAATGCTGATAATTCTGTCTTTACACGCTCTGATCTCCACAGGAATGCTTCACATATGTCCTAAAGGGACACATCGCTGTCAGTGCTGCCGTTTTTCCCAATGGAACCAAAGGTAAGAGCTTAAAATCAGACACTTGCAGCAGTTTTAGCAGCGAGGTTGAGATAAATGTTTTGTCTCAGTGGACAGTGCTCTTGGGTTCAGGTCACCTGTTGGACTCGTTTGCTCGTGCTGCTCTCTGGGACTCTGGGTTGGACTATCTTCATGGCACCGGCCACGGTGTCGGATGTTTCCTTAATGTACACGAAGGTCCATGTGGCATCAGCTACAAAACGTTTGCAGACGAACCTCTGGAGGCTGGAATGATTGTCAGCGATGGTACGGAAACACATACATGCTTTAATAATTGATAATTTCTCTCCTTATTTTATAGATTTACATTGTAAATTACCTCTGAGTAAATTTAAGCGAATAAATTTTTTTGTTTTGTTTCAAGAGCCTGGATACTATGAAGATGGATCTTTTGGCATTCGGATAGAAAACGTTGTCCTGGTTATTCCTGCCAAAACTAAAGTAATGGCTGCATCAAATCACACCTTAATCTGTTCATATTTATACCTAGAAAATACTTCAATTTCCTGACAGTTTAATTCAAAGATACCCTAGATTAAGTTTTTGTCCCAATGTTTTGTTGTTGTGTGTGTGATGCTTCATCCACACCAATAGGTGTCAGTATTGAGATGGACATAACAGCACAAACTAAACCAAAAGATATTTAATGTGCTTTTGAGAGACCTCAAGTATGATATTTCAGCTTTTCTTTTCCTTTCTTTCAGTATAACTACAGAAATAAAGGTAGTCTGACGTTTGAACCCCTGACTTTGGTCCCCATCCAGCTGAAGATGATCAACACTGACCTGCTCACACAGAAAGAGGTAAAAGCAGGCAGACAGATTTTCTCATATAAAGATAATTTGGTTTAGTTAAAGGTGCTGGATGTAGGATTGACCCTAAGTATTGCAGTCAAAATTCAAAATATTGGAGATGGGTTTTTTCACCCGGCCCCCCCCTCTGCAGACTTGATGCGCACGCAGGTTGTCAGATTAAGGACACCAACAGAAACGAGTGCACATGAAGATGAATGACATGAAATACGCTCTGTTTTCCGCCAACTGGCAACCCGGCATGCCGAAATACAATTGTGTAAACTGGCAGTAGGTGGTTTTCACAAACCATCAAACACAGACATTGCGGGTCGGAATGCACATTTTCAAAGGAGAATAACTGCCTGTAGCATTGTTTTTCATAAAAACAAGTATGTTAACTTGGCATGTTTCTTAAATATCTGCAAACATATGGTATTTTTATGCTTTAGTAAAGTCAATCCTACATGCAGCACCTTTAAGTAGTGTACGTGCTTTAGGGTATGTTTACGTGTCAACAGTGTACTAAAAATGGAAAGTTTGTTAGCATTTTTTGTGAAAACTACTTAAAACGCTGTATTTATGCCATGCCAGAAGTTGATGTAACTTTTTAGAGAAACACTTAGGCTGCGTTTACACTGGCACAAAAAATCCGATCTTTCGCTCACATCTGACACAGATCGGAATTTGTTGCACACGTGTAAACCCAAAAACCCGCAGGAGATCAGATTTTTTCGCATCGCTGGTTTTCAACCCCGCCCCGTGAATTTTGAAAATACAACAGCTAAAATCTACATGTATTTCTTAGCATTGAGGTGGTAACATAGCAGTTTTTGTAATTAAACCGGCAAGCTTGTTCGCAATGCTTCACAATCACTCGCTCCCTTGCACATGGGTGCATGCGTTGTTCTTTCTCTCTCTCGCTCACACTCTCTCTCTCTTTCTCTCCTTCATTTGAATTCACGTCAATAAATATAATCTTTATATCACTAAAGAATTCTATCTCTAACAAGCTGTAGATAAAATTGTCTAACAAATTAAAATTACCCTTTATTTTACTGTCTTTATCCGTTCAGTCAGATTTTGTGCTGCAAAATATCCATGACAGCCCTTGTTCATGCTGGCAAATAATAATGGCCATTCAACGTGAATTATATAAATCATTTTAATAGCATGGCCATGTAAAACCCAAGAGTCTACCTTGTGCATAGTAAAGCGATCACTGCAGACAATCCTTTTGGGCAGAAATTAATGTAAACACATACCAGTCGTGTATAAAGTGTAAACAGGCAGGTCAAAAGATCGGATCTGTGCATTAAGACTTGCAGTGTAAACGCAGCCTTATAGACGCCTATATAATGAGCACGTAATGACATCACTGTTCTTACAAATACAATTTTGTTTTTGTATTTTACACAATTATATTGTTTTCAAAAACTTGCACTTGATCTCAGTTTCAACAGTTTGCGTTTTCAGGCCCCCAAACCACTGTTGTTGTGTTAATGAATGGCCAAACACATACGTTTTCTGTTTTTATCTAAAAAAAAAATAGAATTAGCATATGCTAACAGTGTGCTTAACAATTAAGCTGTTTGTAACTCTGAAAAAAAATCACACCAATATTGTTTGTTACAAAGTGTTTTATATAGGGCTGTCAATCTATTAAAATATTTATTCGCGATTAATCGCATGATTGTCATGCGTTAACTCGCGATTAATCGCACATTTTTATTTGTTCTAAATGTACCTTAAATTAATACTTTTCAAGTTTTTAATACTCTAATCAACATGCGCATGGACAAATATAGATGCTTTATGCAAATGTATGTTTATTATTATTGAAACCTTAGTTAACATAGAGCATGAAGACTAGACATTTTCAAAGGTAATAGATGTTTTTCAAATAACTTGTTCATGTCTGTTAGACACATGACAAAGAAACACCAGGTTCCCATTACTTTTCGTTCTTTGCACTGAGCAATTTACTTACACAAACCTGTTTACATTTTTGCACGACAGGGCAGCTCTTCTTCTGAACATGCAAAATGTACATATATTATTTAATATTACATTTGTTTCCCTCTCTGTGCCACATACTGTATTTTGATGCAGCTTAGTTCTCAATAAAACTGTTTTCATTGGTATATGTTTCTGTTGTCAGACAGCGGAATGAATATGAAAAAGTGACTGAAACGTGACTCATTAAGACTAGTCTAAATAACCAGCTCTCCTTTACAAGATGTTAATCTGCACAAAAATTCTGATTATCGAGTCGTCTTCTGATGAAATCAAATACACATACGATAATGACAATAGCTGTGCTGTGATTTCAGCTATACTTGCATGTAAAATTAGAGAAGCAACATAATCTCTGTGTTTAACTGAATCAAAGCGCTTTTCTCTGCCGCGTGCTGAACAGAAACTTAGCAGACGCAGGGAGAGAGAGAGAGAGAGAGATGTGTGCGCGCACTGTGAAAGCAAGACCTTGCGCTAGGGCGGCAGTACCAGCCGGTCTCAGAAACGAAATAAGGTTCCGGCGCTTTTTTGAAGGGAAAAAAGTCGCTAAAGGGGTCTGCAATGTTGCTTAGTTGCAACACTGTATATCTCCATTTCAACTACGGGTTGGGCTATGGGTCAAACAGAAAATATGCGATGCGTTAATCGCGCTTTAATAAAATTAGTGCCATTTAAAATGAATTTGCGTTAACGTGTTATTAACGCATTAACTTGGACAGCACTAGTTTTATAAAAAAAATTAAGAAATCTAATAAATGATCAAAAAATTATTTTAAGCTGTCTAAACCTCAAAGTATACTTTTTGAAACGGATGCTAGCGTACACTTGTAGCGGAACGCACAACCTTTTTAAAGCAATGCTCAAGTAGCTAAGGGTTTTTTTTTTAATCCTCTGTCCTCGTTCTGTGGTTCCACATTCAAAAACAAAACAGCGTTGCCATCTTAAGGCAAACTAGCTAGCACAAAAAAAAATTAATAATTTAAACACGTGTTTTTGGATGCATGTGATTGCGTACTCTGCTAATGACAATATTTTTATCATTATTACATTACGATTAGGTCATATACATCAAATTACATCCGCATTCTTGTAAAAATTGAAGTGTAAACCTCCCCATTAAACCTCTGTGAAATGGCTTTCATTATAGCATGGATTACTGTAATAATACATACTTGTCTTCCTGCAGCGTGATTGGGTGAATGACTACCACAAGAAATGCCGGGAGACGATTGGGGCGGAGCTCGAGCGGCAAGGCAGGAAGGAGGTTCTGGATTGGCTGATCCGAGAAACTCAGCCGATTGTCTAAAAATATTGACAGATTTTGTTTTTGTCATCGTCATAATGATCACCAATGATTTTTCCCTGTCGTTCTCTCTCAGTCTTGGTCTGCTTTTCTGGTGCATAATTCACGGTCTGCTTATTTTGTAAAGCACGCTGTCATCAGCTGTTTTATGAGCTAATTAAACTGTGGAAAAAGACACCGCTTTTCTCTTTACATTGTAAGAAAAAGTGCAGCATGAACATTGCTAAACATCTCTTTTTGTACTCTACGTAAGAGAGCGTGATACGGGTTTGGGATAACATCACAGTGTGCAAACTGTTCTTTAAACACTAATTTTCTACAGCTGCATGTAATAAATGGGCGGGGCCAGAATGATGCCGCTGCTGGGGTCGTTGGCGTAGTCCTGCTGCATGAATGGAGTGTGTATGGACACGGTGTGAGGGGGGATCCTGTCCTCCTCGTGTCCTACAGGCAGAGGGTTGGTATAGATGTAGTGGATGCGTGAGTTGTCCTTCGGCACCTCCTGTCTTCTGAACAGGGCGAGCGGGTTACGGAAGCTATGGGTTTTCCTCACACACATAACACCCACTGGCTCTTCAGGAACCTCGCTGGCTATGGCGCTCTCATAGACACGCGCCCGTTTACACTTCCTGTGACACAAAGATATGTACCGTTACAGCTATTAGACACAATTTAGGATCCAATAAGATGGTTTTGACCAAAAAATATGGTGATTGAATGCAAAAGCATTGAAATATTATTTTTCTTTCCATCACAAATCTTCACTCTTAGCTTTTTTCCCAGGGAAACTTTGCGTAATCTCGCAAAAATTGTTTTCATGTGAAACCATGAGTTCTCACGCAAATATATTGCATTCATTCAAAAGTATTGCGTTTCCCTGAAAACTCTTTGCATTCTCTCGCAAATGTTTTTTTTTCACTGAGTTTCCATGAAAATCTTTGCATTTGCTCGCACAAGTTGTTTCCAAATTTGCATTCTTGCACAAGTTTTGCGTTCTCATCAAACACATTGCATTCCCCTGCAAAAGTTTGCGTTCGCTTGCACAAATAGTTTTTTATCTGAAAATATATCCACATCCTAGCAAAAAAAATTAAATTTCTCTGTGAAACATCTTACGCAAAAGTATTTTCTTGAAAAATGTTGCATTCGCTTGCAATTTTTGCGAGAGGAAGCTAGTTTTGCAAGCAAAAGTTTTGAAATAAATTATATTGCAATGATTTTGCATTTGATCACACAACTTTGCATTCCCTCAAGAAACTCTGCATTCACTTGCAACACTTGTATGAAATATATAGTGGGAGAAAAATGTCAATATTTTGGGGTTCCTCCCATTTGTAAGGAAAGTTTTTGGGGGAGCACAGTACTTTTGTGAGAGAATGCATAAGTGCATCCCCTGAGAAACTTTGCATTAATTTACAAAACTTGTATGATTTGGAAATAATATGAGGTAGGAGGAAAAAAATATATTTGAATGCCTTTCCAAGAAACTCAAAAGCAATGAAAAAAAATAGAGCAGCACCGACTGACCGGCCAGTGATCGGATCGGTGACCGGCCGGTCAGTCTAATTTCTTGCCGACTCCGAGCCGATCCTTTTATTGCCAGCGGCGCAGGCAGAGACGTCACAGCCATGCGCACACTCACAGTAGATATCACAGTCGCGTGTAGGCACGTAGTTTTCGCGTGAGAATGGTTCAAATTTTAATGGCATTCAGTGTAAACGGCGATTGATAATGTATTTGTCGTGTCCGATGAGGCTTGAACAGCCTGAGTGAGTGTGTGAGAGAGACACCACACACAAAGTAACTCTCAGAAATGTATAGATGCATACTGCGGTAGAAAAATAAATAAAAATATGATTTAGGTAAGCAACATTAGACGGCCATGATGTAACAATAACAATATCAGCACGATTGCAATGTTACAATGACTGTTTTTGCTCCATTTCGCTGTCAAAAATAGTTGCGATCAAAGCCACAGCAGAACTGTCTCTGAGCAACACACAGCGGTGTTTCGTTACTGAATGAATCCACGTGTTTGAATGAATCGAGTGAGTCAATTGATTCAGTGGCCCATTCATAATGACAGCCAATTGACTCGTTTCTGAATGAATCGGTTGTTTGAATTAATCGGTTGAAAGAATGAATAAATTACTCACTCATTAAAACAGACATTTGCTGCCGCCTACTGGCGGTTTAGTCATATTTAAAAGAATCATTGCATTCTTTCAACATTTATTTGTATGTTTAAAAAAATATGTAAAACATTAATCTTATAAAATTATTTATGTATTTGAAATGTTCCTGTGTAAATGCAATTATGGCACCTCAGTTTCATCAAACTGTGCGTAAATGCATCTAATACCACTTCAGATGCAGCTTCTGTTTCCTCAGCAGTTGAAAGATAGTTTGTTAATACCAACTTCATTTGAATGGTAACAACTCTACAGTTTCTTATTATTCTAATGGAATTAATTGAAAGAAAGTAAGAATTTGATGTGAAAGATGACACATTTAATAAGGTTAGGGGAAAGAAATGACCATTTATAAACAGTGAAATGACATCCGTTTTGTTACATAAAGCAACTCACTTTAAGTTAACTATTTCTTCCTCTTTCCAGTAACAGAGCACTTTATTTTAGAGTTGTTTAAGTGAGAAAATCTGTAAATTAGCCCAGATTGGGGGAATTGTAATTTGTAGTAATTTATTTTTATCATGTAAATAATTTTTCGTTGAGATTTGCATAGATTTGTATTTGTATATGCTGTCAATTATAGTTCTTAGAAAGAAAATCGGTATCGGCAAAAATCGGTATCGGCAGGTCACATTTCCAAATAATCGGAATGGCCAAGAAAATTGAAAATCTCAAAAAAAAAACTATATTTCAATGCTTTCGAATTTACTTGCTAACTTTTGTGATGGAAATAGTGAGGCAGAAGGAAAAACTATTCCAATGCTTTTGGAAGTAAATGCTAATATTCTCAGGGGAACACAATACTTCTGTAAGAGAACACTCAAAATCATTTAAATAATTGTTCTTCCCACATCCTTCAATTATGTCTCCTTGGGGATTTACTTTTTTTTCTTTCAAAAGTACTTTTTGTTTTAATTTTAAACATATCTATAGTTTTAAAATTAAACCGCAAACTTTGTGAAATATTTTACTAAAATAAAGTGTTTGTGCTGATTCATTGCCAAATTATTATTTTTCTCTACAGATTTTTTTTTAACACAAGGATATTTCTGCAAACATTATCTGTGGCTTAAGTGTCCAGCACTGTTTTTGCCCCATTGTTTGTCTGTTTAGTCACCTTCTGTGTCTTCGGTACGAGATACAGCTGATGATTCCCATCACTGTCAGGATGCACAGAGCGATTGATGAAAGGGTGATGTTGAACACCTTGACTTCTGTGTGAGAAAAGAGAAAAATAGATGAGCATTTTTTCTTGGTTTCAAATGACAAAACATTCTGTAAAATATACTATTGACAATTAAGACGTTATCTTAAAATGCTAGTGGGTCATGTTCATGAGTTAAAACTCACCATAGAGAGCGACTTGTGTTTCTGTGTCATTTGGTTTCAATAATGCCGTCCCGTTAAGAGACAGATCTATCCCCGTTAGGCTCATGCTGCCGATGGCATTGGCCAAAAGTGAACAACAAACTGCTCGGTCTGGAAAGAGGTGGTGAGAATATTCATTAGTTTGAACCCATGTGACTGTGGATTTGTTTCCACGGAAACACCGTTACCTCATCGCCCCAGTGGCCACCTAACTTCATTCAACTTTGACAGTTTGGGGTCCTTTAAGATCCAGGCCACATCCCAGAAACACAGCAAAAAAAGCAAGTTTGTGTGCCTAATCCAGAGAACAGGATACATTTGTAAACTCGTTAAAAGTGTTTGCACAAAATAAAGGGGAAATTTCATAACACGTATGCTGCATCTCTTTTAGCAGGGCCTGCTGCTGTTTATCTGAAAAGATAAACACAAAGCCTGCATTCATTAGCATTCATGCTTGATTTCATCTGGGACTTCAAAAACAATATTACACAATTAACCCTGGCTCTCGACATGAGAATGCTGGGAAATAATCCCATGATGCTCACACATTGTTTACAAAATGCTGCCTATTCTTGATTTGCCTTCAAAGTTCTTTTCTGGAATAGTTCTATTTTTAGACAATCCCATTGGTCCTTCTCTTTATAAAATAAACAGATTTCAGTTCCGCGTTTCCTAAAGAACATTCCTCAGACACAAATACACACAAACATTGTGAATTTGGCCACAATGTGTATTATCAAGACGGCCCAGTAAAAACATAATGCAAATGCAGCGTGCATTTTTAGTGTCTTCACACATGACTTGTAATGTTCTAGGCTGATCATATTTGGACAGATTATGAAAGCTTTTACCTAAAAATGACAGGGAATCATACCAGACCTAACTTCAAACGGCATATTTGTACAGCATACACACATACATAGACAAAGTCAATTAGCGACCCGTATGAACGTTTTGTGTTGCTCATGCAATTTTTCAAACCAACCGCTAGAGGCCAGTGTTGACTCTCAAATCCGGCCGCTGCAATACTCTGAGGCGCAGACACATTTTATATTATGAATTAACGTCAGAGCAATATAACCAGTGTTGGGTAGTAACTAGTTACATGTAACGGAATTGTGCAATTTAATTACAAAATAAAACTGTAATCAGTTACAGTTACTGAGAAAAATGTGTAATTAAATTACAGTTACTTATGAAAATGTTTATTATTACAAGGGTTTACATATTTTTTTCATACATACTTCCACATACAGATTGAATTTATTTATTTCATAAATTGCAGTGACTTCTCTAAAATACGAAACCCCAATGTTTCAGGAGTTTAGAACATACTTATTCGATAACTTTTATTTCCTATATGGGTTTATGTATAGCTAAACTTCATTTTTTAAAGATTAGCAGTTTTTCAAAGGCATTGTTAGATTACAGTGTGTCCTGTCATAGCTATGCAAAGATTTGATTTAAAAAACAGTATCATACCTAATAAAATATTTGTTATGATTTAAAATATGTATTTAACCTCAGAATGATCTCAAAGTAAGTCTGATTTTGTGGTGACTGTGCTTTAAAGGGTTTGTATGATGCTTTAGGGTCTTCATGAAAGGTCTGCAACATTCTTTGGTTAAAATTGTAAAACAACACCCTTTTTACTTTGCTCTGTTCACAGTGACTCATTTTGGGGCACGTACCTTTAAATGCTAATTCCGTGGTAGAGCAAAGGCGATTTGCAAATAATCATAAAAAAATATAAAGTGTCAAGGCAAGGCAAGGCAAGGCAAGTTTATTTGTATAGCACATTTCATACACAGTGGTAATTCAAAGTGCTTTACATAAAAGAAAGTGAAATAATCATTCACAGCAATAAAAACAAGGAGTTAAAAATAATAAAATAAGGAAATTTAAAATGATATAGACATTGATTTAAAATGAAATTTAAAACAGTTAAATAGAAAAGGATTATACATAAAATAATGCAGTCAGTTCGGACGTAGCACAGTGCTCATTCAACAAATGCACAGCTAAATAGATGAGTTTTGAGACCAGATTTAAATGTGGCTAATGTTTTAGCACATTTGATCTCTTCTGGAAGCTGGTTCCAGCTGCGGGCGGCATAATAGCTAAAAGCGGACTCCCCTTGTTTTGTGTGAACCCTTGGTATTTCTAACTGACTCGATCCTAATGATCTGAGTGGTCTGTTAGGTTTATATTCAGTGAGCATATCTGCAATATATTTAGGTCCTAGACCATTGAGCGACTTATAAACGAGTAGAAGTACTTTAAAATCAATCCTAAATGTAACTGGAAGCCAGTGTAAGGACCTGAGGACTGGTGTGATATGCTCATATTTTCTGGTTCTAGTCAGAATCCTGGCAGCAACGTTCTGGATGAGCTGCAGCTGTCTAATGGTCTTCTTTGGAAGGCCGGTGAGGAGACCATTACAATAATCCACCCTACTGGTGATAAAGGCATGAACAAGTTTCTCCAAGTCTTGACTGGAAACAAAACATTTAATTCTTGCAATGTTTTTGAGATGATAGTATGCTGATTTAGTTACTGCTTTGACATGACTACTAAAGCTAAGGTCTGTCTCCAGAATCACCCCAAGATTTCTGACTTGATTTTTAGTTGTTTGACCCCTAGAGTCAAGGTATGCATTCACCTTGAGAACTTCCTCTTTGTTTCCAAATGCAATGACTTCAGTTTTCTCCTTGTTTAACTGAAGAAAGTTTTGGCACATCCAACTGTTAATTTCATCAATGCATTGGCAGAGAGAGTCAATGGGGCTATAGTCATTTGGAGATAAGGCTAGGTAGACTTACTTCTTCTGGAGGTGCAGCTCGAGCACGAACAATGGGTGACGATGAAGGATTTCGAAAATGTGTTAACCCTGCCTAGTTAACATGTTTGAAAATGATTAACAGTTGAAAACATTAGAAATTTTGAAAAGTAATCAAAAAGTAATCAGTTACATTACTTTAATAAAGTAATTGAAAAGTTACACAACTTATTACATTTTAAGTAGGGTAACTTGTAATCTGTAACCTATTACTTTTTCCAAAGTAACCTTCCCAACACTGAATAGAACACATACATAAAATCATATAGGTAACATACCCTATATGTTTAAACGTACATGAGCCTCACAAATAATCTTTTTTTAAAGAAACAGCTTTGTAGTTTTGCTTGGACACATAGGCCTAATTTCATTTGTTTTCAAAATTATAAATAGACTATACTTGTTTTTTTTGGTCACGTTGAATGAACAATTTGGCAAGAAACGCAGTAGACTACAAGTTTGGTTGCCTATAGTGCAACGTTCGTCTATTGATTTTACAGCTTTGGAGATTGACGATGTGATGTTGAAATTAAATAGCTTATAGTGTTTAAAAAGAGCTCGGTTTTTACACATTAAATCAACAACAGAGTCATTCAAAATATCTGCAGTGGAATAAATAAATATCGTACTTACCGCATAAATATCCGCTTTGAGCGGGGCATGCTAAAGTTACAAGTAAATATCATAAAACGAAAAATATTTCAAAATACTACTCCGTTCTTAAACGTTTTATAATGAGTCATGGCCTATGAGCTGCAGATTTATTGGCTCTTCACTCAACAATATGTATCTTTGTATACGTAGGCCTACCATTTTTTTTCCGAAGGAAATTTGATTTGTTTGGCTGTTGTGTCTCATAATTTTATGCCAAAAATCAAGTAGATTCTTATCTTTTAAGACCTACTGAAAGGTACAGTAATTATTTCAAGCCTGATGCCAACATGTGGAACAAATTATAATTTTGTTTGGTCTCCAGCCTGAACATGGGTTGTAAAAGAGTGCTGGGTTTAATTATTTGTATAAAGGTGTTCCTCTTCATGTTGTGCCAGAGTCAATAGATCTGATGCAGAACCGTGTGCCCAGCGCATAAGAATCCATGGGATCACTGACATCTCACAGCCTGCTGGGTAAATCTCGGTTATACTGGACTCAGACTTGGGTCAATGAGAGGCTTCAATGCTGATTTATGACAAATGCCAGTTATAATAACAGAAAGATCGTTCTCACCATTAGCCAATGGCTGCCACACAAAGGCCTACCAAGCAATGCCTGTGGGTCGCTCCCAGCGATCTTTGCCTTCATTTCAGAAAACAATATTATTCCTGCATGATAAGCCCAATACAGTACATGTGTAATGAAACATTGATAGTGTGAGTAATTTTGTTTGAATTAGGCTATGTGGTGATTTAATTCGTTGTTTATTAAGATAACGTTACATCAGAAAAGTCGTAGCCTATATAAAAGCTACCATTAGCGGATTTTCGCGGGCAAAAATTGTTTGGAAAATTAGCCTACTTGGAGAAATAAACTCGCAATTCTGAGAAACAAAAATGGTGAGGTATAAACTTGCAATTATGAGAGAAACAAAAGATAAATTAATAAAAGAATTTGAGGAAAAAAAGGAATTCTGAGCTCATATCTCGTAATTCTGAGAATGCTGAGAAATCGAAGTCTGAATAAAATAAACTCCAAAAAAAAGTTAACAAAGTTAGAGTCGTGAGACAAAAAGTCGAAAGGCTTCCGATGGCATAAATTCCTATTGAAACGGCTGGATTTTGCCGGCGAAAATTGGCCGAGGACCAGTAGGCTAAATGTGATCGCACATTAACAGGTGGATGACACACTTTTTTATTTCAACAAAAGCTAAAGTGTATGCATTTATTTTACTGGGTTTAACTAAGGCAAACTATTAGATAGTCTGATGAAAAATAAACATTTAAAAATAAAAATATTAGGTGGCCTATCATGCTAAATATATCCGTAATATAGCCCAAGCTATTTTTTTCACTGCAAAAATGGTTAGGTTCTATGTCTCCACTGCTGGAAATTGCCAATCTCTGTTAAATATAGGCTCGACAACCAACTGCATCCATTCCATAATGGGAACCATTTATGTTGTACATAATATATCAGTGTAGTTTTACATGGACCATGACCCATTAAACAGACTAATAAGGGCTTTGTGACCCTGGTCGACCTTACATACATATAGAGGATAAACATGGTATATTTATAATGCATAAACACACAATATATATATGGACAACATATAAACATGTTATAGTCACAGGCATAACACTCTGAAATGACATGAAAAGCAAACATTTAGTAAGATTAAAATATTAAAATGCTAAAGTATCAAAACCCATATTATATATAATGTTCTAACAATTTGCAGCATTTTCCTGGAGAAAATATAGCAATGTCTTTCATAAGTGTTATGAAATGCAGTTTTATCTACAGCATCAGAACATGTGCATTCATCTGATAAATATTGCTTCAGAACCAGCATTGACATAAACACACGAGGTTCTTTGTCTCAAAGTCTGACTTCATCAAGCTAACATGTAAATCATATTTCTATTCTTCACAAAATACTTTTGTTTTCTTCTGCTACTTTTTTATTAAATGCTTATTATATTGTATATAATCAAACCTGAACTCTAAACTTTTTATCATTGTTTGATGTTAAATTTATTTAGGATTTTCTATGGATTTATATATATATATATATATATATATATATTAGATTTTGTGTTACTCTGACTCAGTATTATTTTATGTTACATGTTATTTAGTTATGCTATTAAAGTTTTTGTATATTTTCAATTTTCAATTTAATTTCGGTTTAATTCTTTGCAATTATACGCGATTGTCATTTTCTATCATTTTTTATATATTGCTATTTGGTTTTTTGTTTGTCAGCTGGTTTTGTTTTTTGTTTTGTTTGAGTTTTAATTTTAGTTTCATTTTAGTTAGCTTGTTTTCTTTACAATGTCACTAGTTTGTCTTTGTTTGTTTGTTTGTTTTGTTTTATCTTTAGTTTTACTTCAGTTTATTTTTTTCCATACTGTAAAAAAAAATCAAACTTGAGCAAACTTAAAAGTTTAAGGCAACCAGCTCCAGCAGATTTTTAAGTTTGCTCAACATTTTTTTCTTTCTTTTTTTTTAAAGTGTAGTTAGTAATTTTAGTGCTTCAGCTTAAACATTTGGCAATAGTTTAGTTTACATTTTTCATTTAATATTTATATAATGTAATTTTCTAAGATGTATATATATTCTATATATATATATATATATATATATATATATTTATATTGATATTTAATATTTCTGCTTTATTTGTTTATTTATTTGTACAAAATATTTGTATTTATTATTGAAAAGTTGTCCAAAGTTAGTCAAGCTCAATCACTCCCAACACATTTTTATTTATTGCTGCACTAATGCTTGTAGTTAACGAAGAGATGGGGTTTGATCAACTTTAAGGGTGTTTGTATGCAACATTTGTCGAAACAGAGTCGTATTTGGCACTGATGGGCCTTACAGAGCACAACTGACCTTTATCCAGACCTCAGCATGAGATGTGTGTTCGACTGGACCGCTCTCAAAACCCACTGGGCCAGAGCGAACCAGCCCAGCTATTTCTGCTCGCAGGACTGCTTACAGTTTGGGAAGTGACCCGTGAGCACAATGTGGGAAGCGACGGAGAGTTCATTCATTCAGCGAGTCAGAGACAGAGCCCAATGACAGTGAATGGAAGCAGTGCTCAGACTCCGTCCGCTATTCAAACAAAGACGTCAAACTCCACGTTAACAACAGCTTACATGACAAAGTGCAGGAGAAAGACGCCGTGCTGTGAATCATTTCCAAATGGGGTTTGGCAAGCCTAATTAAACTTCATTTGGCAACTTAAATAACTCTATCCCTATGTAAGATTTTCCGCTTTGAGAAAGAGCAATGTGTGGCTGTTCATTCACTTAAAGTCAAATTTAGTTTTGTTGCTTTTGCTCAAAGAAAAAATAAATAAATCCGTAAGTATCATTCAAACCAAAGGACTTTTGTTATGTTTGTTACTGCAAAATTCAGTTTTATCTGAAACCAGCATCAAACAGGAACACTACATATTGCTTAGATTGCTTTGTGTGTTTTTCTGTAGCATCCGTCCACCGCCAAACCCCTGGACCAACACTTCACTCCACATTATGAGCAAGGAAATATTAACATTACTGTTAGGGAATTATCAGACATTACAGAGCCTAACAGTGAGGATTTTCTAATTGTGTGAGTATAAAGTTTAGATTTTTACATTTGCTTTTTCAAATTCATGTAATTTGTTAGTTTTATATTTCCTAAAATAGTAACCACATTGGTCCACCTCACGGACATAATATTTTGTTTTAGCAAATGTACTTATTGTAATATATATTTGATAACATATTAAAATTACATCATCATTCTTGAAGTGTCAGGTTTCATAATTAGTTTTGATCTTTTGTAAACTATTTTCAAAATACTGTATATTAGAATATATATATATATATATGTGTGTGTGTGTATGTATATACAGTATCTCACAGAAGTGAGTACCCCCCTCACATTTTTGTAAATATTTTATTTTATCTTTTCACGTGATAACACTGAAGAAAGGACACTTTGCTACAATGTAAATTAGTGAGTTTACGGCTTGTATAACAGTGTACATTTGCTGTCCTCTCAAAATAACTCAACACACAGCCATTAATGTCTAAACCGCTGGCCACAAATGTGAAAATGTCAACACACTTTGGCTAGAAAACGGTGCAAAACTACAAACCAGTCTATAATGTTCTCTATACATTCTCACTGATGCAACTGAGCAAGTCATTTATTTCAAGAGAAAACTTTTGTGTTGTTGCATCACACAACATTTTCGTTTTCAGACTGAAAACTAGTCTTCTTGTGTTGTACTTATAATTAATATAACATGCAATACAATCAAGTTTTGTCACAGTAAAACTGAGTCAGGTTGAACCCAACAGCAGGAAGCATCTGAACGTGCCACTGAGCCTCATGTCTGAGCGTCTGTGGGTGGCTTTGATTATTGGGTTGTTTGTATGAAGTGAAGTGGACCGGCGATTATCGGCACATCAGTGATTGTGTTCAGTGACAAAAGATCACAACAGAAGACCACCCAACACACACAGGGGAAACTGCTGTGAATATAGACAGACATATAAATCTGCTATTAATACATAGTGTGTGTCTGAGATGGTGTTTAAAGTCAGATATGAACTGTAAGCAGTTATAAAGTGTGTCTGAATGCATGAATCTTTAAAGAGTGTTGCTCTGTATGTCTGACATATTTCAGGCTGACTTGTGTTTCACAGATTAATCTCTGTCTATTTTTCTCTCTTCAGCCTGTTTTACAGATCCTGGGTGGGGGAGCTTGACAGCCCACACAAACACCCCAATCGGGACGTCCCGGCGTTTCATTAGTGATGGCAAGTCCTGTCTGAGCCTTTTACTTGTGTAAACACAGATTCTGTCCATGTGATGAACCTCAGTGCAGTAGAAAGAATGAATGAGATGGACAAAAAGAAAAAGGAAGGGGGAGAGAGATTGTTTTGATTAATATCCAGTTTAGAAGATGATATCTGATCACAAAGTTGTCCCACATTGTTTCATCTTACTGACAATGGTAAGATTTGCCAGTTTTTTTGTAAACTGGCGAGTGAATTGGACTCAATCCTTAAAGGGCCAGGTCATATTTTTCTTATTTTTTTTTTCTTTTCATTATAAAAAAATTAAGAAAATCAAAGACAATAGATACAATTTGAAAAAATAGTTTACACACGATATGTACCTTTTATATTTGTATATATATTTTTGATAATACTGCATTTTATAAAAACGGACAATATATCAGTATATTAAATATAAAGATAGTATTTAATACATAATTATCTTTATACTATTTACATAATATGTATGTATAAACAATCAATTTTAATGTAATTAAACATTGTGTACCATATATTTATAATACAACTTATAAATATACTATGTATAATACAATATTATATTTAATTTTAAAATTTACTGTATATACGGATGGATGATGGATGGATAAAGATTTTATTAAATATAACTTTATTATAGATTTTTTTATAGTACACATTTTCATAATATGAAAATAACTATAATAATACATGTATATACATTTATAATACAATATATCAAATTTTAAATTGATAAAGTAACTCTTTATATAATATTTTCAAAATACTGAATATTACTAAATATATTTATATACAATATGTAACAAACATGAGTATGTAAATAATATTTACAAAATAATATAATTTTATTATAATATATAATTATATATTTTAATTTGATGTTATATTTTTTTATAATATATAAAGTATTTTGATAAAACCATATATTGTACAATATATAATAATAAAATATCTAAATAAGTTATATTAGGCTTACAATACTATATTTAATCACAATATATGCTTGCATATTTTAATTTAATTTCCCCCCGCAAATTTGAATAATGACTATATCGCTTTCTTGCCCATTTGTTGCGGTTACACACAGACAGACAATAAATAAATAAAAACTGTGTAAGATATATTTTCGGGGGGAAGCTACTATTTTGCCAAACCTGACCATGTTGGACTATACATCAAAGTAGAAGACCTGCTTCAGTGTTCCTGCCTAAATAGTCACGACACATCCATAAGATATGTATTTAAAAAAATCATTATGGCTTTTCTTGGATTAAACAATAATTCAGTGCTAAACCACATTTACTGTGAAATACCACAAACACTGCCAAACAAGATCTTCAGTGCATCCAAACCAAACAGCACCAGATCCTGCGCTCGAGTAGGTGTGGATTGAATCAAGATCATCCCTGAAGCAGAAAACGTTTTGAACTCCACCACATGTCAACACGGCCTGTGAAAAACTGCCAGTGTGCAGCAGTAATTCAGTCTCCTCTCACATTCATCTGCACAGAGATGGACACATGTGATGATTCATGATGGGAGTGTGAACACAGACACAAGCCATTCCTCTCTGCCTGCCGGCTGATAACACACCTCCTGCTAAAGCCCCAGGACAGCGATGACAGAGCAGTCATGTGCCAAACGCACGACTCAACCAGTGTTCTGTGTATGAAATGAAATCTTACACCTGCAAAATGCACATATATTTGGATATTTTCTGAAAAAACTGCTTATACAACTACTGTTGTTGTTGTTGCTGAAAAGGTTATTAAGTTAAATTACATTAACAATAAAAAAAAAACAGTTGTTTGATGCGATTGTGGATGTGATGTGTACAATTCAGCAAGGACACATTAAAATCATCCAAATTGACAGTAATCTTTTTCAAATAAATGTTGTTTTAAATGTTATATTCATAAAGGACTTCTTTCAGAAACATTAAAATAATATAAGTATTAAAAACTAGAATTTATAAATCATAAAGTTATATTTTCACAGGTTGTATTTTCTGTGAGTGAATGGATAAATTTCCTTCTTAGCACCGACAAGTGTAAACAATGTAGATGAGGCTTATATAACCCAACTTTAAAACATGACAACACAGCTGTGTATGCAGACAAAGACATTACACAGTAATGAACGCTACAGTTTTAGAAGCATGTCCAATACATCTGCAAGCACTGAAAATTAGGTTCTATGGGGCCCGATGGAGAGCCGTGTGCATGAATCCTGCTGAGAAATTACCTCAAGATCAGTCAAATTTAAGAATCATTTCCGGCACTGTAATATACATCCATTACGAGGTCATTAATCTTCAAGTCTGTCAGCTATTTTCTCTCACACTCCATGAGCTTGCTGCTACAACTTTATGAGAGATTTTATTTCCGTGGTCTGTCCAATAAGTTTTGCCGCCGGAAAGCTCCAACTCATGTCCTCAGACAATGCCAGGACGATGTGTTTCTGTACAGTTTCAGACTTCTGAGTGGTGCGTGTATCAGCGGCCTCGGCTCTGAACACATTCCAGCAGTGAAGTTTATGCAAAGGAGCCGTTTTGCTACATTACATATCCAATGCTATCAGCAGATCTCTCCTGCAGCGGGAACATAATGCTGTTGAAAAAACATCAGGAATGAAGCTACATTTGTTGACGTAAATGTACTAGTGCTGCCAAAAGGCAAATAAATGAAAAACAGAAAAATGAAAACGGAACCAAAAAGCTGCTTTTATCAGTCTTAAGTTTCTAATGGGATCAAGGGAAGGTTTGGGAGTATATTCATGCACTTATAGGAGTGGGAGGAATACCTTACAATGTATTTTTTTTAAATGAAAAGGTAAATTTTTGCATTGTAGGGTTACCAAAGGGTTGTTAGACAGTTGCTAAGGTGTTCTGATTGTTTAGGCCATTGCTAAGGTCTTCAGTTTATGTATATTGTTTTAATACACTTTTCCCCTCCATGTCATGTTTTTAGGAATTATTTGTATTTGCAAAAAAATTAAATAAAGAAACGTTGTGGCCTAATGGTTAGAGATTCGGACTCAAAATCGAAAGGTTGCGATTTCGAGTCTTGGTCCGGCAGGAATTGTAGGTGAGGAGAGTGAATGTACAGCTCTCTCTCCATCCTCAATACCACGACTGAGGTGCTCTTGAGGAAGGCACTGAACCCCCAACTGCTCCCCGGGCGCCGCAGCATAAATGGCTGCCCACTGCTCCGGGTGTGTGTTCAATGGTGTGTGTGTGTGCACTTTGGATGGGTTAATAATGCAGGGCACGAATTCCGAGTATGAGTCACCGTATTTGGCTGTATGTCACGTCACTTTCAAAAGAGAAAATCAAACTTGGTTCTTTTCAAAATCACATTTTTTTTATAACGGACAAAGTTTCAGAGACAGTGTGTAAATGTGATTGACAACACGAGGTCGTATTTATTTATTAAAGTGCGAAAAGTTTAGACAAGAATTTCGGACTGTGTGCAAAGACCTTAAGTGATGAGCATTAAACTATAGGTTTGATTTATCTGAGTTTTGTAGATGGATGGCGAGGTTTATTAGGTCGGGTAGAATCTGCAAAACAGAACGTGCATTTCAAAGTAGAATAATGGAGAAACAAGTATGTGAACTTAGCATGTTTTATACAAATCTGCAAATGATTAATGGTATGTTTCTGCTTTAGTACTGTCAAATATGACATACAGCACCTTTAAGGGCTAAGGTTTTGTGGGTGATTGACAAATGTTTGCTAAGGTGTTCTGATTGTTTACGCTGTTGTTAGGGTCTTCAAATTGGTTGCAAGGGTGTTCCCATTCATGTTTTCATATCTGCCAGATAAAAATTATGTCTGATTAGATGGAAAAGAAACAGTACACTAAATCACATGCTTGCAGATATCCCTCATCTCCAGAGTACAAGCGGTTTACAGCAAATTACATGCCAAAATTCATTAAAATCCCTATTGCAACAGTAATACGATGCTAGTTTTCATAAACATTGCTAATGAGAAGTGTAATATTCAGTATCTATTTGGGAGTTTGATACTAAACACTGTTTTGGACTAGCATACCTACATGAATGAACTCACCTTGGAGTCGCTCCAGAACAGATGTAGTCTTGGAGTGCGTCCATGGTTCACCTCCTTGGAGAAAATACAGAGCCGAATCTTTTGATTAGCACAAATCCAAGTGATTCAGAGTGACATATTTACGCTGCAGTTGTGGAGACCAAATCTTAAACACAAAAATATACGGTTCTCATTTCTACAGCAATACAAAATATCTCACCACCTTCACACTGGCTTAGAGTCAACAAAGATTGGCTACGACTCACAAAACAGCAATAAAATCTTTATTCCAAAGGCCAGATATTATAGGGATGGTAAATCTTTTTAAAATTGTAAGTGCCTAAGATTAACCCACCGTTCAAACGTTCAGCTCTTACACATTACAGAGGTAAAGTGTGATGGATGCACTTGTTTATAATGTGTATGGTTTATGGGAATATGCAAAAGAGGGCGACTTTCCATGAGCACAAACTCATCAAGAAAGATATTCTTGCAAACGCACACTGGGTTTCTCTGGGAAAGAGGCTCAGACACTCTGGGGAGAGCTGGATGTGGGGAGGCAGGAGGAGGCTCAGAAATAGGCTGACATCTCTCACATGGAGTGCATAGGAAAAATGTGCCCTCCGAAGAACCGTTGCAACAGGAGACAGAGGACCACAAGCGGTCAGAACATCTCCAGAACACCATGAACTATATACAAAGTCCTTTAGAAATTACTTCTGCATTCTGAGGATATCTGTAAGTCCAAGAATAACATGGCAGAGCGTATAGGTAATCGGTTACAGCGGGGAGACCACCAGGGTCCACTAAGGAATAGTCATATAATACGAAGCCCCTAAATATGAATATTTTAAAGATTTTGCATTCTCTTGTAAAATGTTTTCACTCCCTCAACAATTTGCAAATGCTGGCACACCTTTTGAGAAGGAAATGTTATGATGTGGGAAGACAAACCACATTTTAATGCTTCTGCAAGTGAACATACAGGTTCTTGGGAAGCGAAATCCTTTCGTGGAATGTTTTGCAAGCGAAAAAGACGTTTCTTGGGCAAATACAATACTTGTGTATATTTTTCAAATTTTCCCCTCCATGTCATATTTATCTATCACCATGTCCTTTATAGGGGCTCTGTTATATAAAACATTCTTAAGAATAAAATTCTTCTTAAAATGTTAATTCTTACTAATCATTGTACATAACTGCTAATACTTAATATGGTAAAAATGTTGTTAATGTTCACACATTCTTAAGAAAAAAATATGTTCTTAAAGAGATAGTTCACCCAAAAAAATGAAAATCACCCCATTATTTTCTCACCCTCAAGCCTTCCTAGGGGTATATGACTTTTTTCATATTTAAAAAATAAAATCGGGCTCTTTCAAGCTTTTTAATGGCAGTGAATGGGCGTCAAAATTTTGAATTGCAAAAAAAGTGCTCCACATGGCTCCGGAAGGTTAATAATGGCCTTCTAAAACAAAGTGATGAGTTTGTGTAGGAAAAATATTCCATATTTAAAAACTTTATAAACCGTAATCTCTAGCTTCCGCTAACTGTCGTACATATGTTCTCGAGAGACTGGCGTTCCAGCAGATGACGTAGAACTTAGGTGTAGCGTAAGCTGACAAATGAGGAAGCACAGAGTAGAAAGCAAAACAAAACAAATGTGATGAACTAGTACAAAAACAAGGATTTGTAAAAAAAAAAAAAAAATGCCGGAGGATTTCTATATAAGCCATGAGCAAACTTGGTTCTCATGAAACAAAAGCATATTCTCACCGGAGCTTACATTACACGTACGTCCTACATCATCCGCTGGAACACCCCTCTCTAGTGAACATGCGTACGACAGTTACCGGAAGCTAGAGATTACGGTTTATAAAGTTTTATATATGGATATCTTTCTTACAAAAATGCATCGGTTCGCTTCAGGAGGCCTTTATTGATCCATCAGATGTGCACTTCAGAATTGTACCAGAAGGACTTCTGGGAGCTTTTGGCCTACTGTTTTATGAATACTATAAATTCTGACATACTACTCAGCTCACATACATTTTAGGCATATTTGCTAAATTCTAATCAAAGACACATATACGATGCTCCCATGTTGCAGGTGCAAGATGCATGAAACAGGTGTCACTATTGACAGTGTTGACAGCTAGACTAGCTCAAAACTAGCAGGTCTAAGCTGCTCTTTCCAGCAGGGTGCTCTGTGAAATATTCCCATCATTGCGGGAGTTTTTCAAATCACTGTTTTGCGCGGATGCTTCTTTTTTTATTCGACTATTAGGTGGGCTTTCCTGAGGGAGTCAGCAAGCAGGTTTCATCCACATTGCCAACTTAAACAGTGAAACTACATCCAGTGTAGTTTACGCTACAGTGCACAAGGTCATCCGAGTGTGGAGGACCGGAGAGGGGAACAGAGCCGGACTGTGTCCCAAGAGAGGGGATTTAGTGGGAGCTCAAATCAATGATCCCGCCACTGCCAGCTGCAGCTCGGAGAAAACGTCCACTCTGGAGATCGAGAACTTCTCAGGTCTCCTGCTGTTTTAACTGGAATCACTCAGAGAGGGACCAAAAACACCGTTCTGACATATACGTCGACTGGGACGTAAAACATAAGAAATACTGAATGATTAGACTCTCATGTGTGCGATTTACTGTAAATGAGGCTCGGATCACGAGCTGATGTTTTGCTTGGGCTTGATTGTTTGCTTTTCCGATGCGTTGTGAGCAGGAAGAACCGCATGCTCTCAATAAAGCAGAAATGTATTTGTGATGATGGTCAGTAGGTTGTGTGCAATAATTAGAATGTCCTCGGAGAGGTCCAGCTGGAGAAATAGTTTGGTGCTGAAGGATCAGAACAGTTATGCTATGGAAAGAAAGCAATTCATACATGCAATGAACTGAATACATACTTTCTATCATAAAAGCATTTTTAAGTACTGAATTTTAATTATTTTTAATATTTTTGTGGGACATATCAGATAATTTTAAAGAAGTTTAAGTAGGTTATTTCAGAAGTGAAATGTTATATTTTACATAACATTAATATTGTATTAAAGTTTTGTATTTTAATGTTATTAAAATATACATTTAATGTTGTATTTTAATTACAGAAACTTAATAGTATTTATGAACTATTAAGTTATAATATTTGATAGCAAACTTATCTGGAACAAGATAAGATTTTGTTTGATGTTTTCTTTTTTTTATGAAAATTTTGTTTTAACTTTTTATTTCACGGTTATAAACTGAAGCAAATTATTCAAAAATGACCAGGAAAAAAAATGATTTGCATTATATATATTTTTTACCCAATATTATGATATTAATCTATAGAGAAACATTCAAACTCATTTTGATGGGCTCTTTCAACTTCAGACTGGGAAAGCACCTAGAACAACCAAGGTGTTTTCAATTTGTAAGAAAAATTGCATAACTTTTAACTTCATGGTTACACAAGAGACATTCAAAGTAATTAAAACAGGCTGAAAAGTTTTCGTTATCCTGTAAGTACATTACTAAAAGCTTGGCACATATTTTAAACTAGACCTTCATTGTCATAGACATGTAATTGTCATTGATGAATTGCAAGAAAAAGAGAGGTCGAGAGTTCAGTTTGCCGCTCCCAAACATCAATGTTCTCACAAAGAGAAAAGCAGAGAGGTTGAATGAACTTGAGTCAGAGCCATGAATCCATGGATCCATGAGCCAGACCCCTGACAATCACTCCTGGGTCACTCTCAAAGCTGTCTATAGGATCTAAAAGACAAAAACCATATCAAGAAATCCAGAAATAAGACAGTTATTCCCAAGCGTTCAGCCACTGTGAAATATTCAAAGCTCAAAGGTGTAAATGCGAACAGACTAGGCATTGCAGGCCTCAGGTTTCTAATTTAATCTACTTCTTAAGGAGTGTTTCTCAGACCCTGATCCAACACATATGTCTACCAGCATGTTTATTTCTGTGTTATTTTACAAATCTGCAACACTACTGAAACATGACATCAGGTTATTCTGAGTATTATCATCTATAGGTGGTTTCCTGAGACTTCCTCAGCATCATCTTTTGGCATAAACAACAACCTTTCCAGACTATATAGACACTAGAGATACTGTCAGTATGCTTTGTCTCTGATTAACAATAAGGAAACTGTCTGAATCAGTGTGTGTGTGTGTGTGTGTGTGAGGTTACAACATGATATATTCTCAAAACTAACCACAAAGAGCATTTTGATGTGAAACTATCCTAATAATGATTTAGCTTTTAATTAGAGCTTTGACTTGATGTCAAGGAGTTTATATATAGCATGGCTAGTAACTGATTACATAATCTGGATTACATAATCAGATTAAAAAAATGACCACTCTGAACACTTTGCAACCACCCAGAGCATCCTAGCAACCACCCAGCATGCGCTAGCAACCACTCAACAACACCCTGACAATCACCCAGTACGTTCTAGTCACTACCATTAGCAACATGCTAAAAACCACTCTGAACACTTTGCAACCACCCAGAGCATCCTAGCAACCACCCAGCATGCACTAGCAACCACTCAACAACACCCTGGCATCCACCCAGTACGCTCTAGCAACTACCATAGCAACATGCAAAAAATCACTCGGAACACTTTGCAACCACCCAGAGCATCTTAACAACCACATAGCAACATGTTATAAACCACTCAACAACACACTTTAGCATTCACCTACAACACCCTTGCAAGCAAACAGCAAAAAAGGGCTTACCTCAACAACCTCATAGAAACAACCCAGAGCATCCTAACAACCACATAGAAACATGTTATAAACCACTCAGCACACTTCCACCCACAGCACCCTTGCAACCAAACATCAATATGTTAAACAAACACTCTGAACACCTTAGCTACCGTATAGCAACAACCTGGCAACCCCCCACCACACCCTAGAAACAACATAGCAACATGCCAAATATCACACAGCATCCCTTAGCAACCATCTAGAGCACCCTTTAACAAAACATGTTAAAAACCATTCAGAACACCTTAGCACTACCCTGGCAACCACCAAGAAAACCTTAGCAACCGGATGCAACACCCTGGGAGCAATCCTAGCAACATATAGTAATAATCTAGCAACCACCCAAAACCCAACAGCAACCACATAATAACACATTGGCAACCACCTTAACAACCACTCAGAAAGCTGACAATGAATTTTCCATCTCACTTTTCAGAAAAGGTAAATACTGTCCAGAGCAATCATGATGTCATCGCATCAACTTCATGAACTTCCCCCGGTAATGAGAGTGTTACGTGTTAGCAGGAGCGTTAACAGTTAGCAGGGAAATGCCTTCAAAAGGTGTGTAGATGTGGTGAACAGAAGCCGTATTGTGTGTACTACGTATGGAGTGGCATAAAACAGATCAGCACCTGTTCACCCTTATCACCAGATCACTGCATTCGGACACGCTTGAGCGACCGCCGGCACTCCCAGAATCCTCTCTGTGCCGTCATACTCAACAGAGAACAAGCAAGCACATTCTGCGGCGCAGTTACCTAAAGTTTACCACGGTAAAAGCCACACTTCAAAAGACCTTCTACAGGGTTTCTCCAAGTTTGTCATTGCTACTGAATCCTTATAAAAATGAACCATGATGTTACTACAAATTTACTACACATGCAAAAAGCATGGTTAAATCATCGAAACCACAAATTAACCATGATTTTGCTACACTAACCTTAGTTGTACCATGTTATTTGTAGTAAAATTGTACAAACTGTAATTAACCTGTCAAAAATAACATGTTACTGCACTTTTAATATAATAAAACCATGGTTAATTTTCATGAGGGTAGATTTAGCATAAAATATTTCTCGATGCTAATATGCTAGCCAACATAAACAAAACTTTGCCTCACAATAAAACATCAGTAATTTGGAGAAAAAAAATCCTTTGTTCCAGCTGCTTCTACACCCACAACTCCACTGGGTTCATCACACCCTGAAAAAACAAGATTTTATAAACGCAACACTCTGAATTAGACATCTGCTTGACGCTAATTGCTAGCGAAGCTGGAACATGTTGACGTGCTAGCACGCTACATGACGTTTTGGGAGATATCTGCTTTAAAAAAGAGCTGACTGGAGTCCAAATCCGTCAAGAGCTGATTTCCAAATCCCAAATAAACTCAATCATCAAGGCTTGAGTGGGTGCCATTGACATCTATTTCAGGTAAGATATATAGCCTTGCTGAGAAGAGGAAACGGGTGGGGCTATAAAGCAGCTCCGATTGCAGTCTGGGAGTATTAGTTTTTTACATCAGCTCTGGCGTTTCCCTACTTAAACACAATGATGTGATGTCGGGCTAATCAAGAGCATCTGAACTCTCTGCTGCGTTTACACTTAGCAAACCTACTTGAACTTACGACCCTAAAAGCTAAACAGGAAGAGGAGACACTTTAGATTGAACAGGGTTAACGTCAATATCAGGTGTAGATCATCATGGTAGAGCTATTACAATCAGAGACTGATAGGGACTTAATGGTGTAAAGCGATTTGAGAAATCAGAAAAATAGTGAACGATGGAGGCCAAGAAATCACTGAGTCCAGGTCAGAAGATTTGCAAGGACTTTAAAAGATGGAGTAAATTTATGGGATAAATAAGGCTACAAGCTAGATCAGCAATATTGAAATCTTTCGAAAGTTATATGCTAATTTAATCACACGTCATATGTATACATTTACATTTTCAATTAACTTAAATTAGAATCGGAAACTACAACTAATAAACTCAACTGCTCTCACAAAAATGAACATGCCTAAAATAAAATACAATTAAATAAATAAAAACTACAACTAAATTCAAATGCTCACACAAAAGTACACATGCATAAAAAAGAAGAAGCTAACAGAAGCTACAGATTAATACATTTCAATGCTCTCACTAGGAAATGCTAATCAAATCAAATTACACTTAATTCACCCAAAAGCTCACCAAAACCAAAGAAAATGCATTGAATAAAAAATATAGTAAATAAAAAAGCTAAAAATAAAATAAAATCACATATGCATAAAATGATTTATAATTTAATTGAAAAAAATTGATAACATAAGATACATCTAATTAACTAAAATACTTACATAGAAACTGCAAAAAAGCACATCAAATGCACATCAAATAAAATAAATAAATAAAACCACAAATAATTACCTCACATGCTCACATAAAAATACATAATAAAATTTAATAAAATAAAAAAATAATAATAAAAAGAAGCTACAACTAATCTCAAATAGCAAAAAACACATGCATTAAAATAAAATAAAAAATAAAGAAGCTACATAACTAATTAACTCAAATGTTCACACATTAAAAATGCACAAAATATATATAAAATGCACATACAATTAAATTAAATAAAAAAATAAAGCCACAACTAATTAACTCACATGCTCACATAAAAAATACACATGCCTAATAAAACAAGCTTCACCTAATTTATTCAAATACTCACAGATAAAAATGCATAAAACATAATAAAATGAAATCAAAAGCCATAACTTATTTGTATGAATGCACACACTCGCAAAAAAGTAACTGCAGAGTGACATTATAAAGATGAGAGGATGTGTGTGTGTCTGAAAACATGAAATATGAGGGTCAAAAATGTGATAAGTGCTCATTAATGTTTATGGTCAGAGATGTTTTGGCAGGTCCTAGAGACAGCTAAGGATCAGGTGTGCTCAAGCTGCTCACCTCTCTGAGACGAATCCAATGCAAGCTAATCTGCTGCAGAAGAGATCAGAGACGCACCATAAAAACACGAGCTGCGAATACTGCTTTCTCAAGTTACTTTACTGAGAGAACATGGGTGTGTAAATTACCTGTAGCTTGCAGCATTTCAACACCTTTCAAATAATTTGGGAGTAAAGTCACGTTTATGAAACTGCAGTTTTAGGGTGAATGAAGCCCGAAATTTAATTTCTCGTGTGAGTTCTTGAATATAACATGTTATGTATCTATCCTCTTGATAAATCGTGTAACAAACCAGGAATTCACAGCCTTGTTTTCTCTCATAACTCACATTCGCTGACTGAGACTTTAATTTCACGGTTTATTGTTTCTAAAGTGCTCGAAAGCTTTTGTCATAATTATTCACATCATTCATGCGGGCATGGTTATTTTTAAGCAAGACACGATGACATTATTTTCAACTAACTGCCAACTAAAACTTTAAGCCAATTAATATTCCCCCTTTTATGACAGATCTCGAGCCGGGACTGGACACAAAACACATTTTCTGGCTGCTTAGAGGCGCTAATGAGGAGAGAATGACTGCGGGCCTTGAAATTCAGGTCAATTCAGTGAAAGGCTGCTCAAATAAACCCCTTCCCTCTTATCCCACCATCTAAACAGCGAGTGAGGGGATAAAGCATGTCATTTTACACAGCATACGACTTGAACATTACTTAACAGCCAAAAGTGCCCAAATATCAGTAAACCTGCGCCTTCCGTATAGCGTCGTGTCTCTTGTGTGTCGATGGCCAAAAGCAATAAACAAAGCCAAGGAGGCAGATATAGTGTTAAAGCCACTCACCACTAGTCAGAGAAAACACTCGTCACTCAGTCTGAGCACAAAACCAGAACACAATCTCAGCCGCATGACCGAGTGACGAGTAGACGAGCGTCAAACACTCACCGGCACTGATCAAACTGAGGCGTCTGCTATAAATAGATGTGAGAAAGAGACATGAAATTCAAATACTGACATATACAATATACAGTGATCGGACAATGTGTGGGATTTGTTTTTCTTTATTTCTTTGCGTAATATGTTGGATTTGTTTTAATTTGTGTTTTTCTTTGTTGTTTTGCTTTGTTAAAAATAAAACAATGTAACTGTTTAACTTTAAAATAATAATATAAAATATTATGGCTTCAAAATAATATTTTTAAAAACATTAAGGAGGTCAAAAGATCATAAGACATCATAAGACATTCCATTGTTTTTTAAGGAGCAAAACAAGTATGTTTTTTTAAAGTTTTGTAAATTGTGAACTAACGAGTACAATTACACAAATTAAATTATATTAGATACTAAATAAATAAATAAATAAGAACCAAAGATACACGCAATTAACTCAAAACGCTCATACATAGGACAAAACAAAAAGTATAAATCAAAACAAAAGCAAACCAAAACGACAAAAGGCAAGCAAAGCAAAAAACTGATATATAAAGGCTAGATTACACCTAATAAAGTCAAATTCTCAGTCATAAAAATGCTAAAAACAAAACCTGAAAATAATAGGCTTACAACTAGTTAACGCTAATTCTTAGACATAAAATACTAAAGACCAAAAGCTAAACAAAACATAACACAAAGCAAGCCCAGAAAACACAAAAAAAAGAAAAGAAAAAAAAGGCTAAAACAAAACCCTCAAAATATAATGTTACATTTACTCAAATTCTCAGACATAAAAATGCTACATTAAAACAAAAAGCTAAACAAAACATTAGCAAACCAAAATAAAACTGAAAAGTAAAGTCTACACCTACTTCACATGAATACTCATACATGAAAAATAAATACACAAATACATAAAACAAAGCAGAGCAGAACAAAATGCAAAGAAAAATATTATAGAAAATTAAATGATAGATTACACCTAATTAACTAAAATGCTCATACAAAACAAAAAACTAAAAAAACTAAGAACGTCAAGTCAAAATAAAAACAGAAAGCTAGAAAACAAATTACAAAACAAAACAAAACAAAAAAACAAAACCTGAAATAAATGCCAGACACAAAATTGCCAGACATCAAAATTCCCAGACATAAAAATGCTAAATTAAAACCAAAGGCTAAACAAAACATAAAACAAAGCAAAACAGCACAGAAACACTGAAAACAAAAAATATACACCTAATTAACTAAAATGCTCAGGCATAAAAATTTGAAATAAATAATACTAAATGATCAAATAATTGTAGCAAGTGAATTATTATAAACTAGTTTAAAAGTGTATCACAGTCAAACAAAAAGGCTAATTTAATAACAATGGAAAAACAGATTTACAGGTACATCTCAGAAAATTAGAATAGGGTGAAAAGTTAATTTTTTATTGCATATATTTTAGGTTCATTTCATGTAAAGTAAAATGGTTCAAACGGTTTTTGTTTTAATTTTGGTGATTAGAGCTTACAGCTAATGAAAGTCAAAAATCAGTATCTCAAAATATTAGAATATTTACATTTGAGTTTCAATAAATGACCATCCATACAGTATAAATTCCGGGTATCTCTTGTTCTTTGAAACCACAATAATGGGGAACACTGCTGACTTGGCAATGATCCAGAAGACGATCATTGACACCCTCCACAAAGAGGGAAAGTCACAGAGGGTCATTACTGAAAGGGGTGGCTGTTCAAGGAGTGCTATATCAAAGCATATTAAATGTAAAGTTGACTGGAAGGAAGAAATTGGGTAGGAAAATGTGCACAAGCAACAGGGATGACCGCAAGCTTGAGCATTCTGACAAGCAAAGCCGATTCAAACACTTGGGAGAGCTTCACAAGGAGTGAACTGAAGCTGGAGTCAGTGCTTCAACAGTCACCACGCTCAGTAATCTTCAGGAAAAGGGCTACCAAGCCACTTATGAAACAGAAACATCGTCAGAAGCATCTTACCTGGGCTAAGGAGAAAAAGAACTGGACCGTTGCTCAGTGGTCCAAAGTCTTCTTTTCAGATGAAAGTCAATTTTGCATTTAATTTGGAAATCAAGGTCCCAGAGTCTGGAGGAAGAGTGTAGAGGCACAGAATCCATGTTGCTAGAAGTCCAGTGTGAATTTTACACAGTCAGTGATGATTTGGGCTGCCATGTCATCTGCTGGTGTTGGTCCATTGTGTTTACTGAAGGCAACAGTCAACGCAGCCATCTACCAGGAAGTTTTAGAGCACTTCATGCTTCCTTCTGCTGACAAGCTTTATGGAGATGCTGATTTCATTTTCCAGCAGGACTTGGCACCTGCCCACACTGCCAAAGGTACCAAAAGCTGGTTCAATGACCATGGTATTACTGTGCTTGATTGGCCAGAAAACTCACCTGACCTGAACCCCATAGAGAATCTATGTGGTGTTGTCAAGAGGAAGATGAGAGACACTAGACCCAACAATGCAGATGACCTGAAGGCTGCTATCAAAGCAACCTGGGCTTCCGTTACACATGAGCAGTGCTACAGGCTGATTGCCTCCATGCCACGCCACACTGATGCAGTAATTCATGCAAATGGAGGTCCAACCAAGTATTGAGTACATATAAATGAACATACTTTCAGAAGGCCGACATTTCTGTTTAAAATATAATTTTTTTATTGATCTTATGTAATATTCAAATTTTCTGAGACACTACATTTTGGGTTTCATTATCTAAGCCATAGTCATTAACATTTTAAGAAATAAAGGCTTGAAATACTTCACTCTATGTGTAATTAATCTATATAATATTTATTTTACTTATTTTAGTCATTTAGCAGACACTTTTATCCAAAGCGACGTACAAATGAGGACATTATAGAAGCAATCAAAACCAACAAAAGAGCAACAAAATGCAAGTGCTATTACAAGTCTTGGTTAGCCTAACATGTAGGAATATAAGAATATAAGGAATATATTCTTTATATATAAGTGGGTTTCACTTTCTGAAATAAGTGAAAAAATATTGACCTTTTTCATGATGTAATTATTTTTTTTGATGTACCTGTATATCCACTAAATAGGATACTTGAGCTTTACTGCTGGACCTGTTGTAGTACATATAACAAACACAGCTGGAAACATGTGATGAAGTCCTGAAGCGTGAGTGGACTCTGTCAGGCCAAGGACTGCGACTCTGGACACTGGACAGTGTTTCTGTCTGCAACGCTTAACAGACAAATTGCCTGTTTTGGTAGTTTTTCAATGAAATTGCAAACAGCTGACCCAAAATAACATTTTGTAATTTATCATTTGTTATTGTGACAATAAATTCTACAACATACGCATTTGTGAATGTTTGTCTTGAAAGAATACATTCAAAGCAGTCCATGAACATATGATTCAATTCTAAAAGTTACAAAGCAGCTGAGAAAATGACTATAAAACATTTTAAGTTTGGTTTTTACAACATTTGAAACATTTCAGCATTGTTCTTACATACATTTTATAGGTTAATTATTTTTAAAACCATTTACCATGCAGAGAGTTCATGATGGATACACCAGTGACATAAAAAAAATATATTTTCATTTGACCTAACTTGTTAGAGAGTGTGTTAAAGCATAACATATTGACTAATACTTACAATCTTTCAGGAAAAAAATACCATGTATCGAAGGAAGAGAAACCCTACATATAATATGTGCAATATGTTTTAACATACTTTTTTATTATTATTCCAAACAGGAAAGTTTAAATGACTTATTGGGGATAAGATTTAATTTAAGGTTTCATTTAAAAAACAACAACAACAACAAAAACAAATAGATTTTATATGTGATTTCAATCTTTTGTAGTATTTGAAATCCTTGAAGTATTTAAATAAATAAATAAAACCACAAGTGTTTTCAAGGTTTCCACTATTTTGTCAAACATTTTTAAACTGTTCGAAATCTAAACAAACAAACAAATTATTTACTTAATTCAATTTAAATGAATTTAAAAACACACACACATGAAAAATTCAAACTTCAAAGAATAACAAAATAATAATAATAATAATAAAGAATTTAGCAAACAAATTATTGTTATTATTGTCATTTTGTTACTCCATTGTCATGGAGCTAATGAGTAAACAAAATGTATAAAATATTTGTTTGGCCTATAATTTCAATTTAATATGTTTATATTGAATATCTTAACATTTTTATTATATCTTATTTTTTATTAAATTACTACTTTTGTGCAATTATTAAATTTTGTGAATGATTCATTTTTTATCAATTTGATGTTGCAACATCTTTATTAATATTTTAATAAGAGTGGCTGGAAAATACATAACTTCTTGTCCAAATGTTAAATAATGACAACACAGTATGATTTACTTTACATTTCTTAGACATGCCAAGGATCTCTTCTGAAGACTTTTGAATATTTCTCAGGCCAAACTCGGACACCCATTAGAGAATCAGTCATAATTAACAGAAATCCATCTGTATGAAGGAGGACAGTTTCTCTCTACAGCCCGATGATCACAGGTTCGGGCTTCGAAGGTCCGTCTTGAAGTTTCTGGCTGAACTACAAACATGCAGCTTTTCGTCCTGAGCTGCAAGTGCTTGTTTGTGATGCATGGCGCTCACTCGAAGATAAACACTTTTAACTAGTGGCCATCAGGATTTTCTCTTTTACTGCAAGACAAATACTTCCTTCCCAAGCAGGGGAGGACTCGTCAGCTTCATTAGTCTTTTAAAGTAAGTGTACACTAACAGATGTGTGAAGTTTGCCCGTCTGTAAATCACGCAAGCGAACGCCTCCAAGCTCTAAATCGTGAAGTGGCTGACAGAAATCCAGGAACAGACTCACTCAACATCACATAAGCAAGATGTCAGACACTGAGAGCCTCAAGTACAAGAGTTATGATGTAAGCTGAAGACACCAGCAGAGGAGAGCAGCGGCTGTGAGGCTTTACGGCTGGAGGCGTTTCACTCGGTCAAAAACTGCCTTTGCAATTCATAATGCAGTATGTGTAATGTGAACATTATGTAAATTCCTGGAATGTGAAAAATACAATTTTATTTCCAAGATGTAAACTAGTGTAATGATGAGTCAACAGAGTGGGGATCCATTTGCAGCTTTAATAAGAGTTAACACAGTCGTACAGGCAGTGGTCAGTAACGGTAACAGGGATATCAGAGGAGAGACACGAAGCAGAGTATCAAGGCAGGCAAGAGGGTCAAAAGGCAGGCAGATATCAATCCAAAACGAGAGAAACAGTCCAGAGTCAAAACACAATGATCAAAAAGAGACTGCTCAGAAATGTCAGCCAGGGCAATACAAGACTTCATAATGAGTGTGTGTGTGTGAGTGTGGCTTAAGTAGTCCCATAGATGAGCATCAGGTGAACTAGCAATCAGAGTTCTGGTACAGGATGATGGGAAATGGAGTTCGGAGAGAGAAGTCAATACTCAGGTGATGGTGACCTCTGGTGACGATCAGGGGGAACCACAGAGGCCGGATTCGTTACAACTGGACAGTAAACCCGATTTCCAGTGTTGTTACTATTAACTACAAACAAAAATAAACCTTTTAATTTTTTTTAAAGGAAATACAGTTTAAATATAATCAAATATAAATATTAGATGAAAAATAAGAAATATTGCATTGCCAACATAATGTGTTAAAATGACTGAAACTTAATAGAAAATAGAAAATAATAATATAAAAAAAAAATGGGGAGGGGGTACATAAAATTACCAAAACTTACACTAAATTTAAAATTAGATTTAAAAATGTGCCCGCTCAATCGCAGGAAGCCCCGCCTTCTGAATGAAAGTGCCAATCGCTAATCAGTAAAATCAGCGCGTCACTGCAGCTGCTGTTAGAAGTCCCGGTTGCTATAGAAACAGTCAGTCAGATTGTATAAAAAATTACAAATGGGTTTGTGAGTTTAGCAACAATTTGAGAGTGTGCAATCAAACACCTTATAATAAACGAATGTGTTAATGCCTTAACATTTATTGTGATAAGTTTTTTTTTTCACTTTCAGACTGACCCATAATGCACTTGGTTGAATGATTCCCTGAGGGTCATACATTTATTTTTACAAGTTTGAAAATACGTAACAATGTTTCCCAATTTAATTTGCTATCATTTCCTGTCAAATCTAAAGCAATTTCAATCAATCTGTCAGTTGTAGTCCTGCAGCTGCCAGCATGTGTGAAACCAAGTTAAATATACAAACAATAAAAACCAGAACAGATCCACTAAATTATATTAATTGAATACATGTTCAGGATGACCTGCACTCTCACTAGAAACCTCTCAGCGTCTCTCCAGCAAACCTCCTGTGGCGAGCGCTGATGACCTCGTCGTGTCTGTAGTATCCCAGAATGCTCTATTTATGGTCCTTGGGATCTCCCTCCATTTAACTACAGCAGTAGATTGACCCCCTCGAGTAGGAAATATCACATGTAAAAAGTCTCAGCTGGGCTGTAGACAAATGAAAAGCCTCATGAAAGCTTTCCAATCTGCCATAAAATGAAGAGGAAAAAAATCCTATTTAAACCTACAATGTTCCATATAAATGACAGAAGAATGGGATTATCACATTACATTGCGAAGGATTTTTTATTATTAGAATTATTTTTGTTTAGAATGTTGCTGTTACCCATAAAGTGGCCGAAAAAGTTCTTATAGAAGTCAAAAACAAAAATGCTCTAATTTCAACAGCTTGGGAGCTGGTTGCAAAAAAAACTGACCAATAAAGTTAAGATTACCTTTGGAGATATAATTGGTACTAAGGGTTTTCTTAAAGGAAAAGATCATTAAAAAATGAAAATTTGCTGAAAATGTACTCACCCTCAGGCCATCCAAGATGTAAATGAGTTTGTTTCTTCAACACAACAGATGTGGAGAAATTCAGCATTACATCGCTTGCTCACCAATGAATCCTCTGCAGTGAATGGGTGCCGTCAGAATGAGAGTCCAAACAGCTGATAAAAACATCACAATAATCCACAAGTAATCCACCCCTGTCTTTCAATTATGAAGTGAAAAGCTGCATGTTTGTATGAAACAAATCCATCTTTAAGATGTTTTTAACTTCAAACCAATGCTTCTGGCTAAAACACAAGTGTATAATTCATAATACTACTTCTTCCAGTGAAAAAATGGTCTGAATCAGGAGAGAAATATGCACAGATAGCACACTGTTTACAAGCAAAAAGAGTCCAAAACAAATATATCAGTGGCAGTGGCGGCTGCTGGTCTTTCAAAGAGGGGAAGCTCATTTTTGGCCAACATCATAAAAATGTACCATTTATTTATACCTAAATTCTGCCCAACATTCCTTTTCAAGAAAATTTTCTAGCCTACTGTATGTATGAATGAATGAATGAACAAACGATCTAAAAAAGATATTAAACTCGAAATATGGGAATTAGGTTGAACTGAAACAAGGAATCTGGGTGAAATGTATGATGACAATTGGCTAGCAATTTCACCAAGCAAATACCAAGAAATAGGTTGCAGCAGTTTGTCTTTCGACTACACTTCCGCGATGGGACTGAGCTCGAATAGCTTCAGTGTCAGTGACTTTTATAGTACAAAATCGCTGTCAATCAAAAGGAGATGCAGTCTTTCGACAGACCCTCCAATCATCACGCAGACGCTCGGAGTCCGGGCCAGCCCACTCCTCAATTCATCCCAGAGACGCTGAGCGTCCGTGGGCGGGACATAATCGCAGCATTATCCAATGACCGTCTTGTTTCTAAGCACTCAAAAAAACTGTTTAAAGCAGCCCCATTGAAGTCAATGGACGCTGGGCTTCAACAGAGTAATGCACTGTATGCTACGGGAATGAATGAGAAGGAAATCGAGTCAGCCGACCTAAGTAGCTGATTCTGAACGAAATTGTTTTCGTTCGAGATGAACGTGTTTAACGCATTTTTAGTCAATAAAATGTTAACATAATAGTACATATATTTGACCATTCATTTTTTGACAATTATAGGGGAAGCTGAGCTTCCCTTGCAGTCTTAAAGAAATCGCGTCTGATCAGTGGTTTTTAATGTGCGAGGACAACAGGAGATGGATTTTTTCACTGAAGGAAGCATTATTATGGATTACAGCCATGGTTAAAGGGGTCATCGGATGCCCATTTCACACAAGTTTATATGATTCTTTAGGGTCTTAATGAAAAGTCTACAACATACTTTGGTTAAAATTTGTAAAAGGTAGTATAAAAAAAACGAATTTTTACCCTGTAAAAATCAGCTTTGTTTTCAGCAAGCCGTTTTTTTGACCATGTTGCTTTAAATGCTAATGAGCTCTGCTGACCCCGCCCCTCTCTTCTGTGGGGTGACTAGCAGTACTGTTTAATTTAGCCACAAAACTGGCTAATTAGCACGCTGTAAGTGTAACCCCCCGGGTCCACACCCTCACAACTCGTTCTTGTACCGAGCGGGTCTCGAACCCAGGATTCTGGTGCGGGAGGCGGGCGCTCTACCAAGGAGGCTAAAGGCTAGAGCCTATAACGTCAGTCGCTAGAGCGCCTCTTTTTGAGGTCAGGAGAGTGAGGTTTACACACCGCCCTTACTGGCATACACATCTGTTACATAAGAAAAGGTGATTTGCAAAGATTCATAAAAAAACTGTTATACTTGTCACGATTGATTTGTGTGAACATAGACACATCTTTGAATATCGGAGATTGGCGCATTCACTTCAAAGTAACGTTAATCCTTTGAGTCTTCAGCGGCTCAGATGTCGGGAATAAATGACTGCTATATTCATTATTACATCCAACAACAAAACACCTCAAACGCTTAACCTGAGACATCTTGTCTTCATCTGCACCGGAGGCAGATAGCTCTCTGCTCTCTCAGGGCGGGTCTAATATAAGACTGTCTTGTCAATCAACTATCGTGGGAGGGGCCTGTACAGAACTACGTAATTCTGACAGGAATCTCAGAACAGCCTGATTTGAGAAAGAAGATTTTAAAATAGGGATAAAAAAAAACACTGGGTGGATTTTTATCATTACAGTACAGACATACTCCTTGCCTGCACAATTTCTGACAAATTATCAAGATAACATCACTATTAAACTCCTGCAGATGACATACTCCGTTTTCCCATTCCTGAGATGAGGAAAATTCCCTGTCACCATTAGCTTTTAAAATCAAAACTTGAACAAACAGAGCGGTGCGCAGAGGTGCTGGATGTCTAACTATATCATATAAACATCTGAAGACATGTACTCATGTTAGATTTGACATTAAAAACAAAGGAAAAGCGAGATCATTGGACGGGCTCCTAGAAGGACTTATGGCTCCATGCGTCCCAATATTTGTAATGCTGACAAATTACAAATTATCTAAAGAACAGAATGTTGCTGTTGTTTTTTCATAAAACATAATTTCTAATACCCCATATTTTTTATTTTTTTTAAAAGCACTTTGAAGAACTTGTAGTGTAAGTACAGAGAGAGAAATATGAAGCTTATATATTTATAAAAACACTAACATAAATCCAATAACAGTCATTTCAGAGTTATATGGTTTATAGCTTTATGTTGTCATGCCAGAATAAAACTTAACATAACTACAATATTTTTACAGTACATATGTGAACTGTGCACAGTATGCAAATATAGTATGTTTGGAATACATGGATGATTTAATATACGCATTTGCCAAAATGTATATTATAAATAGAGCAAACTGCAAACAATAACGGTCTCAAAATATATCGTAATATAGGCCACGTTTTGTTTTTCAATCATCGTTCATTCCACTGCCATTTTTTATCTACACAAATTTGCATTAAACGCAAAATAGCAACATTTAATTTCCAAGACATAAATTAAAACCCAATCCAAACTCATTTGGATAACCATCCAAAAAGGTAACCATTTTACGAGTGCCCAGTTTCATATGAATTCGTACAATTTTATTTATTATTTTTAATAAAAAATAAATGTATGAATTAGATTGTGTGAAAGTATTCAAATTCTCCACCAATTTACTAAAACATAAAATAGTTGCGAATTTGCCGCAAATTTACCTAAATGTAAAGTAGTTATGAATCGAATCAAATAATTTATCGAATCAAGTGTGTTGGGACACCACATGCTAAAATAAAAATACAATGTAAGTAATGTGACAGCAACTTATTATAGCACATCTACTGATTGAAAAATGTGTTGCATCATGGGTACTTTTTTACAAAAAGATTGAACCACAATGCACTTAGTAAAATAAAATCTGAATTTGTCCCATTGACTTTTAGTTGTAAATTTCGCACAAATTGTTATTCAAGAAAAGGCAGAAAAAGAGTAAATTAATTGTGTTGTTATCAACCTTGTGTCATAAATGCTCTTTATTGAGCTTAAAGGGATAGTTCACTCAAATATGAAAATTGTCATAATTACTCATCCTCATATTGTAAAACCTGTAAGACCTTCATTTAACTCCAGAAAACAACATACGATATTTTTGATGAAATCCAAGAGCTTTCTGACTCTGCATAGAAAGCAATGTAACCAACACATTCAAGACCCAGAAAATAGTAAGGACATCGATAAAATAGTCCCAGTCACATCAGTGGTTCATCTTAATTTCAAAGATGAACGGAGGTCTTATGGGTTTGGAACGAGATGAGGGTGAGTAATTAATGACAGAATTTAAATTTTAAAACTAACACTTTAGCTTCTACTGAACCCAGAATGTTCCTTCAGTTTGTTCACATTCAACACCTTCCGCACCACAAACTTTAATGTGGGAAAGCCAAACTGCATGTAATGGCCTCTGGCTCAGCCAAACGAGACCAGACATTGACAAACACACAAAGTAATGCAAGAATGCGTGGAGGTAAACAATCTGAGCCGATTGGCGTTTTCTTCAAGCACGCATGCGGCACAAACACTCTCTCCTGGTTCTGGATCAGTGGAGGCTGACATACCCACTGGGATAAACAGGAATGAAATACATGAGACAGCTTAAAGCCTGGCTTTCTGGAATGAGGGCGTGGGGTTGTAAAGCTGTCTTGCTCAAAGGTGTCTTCTTACCTTTAGGCCGAGAGGGGAGGATAATTTTTTTAAAATAAATCACACGCTGACCCTGCTCCTTGCATTCCTGAGGGATCTAAATGACATTTTATGAGGAACGCACAGGCCCAAAGATCATCAAGAGTTTATAGCCAACAATAAACAACAATAAAGCAAAGCCGAGCTACGGAAGCCCATTACACACGTCCTGTCTCAAAAGATTAGGGCTTTGCCCTTTTAAACCCACTCTCTGGCTTTTCCTCCCAACATCTCAGTTGCTTTTATGACCAAAGCTCTGGATTAATGCCGGTGAACGTTTCACACTCAATTTGTGCTATAAATCAAACAGTTTAAATTCTGACCATACAAGTTTTCTTAAAAACAGTTATTTTAGGATTACCCTAATTTGACATCAAGAAGTGTCTTCTTCGCTATTACTCTCTAGTTACTGAGTTTGCAATAAAAATTTACATTTTTCTTCCTTAGATTTATTAACCAGATATCATAGAGATTTGAAGGTGGGCTTTTTAAGATCTTTTACTTGCAACCGTATACCATCCCCTCAGATCATCTTAAGGCTGGAATACATTATGTTTGTTGTTTTATTAACTGCTTAGACTAGTATTAAAAGTTAGTATATCAATTTTTTTCTGCAAGACTGATCATCATTTATTTTTTTGCAGTTACAAAAAATGTAGATTGGTCTAATTTGAATTAAAAAAAGTAAGACTGATTACCACTTGATTAATGGCTAGTTTAGACAAACTAGTTATTAAGGCAAAGTTTTAACATGATCTTGGTGTTGAATAAACAGTGCAAACATAAAATGTGGGGATTTTTTGTGCCACAAATATTTTTCACACAAACATTCTTTCGTTTGACATCATGAATTTCATTATGCATCACAAAAATAACAAAATCCTTTTTTAACAAATTGTTTTCATTATACAAATAATTAGGCTAAAACAAATTAATTTAGAAACTTTATTAATCACAGTCACAAAGTTCATTCCTCATCAAATGTAGTATACGTAATTAGGCAGTATGCGAATTTGGATGCATCTATATTACCCCTAACCCTTTGTTTTTCTAAAAACGCTTTCTTTTATGCTCACTCTATTAGTTCTGCAGATGTTTTGGCAATTCATATTTAATTTAGCAGATCATTTCCAAAGTGGGTGTTGCATGTGTGAGCAGGACAAAGAGAAACAAGTTAGATTAATGGACGCCATCTTGTAGAGGCCCATGAGGAAACCTGTAACATGTTACTCTAATTCAGTGTAGGTAACTGATATAAATCAAACGTCTTTGTGACATTTAAATAATAATCTGAAACATCCCTCAATGCATAAAGGAAGAAATAACCATTTATTACACACACTGGCTTTAAACAGAAAAGGGGGCACTCGTACAAAGAATGGTGGTTGAGTTTGACCTTCAACCTTTTCTCTTTAAAATCATGTTAATGTTCAAGTGTGAACGACTCTGTCTGAATGCACTTTCACACTTCATAGTGAATAATTTTTTATAGTTAAGCCTTTGGTTAGAGCAGCCACTATACGTTGTCTTAACGTTTCTGTGCGGAGTAATGAAAAAGAGAAGGGGGAGCTTTCTTTTGGCACAGAGGGCTTCAAACTCCACATCCAGGCTGGAGTCTGGAAGCCCAGGTATTGTCTGCAGAAGCCAGGAGCCAGGGAATTCTGATTAGAATTCTGTGAGCAATGCTGCCTGTGTAAAGTGGTACTTGTGAAAGAAAAAGAGGAAGAAAGAGAAACACGGAATGAAAGAGAAGGGATTCTATTATTTTTGAATTCACAGACGCGTGGGTCTTGAAGCATTTTAGGCGATGATTGGGGGTCAGTAAAGTGGCAAATCCCACCTGATTACCATTCAAGATGTGGTAAAAGTACAATTCTAATTGAAAGTAATCTTTCATTGAACAAACATGCTCTCATATAGTGTAGTTCTGAAATGGCAGGTCTAATGTCCATATCTTCTAAGAAAGTAATTAAAAGAATACGGTAAAGTTTATTCCAAAGTTTATTTTAATTTAGTTATCAGGAACAGGCTTTAGAGATATCCAATGGCAATAAAGTCCACGAGTCCAGAGCTCAGAGCATTCAACACAATCGGTGTGTAGAAACACTAGGGGAAAAACGCCAAAGCCTCTAATCCAACCATTAACACACACACACACACACACACACACACACAGAGAGAGAGGCCAGAGATGCGTGGAGAGGTTGCATCTCCCAACCACAATCTCTTTGCAGCTGGAAAGAGTGGGCATCGTGGGTGAGAGTGAGGAGGCAGTGCATCGCACACTGTCAGCCCGCGAGCCTGAGAAACCAGAGGAAAAACTAAATTGCTCTTTCTTTGAGAATGTGGCCCTTGAGCCAATAGAGGAACAGAATGAAATGATTCTCCCCCTGCCCTCCTTCGGAGGAAGGAGCGGCGCTGTCCTCACCATCTTCTGAGCTCAAGCAGCTTCCTACATGCCTATGGTTTCCAGTGTCAGGACCGCTTTTATCGCCTCCTTGGACGACATCGGGACCAGCTGGAACAGGGGGGGCGCAAGAACCCTTTTATTTTAGCAATAAATCAAAACAAAAAACACAAATCTGATGTTAAACTAAAGTTATTTTATAACTAAAGTAACTCAGATATTTTGTTGTAAATTTAAAAGTAATGCATTACTTTACTAGTTACTTAAAAAAGTAATTTGATTACTTTGGATGGATGGATGGATGGATGGATGGATGGATGGATGTAGTGTTACTGTGGCTTAGTGGTAGAGCATTGCGTTAGCAGCGCAAAGGTCTTGGGTTCAATTCCCAGGGAACACACAGACTGACAAAAAAAAAATTATAATCTGAATACACTGTAAGTCGCTTTGGATAAAAGCGTCTGCTAAATGCATAAATGTAAATATACACTTAACATTGAAAATTAGGACTGAGCATTACAAATAGTATCTGATTTTCTAGTTGTAATTGAGTGGAAACAATTATGATCTGTTTAAACATTTAGATTATACTCCTAAAATAAATGATTTTCTCAAATCAGTGAAACAATTTGAGGTTACAAGTTTACATCTGCAATTAACATGATTTGAGCCTTTTTTCCATTCCAGTTCATTAAAATGTAAACCTGGTCTTTGGACCCACCGGTCCTGGACTGGATCTGGCTCTTGATGTATCTAGTGTCATTCTGGTCTTGACTTCTGCTCTACTTTAAGACACAGAGGAGCATTTATGTTTCCAGATACAGGAAATTTAAGATGATTCATCAAAGTCAAGTAATACAGATTGTGGGCCAGTTTTACTGAATTTGGCTGCTGTTTGTGAGTGGCTTGACGCATGCATCGGGCAGCTGTTCATATGTCACAACCTTGGCAGTAATCACAGATGTGAACTTGTAACAGCAAACTGTTTCGGTGATTAGAGAAAATTGTTTTTTTAAACTAAAATCTAAATGTTTTAACAGACGGACAGATTTGTTTCCGCACATTCAACAAGAACAACCATAAACGTTTTACATGGCTTCATCAAATGGAAAGACATTTGTAGCAGAAAACTAAATGTTAAACTAACTTCAGCAAATGTTTGGTTTCTAAAGTGTTAGTAGCCAGTAGTCCATCCTAAAATTTCTATAACATTCTGATCCATAGAAACATGTAGGGCATGGTTTCAATGTTAGTTTATGAGATTTTTCCATTATAGAAAAATCTGTTTTAGGGGAACAAAACTCTTATTTACATCTGATAATGACAATAAGATATCATTATGTAAATATATGTAAATGCCATTTACATCATGCAAGATATTAAGACATGAAGATTAGCCAATCCATCTCATGAACACGTGACCTTAAACATGGAACACACAACACTATTATTTATTCACCACACATAATTATTTTTTCATTTCAAATTTGCACATGTCAGAACTCACACATAATTGTCTATTGTATATTTTGTTTTTGCCATTTTGTACATTGCCTATTTGTATATTGTTCTTTTGTTGTCTGTGTCCTGTCATTCTGTTGCACTTTGGAGCTTCTGTCACATAACAAATTCCTTGAACGTGTAAATATACCTGGCCAATAAAGCTCATTCTGATTCTGATGAAAGAATGCCTGCTGAGACACAGCAGAGTGTTAATGTATATTTTCTTTATGATTGGATAATGTATGTGTGCAAAAGATAGACCCACCTCTCCTTTCACACATAAAAACACACATAAAAAATCTCTAGCCTGAAAAATCTAATCATCCATGTCTCAACAGAAAACGTCTCGGTTACTTGTGTAACCCCCGTTCTCTGAAGGAGGGAATGGAGATTTAACATCAGAGTGACTGACTAATGGGATCTCGTCCGAGATCCCAATCACCTTCGAGTGTTAACAAAACAAGCCAATGAGAGTTGGCGTGTGTGTTTCGCCACGCACACTCCGCCCCGCAGTGCGGGTATAAAAGGAGAGCGCGTGCAAACGCACAACAGATTTTCGCTGAGGAGCAGAGACTGTGTGCCCCGGCCGTACAGCGGTGGTACAGCAACTATGGTGACGGGACGTTACTTCTCCGTTCCCTCCTTCAGGGAACGGGGGTTACGCAAGTAACCAAGACGTTCCCTATCAGTCAGTCACGTTCTACATAACGTCAGAGTGACTGACTAATGGGATCCCTTGGAAAACGCCACAATTGCTGACCCCCTCCAGTGCTCTGCAGAAGCCGGCAAGTCCCCCCACACCAACTGGGATGGAAGATAGGACAGGGCTTAAGCAGAGATGACAGCCACTGCTGTTCCGTTCAGTGGGTAGGATAACACTGGGAAAGCGTACTCCAAGTAGGGGAATGCTACGGAGCCACATCCTGCATAAGGAGGTACCATGTGGAGATTAGGCATATGGACTGGCCAAGGGCAGTACTACATATGGGAGTCTCTGAGGTAGACTCAGCCTGCCTGGGGAGAGATAGCTACACAGCAGAGAGGGCAGAAGGTTTCTGCCAGGGAAAGACACGGGCTCACCGTGGGGGGAGCCGTACCGTGGAAGAATACACATGTGGGATCACCGGAAGGCGAATCACTACACACGGGCACCTAGCCCAGCACAAGGGCTGACCTTGGGCAACACACGAGTGCTGGACCTGGAGTCTGGCGCTCTGCCACGCCTGACTGCCGAGGGTGAGGGAGGAACTTCAACAGGGTTCGCCGTGGGGAACTGAACTGAGAAGCAACAAAGTGCACGTATCCGGTCTGTAGAGGGGAATGGCGCAGCAAGCATGATTGACACCGAGCACATTCCAGTTTTACTGGCCATCCGAGACAAGTACACGGGAGGACACTGGCTCTATATGGAGATTATAAAATCTCGCAAACGTATTAGGTGTCGCTAAGTCAGCAGCTTTACAAATGTCTGCTATCAAGGCGCCCCGCGCCAAGCCCAAGAGGAAGCAACGCCTCTTGTAAAGTGTGCTCTCACACCAAGGGGGCACGGTAAGCACCGGGCCTGATAGGCCAAGACTATAGCCTCCACTATCCAGTGGGTGAGTCTTTGTTTGGAGACAGCCTTCCCCTTCTGTTGTCCTCCGAAGCAGACAAAGAGATGGTCTGAGGTCCTGGGGTCTGCCTCCTCCCGGGGCAGCGCTTGCAAGTTCACCACCTGATCCCTGAAGGGCATGGTGGGAACTTTGGGCGCATATCCAGGCCGAGGTCTCAGGACAACGTGAGAGTTACCCGGTCCGAATTCTAGGCACGAATCGTCGACCGAAAATGCTTGCAGGTCCCCTACCCTCTTGACCGTGGCCAATGCCGCGAGGAGCACTGTCTTCAGTGACAGGAACTTAAGCTCTACTGACTGCAGAGGCTCAAAGGGGTCCCCCCTCAAGGCCGACAGGACCGAGGGGAGATCCCAAGAGGGTACCAGATGAGGACACGGAGGATTTTTAACCTCCTCGCCCCTCTGAGGAACCTGATGACCAGGTCGTGTTTCCCCACAGACTTACCGTCTACTGCATCGTGATATGCGGCAATAGCGGCGACAAACACTTTGAGGGTGGAGGGAGACAGCCTTCGCTCCAACCCATCTTGCAGGAAAGAGAGCACGACTGCGATCGGGCATCTACGGGGGTCCACTCAGTGGGGAGAACACCAGAAAGGAGATCTCTCCTCAGAGGAATTTGCCAAGGAGGGGCTGTCGCGAGGAGCATCAGTTCTGGGAACCAAGTCCGATTGGGCCAGTAAGGCGCCACCAAAAGGACTTGCTCCACGTCCTCCCTGACCTTGCACAGAGTCTGTGCGAGAAGGCTCACTGGGGGAAACGCATATTTGCGTAGGCCCCGAGGCCAGCTGCATGCCAGCACATCTGTACCGAGGGTCCCCTCGGACAGGGAGAAACAGCTCGGACAGCTGGCAATGAGACGTGTCCGGGGAGGCAAACAGGTCTACCTGAGCGTCCCCAAAGCGTCTCCAAATCAGCTGGAGTACCTCGGGGTGGAGTCGCCATTCTCCTGGAAGGGCGGGCTGACGTGAGAGCTCGTCGGCTGCACGATTGAGCTCGCCTGGGACATGAAGGGCGCGAAGCGACCTCAGATGCTTCTTACTCCAAAAGCGAGTTGCAACATGCGACGGGAGCGTAGACCGCCTTGGTGTTTGATGTACGCAACGGTCGCAGTGTTGTCCGTACGGACCAGTACATGCTTCTCGAGTAGCAGCGTTTTGAAGCGGCGCAGAGCAAGTCATACTGCCAGCAACTCGAGGCAATTGATATGCCACTGCAGCTGGGGCCCTGTCCAGAGCCCCGCAGCTGCATGCCCGTTGCACATGCCCCCCTCCAGCCCATGGTAGAGGCATCTGTTGAAACAACAACATGCCTGGATACTTGCTCTAGGGGAACTCCTGCCCGAAGAAAGCAATGTCCGACCATAGGCTGAAGGTGTGGCGGCAGGATGGGGTGACTGAGACCCGGTACGTGCTGTGGCGCCATGCCCATCTTATATGAAGCAATCCGAGCGGCGTGACCGCGGCTGAGGATGTCATATGCCCCAGGAGCCTCTGAAAATGTTTCAGTGGAACCGCCCTCTTGGGCTGGAAAGACTCCAGGCATCTCAGCATTGACTGAGCACGCTCCTTTGAGAGACGTGCTGTGAGGTTGACCGAGTCCAACTCCATGCCGAGAACAGAGATCCTCTGCGTAGGGGAGAGTTTGCTCTTTCCCCGGTTGACCTGAAGCCCCAACCGGCTGAGGTGACTGAGCACCATATCCCTGTGTTCGCACAACAGTGCTCGAGACTGGACAGGGATAGCCCGAAGGGGAGGGCCTTGTACTGGTATGATTGCCCTTCGAACGCAAAGTGGAGAACGGTCTGTGTCGAGGGAGGCTCGAGACATGGAAGTAGGCGTCCTTCAGGTCGATCGCTGCAAACCAATCGAAGGTACGGATGCATTGAAAGATGCGTCTCTGCATCAACATCCTGAACGGGAGCTTGTGAAGGGCCCGGTTCAGAACGTGCAGGTCCAAGATTGGTCGTAACCCACCGCCTTTCTTGGGTACGATGAAGTAGGGGCTGTAGAACCCTGACTTCATCTCGGCTGGAGGGACCGGCTCTATCGCATCCTTCGCCAGTAAGACCGCGACTTCTGCACGCAAGACAGGGGCATCCTTGTTCAACACTAAGGTGAACCGAATGTCCCTGAACTTGGGAGGACGCCAGGCGAACTGAATCGCGTAGCCGAGTCTGATGGTCCTCAGGAGCCAGCGAGACGGCCTGGGGAGCTCAGCCAGGCCTCCAGGGACCGTACAAACGGGACCAGGGGAGTTACCGATGTACCCGCGGTGGGGCAGCGAAGTGGAGCACACTGCGCCCCCAGGAACCAATCGTCCAGCCTTGAGCGCTCGGGAGGAGGCGGAGGCCTCCAGTGTAGCCCGACGCTCTCAGCGGCCCGGGAAAGCATAGCAGTCAGTTCTGAATCTGACTCGGGCAACGCTACTCTTCCTGACGGAGGCAACGCAGCCGAATCATCATCTCCAGAACCTAGCTCATCCCCCGATGCAGCGATCGACGTCCTGTCATCTGCTGGTGCTCCGAAAGAGATGCTGGGCCCCGCCCTGTCCGAAGACCCCGCGAGCTCGTCCGGGAACGCCAGATGGTGCGATGCGATGGAGGAGTGAGAGGCCCGCAGAGACGTACTCGACAGGGAAGCTCTCACTGTAATCCTCAAATCACCCTGACCATGAGCCGAAGTAGCCCTCCGAAACCCGGAGGAGCTAGAACGGGGCAGGGCGAGGGGGATACCCCCTCGTTTGGCGAGGAGGTATCTGGAACGCAGCATCGCGATGGTCATGTTCCCACAATGAGAACATGACTCATCCACGAGCGCTGCCTCAGCGTGCTGATAGCCCAAGCACGAGGGACAGCGATCGTGACCATCAGATGAAGCCAGGAAACGACCACATCCAGAAACACACGAGCGGTAAAGACGATCTTTAAAAAGACGCCCGTCGCTCGTGGAGCTCTTTTAGATTTGCTCTTTTAGAAAATACTCTTTTAAAAGTGCTGAAGCGCCCAGGGGAGGTCGCAGCGCGACCGCAGAATGAAGAGCTGCAGCACGCTGTCAGAAGCAGCACTGGACAGCAACCTGGACAGCACTGGACCGTAACACCAACGCCATTTTGCTGTCTTGCAAACACTCTCGGAGATTCGCTGAATGGCTCGGCTCCAAAGCGAAAAGCTGTTGTGCGTTTGCACGCGCTCTCCTTTTATACCCGCACCGCGGGGCGGAGTGTGCGTGGAGAAACACGCACGCCAATTAGCTTGTTTTGTTAACACTCGAAGGTGATTGGGCTCTCGGGCAAGATCCCATTAGTCAGTCACTCTGACGTTACGTTGAACGTGACTGACTGATAGGGAACTGACATTCTGTGTAGATGGCAGAGATTGTTGGCCCCAGATAGAAAAGAGAGATATGAGATAAACTTCCATCTGATAGCAGCTCTCTGCCCATTGTTATGGTAAATGACTGTTGCTTCTGTAGTAAAGATCACTAAAGATGTCCCTCTAGTAAACACAAGGATCAGCAAACATTTTCATTCATACAATGTCAACATCAGACACATTCCGGCCAATATTTTCCTCAGAATACCCAGAGTAAATCCATTAGAAATGTGTAGTGTACATTGAACAAATATTTCTCTATATAAAAACAAAATGGGATTGTTCAATGCAAGAGGAAAAACAAACCAATAGTGGAGTAACCAGGTTTGAAAAAATATATATTAACCTCCAGAACAACTATGATCTTCTGTTGGCTGTGTCTTGCAATCTATCTTAATATGTTTTCACACTTTTTGTTATTTTATGCCTCTACACATGTCAAAATTAGCATAAAAAACAAGTTCACTGCAAATAAAAAAATTACTACAACTAGGTGGTTTACCTGGTTTGGCTGCTTTTCCAGCTGACAGGTCCTTAAAATCTCTCTAAAACCATCAAAACAGACCAGCCTAACCAGCTTAAAGAGCCTAGAAAACCAGCTAATCACCAATTGTTATTAGCATAGTGCTAGCATAGTTCAGAAAATGAAAAGACAATGCAGAAAAGCTGAGCGGATATACACTATAGCATCTATAAAGACAGCCTTCATGCTTTCAATTTGGAACTAGCCACAGCTAGACAGACCTTCTTCTCAAACCTTATAAACAGTAACTTAAACAACAGACTGACAAACCCCCCAAGTCAGATTCCCAGTGAAATGCTCTCTGACAGCAAATGCAATGAGTTTGCTTCCTTCTTTTCAGAGAAGATCAGTAATATCAGGAAGGAGATTGGCACATCTTCCTGTAATACAGAGGTCACACAGATTCGACAGCAATCTCAAAAAGAAGTGACTATGTCTGTTTTTAAAACAATTGATAGCAAAATTTTGGAAGAAATAGTACAGCATCTTAAATCGTCAACCTGCTATCTTGACACACTTCCCACATCTTTTTTTCAAAGGTGTGCTTAACTGTTTAGAAGCAGATCTCTTAGAAGTGGTGAACACCTCACTTCTTTCTGGGACTTTTCCAAACTCCCTGCAAACTGCAGTTGTTAAGCCCCTTCTGAAAAAGCGCAATCTTGATAACACCATGTTGAGCAACTATAGACCAATATCAAATCTTCCTTTCATAGGTAAGATTATTGAAAAGGTAGTTTTTAAATCAGCTGAACAACTACTTAAACTCAAATGGATACCTGGATAATTTTCAATCTGGTTTCAACGTGCATCACAGCACAGAGACAGCACTCATTAAGATGATAAATGATATTCGCTTTAATTCTGATTCTGGCAAAATATCAGTGCTGGTACTACTAGATCTTAGTGCTGTGTTTGACACTGTCGATCTTAACATACTTCTAGAGAGACTGGAAAACTAGGTCGGGCTTTCTGGGATGGCACTCAAATGGTTCAGGTCATACTTAGAAGGGAGAGGTTATTATGTGAGTATAGGAGAGCATATCAGTGGACGTCTCAGTGGACGTCCATGACATGTGGAGTCCCACAAGGCTCATTTCTTGCACCGCTCTTGTTTAGCCTGTAAATGCTCCCACTTAGTCAGATAATGAGGAAGAACCAAATTGCCTATCACAGCTATGCTGATGATACCCAGATCTACCTAGCCTTATCTCCAAATGATTATAGCCCCATTGACTCCCTCTGCCAATGCATTGATGAAATTAACAGTTGGATGTGCCAAAACTTTCTTCAGTTAAACAAGGAGAAAACTGAAGTCATTGCATTTGGAAACAAATATGAAGTTCTCAAGGTGAATGCATACCTTGACTCTAGGGGTCAAACAACAAAAAATCAAGTCAGAAATCTTGGGGTGATTCTGGAGACAGACCTTAGTTTTAGTAGTCATGTCAAAGCAGTAACTAAATCAGCATACTATCATCTCAAAAACATTGCAAGAATTAGATGTTTTGTTTCCAGTCATGACTTGGAGAAACTTGTTCATGCCTTTAATCACCAGCAGGGTGGATTATTGTAATGGTCTCCTCACCGGCCTTCCAAAGAAGACCATTAGACAGCTGCAGCTCATCCAGAACGCTGCTGCTAGGATTCTGACTAGAACCAGAAAATCTGAGCATATCACACCAGTTCTCAGGTCCTTACACTGGCTTCCAGTTACATTTAGGATTGATTTTAAAGTACTTTTACTCGTTTATAAGTCACTCAATGGTCTAGGACCTAAATATATGGCAGATATGCTCACTGAATATAAACCTAACAGACCACTCAGATCATTAGGATCGAGTCAGTTAGAAATACCAAGGGTTCACACAAAACAAGGGGAGTCCGCTTTTAGCTATTATGCCGCCCGCAGCTGGAACCAGCTTCCAGAAGAGATAAAAAGTGCTAAAACATTAGCCACATTTAAATCCAGTCTCAAAACTCATCTATTTAGCTGGTTCATTTGTTGAATGAGCGCTGTGCTACGTCCGAACTGACTGCATTGTATTTTATGCATAATCCTTTTCTATTTAACTGTTTTAAATCTCATTTTAAATCAATTTATATATCATTTTAAAATTCCTTGTTTTATTATTTTTAACTCCTTGTTTTTATTGCTGTGAATGATTATTTCACTTTCTTTTATGTAAAGCACTTTGAATTACCACTGTGTATGAAATGTGCTATATAAATAAACTTGCCTAACATCTGATATTTTAACTATCATATTTGTGTAAAAGCATCTATTAAACATCTTAGCAAATGTACATATTCTGAAACGTAGTTTAAAAAAAACAATCAAACGAGACCGTTTTACTGCCATATTTCACATTAGCAAAACAGTCCAATTTTTTAAATATTGAAAACATATACATTCAAGTAGCTAAACTTGTCCTGCACTTTGCCTTGTCCACTCGTTTGACACAAGCTCATATTCTTCTAACGCACCGATTATGGCTTTTGCCGTAGTCTCATATGTAAATATTTGCCCCCCAAAATGATCATTAGCGGTAGGTTATGAATCAAAAAACTTGTTAAGATGGAGAATAAATAAACAGCAGGGAGACCAGGTGGAGGAATGTGTGTGTGTGTGAAAAAGAGTCTATATTTCAGTCACCACACCAGGACTGCTCTACCAACACACCCTCACCCATCTACCTGAGAGTATTTTTCTTGTTCGGGGCAGTAAAATATGTCTGGGAGGAAGTCATTAGGATGATGTGTTATCTGAGCTCCAGATGAGTTTGGGGTGTTTATTCCCTGCTAGTTTAACTGCCCGTCTGATTGCATCTACATAAATGCAGGCCATGTTGACTTGAGATATTTTATATGCTCTGCAAAAACATTTGCTAAATTATGATCCATTTATCACCCAAAACAACAAACTTCTAAGTGACCCATATGAACCCCTGTTGTGGTTGTTTGCTCTCTGTAAGTGCTTCTTGAACGTGCTTAAAACATTTAAACAGCAGAGTAAGATCTCTAGGAGTTCTTCTTTAACAAATCTCATACCAAAGCTATGAGACACTTTATTCTGTGAGTTGGCAGTTAAAGCCATCTTGACAGGGGTCAGGGTAGTGTTAAGGCAAACCACAATCCCTCAAATGTGTTTGTTGGTGTTACAAAAAACAAACATTTACCTGAGCACAAAAGCCACTCCTTCTCGAAGGCAGCAGCTGTGAAGAGTTTACTAAGGCTCTGGGAGAGAACATAGTGGTCTGGGAGCGATCTCTTTCTTTTTTACCCTGCATTTTCTCATATTGATCAGGATCATCTTGTTATTTCATCTTCTGAAAGCCTCCCGTTAGTTGTTCGTTCAGTCTTGGGGCCGATTTCCCCCATTCCATTTTATGGCAAATTAGGCTGAATAATACAGTTAATACAAGCTTCTCTTGGGTGGACAGAGTTTCCAGTTGGTCATTTACAGCAATTAGGTGGCTAAAGCAGTTGATCGACTAGCAGTTGGTGGGAATTAAGTGAACCTATCTTGGTTGAGATGCTAAAACACCTTGGTTAAGCTTGTAGGGATCTATGGACCTTATCCCAAATGCTGTACTTCATGTCTACCATAGCTGTTGATGCCCGCAATCTGTAGGTTCGCATTTGTGATATTATGACTCAGAAGGAGGCTTCAAGATTAACCCCATGTATTTGCTATGGTCTTTTGTTAGTTACTGTTACCAAGTCCTAACCAATGCCAATTCTATTAACTACCCTGATAGTCTACATGACATAATCCAACTAAAGTGTAGAGTTCGAGCTGGACAGCAAGGACTGAGGGTAGGATTTGGCATGGGACCTTGGTCATACCAACTACAAGCAGATGCGTCAAAACCTGTGGAAAGGGGGACAGAGTGCATAGGGCCCAGACATTGAGAGGGGCCCACACAGGAGGAACCTTTTCATAGTTCCTAGAACTATTGGCAGAAATGGCCATATGTTGGCATGTTTGCACCGCAGGAACTAGGAAAGTATTTAGTTCCATTTGGGGGAACTAAATTAGCTACCAGTGAAGTAAGTGTACACTGTTTGGCCAAATACATACGAAACACCGGTTACCCAGCATTTTTAAAAAGCTGTGTAAAAATATTTACTCCAAGAACATGGAAAGCAACTATAACATAATTTACCTGTTGTCTGCATCGTTGTGTTCTTTTCTCAGCTTCAATGATCTGTAACACTGCAAGTTGTCATAGGACAGTGGTATTTTAGTCGCTTAAATTTTGCGTTTCCATTCCATCTCCGTTATCACAAAACCCACGATACGCAACAAAAACAGCTCCAATCACAGCATCCTCTATTCACCGGTTGTTGACGTTGTAAATATCACAAATAAAGACGTCGCTGTTGGCCGCTTCAGAGTTTCTGCTGCCGATGATGCGAATGCAACCAGGAAAACGTCCGAGTGAAAAATTGCTTCCCTAGGAACCATCATGCTGTTTCTAGAACTTTGCGGTGTGAAAGCCCAATTGATGTTGTTTGGGGTGCCCGACTAAGATCGCCAACCTCCACCCTTCCACTGAACATGATTTTAAGGGAGCCCCATAAAATAAATATGTGCAATGGGCCCAGAATCCCTAGCGGCTCTACTAACTACGAGCAACCACGCAGCTACCTACTGTTTTGAATGGTGTCAGTACCACTTCTCCTCTCCATCCCCCCTGTTCTTCAGTTTTATTCCATATCGTTTTCTCAGTAGGAGCATTCCTGCAGGTTTAATGGCACTTGTCGTGCGACAGTGTGTCGGGGAGGGTTGGAAGGACATTTTGTGATGAATGTCAGGGTGGAGAGAGACAGGGGGATGGGGTCAGTGGTCAATCTAACCCTGCACTCTGGCCTCTGTCGCCCTTTCTCCACACCGTTGAGTTTATCTGTCAGCAGATGTCTAACCCACCCGCATACTGTTTATTCAGGCAAAGACACAAAACAAACAGAGAATTCAACTTGGGCTTAGACCTGCTCACCCATATCCAAGACTGAATGTGTCATTCCCCTTCGGCGCCCTGAATCGTCCTACCACATCCATGCTTTGGTGACATATTGCCACATGGACTGCTGGGAGAAGACCAATTTGAGTTGCGCAGCAGTTTGGGCTTCATTAGGTTGCTTTTCCTTTACGGAAAGAAAATATATTTTATTATATATGAATGGTCAATATATTAAAGAATTTTCAGTTTATTTGTAATTGTATAGAATAATACGTTGTGGTAATATATTACAATATACTGAATAATACATCAGGAATTGCCGCTTTCCATATATTGGGGGAATATATGGCAACATGTATGGTGTGCATATAGTCACATTTATATTAGAATATGTATTAACTATATATGAACACAATTCAAGGTACATATTTATTTTAATATATGTTAATATATGAAATTATATATTTGTAAATATAAATAATAGTTTCCCATATAATTGCAGTATAATGTCACATATATATGTGAAAATGAATGCAAATTATATGTATTCAAATATGAACAAATTTATTGTGATGTATGTGTGAATATATATATATATATATATATATATATATATATATATGTGTGTGTATGTGCGTGTGTGTGTGTACGTGTGTGTGACTGCTATTAATGTGTCTGAAATGAGGATCACGGAGATGAAGGATATTCAAAAACAATCTTCATTAATCCACACTGGGGAAAGACAAGGAAGCCAGGAGTTAGACACATAGCACAGGGACGCTTAGACATATAACAGCAGACAAAGGAAGCTTTAAATACATTACACACAAGGACTAAATGAGACCGATTGACAAGAAACACTTTGAATCAAATTAACACAAATGGAAACAGAAAAGGGAAGAACCAAATATGGGCATAGAGGGAGAAAACTAGATAATTAATTAAACCCAGCTGAAACAGAGGCACAATCAAACACGAGGGGAAAAAACTAGGTCAGAGGGATCACACGGCGACAGAAAACAAACTCAAAACATACTGAACATTTGACTATATATATATATATATACACACAGGTGCTGGTCATATAATTAGAATATCATCAAAAAGTTGATTTATTTCTCTAATTCCATTCAAAAAGTGCAACTTGTATAATGTATAGATTCATTCCACACAGACTGATATATTTCAAGTGTTTATTTATTTTAATTTAATGATTATAACTGACAACTAATGAAAACCCCAAATTCAGTATCTCAGAAAATTAGAATATTGTGAAAAGGTTCAATATTGAAGACACCTGGTGCCACACTCTAATCAGCGAATTAACTCAAAACACCTGCAAAGGCCTTTAAATGGTCTCTCAGTCTAGTTATGTAGGCTACACAATCATGGGGAAGACTGCTGACTTGACAGTTGTCCAAAAGACGACCCTTGACACCTTGCACAAGGAGGGCAAGACACAAAAGGTCATTGCAAAAGAGGCTGGCTGTTCACAGAGCTCTGTGTCCAAGCACATTAATAGAGAGGCGAAGGGAAGGAAAAGATGTGGTAGAAAAAAGTGTACAAGCAATAGGGATAACCGTACCCTGGAGAGGATTGTGAAACAAAACTCATTCAAAAATGTGGGGGAGATTCACAAAGAGTGGACTGCAGCTGGAGTCAGTGCTTCAAGAACCACTACGCACAGACGTACGCAAGACATGGATTTCAGCTGTCGCATTCCTTGTGTCAAGCCACTCTTGAACAACAGACAGCGTCAGAAGCGTCTCGCCTGGGCTAAAGACAAAAAGGACTGGACTGCTGCTGAGTGGTCCAAAGTTATGTTCTCTGATGAAAGTAAATTGTGCATTTCCTTTGGCAATTAGGGTCCCAGAGTCTGGAGGAAGAGAGGAGAGGTACAGAATCCACGTTGCTTGAGGTCCAGTGTAAAGTTTCCACAGTCAGTGATGGTTTGGGGTGCCATGTCATCTGCTGGTGTTGGTCCACTGTGTTTTCTGAGGTCCAAGGTCAACACAGCCGTATACCAGGAGGTTTTAGAACACTTCATGCTTCCTGCTGCTGACCAACTTTATGGAGATGCAGATTTCATTTTCCAACAGGACTTGGCACCTGCACACAGTGCCAAAGCTACCAGTACCTGGTTTAAGGACCATGGTATCCCTGTTCTTAATTGGCCAGCAAACTCGCCTGACCTTAACCCCATAGAAAATCTATGGGGTATTGTGAAGAGGAAGATGCGATATGCCAGACCCAACAATGCAGAAGAGCTGAAGGCCACTATCAGAGCAACCTGGGCTCTCATAACACCTGAGCAGTGCCACAGACTGATCGACTCCATGCCACGCCGCATTGCTGCAGTAATTCAGGCAAAAGGAGCCCCAACTAAGTATTGAGTGCTGTACATGCTCATACTTTTCATGTTCATACTTTTCAGTTAGCCAAGATTTCTAAAAATCCTTTCTTTGTATTGGTCTTAAGTAATATTCTCATTTTCTGAGATACTGAATTTGGGGTTTTCATTAGTTGTCAGTTATAATCATCAAAATGAAAAGAAATAAACACTTGAAATATATCAGTCTGTGTGAAATGAATGTATACATTATACAAGTTTCACTTTTTGAATGGAATTAGTGAAATAAATCAACTTTTTGATGATATTCTAATTATATGAACAGCACCTATGTATGTATGTATATATATATATATATATATATATATATATACACACACACAATGCCCTCCACAAGTATTAGAACAGTATAGACAAAATTGCTCAGTTATATCCATTACTTCTGTATTTGGAATCTTGCAATCGATGATGACACACACAAACCAGGATGAAGACGGGGGAGCTAACTTTGAGAGAAAAGCAAGGAATTTGGATGCTAAAAGAAAAGATAAATTCAATTATAGCTATAGCAAAAATAAAGGGCATGGAGAAATCAAGAGTTTGGAAACCACCAGCAACCAACAATGACAATCGGCTGAGAAAACAACAGTAGATGATGACAGACAAATCATAAAAGCTGTGAAAATGAACCCTAAAAGACGAGTCTGTAAAATTACCAACAACTTCCAGAAAGCTGGGGTGATGCTCGGACAATCTACTGTCCTCAGGAGACTTTGACACAGAATTACAGATGCTACACAGCAAGATGCAAACCTCTGACCAGCACCAAAAATAGAAAGGCAAGATTAGAGTTTGCAAAAAAGCACAAAGGTAAGCCAGAAGAGTTTTGGAACTGTGTTTATGGACCGACCAGACAAAGATGAACCTTTATCTAAGTGATGTAAAATCAAAAATGTGGAGAAAAAAAGGGAACTGCAAATGATCCCAAGCATACAGCCTCATCTGGAAAGCATGGTCGAGGTGGTGTCATGGCATGGGCATGCATGGCTGTCTCTGGAACAGGCCCTCTCAACTTTACTGATGACTTAATGTATGATGACAGTATCAGAATGAATTTGGAAGAATACAAAACCATCTTGGCTACCATTCTAGAGAAATCAAGAAAACTGCACCAGATTCATTGGGAAGTGCTTCATATTGCATCAGAACAATGACCCAAAACACCCTGCCAGTTCAGTCAAGGAGTTTATAAGGGCAAATAAATTAAAAGTCTTAGTTTGCCCAAGTTAATCTCCAGATTTATATCCGATTGAACATAAATTTCACCAGCTGAAGAGGAGAGTAAAAGCAGAAATTTCCCAAAACAAGCTACAATTGGAATTGGCTGCATTAAAGGCTGGGAAAACAGTTTCAAACGATGAGACCAAGAGTCTGGTGACGTCTATGGGTTTACAGACTCACTGCTGGGATTGTGCTTAAGGGATCTGCAACTAAATCAAGTTCTATAAACTGATGCTTGCATATAGAACAGCAACAGGCTCAGCGCCCGCCTACTTCCACTCCCTTATGACAATCTACATCCCCTCAAGAAGTCTGAGATCTGCTAGTGAGCGATGCCTCGTGGTGCCATCACAGAGAGGCACAAAATCACTCTCCAGAACGTTTTCATTCACCGGTCCTGGCTGGTGGAATGAACTTCCCACCCTCATCCGGAATGCTGGATCCCTAAAAATTTTCAAGCGACACCTGAAAACTCATCTCTTCCGTCATCACTTGACTTCATCTTAAAAAACAAAAACAAAAAAAACCTCCCTTTCCTTAACTCTGCTCTCTTTTCCCTAAACTCTCAACGTCTGGCTAGAATTTGCTCTGAACAATGCCTAGAAGTGATGTTTTATTAACAAATTTCGGAACGAGCACGAGCAGATAATTAACACGGCCAATTCATCATCAGTAATCACATCACTTATCCAATAAACTCTAGAGAGAACCCCTATAAATAATCAAGCAGCCTTACCTCCATTATCTCTCGTCTTCCAGAGTCTCTCCACCACCCCAACTCCTCACCGCCAGCCTGTTTCCACCCCAGCATGGGGAAGGGCTAAATGCCGAGCTCGGACCCCTCTCCCCGGGCGAGGGGAGTACCCCGGGCTCGGGAACGATTACCGAGCTCGGAGCCCTCTCCTCAGACAGCATGCCAAATACGCATACCATTCATTCAGTTTATTATATGTAAGTGTGATCTCGTGAAATTTGTATTACAAGCACTTCCTATGTCTGTTTGCCGCTTTATAATGTATTGCTTATTGTTTTCCTCAATTGTAAGTCGCTTTGGATAAAAGTGTCTGCTAAATGAATAAATGTAAATGTATAAATATAAATAATAGCTTTTAATCTTTTATATCTGCCTGATGTTCAACTGTCCCAATACTTATGCTCACATCAAATATTGGGATGAACTGAAAGTGTTGTTCTTTTTATTTAGTAAAACGTGTGTGTTGAAACAGCTAATAATAAAATGTGATTTTCTGTAGTTTTGTCTCATATTCATCTTTTAATCATATTTGCAAATGCCTTGACTCCACAGCCAACAGAGCAATTTTGTCTTTACTATTCCAACACTTATGGAGGGCACTGTGTGTGTGTGTGTGTGTGTGTGTGTGTGTGTGTGTGTGTGTGTGTGTGTGTGTGTGTGTGTGTTTGTGTTTAATGTATTTTCACATATAGCTAATATATACACTCACTGGCCACTTTATTAAGTAGGCCTTGCTAGTACCGGGTTGGACCCCCGTTTGCCTTCAGAACTGCCTTAATTTTTCGTGGCATAGATTCAACAAGGTGTTGGAAACATTCCTCAGAGATTAAATATAATAAATATATAAATATAATATTGTTAATATCTACTAAATGTATGTGAAAATACATTTTTACTATATATAACTTTCTACATGTACTGCGTTAGGCTCACTGAGACTTGTCACAGCACTTACATATTATTGTTAGATTGCTATTGTCCTCATTTAAGTCGCTTTGGATAAAATTGTCTGCTGAATGATTAAATGTGAATATTAATTTGCCTGAATCTTTATAGAATTGGGGACCTTTGTAGGCACATTGGGAATGTATTTTTGAGACATTAAATTTTTGTATGCAAAGCCGTTCATCTTTGTTTTGTTCCCGGTTGGCATAACGGTGCGATCAGCGGAGTCCCTCTCATCAGCGATTCCCCTGGGCACTTCAACTGAGAGAGCAAATTCTAAAAGAGCAAATCACGGACGATCGCGTCTTTTTCAAGATGCCGTTTCGTCCGTGTCCTTCTGGTTGCGGTCGTTTTCTGTCTGCGGATGACGGACACGATCGTTGTCTTCAGTGTCTGGGCCGCCGACACGCTGAAGCTGCGTTCGTGGATGACTCATGCTTCTGTTGTGGGCGTATGAGCATGATTTCGCTGCGATCTCGCCTATCCTTTATGAAAGGATTGGCACCCTCTGCCGCCACCCATGCTGATCTCTCTGGCTCGAGCAGAGGATCGCCGGCTGACGCTCTGGGAGATCTGAGGGTTACTGTAAGAGCCTCTCCGCCGGGCACGCCCCCACGGACCTCTTACTCCTCACGCATCGAACATCCCGTCCGGTTCCCGGGTGATTTCGCTGGTCTGTCCCACGGGGCGCCCAGCATTTCATTCGGTGCACCATCTGTAGATAGGATGTCGATCGCAGCATCGGGGGATGGGTTCACGTCCTCTGAGGATGAAGGTGCGGTGGGGCTGCCCCCCTCGGGTGTTGTCGCCACCGCCGCACCGGACCCAGAGCTGACGGCCATGCTTGCCCGGGCAGCCGTGAGCATCGGGCTGGAGGTCAACAGACCGCCCAGTCCCGAGCCCTCGCGGCTGGACGATTGGTTTCTCGGAGCGGGGCGCGGCTCACAACCGCACCCTGCCCCGGTGCCTTTCTTCCCGGAGGTGCATGAGGAGCTGACGAGTTCGTGGATGGCCCCTTTCACGGCCAGAAGCCGCTCGTCCGCCTCCTCCGTCCTCACTACCCTCGGCGGCGGAGTGGCCAGGGGGTACGCGGGCATTCCCCAGGTGGAGAGAGCGGTCGCGGTGCACTTGTGCCCATGAAACGCCGCCACTTGGAGGAACCGTCCGCGTCTCCCGTCCAAGGCCTGTAAGTTGACAGCCGCTCTCGCGGCCAAAGCTTACAGTGCTGCAGGCCAGGCAGCCTCCGCCCTGCACGCCATGGCTATCATGCAGGTTCACCAAAACAAGGTGCTCAAACAGGTGCACGAGGGTAGTACCGACCCGGGGTTGATGCAGGAGCTGCGCACGGCGACTGACTTCGCTCTACGAGCGACGAAAGTCACGGCGCGGTCCCTCGGGAAGGCGATGTCCACCATGGTGGTCCAGGAGTGCCATCTCTGGCTCAACCTGGCAGAGATGAAGGACGTCGACAAGGCACGCTTTCTCGACACCCCCATCTCCCAGGGAGGGCTGTTCGGCGACACCGTCGAGGGCTTCGCCCAGCAGTTCTCGGCGGTACAGCAGCAGACCGAGGCGATCCAGCACATCCTGCCCCGGCGTGATGCACCATCCACCGCTGCCCCCGGGGCCAGGCCTCAGTCTGCCCGTCCCGTGGGCGCCCTCCTGCGTCCTCCAGAGCTGCCCCGCCCCAGGCCGAATCGACACAAAGGCCGGTGCGTCGAGCCTCTCGCAGGAGAGCGGCGCCCACCGCGTCCCAGCCAGTTCCCAAGTCATCCAGGAAGTCGACGAAGCGGCCCTGATGCGGGCAACCCGGAGATGTTGGAGTTTGCTCTTTCTCAGGAGACGGCGAGAACAGCGCCGCTCCTTCCCCCGGTGGAGGGCCGGGAGGAGAATCTTCTGTTTAGTTTTGTTTCTGTTCCGCTGCTGGTCCAAGGGCCAGCGGTACCCACCTTCTCAAAGAAAGAGCAATTTCCATTTCCTCCGGGTTCTCAGGTCCATGGGACGACAGTGTGCGACGCTGTGCCTCCTCACTCTCGCCCACGACCCATTTTGCCAGTAGCCAAGAGAGTACGGTTCGGGGACGACATTCCTCCCCACGCACCTCTGGCCAGTCCCGTTCGGGACCCAGGGAGTTTGGTGAGGATGCCTCAGAATGCACCGCCTTCTGTGCCATCCACCCCTACTCCCTTTCGCTGCACCACCACAGGTACGTCGATTGTACCGTTAGAGGCGCTTGCACAGCGTCTGGAGGCGTGGCTCACGCTGCCCAGCCTGTCTCGCTGGCTCACGCGCACAATTCGACTCGGCTACGCGATTCAGTTCGCCAGGCGACCTCCCAAGTTCAACGGCATTCTCGAGACATCGGTGGCAGTCCGGAACGCCCCTGTCTTGCGCGAGGAGATTGCTGTCCTCCTGGCAAAGGATGCAATCGAGTCGGTCCCTCCAGCCGAGATGAGGCAGGGGTTTTACAGCCCTTACTTCATCGTACCCAAGAAAGGTGGCGGCCTTCGGCCAATCCTGGATCTGCGAGTCTTGAACCGGGCTTTGCACAAGCTCCCGTTCAAGATGCTGACGCACAGGCGCATGATCAAATGCATTCAGCCCCAGGATTGGTTTGCAGCGATCGACCTGAAGGACGCTTACTTTCACGTTTCGATCCTTCCGCGACACAGACCGTTTCTACGGTTTGCGTTTGAAGGTCGGGCTTGGCAGTACAGGGTCCTCCCCTTCGGGCTCTCCCTGTCTCCCCATGTGTTCACGAAGGTTGTAGAGGGCGCCCTTACCCCGTTACGGGAAGTGGGCGTCAGGATCCTCAACTACCTCGACGATTGGCCCAATCCAGAGAGCAGTTGGGCGATCACAGGGACTTGGTGCTCCGGCACCTCAGCCAGTTGGGGCTTCGGGTCAACTGGGAAAAGAGCAAGCTCTCCCCTGTGCAGAGAATCTCTTTTCTCGGTGTGGAGTTAGACTCGGTGAGTATGACGGCACGCCTCACGGAGGAACATGCCCAAGCAGTGCTGAACTGCCTGAGTTCCTTCAGAGGCAGGAATGTGGTACCACTGAAACAGTTTCAGAGGCTCCTGGGGCATATGGCATCCGCAGCTGCAGTCACGCCGCTCGGATTGCTTCATATGAGACCACTTCAGCACTGGCTACACTCCCGGGTCCCGAGGTGGGCATGGCGCCGCGGTACACTGCGAGTAGGTATCTCCCAGCAGTGTCGCCGCTCCCTCAGCCCCTGGACAGACCTTGCCTTTCTACGGGCCGGGGTGCCCCTAGAACAAGTGTCCCGGCATACTGTTGTCACAACAGATGCCTCCAGCACAGGCTGGGGCGCTACATGCAACGGGCAGGCAGCCTCGGGGCTCTGGACAGGGCCCCGACTGCTTTGGCATATCAACTGCCTGGAGCTGTGGGCAGTGCATTTAGCCTTGCGGCAGTTCCGGCCACTGCTGTTGGGCAAGCACGTGCTAGTCTGCACGGACAACACTGCGGCGGTCTCATATATCAACCGGCTGGGGGGTATACGATCACACCGCATGTCACAGCTCGCCCGCCATCTCCTCCTCTGAAGTCACACGTAGTTCAAGTCACTGCGTGCTGTTCACATCCCGGGGCAGCTCAATCGTGCGGCCAACGCGCTCTCACGACAGCTCACGTTCCCCGGAGAGTGGCTAGACGAGCCCGAGACGATCCGGCTGATCTGGAGTCGATTCGGGGAAGCTCAGGTAGACCTGTTTGCCTCCCCCGAGTGCTCCCACTGCCAGCTGTACTTCTCCCTGACCGAGGGCCCCCTCGGGACAGACGCACTGGCACACAGCTGGCCTCGGGCCTTACGCAAGTATGCGTTTCCCCCAGTGAGCCTACTCGCACAGACATTGTGCAAGCTCAGGGAGGACGTGGAGCAAGTCCTGCTGGTTGCGCCCCATTGGCCCACCCGGACCTGGTTTCCCGAACTCATTTCCCTCGCGACAGCACCTCCCTGGCGCATTCCTCTGAGGAAGGACCTCCTTTCTCAGGGGCTCGGCACCATATGGCACCCGCGTCCAGATCTATGGAACCTCCATGTGTGGCTCCTGGACGGGACGCGGCAGACTTGAGTGGTCTACCACCGGCGGTGGTAGAGACCATCATTCAGGCTAGAGCCCCTTCAACAAGGCAAACCTACACACTGAAATGGAGTCTGTTCGCGACCTGGTGTTCTTCTCGCCGAGAAGACCCCCGAAGATGCACGATTGGAGTAGTGCTTTCTTTCCTGCAAGAAAGGTTGGAGCGTAGGCTGTCACCCTCCACCTTGAAAGTGTATGTAGCCACTATTGCGGCTCACCACGATGCAGTTGACGGCCGGTCCCTGGGAAAGCATGATCTCATCGTGAGGTTCCTGAAGGGGGCCAGGAGGATGAATCCCTCCAGGCCTCCCCTTGTGCCCTCTTGGGACCTCTCTATCGTCCTGGCTGGACTTCAGAGGGGCCCCTTTGAGCCGCTGGACTCAGTCGAGCTGAAGTTCCTGTCTCTTAAGACAGCGCTCCTGACCGCGCTCACTTCCATCAAACGGGTCGGGGACCTCCAGGCGTTTTCGGTAAGCGAAGAGTGCCTTGTGTTCGGGCCGGTCTACTCTCACGTTGTCTTGAGACCCCGGCCTGGATACGTGCCCAAGGTTCCCACCACGCCCCTCCGCGATCAGGTGGTGAACCTGCAAGCACTGCCCTCGGAGGAGGCAGATCCAGCCTTAGCGTTGCTGTGTCCCGTAAGAGCATTGTGCATATACGTGACCCGCACCCGGAGCGTCAGAAGCTCCGAGCAGCTCTTTGTCTGCCACGGAGGGCAGCAGAAAGGGAAGACTGTCTCCAAACAGAGGTTGGCCCACTGGATAGTGGAGGCCGTCGCCTTGGCGTACCAGTCGCAAGGCGAGCCGTGCCCCTTGGGGGTGAGGGCTCACTCCACCAGGAGTGTTGCCTCCTCCCATGCGTTGGCGCACGGCGCCTCTTTGGCAGACATCTGCAGAGCTGCGGGCTGGGCGACACCGAACACCTTCGCAAGATTCTACAATCTCCGCGTTGAGCCAGTTTCTTCCTGTGTGTTGGGTAAGTAATGGGCGGGAAGAACTGGCCGGTGTCACGCTTGCTGCGCCATTCCTCCTCACCCGGGGATACGAGCGCTTTTTTCTCCCCCAGTTCAGTTCCCCGGACGGTGAACCCTGGTGGAATCCTCCAAGCACCCCCAGCAGTCAGACTGGGCGGAGCAGTCTGACGCCAGGCCCAGTACTGGTGTTAGCTCGCCCGGGTCTCCGGTCAGCTCCTGTACTGGGCTAGGTGTCCGTATGGCCTGATTCCCCTTCGGGTAATCCCATATGTGTATTCTTCCACGGTAAGGTTTCCCTCACGGTAAACCCGTGTCTTCCCTGTGACAGAGCTTCTGTCAGGTTCTGCTGGCAGCCCTACTCCTAGGTAGGATCTGCCCCAGAGTCCAGTCGTATGTAGTACTGCCCCAAGCCTGGGCCAGTCCATATCAGTGTCTCCACATGTTACCTCCCTTCGGGCAGGATGTGGCCTCCGTAGCGCCCTTCTCTGGAAGGCTCGCTTCCCTGCCGTTACGACAAGCTGTAACAACAAATAGGAAAGACCTGAAGCTGTCTTTCACTGAAGGTCGAAATCCCTTCCATTTCCGTGGGGAAAGGAACAGCGGCTTGGCTATCTCCAGCAGTGATGTACTCAGTGGTCCCGGTGGGCACCAAGGTTAGCGAATTTGCGCTGGAGCGGTAGGAAGGTTGCAACCTCTTGCATGGCATTTTTCTGTCACGCACTCGCTTGTCAACATCTGCATGCCACAAGGTTGTGACGGGGTTCAGCTTGTGGCGCTTTCCATAGGACCCCTATGTCGTCATGACATAACTCATAGTGACCGACAGATAGGGAACGTCTAGGTTACGTACGTAACCCCCGTTCCCTGATGGAGGGAACGGAGACGTTATGTCCCCATGCCACAATCTTGAACCATCGCTGGTTGCCAGGGACTCGTCTCGGCTCCTCAGAGTAAAACCTAATGAGTGGATGCACCTGTCGCCCTTTTATACCCGTATGCACGGGGAGTGGCTCAAGTATGCAAAATCCACTAGCCAATTTCATTGGCGTTTTCTCTTAGTCAGAGATGTTCGGGGCTTCCAGGTAAATCCCCCTCTGTCGTCACGACATAACGTCTCCGTTCCCTCCATCAGGGAACGGGGGTTACGTACGTAACCTAGACGTTTCTGTCTTATTGTTAAATATATTTTATATGTATCAAAATATGGCTATACATGGTTCATGCATATATTTCAGAAAATTGAAAAATATAAGCACTACAATGCCATATATCAAAATATATTATTTAATTGATCACATATATCTTCCAATATATTCACATATATTTAGTTTCGTAAGGGTTGGGCAACTGAAAGCAAACTTTTGAATCATCAAAGGACAAATGGGGATCCCTACAGTCTCATGGACTTCACAGATACACAACAAAGGCCATGTGTACGCAAGTTCACATTTAGTGCTTCATCTGGGAAAAGGTCAACATCATGTTGACCCTATTCCAAATACTTAATTTGTGGCATTCTTCTTGACACTTTGGTGGCATAATGCTGGAGGGTCACTTTCCTTCAGAGTTGAGCTCCAACAGACCCGCCTAGGAATTTCTAGTGATCTTGAAGACTTTATTAGCTGGTTCAGATGTGTTTAATTAGGGCTGAAGCTAAACTTTTCTAGAAGGAGGTCCTCCAAGAAAAGGGCTGGACACCCTGAAGAATGCAAAAGTGTGGACTTTGCAAAAAATACATAGAGGGTGTGTCAAGAATCTATCTGAACCGTGAATATGCTTAAGAGAAGGCCAAGAAACTGCAATCCCACACCCTACAGTTTTAGGCCCAAATGAGTAAGATCACTAAAGATAATTTAATCTATGGCAAAAGATATCCGCATGATAAACAGGATGTGGCCAGTTTGAGAAATTAATAATCTCTAGGCATCTCTCTTGTGAGCATAGCATTGCCAAAGTAGCATATCATGGAAACATTAACCTGATGGGCATAGCCTATGTCACCAGTAGCAGCTATTTTAAGGCTAACTTTATCTTTGTCATAGTTACTCACTCTAGGGATTGAGGAAGACTAATCTGACCTTGGATAGAAGGAAAAACGAGCACGTTTGTTATTAGATTTAGTGGAAGGGTTGAGAATTATTACTGCATGGGTAAATTACACACAAGACCAATGAGGATCCTTATTTGAATGAACGCCAAGTCATCTACCATGGTGGACTACATGCCCAAAAAAAAAATCTGAACTTTCAAACTCCATTTTCTTCAGAAATAACTTGTGAAAATAGGCCAATACTCTAAAGATGCATAACTCTTGTTTACCATTTGCAGAGAAAGAGGGATCTTTGCTTGGTTGGGATGGTAGTTTACCTCACAGAGAGTTCAAACATGCCAACCTCTACATCTCCTTTAGGGACAGGAAATGTCACCCAGAGGATCATAACACGGGATTTAAGATGCAGAATGAGGAATTTAGTAAAGAAAAGAAAATTCTCCAGTTTCCCATTTCCCAAAGATTTTTCACATGATACATTAAAATAAGATAATTTTGGTGATTTTATGGCAAGTATTGGTATAATTAGAGCAATTGTAATATATTAATATTTAGTCACCCATATTGTTCTAAACCTTTGTGACTTTATTTCTTCTATGGGACACAAAAGGTTTTGTTTTTTAAAAATTGCACTAGCTTTTCCATGCAATTAGTCCACATGGTTACCGAAAATGTCAAGATTCATAAACAACGCAAAAGTACCAAAAGTGGTCCATATGACTCATGCATTATACTGTAAGACTTCAAGAAATAAGGGTGATTACATAAATTATTACATAATTGTCATTTTTTGGTTAAATAATACTTTAAGAGCAAGAATGTATCTTAAGTATTTACGCTGACGTAATTTAAAAGCACAGACAGGAACTATGGTGGTATGTCCTGGTGAGCCTCTTGTGTTCCTCTTGTTGGTTTTGCTTTGTTGGTTTCCAACGAAGCTTCCACTTCACCATCTGCTCCTGCATTCAGGCGAACACGAGCCCTGAAGTTTGACCCTGAGGCCTGGGATATGCAGAGGACGTTGCCGGACAATGGTTTGGCCAAATTACCTTCTCCCACTTCAAAAAAGCCCAAGCACCAACAGCCTGGACTCATCTCCTAATGGCCTCATCTCTTGTAAATCACTTGTCTTGTTATGCGGCTGTCGGATTGAGAGTGGATCATGTTTTCAGTGTTTTCTCAGAAAAAGCGGGTGTTGAGAGGCTTACATTTTAATGGTGCTTATTGGTGCCCAAATGTATACATTTCATAATGGCCGCCAGAGATTTGAAAAACATTTTCAGAGGGTTAAATGACTGAAACAGCATATAAACCACTTGTCGCTGCATGCGGAGGAGATGAGAGCAGTGGTGATTGCGTTCAGAGCATCAAGGGAAGGCAGAGTTCTGCTCTAATGAACATGCAGCACCTGCTTCCAATTGCGGCTTCTTGGCTGAGCAGGAGGAAGTTCCTCCTCCCTGATTATATCACAGAAATGTGCTTTTAATGTGTCTGTCCCCCATTTCAGCACTGAGAGGGAAATGTAATGCTCTGTAATGAGCCTAATTTTTCTTTGCTTTATGTAGAGAGCACAGACAAAGCACTTCAGCTCAGAGGTGCGTGAGTCCTGACTACAAAGAAGTTTATGGACCCAATATTACCCTAATTGTGTCAACAACAATAATTATAATGCAATATAATACAATGTGATTAATAAATGTAAATGTATAAATATAAATTAAAAAATTATATAATATAATGTAATATAATAGTTCTTCCTCAATTTAAGAACATTCTATGCTATTATTTTTATAAAAGTGTTACCAATTATTGGTAATACGTTTACAAATAATTAATAGAATCGAATCCAATCCAATCCAATACAATACAATACAATACAATACAATAGAACATGTTTTTCCAAAAATTATTTACTTTTTATAATTTTTTTTAAGAAAATGTAGGATTATGTTATATTTGTCAAAATGTATGATATTATTTCAGAAATTCATTGACATTTTTTTGGTATTGCATTTAGAAATTATAGAATTTAATATATCATTTATGTTCCCCCCAAATCGGTTGACTTTTTATTATTTAGAAATTTAGCATTATTACATTACATTTCGTATTATGCTATATTAGTATTTCTTCAGATATTCGTTGACTTCTTTGGTAATACATTTATAAAGAATAGAGTAGAATAGAATAGAATAAAAAAAAATATATATATATATATATAGTGTATATATCCCAGTATTATTGTTATTATTACTATTATTATTCTTAAACAACTTTTTGGTAAATGAGTTGATTTCTTGGCAATAAATGCAGATGTATAATGTGCTGTATCTGCTGTACTCGGTTAAAGCTTCATGTTTGTCAGTTACAAAAATATAGTTATCTTTACTTTCTTTACTCCTACTTAGCATTAGAAATGTACTGTCAATTAAAACTTTATACAGTGGTTGCTACATTTCCACCAACAACAAGCAAAACATGAGCAGAGACGTGCGCTAGGGAACTAAACTGGATGTCATGTGCCCTGTCTCGGCCTGCTGCGATCTTTACCGATCTTTTCACGATCTTGTGTCCTTATGTCCTGTGTTTTTCCTCCCTCATGATTCCTCATGCCTTTATTTGGTCTTCCGGTTTCTGTCCTCGTTTAGTGTCATTAGTTCCAGGTGTGTGTTATTAATTATCATATTACTCCTCTGTTTATAATCCCTGTGTTCCCCCTAGTCTGGTGTCAGCTGGTATATGTAATGTGTGAACTTCATGTCTCCGACGCTCTCTGTGTACAAGTGATTGGATTAATAAATACTGTTTGTTGGAATATTACCTTGTCTCCTCATTTCCGGTCTCCAGTTAACGTGACACAGTCAAGATGGAATCTAAGGACAACATTCCCTAAATTGCTTTCTAAAATCCCTTCATTCTCACTGATGGCCCAAAATCAGTGTTTTTAATGTCACCTCTTTGTCACATAAGATGATTTATGTTCCTTCAATGGCTCAGATTTGGAAGATCAAGACCTTTAATCTTCAATCTTGTTCTACTTGGTTCAATAATACCTGGAGGAAGCAATTCAGTAGCATTCCCATTCCAATCCCGAACACACAGCTACTTTTAAATGACAGTCAATAGATAAAGACCTTTTTATGTCCAGTTGTTATATGACATCTACCAGCAGGGGCCAACAGAAGGACATGCTATCCAGACTAAACCTTGACCCTAATGAGTTTCAGCCATACTGCCTCAAAGAAGCAAACAATGAGCCCCATCTGCCCAGACATCAGGGTCCATGGAGATGGGGCAAAATTCTAAATATGCACTTGACAAATGTCTGCCGTCTGCAGAATGGAAGTGTGGTGTGGGAGTTTCTGGGGCAGAGCGTTTACGTCTTTTGTTTTATTGAAAGAAGGGAAAAAATGCATATTGGGGGCTGCCAGAATCAGACACACAATGCCGCAAAGTAAACGTCTCGCCATCACTTTAAAAGACCTTTATTTTCCTCTCACGAGCACAGTTTAAAAGAAAATTCAAAGAAAAATCCATTGGGTGATTGCAGAAAAAAATAGCACAGGGGAAATCGAACAGAAATAATGCATTCAGAATGTTTTAAATGTGGCCAAATTACCATTTCAAACTTTTCTTTTTTTTTTTATCTGACTCTAACTCTGATGTGTATTTTATATTAGATTCTTGAATGAATCATTCAATACAAATTCAAACATTTCATCAAGTTATTCACTGAAGAGCTCCAACGTAGATGTCAATTTTTTTTTGTGAATAAGAACTCAAATCACACAAAGCTTTCATTTGTCTTCATTAGACTTATATTATAGAGCGATAGATATATGCACCATTTTTTGTATTATTACGGTGCTTTTGAGTGATTTTTGGAGCTTCAAAGCTTCAGTCCACATTTATTGTAATTAGATGGAAACGAAGAACTTTTAAGAAGAAAAAAAGAAGAATTTTTAAGAAGAAAAAATACTTGTGAAGAAATTTGTATCCATATAATGAAAGTGAATGGATCCAAAACTGACTTTCATTGTATGGATGGAAAACAAGGCACATTTTTCAAAATATCTTCTTTTGTGTTCCACATGAAGAAAGTCACACCAATTTGGTTTTCATTTTTGGGTGATCTATCACTTTAAGATATGTGGCAAAATTTCAAAAGTGTCCAATAAGCATTAAAACGCAGAATAAAGGCAGCCTAGAAGTCTTAACACATTTTCCTTTGGCTTGCACACATCTGTTACTCCAAGGAATAACAAAGAAGGGAAAAAGCAAACTGAACTTAGATAAAAGTGTTCTCTCTTTGTTCAGAGCTGCTCCTTGTAAACCTGGTCTGGGTGCAGCGATTAGACCTGGTCTATAGGGGGTCTCTCATGCAGACTTGACTGGAACCTGCTGAGACTCCAGAAGTGTTAAACTGATAACTACCCCCAACACGAGACCCCCCAGCACACACTATTTACATAGGATGAACTTTCCCTTATCTACTCTGCATCTGATATGTACTTAAAACACTGGAAACCATTTCTTTATGCAGTTGAGTTCTTTTTCACATTTACTTGAGCTAACTTTCAAAACATCTTTCGCTATTTCATATCCTTGCCTTGTTTATAGAGCAAAACCAACCGTAGCAAACACTAGAGTGAAAATGTTCCTTTAGGTGTTTTTTTTGTCTGATTTGACACTTAACTATACTTTTGTGGTTGTAACCGATTGTAATTTGGTTGATTCAGTCATACTAAATAATTTTTTGACTTGGATTAAAAACAGTCAATTTAGATGTTTCCAAATAAAGAACATGTTTGATTACCCGAAACTGGACTTATTTTAGCAGACTTGCCATTTATGTGCTACTTTTAGGTACCTTTATGGTGCTTTTGTGTCATTTTCGTGGAGCTTCAAAGCTTCAATCCACATTTATTGTAATATAGGTTTCAAAACTGACTTTCATTGTATGGACAAAAAAAAAGAGACACATTTTTCAAAATATCTTCTTTTCTGTTCCACAAGAAAAAAAAATTCAAACAGATTTGGTTTACCTGTTTGGATTAACTTCATCAAGTGATCCACTTGAAATATCCAACTTGGATGTCAAGATTTTAAGTGAATAAGATATAAATTAAGTGAATTTTATAAAATTCACTTAATAATAAGTGAATCAAATAAGTGAATCAAATAAATGTGTCTTTTTCTCAAACAAAGCTATCATTTGTCTTCATTCAAATTATAATAATTTTGGATTATTTGGATAAAAGCGTCTGCTAAATGCATAAATAATATAGAGCAATAGTCGTATGCATCACTTCTTGGTAGCTTCAAAGCTTCAGTCCACATTTATTGTAACAATTTTAAAATAAACATATATATATAGTACAATTTTCTGTACTATAAATCTATACACAACGATATAATTCTATAAACAATTTGTGTCACTGTTTCAGTAGTGTTTGTTTCCATTAACTGCATTGCCTCATGTTTCCCCCCAAAAAGACTGAACGGTTGAGCGACTTGTTTTAAAGTCTGATAGAGAGTGATTATGTTTTTATTTGCTTTGCAGCCACAGAGACCGGCAGAGGGAAGCCTTTTGTCCTTTTATGTCTTTCCTCTTTTCAAAGGCGACAAAAAGTTGTCTGATTCCTAACACGCTTCTCAGTTTGAGCATAATAAACTCTGCATGGGTATGGAGTGAGTCTTTGAGGCCAGCGTTTGTTTTGTTAGGATTGAGTGCACACCTGCTTCTAGAAGCCTATCGATGAATGTACACTCATTCTGATAACTTGATGTTTGAGAATGGCTCGTGGTAAATGTATATTGTTTCATGGGTTTGTGTTTCTTTGACTGCTTCCCTTTTTTGTAAGGGTTGAATATTCAGTATATTTGTATTAACTGAAATCATGAATGGATGTAAACAATCTCCCTATGAACTGTTGGATCAACAATAGTCCATCATCACATTCATTAAAGTGTGTACTAAATGGAAATTAATATCGAAAAATCTAAAGAAACAACCTACACGGATGAGAGATGGAAACCTACTATACCACTAATGTAAAGGAAAAATCAATTTTAAAAGTAGTATTTTTTAATCATGAAATCATAAACAATTATATACAGCCAGCTGTATGAGAAACAATATTAATTTAATAATATAAATTGTTGTCTGGTTTATTTGTTAAAGTACATACATATTATTTAACATATACGATCATTATTAGTAAAAAATTATAAATTTACTTACATTTATTTTATATTATAATTGTATCATTTTTTTTAAATTATATAGTTCTAAGAAACTGTAATGAAGAGGCAGCGTAGTTAGATCCAATTGCAGCTTTATTGATAGACAAGAGGAGGTCAGACAGGCAAGGCTCATAGACAGCAACAGGTGTAATGAAGGCAAGGCAGAATCAACAACAGGGGCAATGCAAAGGTCGGGGCAGGCGGCAGACAGAGAGGATATCGAAAGGCAGGCAGGGTCAAAAGGCAGGCAGCAAACGGTCAGAGTAAATAGGCAGTCCAGGTAAACACAGGGAAACAGAAAACAGGGGAAACGCTCAGAATGTCAGCCGGGGCAAAACAAGACTTCGCGGTGAGTGCAAGGAAGTGTGCTGCTTATATGTGTGTGTGTGAATGAGGTGCAGAGAAACAATCAGGGTAATTGAGTGATTGGTGACAGCTGTGTGATTGGTGCCATGGTGGATGGGAATGTGTGTGTCGTAGTGCAGTGAATGATGGGAGTTGTAGTCCATGGGTGATGTGCAGCTGTAGTGTGGTGAGTGGCAACCCCCCCCAAAGAGCGGCTTCCAGACGCTTCACACACACGGCACAATCCAGGAGGGCGGTGGAGCGGAGGTGGAACCGGGGGAGGGAACGGAGGGCCAGGTCCATGTGGGGCCTGTGAGACAGGAGCCCACCAGGGCGGGGCGGAAGAGACAGCAGAGACGTGAAGTGACACTGGGTAAACTGCTGTGGCGTGACGAGACTCTGGCAGGTCAGCGGAGACGTGAGGTGACTCCGGCAGGTCAGCGGAGACGTGGGGTGACTCCGGCAGGTCAGCGGAGACGTGAGGTGACTCCGGCAGGTCAGCGGAGACGTGAGGTGACTCCGGCAGGCCAGCGCCCACCAGGGCGGAGCAGACGAGACAGGCGCCCACCAGGGCGGAGCAGACGAGACAGACGCCCACCAGGGCGGAGCAGACGAGACAGACGCCCACCAGGGCGGAGCAGACGAGACAGACGCCCACCAGGGCGGAGCAGACGAGACAGGCGCCCACTAGGGCGGAGCAAACGAGACAGGCGCCCACCAGGGCGGAGCAGACGAGACCCCTGGCAGCGACCTAGAGGAAACTGAGACACAAGAGGCAGAAAGAGCACATATAATCTCAAGGACCGAGGCAGGGAGTTTAGGTGGCCATGGTAGATCCAGGGCCTCGGGCAGCCAAGAGGAATCAGGGGACTCCATGGGCCATGGTGGGTTCGGGGTCTCAGTGAGCAATGGCGGGAAGCTCCCCCCCAGAAAGTTCTTGGGGAACTCCACTACCTCAAGGGGGCACTCTGGAGGCGCGAACGTCAAGGGGCATTCTGGAGGTGCTGGGTCTCGGGGGCGCTCGGAAAGCGCTAAACTGGACAGAACCAACGGAGAAGGCGAGCTGGGCGGGACCATCGGAGACGGAGGCGAGCTAATAAAACCATATAAATTATTAACGTGCAAATAATGTATAACTTTTTGGTAAATTACATACAGTAATATTCAGTGTTGAGGGTAACGCATTGCAAGTAACGTGAGTTACGTAATAATATAACTTTTTTAAGTAACTAATAAAGTAATGCATTACTTTTTAGTTTACAATAAAATATCTGTTACTTTTGTCCCATTTATTAACTGAAGATCATTGTAAACATGATCTTATTGTAGTTCTAATCTAGACTAAATGTGAATGTGCATTAATTCATCCCACTCGCAAAAAAAACAGATTCAGTATTCATCAAAATTAATTAAAACAGTGAAACAGTGCAAACTCAAAATATGATGCAAACCTGCAATAATTAAATATTTTAAACAACACAAATATATGTAATCTCATTTTATTAACCAACGCGTTTGCTGCTGTCCTTTGATGATCCAGTTCAACCATACTAATAAGCAAAAATGACTTTAGATAAACTAACAATTGTGCTTCGTAGTTTTTTTATTGCTGAAGAGTGTTGAACTTCTTCTCATGCGTTCTACTGTACAGACGTGATTTACTCTTCCTTCAACCTGAGGTTTATTCATTACACTTTTTGGTGTGAAAGGGCTTTTACATTTGCTATAAATATAACTTATTGTATTAAAAACAAACAATCAAGCCCTGTTCATATTTAAAAGTAATGTGAAAGTAACGCAAAAGTAACATAATTAGTTACTTTTTTATGGAGTAACGCAATATTGTAATAAATTACTTTTAAAAGTAAATTTCCCCAACACTGGTAATATTATAATAATAAAATATGTATATATAATACAGCATATTATAAAGTAAATATAATATAATATACTATAATAGAAATGTAATTGTATTTTTTTAAATAAATATATAAATTAAATATAAATAATGTATTATTTAAAATGCATTTATTAATTTTTTTATTCAGATTTTATTTTCATGTGATACCACAACTTCTCAATTTGTTATAATTTTATAATGTCTGTGTTATATAATCTACTGAAAATGTTTTAACTTCCACTTAACAAAATTATATAAATGATTATGGCTAGGATTAGCCAAAATATTAATATAATATTTTTACTAAAATAGCAGCTTTGGGTAATGCAGTAAACATTACTACAAATAATATTACTATAACAAATACTATTTACAAATTTAGAAAAAGAATTCAACAAACATATTGCAAATTAAACCTTTTTCCCCCTGGATAGCATAAGTAAAAATGAATAGTATGTTTTAAAATAAAACTGGAATGGCATTCTGAATTACTAAATTGTTGACTCTCATTAATGCAAATTATTCATGCTCTCTCATTTCCTCTAAGGCACAAGTGAAAAGTGGCACAATTCACCCCACTCCCCTTAGACTTATTTTCTGCTTAATAGATGCAATGAGACGTAAATAAACATCAATATAAAGTGATTTATTCCCCGTCTTGCATCATGCATTCGTTTTCAGTTGTCTGTCAGCTCTCTGTGAGAACATAGTGAAGGAAAACGTTTCTCTGAAACAAGAGACCTGAGGATGTGAAATGTACCCTCTGCCCTCTAATGTGATACAAGTTGCAGAGTTGTCGCTTAGGTCAGTAGTGATGTTTAGTAATCTTTTCAACATCCTCCTCCTCACTTGCACTTTGAAAAAGTCAAGGGTTGAGATCAAAAATGTAAACATTAACACAAAGGTTTACAAATATCACCGGACACCTCAAAGCCAGTAAAAAACAACAACAACAACAAAGATGGAAAATTCTGATCACTTAAAAGCTAAAGATCTAAATGTTTGTTTGATCTCAGATCAAAAGGGATCAGTAAAGTACTCTTAGTAGACATTTAAACAACAAAGAAAATACTTCTGTTGTTTAACGGGGATGATTGTTTCTCCACCCGAGATATTGTTTGTTATACGTGCCAAACGTCACTCCTTTGACTAAATATTACGAATTGTGAGGCGTTTGAAGTACCACTGAAACAAAACAGACTCTCTGTGACATCAAAAACTTTGAATTAATCTGAAGTTTGTATACTATTTTGTTTCACATGCACGTTGTTTGCACCTCAGCCGGCTGCTTGATAACTATCAACACCCTGTAAAGTTTATGGGCTGTTAAGGGGGTTTGGTGCTGCAGAGTCTCTCCACGTGAGGCTCTGAATGCAGTCTGTCAAATGTGTAAGACAGTGACTCTCTTTGAAAAGTACTTCAGCATCCACTGTTTTAAGGACACTCACATGGCCTTGGTCTGTGCCATTGTTTGTCTTCGCAATGTTGCAGATTGCAAGCGCATGTTCAAATATGACGCATCAAGATGTGTCATGATATGTTTCACGATACACTCTTAAAAATAAAGGTGCTTCAAAAGGTTCTTCAAGCAATGCCATAGTCAAAGGTTCTTTAAAGAACCATCTCTTTCTTACCTTTCAAGTTGACTAGATAAAATATTACAAAATCGAGAATTGGTCAAATATTAGTGAAATTGCAAAACCTAAAATATCCTCCTAAAATATCCTCCTGAGACGCCTTTTTTTTCTTTTTTTTTTTTTACTTTCATATTTTATATATGAGTGTAGTGATAACAAATTTCAGACGACACGTCTTTCTTGACATGCCATATTTGAATGTACACAAATGCGAATTAAATTGAAGATGTTTAATAAAGCAAATAATTACAATTTTAATACACAAAGGCATTATATGACTTTAGAAAACTTAGCATATGCGTAATAGACTGCATTTTAATGATACTTCAATGAAATGGGGTTTTTTGGTAGCTTTTTATTTTGGTATCATGACTGTCTTAAATTAACAAATTGCATATACAGCGGTGGCCAAAATTGTTAGAACACTTGGCATATTTAAGAGGTTTCAGTTGTTTTTGTTGAATTGTCCATTACAAAACCCATAAAACTAACTATTGATGGAACTATCTGCGACGAAGAAATCTGCTAGAACATTGAAAATGACGAACTGCCTCCTCAAAGCCCGGACCTCAACCCCATCGAAGCAAATTTGGGATGAGTTGGAAAATGAACTGCACAGATATATTTTACATTCAAAGGAAAGCCTTTGGCTTGAGTTGCAGAAGGCATGGAATAACATTAGTGTTTATGTTCTCAGGAAATAAAGAGTGGACATACCAAATATTAATGTTAAAGTGGATAAAAACAGTATGACTAACTTAATTTGAGATTTCTTGTGCTCAGAGCAACCATCTACGTTTCATGAAAATGATTTAATGAAATCATGTTTTATAGGCAAAAACACAAATATTTTCATATCTGTGAAGTGTTCTAATCATTTTGCCCACCACTGTATAAAATTAGCTAGTTTAATATATTTAAACTTTAATCCAAATTGACTTACAAATTATGACAATCGAAGCAATCAAAACCAATATAAGTCTCGATATATATATATATATATGAATAGTTATAATTTTTATATAATTTTAAACTATGTTATTATTGAAATTAATACAAATAAATAATATGAGTATTGAAGCTATTTTGAACTACAGCAATGCTTTTTCATGTTCAAACAACATTTTTTATTCAAGTTAACATATGCTTAGGTATACTTACAATACCAGTCAAAGGTTGGACACATACTCATTTTAGTTTAGTTTTAAAATCAATTATGAAATATTTTCCCAATTGTACATGTGTTTTATGTAGTGTCCGAAAAAGGTTATTGTATATTGTTTTTATCTTTTGAAATTGCGTCCGAATTCAAGAAGTACACTATAACAATGATGTTTCAAACATTATTGGAGTACGTTTTACAAGAAAATAATCTTTCAGTTTTCTACTTCAAAATGTCATACTTGCTGTTTCTTTGCCGTTTAATTCTTTGTAAAAAAAAAAAAAAAAAAAAATGAATAGCAATTTCTGAGGGGAAATTGTTTCTACGACTTCTGCTAGACATGTGCCATTAATGTCTAAATCGCTGGCCACAAAAGTGAGAACACCCCTAAGTGAAAATGTCCAAATTGGGCCCAATTAGCCATTTTCTCTCCTCGTGTCATGTGACTCGTTAGTGTTACAAGGTCTCAGGTGTGACAGACGTGTACTCACTTTTGTGGCCAGCGGTTTAGACATTAATGGCTATGTATTGAGTTATTTTGAGAGGACAGCAAATGTACACTGTTATACAAGCTCTATATTGTAGCAAAGTGTCATTTATTAAGTGTTTTCACATGAAAAGATATAATGAAATATTTTAAAAAATCTGAGGGGTGCCCTCACTTCTGTGAGATACTTTATAAGGAATCACAGTCAAATAAAACAGGGAATCTGATACACGGCTGGTCAGGAAATACAGTTTAGTTAAGTTAAGCGCAAGTCGAGCTCCAGAAAAATACGACATGAAACAAACAATAGCAAATCGAACCATTGAGAAACAGCGATACTGAGATAACAGCAGGAGCTCCACTTTCTCCACTCTGAGAAAAAGATGCAGAGGAAGACAGAAACAAGAGTCTGAGTCAGCCTGTCACCGCTGAATCTCTGCCAGAACATTTGAGGAACTTCATTGAAGACGCAGTCTGTCGGAGGAGAGGGTCCGGCCCAACTCCCTCCTCCTGAGAGAGGGGGGAGTGTTTCCCTATGATCCTCAGTCTTAACACTTCGCAGAGAGCTGAGACGCCACACTGAGCTCTGGAAGCTAGCTGTGACAGACAAAAGCCACACACACACACATTTGGCATGGATAGCAAAGTCCTAGCGCTGGTGGCCCTGCTGACGGTCGCCATATGGAGCCCAGAGACTGACGGTAAGTGGGCTACAGCTAACATTTACAGCGTTTTCACAGGATGCTTTGAAGTGTTGAGTTTCAAGTTAATTAACTAAATAATATTTGCATGATGAATATTGGTGTATCATTCAGGGTAATGACAGTAAACTGAACCTATAACCATAAAGTCTTTACTTGAAATAAAATAAACTTTTAAAGCAAAATGCAACGTAAAAACACTTAATCTTATCTTTTTAACTAGTTGCCAAAGAAACATTTCTCATTTTCATTTAGTTCAACTTGATGCACTAAAATAAGAGTAAAACTGAAATAAAACTAATAAAGACTATATACAAATATTTAAAAATAATAATAATAAACTAATAAAAAGGACAAAACCACAACAAAATTCCTAATACTTTCTATTAAAATTACAATGGAAACATACAATATAATAATTCAAATTAATTCAAAATATTAATAAAAACTCTTATAGAATCTCAATGATACTAAACTAACACTGATAATATTCTGGACATACTTTTAATTATTTTCATGTTTAGGTTTATATTTAATAACACGTTTATAATAAATGAAATGAATGTATTCTTTATAAATGTATTATTCAGCATAACTTAAAATGTTTATTTTAATTTAGCACATGAATACAAATATTCAGTAGATGGATCAGACAAATTTGCCTTCTAAAACAAAGCAAAACAAAAAACAAAAAAGCTAAACAAAATACAAAGAAAAAAGAAACTAAACAAAAAGCTAAACAAAAACAAAACAATCATCGCTTTATTATTGATTGGAAGTTCACTGAACTGAAAAAAAATGTTGATGGATTTACTTTGAAACTATTTTCATATTGCTAGTAAATTTCACACTTAATTACCAAAAAGGCAAGTAACAAATTGAACTGAATTGATTTACTACTTGGGTTTTAAATAGCAGAACTATTGTAATCAACTAAGTTTTACAGAATAGTGAATATATTCAGTTAATCGTCATTACTGTGTTAACAATAATTAAAAAGCTCCATTAATATCACTTTGCGGCTCGCAGGCCCCTGCATACATTTGCATGTGTCTTCACGTTAAATACTTTTGTACATATCATTACATGTTAGTGGGTCTGATTTAGGCTTTCGGAGAAATGTTTAACCAGCTGAACTTGGTGGATCTGGCTTTGTTGTTTCTGCTGTGAAAAAGCCTAGCACTGTTTACTTATCCGCAAGCTCTTTTAATTAGTGTCTAATTAGGGAATAGTAAGCAAAAAATCCCTGCGCTGTTCACTTGGCGTGGTGTTTAGTCAAGGCTTAATGGGTCAGTGTTTAACATGACAAAGGGACCAGAGAGTGTCGTAAAATATCTATGGGAATGTCAGAGTTTGATTTCCCTCATAACGGCGTCCGTTTCGGCGGAGCGCAAAGAAAACCAGGGAGATGTGAAACCATTCAGAGAATGTTCTTCAACAGATTCATTTAATGCCCATATTCAGGAGAAAAGTGCCTGGAGAGGTGTAGTGTGATTACGGATTCTGCCGCATTTAATGTCGAGGACCCTCTTTATAAAAAATGTGGCGAGTGAAAGGCAGACTGGTCCCTGTGTGAATGGACGAGAGCCACTAGAATGGCAGGCTAATCTCTTTTTAATGATCAGGGCTTGTTAATGGACGCAGGTGATTGGAACCTTTCAGATGCTGTTACAATGAGGAAAAGTTATGTGATATATGTTGTTACTGTAGGATTATATTGCATAAACTTGAATTACGGATTGCTTAGATTAGAAATTAAATTATGATTTCATTGTGTCTTTCCAAGTTCACAATATAAATGTTCTGTCAAGAGATTGTAAAGGTTAAGATCAGATAAAAAAACAGCTCTGTTTAACAAAAACTGTAATAATCAGTGGCAATATCAAATAACTATTGAATAATTCCATTGTTTTACATAGAAAACAAATGCATTTAAAACATTTTAAACTTTTTTTTTAAATCAGTGCAGATTATGTTTGAATATGTTTTAAACTATATTTCCATGAATAAATGGAAATAATATGAAGAGAAGCATGGAATTGTGTTAAATATTCAAACATATATTTTTCTAATATGTATATTTTGAAGAATATACTCTACCATTACAGATATTTATATAATATGTATTTAACATTTTCACTTATGCTCACTAAGGCTGCATTTATTTGATCATAAATACAGTAAAAACAGTAATAATGTGAAATATTACTGCAATTTAAACTAACTGTTTTCTATTTCAAAACATTTTACACATTTGAATTTTCAGCATCATTACTGCAGTCTTTAGTGTCACATGATGCTTCAGAAATCCGTCTAATCTGCTGATGTGCTGCTCAAGAAACATTTCTGATAATTATTGATGTTGAAAATGGTTTAGCAGTTTATCCTTTTAATGATTGTAGCATTATAAATGTCTATACTATCACTTCTGATAAATTTAATGCATTCTTTGCTGAACAAATGTATCCATTTATTTAAAAAACTCTTACTGATCCCAGACTTTTGTACTAATTTAGCACTTACTATCTTACAACTGTTAACATAAACTCAATATAAGATGCATTTTTCCCATTTCTCTTGAACTGACTCTCTTGCTCCGATCTGATCCCAGCTAAGCCCATCAGTCTGGTGGAGAGATGCTGGTGCCGGTCTACTCTCAACACCGTCCCGCAGAGGAGCATCCGTGAGATTAAGTTCCTCCACACACCCAGCTGCCCTTTCCAAGTCATGTGAGTCGACTTCCCAGATCCATCTCTCTCACAATCTCTAAACTGTCATTTGTACGCTGTACATGGCTACATTAAGTTACACAAATGAATGTCATTCTGCAAAACAGAGCCAGGAATAGCTCGTAAATGTACAAATTTCTAGTTAAAGGAGTCAAATCTGTGTGGGAATGTAGCGATGTGCTCTATTGTTCTCAGAATAACACAAAAAACAGCCAAATGAGAAAATATGAGAGCGATTTTGCCAAGGTTTTCACGACACAATAATTGTTAAGGGTCAAAATGATTAGCTTTGTGTCACAGGCAACCTTGTCGTTTTCATTTTTACCAGCATTTGGAATTACTTCAGTGGTCTGGAATGTATTAAACTAAACCATTTGTACCCCGTCGGGCTAAAAAAAGCCAAAGCACTACAGGGGGATCAAGGTTATAGGGGTTACAGAGGTTAGCATGTAGCTGAGGGTCATTTGGGGAACAAACTTTGGCCAGAGGAAATCATCTTTAATCTGCCGTCTTCCACACATCTTGATTAGAAATCCTTTCGGATTCGTTAGCCCAGATGAAAGACAGCCACCAACCCTTTCCCCCACAGACACGTACATCACTCATTTTGTTGTTAGCATTAGCTAGCTGTGAGGTAATTACTACCTGCTGGCTTGATCCCAGACCACCGACAAGCTCACTCGAAAGATTGTTTAGACTAGCTAGATTAACCCAGAGTCCAAATCACAAACAAACAAACAAACACATATAGATAAAGTAAATGGATGACATCCCACCGGAAAACAAACAGGGATAGCATTATACGCTTTTATTTAGCTTACTGATGGGGAAGTTAATTTTGAGGATTGGTGTGTAGATTTGAGGTTAAGCGGAACTTTTATCTGCTCCGACAGGCTCCATTTGTCTAGATAGATTGAGAGATCTATGTGTGTGTGAGGTGTAAGCTATACGAATAGCCATTTGAAAGCCAACGTGAGCCGCTAACTCTCAAACACAACCTTTTGGCACCGAGGTGCGAAGTCTGGGTGTCATTTGCGTGGTTTTCTCCATGTGTGGGTGAATGAAGCGTTTGAGGGGATTTTCCTGGCTGTGCCAAAGCTAATTTGGAGGGCAGATATCAATCAGAAAGATTTCTGTTTGATGGTATTTCAGACCCTTGACTTTCTTTTTTCATTAACCGAAAAATCACACATCAAAAGTCGCTTTCTTTGTGACTATCCTGAAAACAGCGCTGTAGGCCCATTTGCTGTAAGGACACGTAAGGTTGTCAATAAGTATAAATCTCACAGTTATGGATCACTGATGGACATTTCCGAGGTTTCCCCTTATGAAAATTAACCGGCGTGGTTTTCTTATAGTAAAAGTGCCGTAACCATGTTTTGTTGGGCTTATTGATTTGTACAACCAGAGTTTTACTAAAATCTTACTACAAACACCATGTTTAGTGTAGTAAAACCATGGTTAGTTTGTGGTTACCACAGTTTAGCTATAATAACCGTGTTTTTTCGGTTGAATTTGTAGTAAAACCATGGTTAATTTTCATAAGGGATTCAGGCGCGGAAGTCGTCATAGCAAATTTGCATAGTGGTGAATGGAAACTACAAGAAATATGATGCCTGTGTTCCCAATAGCAAAATAAAAACTATCTACAATAGAGTTTCTCTGTTATTCCAAAAGAGAAAAAAACAATATTGAGAGATTTGATTAATTTTAAGCTTGCCATCTTCACTCTCTCAGTCCAAACTCTCACTGATTATATAATGTAACATTAAGGCAATGAAACAAAATACAGTGTCATAAATGTGTTACATTTAAAAAAAATACTTTACAGATGTACAGTGTTAATAACTGTGGAAACAAGTCATCACATTATGTGAAAAGAAATTGAGTAATATGTCTTGATTTATTCTAAGTCTACAAGTGTTTGGTTAGTAACTGAATCAGATAATTAAATTATTTTAAATTATATATGTATATTATTTTTTGTATGAATTGAGAGTCAGAATATGAGAATTTGAATGTTAGTTTGAATATAATTTAAATATTAAGTGTACTGACACAGTATCCATTAATTTCATTCGGGGAAAAAAACTGTTACTTTAGACAAACTATAGGGAATCCCAGGCAGAATCTTTTGAAGCATCAAAAATCCCGAGCTTCTAGACAGCACAACACTGTCCATACAAACCTCCTCTAATTCAGTCCTGATATCTGATGAAGTGCAGTGACTCCTGCCAGTACAGTAGAATAGAGGGGCTGTTATGTAGTCCATGACGGACAGCTGATATGATCTGATTAAACACACCGAGGGAGAAAACTACTCTCTTTTTTGCTCTCGTCCGAAACAAATCCCTTTTTTTCTCTCTCTCATTACCAGTGCTAAGCTGAAGAACAACAGAGAGGTCTGCATCAACCCCAAGACCAAGTGGCTGCAGCAGTATCTAAAGAACGCCATTAGCAAGTAAGAAGAAACTCTATCTACACTAGAAAAAGCAGGAGTTCTCTAAGGAATCACGGGGTGAAATACAGACCTGTTCCTTATAGACTTAAAAAACGTTGAATTAAAATGTAAACAAAAATACATAACGGAAATAGGCAGTAACTAGAAAATGTATATTCCACACAATAAATAGTGTACATTTTAAGCATATGTATGTTTTGTTAAGTTTCAAAACCAGACACTTTCAAAAGCAGAAACATTTTTTGTACAAATTAGTGCTGCCAAACAATTAAATCGCATCCAAAATAAAAGTTTTTGTTTACATCATATATGTGTGTACTGTGTATATTTCTGTACATACACATATATACAGTATATTATTTTTTTATATTTACATGTATATATTTATATTCATGTACTTTATATTATATATATACATATTTAACATATCAACATAACACATTTGTCTTAAATGTATACGTGCAGGTGTGTGTATTTATATATACATAATAAATATACACAATACACACATTGTCACGGTGCACACGGGGATCCAGGAACGAGGATTGTAACAAACGGGGTATTTAATGGTTAACAAACGGAGATACAGGAACACGGGGAAGAACATCCAAACACGTTTGACACACGCTGACATTAACAATAATCCACAGCAAACATGGGGCAGAACAGACTATATAAAGGGAGACATAACTGGAAACACCTGGGACACAATCAAGACACAGACGAAGACTAATCAACTAATGATGGGGAACAGGAAGGACCATATAAGGGTGAGGGGACAAAGGCAGAGGAAGACAAAGTCTGACACACATGTATTACAAAAAAACTTTTATTTTGGATGCGATTAATCGCTTGACAGCACTAGTACAAATGTTTTTGAATACGCTTTTAACAGTCAGAACTGGAATAGATGCAGCCTTCAATATATTTTCTAAAGTTAAAAAAGAAATAAAACTAAACTACACTTCAAAAACTGGTGATGAAATTATTTTCACTTAGAAATTGCAAGTAAATTTCACAAATAATTACAAATAGCAAGCCACACATTAAATTAAACGAGAGGTTATGACTATATTTTGTAATTTACACAACTTGTAATTTGTTACTTTATGGAAAGTGATTCCCATCCAAATAAAAATGCAGGAATGCGGTAGCATTAAGGGTTTTAAAACACAAAAGTTGTCGTTCTTAACATTTAAACTGCATGTGGAATGTTATTGGCTAATTTGAGGTTTATAGAAATTACATGTTTGCATAAGTAGGCAAGTAGGCTCCACCACAGAGAATGAAGCGTTTAACCCCTGTTCTTTCATTACACTAATTGTAGATTAATGATGAGGTAACAGGCAGAGCAGAGAGGTTTTACACCACTATAATCAACCTCCTATTGTGCCACTGAGCCAAAATGACTGATGCAATAAAAAAACATGTGTCGATCATTGTCAGAGCTGTGTTGTTACTGTAAATGAAAACAAAAACTATGAAAATATGAAAAATAATTATATTATGTTAGTTAAAAAGATATATTAATAATATATAGTATTTAATAATTATATTAAATTGAATTATTAAATATTTATAATCTATTTTAATTTGTTATATTAAATATGATATTAAATAATATTATTTTAGAAATGTTATTAGACAATACATATTAAAAAAATGTTGCCTAGCTGAAATAACTGCAATAAAACAAATTCACGTTATAGTGTTAAAGTACTAAAACTAAAACTGAAATAAAAAACAATAATCAAAAATGATAAACTAAAATAAACATGAAAACTTAAAATGTACAAATTAATTCTATACTTAAAAATGTTAATAAACAATCCTATATAAATAATACTAAAATAACTGGTCTAGCGTTTACTGACTCTCTAAACATCTCTCACGGAAAATATGTAAAAACTAAATAGATATTTTGTCATTTATTGCTACCGATGTGACAATTGTTACAACATAAAAAAATGTTTTAAGTGACGTACTTGCATGAAATTGTTCACTAGAAGCAGATGTTCTAGAATCTAGATTGTTTAATAAAATAGTTAAATGCATAAAAGTTCACACATAAATGTTCCAAGACTATAAGTGCACATTTCCAACGATATCTCATGACCAATTTGTATGTATTTTACAAGGTGGTTAATTCGTACAACCTCACTCGTACGTTTTTGTACGATTTGTCTAAACCTCAGTGACAGGCAGGTTTAGGGGCAGGGTTAAGTATAAGCAATTCGTACAAATTCATTTGAATTGTGTAACTCGTAAAATACGTACAATTTAGGAAAATCATTTGAATTTGTGAGAGTGAGGTCGTATACAAATTAGCCACCTCGTAAAATATGTACGAATTGCCGTAAGATCAGGCTTACATCTCATCCTCAAAACTCGCAAATAGTTTACATTTATTTAAAAATCAGCTTTGAAAAAACTTGTCTTGTTCATCTCTAATGATATGATTGTTCTATATTTTCCAGAATAAAGAAGAAGCGCTCAGAGTAAACACTTGAGGATGGGTGTGAGGAGGACCGCCGTGCATCTCTGACCTCCAAAGAGACACCAGTCCTCTTCTCTCGCTCTCTTTGATCACTCCTCTTTCTGGACTGCTTGCACAAACAGCACTTCACCCAAACCTGCCTCTCAAGCATCCAGACAGCCTGCAGCTCACCAAAACACAAGTCAACACCCTCCTCCTGACACACTGCTACTGCGGCTGTGAATACTGAATGAATGAAGCGACTGAATGTGAACGTTTGAATGCGAAAGCAAGAGAGATATCTACAGGTTTTAAGCAACTTAAAGGGCAGTAAAACTGAGAGTTTGTGTTATAGTTGTGAGGGATGTCTAACCTTTAGGATAGTTTGGGAATAATAAGGGATGTATGCAAGTGAAAATGAAGCAGACATTTAAACCTGCCCTGTTCAAGCTTTCACTTTTTTGTTAATTTGCTGCTCATAGCTTAGTAGAAGTGTTTAAAAGCTCACCAGCATACATGAATGATCCCGCATGCTAACGCTCGCTCTGTTCCAAAACCTAGTGCGCCGCCTAATGAACAAAAAATTGGCGTAGAAATTATTTTCACTCAGAAATTGCTAATAAATATTACAATAAATTACAAAGAACTAGCAATTGCACACAAAAATTTTAAGTAGAAAACCTGAAATAGAATTATCTTGTAAAACGTACTCAAAAAACCTTTACAAAAAAAACTTGAAAAATGAACTGCCTTTAAAATGTAAGTATGCGGGACAACTATTTTCCTCAGTATTCTTTGCTTAAAATCAAAAATAATTATGATGCAATGAATGGATCTTAGTCAGATTAAATGCCATAAAAACCCATAACTTTCAAAACCAATTTATGAAGTGTTTGGCCAAACATTTCTTTAGTCATTTCATCCGCTGAATAATCAGTATGTTGTTAAACGACAGAACAATACATTGAGCGCACTGTACTTCTATCACTTACTGCCTCAACTTCATTCCCACCAAAAAATACATATGCCACAACCCTAAGGTCTATTAGTTAGCAACATGCTAATGTCAAACTTTTTAGAATTCATTTTTGGTGGAGCATTTCAAACAATTGACTTAAGTTCCATAACGATTATAGTGCAGACTCAGAAGACAGTAGACAGCAGTGCACTTAGCAGCGCACCTATGTAGGCAGCAGATAGCAAGGTTTTGGAACAGAGACAGGTTTGACACAGGGCTGCTACTATAGGAAGCAGAATCAAAGTTTACTGCCTTTCACTTCCTCTCTGCTACCTATGTGTGGCAAATGCCAGACACTGAAATTCAAGAAAGCAGATATGCCGTATGTATAAATCAGGTGTCGTTAATGCAATCACGCCACAGCAGCTTAAAACTTCTGCTCATGTGCATCGAGCGACATTCCATGACTCAGGCCAACTTAATTAACATCATTTGACTACAGATCTTGTGTCATACTGGTTGTGTTATGGATCCAACATGACCAACCAACATGTAAATATTCTCCAGCAATAAATGACTGTCAGTAAATGGATTGAACAGGGACCAAAAACTGAAAATGCAAGCAATGTGTAGGCTAAATTAATATTGCTTTATGTATTCCATATGTATCAGTGTTTTTTTTTTGGGGGGGGGGGGGGGGGTGTTGGCCACAGAATTAAAAGATGTGACTTATTTTGGTTTTCATGGCATTAACACATTTATCTAACACGTTTTTGTTTTTTTTCGTTCTGATAATGTTTTGACTCAAATGCCCAATTGCTGTAATATTTTTGAGCCACTTTAAATATAAGGAGTTTGTAATGTAATGATTTATTTTTGTATGTTGTATTGATGTATTGATCAATATGAATAAAAACACAACAGTACAATATTAAGGAATTTCTAGAGTATTTCACAGTTATAAAATGAAACATGAACGGATAAAATATCAAATTAAAACAATTATATATATATATATATATATATATATAATATATATATTATTTACATATATATATATATATTATATCAGGTAGGTACATCTCAAAAAATTAGAATATGGGGAAAAAGTTCATTTTTTCTTGTAACTTATTTCAAAAAGTGAAACGTTCATATATTTTAGATTCCTTACATGTAAAGTAAAACACTTTAAAGTTTTTTTGTTTTAATTTTGATGATTAGAGCTTACAGCTAATGAAAGTCAAAAATCAGTATCTCAAAATATTAGAATATTTACATTTGAGTTTCAATAAATGACCATCCATACAGTATACATTCCGGGTATCTCTTGTTCTTTGAATCCACAATAATGGGGAACACTGCTGACTTGGCAATGGTCCAGAAGATGATCATTGACACCCTCCACAAAGAGGGAAAGTTACAGAGGGTCATTATTGAAAGGGGTGGCTGTTCAAGGAGTGCTGTATCAAAGCATATTAAATGCAAAGTTGACTGGAAGGAAGAAATTGGGTAGGAAAATGTGCACAAGCAACAGGGATGACCGCAAGCTTGAGAATACTGTCAAGCTAAGCCGATTCAAACACTTGGGAGAGCTTCACAAGGAGTGACCTGAAGCTGGAGTCAGTGCTTCAACAGTCACCACGCTCAGTAATCTTCAGGAAAAGGGCTACCAAGCCACTTCTGAAACAGAAACATCGTCAGAAGCATCTTACCTGGGCTAAGGAGAAAAAGAACTGGACTGTTGCTCAGTGGTCCAAAGTCCTCTTTTCAGATAAAAATACATTTTGCATTTAATTTGGAAATCAAGGTCCCAGAGTCTGGAGGAAGAGTGGAGAGGCACATAATTCATGTTGCTAGAAGTCCAGTGTTAAGTTTCCACAGTCAGTGATGATTTGGGCTGCCATGTCATCTGCTGCTGTTGGTCCACTGTGTTTACTGAAGGCCACAGTCAACACAGCCATCTACCAGGACATTTTAGAGCACTTCATTCTTCCTTCTGCTGATAAGCTTTATGGAGATGCTGATTTCATTTTCCAGCAGGACTTGGCATCTTCCCACACTGCCAAAGGTACCAAAAGCTGGTTCAAAGACCATGGTGTTACTGTGCTTGATTGGCCAGCAAACTCGCCTGACCTGAACCCCGTAGAAAATCTATGGGATATTGTCAAGAGGAAGATGAGAGACACCAGACCCAACAATGCAGATGACCTGAAGGCCGCTATCAAAGCAACCTGGGCTTCCATTACACCTGAGCAGTGGCATAGGCTGATCACCTCCATGCCATGCCGCATTGATGCAGTAATTCATGCAAAAGGAGGCCCAACTAAGTATTGAGTACATAGAAATGAACATGCTTTTCAGAAGCCCGACATTTCTGTTTAAAATATCCTTTTTTATGGATCTTATGTAATATTCAATTTTTTCTGAGACACTGAATTAAGGGTTTTTATTATTTGTAAGCCATAATCATCAACATTTCAAGAAATAAAGGCTTGAAATATTTCACTCTATGTGAAATCAATCTATATAATATATGGGTTTTACTTTCTGAAATGAGTGACAAAAAATATTGACCTTTTTCATGATATTATAATTTTTTAGATGTACCTGTCACGGTGCACACACGAGGGATGAACGAGGAACACGGAGACGAGGATGTAACTCAAAATAACAGTCTTTAATTTATCCAAACAATGCAGGGCAAGAGAAGGCAAGGCTGTAATAATATTACTTTTTGCAGTAACTAGTAGTGTAACTAATTACTAATATGATTTCAGTTATAATATTACAGTTACCATCCATAAAACAGCTTAGTTACTTAGTTATTTTAAATGCCTCAACCCCGCTGATTTAAAATCCAACAATCAAATAATTCCTAGATTTATCTTCATAATTTTCGCCCATGCATGTGATGTCCCCAGTGCAGCAAGCAAGCTTGGAATATGGAAAAGCTTACATTCAGCAGATAGAAATATTGCATTATATTGATTTTGTCAGGGAAAAAGATGATCTGAACACTGTTGTGTATGTTGTGGCTTTACATTACACTGGCATTACATCCCAAACATCCCTCTGATCACAAGCATCAGACTGAAGCTTGTGTAATTCCTAGTTACCCGTGGCAGAAACAGAGAAACAAATAGAGACATCATTTGCATAGCTGTTGTTCCATCCAAGCAAACTGGATTTGATCAAATAAAATAATGAAATATAACTGTATATGGTTAACGGAGAAATTAAAATTAGCTTCAAGCTACACATGACAATGAGATTAAAACAACACTTCTATTTGAATGTCACTATCAATCACTATTGAGTGTTTGTAATAACTTCTGACTGTCAAATGTGGATTTTGGTCAAATTATGAAGCAGACACATATAGTTAGTAACATTCTAGAAGATTGTTATGTAGAAGATACACAGTTACAACTTCTGTGGGGTGTGAAGAAAAAGTAATGTAACTAGTAGTGTAACTAATTACTTTTGCCAGAAAGTAATAAGTATAACGTAACAATATTACTTTTGAAAGGAGTAACTAGTAATGAGTAATATATTACATTCTTTTAGTAACTAGCCCAATACTGAGGCTGGCACAGACAGGAACACCAGGGAGTAACGAGTTGAGCAGATTAAATCAAACTGAACAGACAGGACTATAAATACACAGGATTATACTAACATAATCAAACACAGCTGATATACTAATAATCAAACTTATTATTCCAGAACAGGAAACAAACCAAATATGGACACAAGAGGGAAACACATGATACACATGACACATGACTGACAGTACCTGTATATATAAATATATATATATACACACACACACAAAGAGAGACACACACAGACACTTAAATCCATTCTCAAATATTTTTTCCTAAATATACATTTTCCTCTGTAAACTCTAGAAAACATAAGCAAGCCCACCGTATGCTTTTCAACAGGCCTTTCTAATAAGCACTTGACAGATGTATGTTTCTTTTGGTTTCCACTGTTAATATACGTGACTTTTTAAATTGTAAAAATTGTGCCATTAAAAGGCCTCAGTGTGAATATTGCCTCAAGGGCAGTAGGACCAGACGTCTATATTCTAAAACATGGACTTCTTGAAAATAAATTTGTAGGACCTTGCCATATTGGATGCATTTATTTACTAAGATCATCAAGGATGATTTTAATTATTTAGAAATTACTGAGAAGTGAGATTTGTACGTTTATAAATCACAAAAATTGTCCCCGGGATATGTAATTTACGACCACACACCTCCAAAAAGATGGTTCAGTTTAACTCCACTGTTGGTTTGTATCAATCAGAGATGTCAGTCAGTTCTTCAAAATAATAGAGCAGTGAAATCAATACAGCAGGCATTTATTGTAAAACTCACTAGTCATTTCTGCTGCTAAAAGTAAACACCAGAATATGTTTGACCTCGAGGGATGGCGGGACCCCTGGGCTCATTTTCATTTTAGTTTGATAGCAGTAGTGAAAGTTCGATAGAAGTCCACTCTAGAGACGTCTACAAATACATGAGAGTGTCATTTCTAATACTAAAAGCATATGGACACAAATTGTTTTCTCATATGATTAAGCTTTTATACTGAGAAGAGAAGGAACTGGTTATGTGGACGGGTTTAAAATGTGCTTTTAAAAGCAATTATGGATTGTATTATACACATACGTAAATCAGCGACAATAATAAATAATAGCGACATGACATCATACGCTACATAAGTAGGCTACTTGAATGCAGCATCCGAGTAGGTTTAGTTTAGGTAGGTTAAAGGAAATGTCTGTAGTTTTGTGTATTTTGTGACTTTTGAGGAAACATTTTGAAGAAATTACTGTCATAAATATATAACTACAGTATAAATGTCATAATTACAGTGGATTTACACATGACTTTGCTGGAGTGAAGCAATGCACTTTTGTGTACGGAGCTCCATATAGCATGCAGACTAAAATATTAAGATTTCCTTCCTCCATTTTAAAAAAAATTGGAGGGGGGGGATGCGGGGGCAAACAAACTTAATAACACTGTTAATGCAAAAGCATATGACTGAATGCAATTCTTAAATAACCATTTAACAAGTGACATAATAATGAATCATTACTGCTTAAAAATGTAAGATGAAAATTAAACTGTTAAAGTGTAAACTAAGATACCAAATCAGTGAATTTGAGTTTAATGTGTGTATATTATCTGTAAGTAATCATTAAACAATGGTATTCATTCAAAAAAAATATCCATTTATATTAACATAATTCAGAGATAATTGTCCAGACTAGGGAGCCACAGGATAGCAAATCCTTCATGATAAGAATGGAAAATGGTTCAATAAAATTGACTTTTTATTAAAATAATTGGCTTATAGATTCATTACATTTCCATAAGGTTTAATAAAGTCCAATATAAGAAGTATGCCAAAACTGTAATATCCTAGCGACATATAGGCCATTATGTTTTTTGTCTTAATTTTAATGTTATTAATGTTATTGACAATATATTATTCAAGTTGTCGAATAGTACGACTAAACAATGATTAATTTGTGATATATTTAACTTATTTTTAAACATGTTGAAGTCGGCTTCTTCCCTGGCTAACTTGATGGGGGCTGTGCCCCAGCTATTGACCAGCCGCCACTGGTGGTGGCCATGAATTAAGAATATAATTTCCATGACTGATTCAATCATGATTAAAGCTGTTGTAGCTACCAAATCCTAAAACAAATTAGTTAAACATGGCAATCATTTACTAAAACAAGGCAACAATTTAACTAAAATGAGGGGTTGAATTAATTAGGGGTTGTTTACATGACCATGTTTTCAACAACAACAAAACAAAAAGTTATGAGTTTTGGCTGTTTATTTACACGGTAGCATTTTGGGGGCATAAGAATTATACCTTTTGAAAATGGGTTTTAAAGTGCACGTTTTTGAAAACAATAGCATTATTGTTTTCACATTTCTGTTTTAGTACAATTGTTGTGAATAAAAATGTAAACGCACCATTAATTGTGGTAAACAACTCTGATTATATATTTTCTTTCTGCATGTCATGTGCGGGGCTCCATAAAGTCTCGGTCACGTACGTAAACCTCGTTCCCTGAAGGAGGGAACAGAGACGTAACGTCAGAGTGACTGACGTAATGGGATCTCGCCTGAGAATCCGATCACTTTCGAGTGTTAACAAAACAAGCCAATGACAGTTGTCGTGCCTGTTTTGCCACGCACACCCGCCCCGCAGCATGGGTATAAAAGGAGAGCAGTTTTTTGCTGAGTAGCCATGACTGTGTGCCCCGGCCATACAACGGTGATACAGCAACTGTGGCGACGGGACATTACGTCTCCGTTCCCTCCTTCAGGGAACGAGGGTTACATACATAACTGAGACATTCCCCTTCAGTCAGTCACGTTGGACGTAACGTCATAGTGATTGACGTAATGGGATCTCACCTGAGAATCCGATCACTTTCGAGTGTTAACAAAACAAGCCAATGACAGTTGTCGTGCCTGTTTCGCCACGCACACCCCGCCCCGCAGCATGGGTATAAAAGGAGAGCAGTTTTTTGCTGAGGAGCCGAGACTGTGTGCCCCGGCCATACAACGGTGATACAGCGACGGGACATTACGTCTCCGTTCCCTCCTTCAGGGAACAAGGGTTACATACATAACTGAGACATTCCCCTTCAGTCAGTCACGTTGGACGTAACGTCATAGTGATTGACGTAATGGGATCCCTATGAAAATGCCACTATTGCTGATCCCCTCCAATGTCTGTCAGGGATCGACTGAAGAGATGAAGGCGAGGACTCAAATGCAGGGGAATCAGGTATTTAATAACAAAATAAAACAAAGAACAAAAACCACCCCGAAGGGGAAAAGCAGACAAGCAGAGCGCTGTGTACAGTAAACATTACACACACACACACGATGTAAGACAACGGATCAGCACAAGACTGCAGACACCAGGAGGCTAAAAAGGGAGACAAACGAGGGTAACGAGGTAGACACAGGTGGAGCAACTGAAACAATGATTAGTTAACAAGATGGGAGGGGGCAGACAATAGACAGGAGAGCACATGGCACCAACAACAAACAACAAGCCATGTGCTCAACACACAGAGAAATCTGGTGGCCAGCCCGGGCACACCAGCAGGACCGTGACACAACCCCCCCTTTAAGGAGCGGATCCCAGACGCTCCACACTCACTAAAAACAGAAAAATGTCATGGAGGGGGGTGGGATGGAGGCGGATCTGGGGTAGGAGCGGTGGGCCAGGCCCGCAGAGTGAAAGAGGGCATGGAGGAATAGGCAGACGGGGTGCCAGGGTGGGGCAGGCAGAGCAGGAGACCAGGGCGGGCTCTGTGGGTTCAAGGACCAGAGCGGACTGCGTGGGCTCCCTGACCAGAGCGGGCTCTGGTGCGGACTCTGTGGGCTCCCAGACCGGACTGCGTGGGCTCCCGGAACGGAGCGGACTGCGTGGGCTCCTGGAACAGAGTCGACTGCACGGGCTCCCTGAATGGAGCGGACTGCGGGGCGCCTGGAATGGAGCGGACTGCGTGGACTCCCGGAATGGAGTGGAAAGCGTGAGTTCCCTGAACAGGGCAGACTGCGTGGACTCCAATAATGGAGCGGAATGCGTGAGCTCCCGGAACGGAGTGGACTGCGTGGGCTCCCGGAGCGGAATGCGTGAGCTCCCGGAACGGAGTGGACTGCGTGGGCTCCCGGAGCGGAGCGGGCTCTGGGGTGGACTGCGTGGACTCCCGGAACGGAGCGGGCTCTGAATTTATGAATGATGCACTCACCTGTCGATCTCTTAATTCTCTAAAAAGATCAGGATGAGCAAGCAACAAATGCTTAAAAAAATATTTGATGTGATGTGAACGCTTGTATACAGGTGCAGTAAGCTCAGCTAGTTCATATTTATCATCTGTTTTGTATCCAGAATAATGCCATATTTCACTTCTACTGTTCTCTTTGTATATTCATTTCAGATGTGCGGCTAGTTTCATCTGTTTGATCCATCACGGTGTTCTGTTGTCACATTTACCGGTTGCACAGTTTTTGGGAAGCAATGCCACCTACAGGTGCACTTCGCAACTGCAGCATATGAAATACTGAGTTGAGCAAAATTATGATATCGTACTGTTTGAAGTATAATATATACCAGTACTTTTCCAGTACCGTTATACCCCGCATCCCTACGTGAGAGTCAGCCAGCCCCAATTCTAGGCATGAATCGTCGACAGAAAATGCCTGCAGGTCCCCTACCCTCTTGACCAAGGCCAATGCAGTTAGGAACACTGTCTTCAACGACAGAAAATTAAGCTCTACTGTCTACAGAGGCTTGAAGGGGAGACAGCCTTCGCTCCAACCCATCTTGCAGGAAAGAGAGCATAACCCTGATCGGACATCTATGGGGGTCTTCCCGGCGGGAAGAACACCACTCGATAAACAGGTTCCACTTCAGCCTGTAAGCATTTCTTGTAGATGGGGCTACAAGACTACCGCTGGAGGTAGCTCACCTAGAAACTCTGTGTCCCGTCCAGGGACCACACGTGGAGATTGCACAAGTCTGGACGCGGGTGCCAGAGGGTGCCCCCTCTTTGCGAAAGGAGATCTCTCCTTAGGGGAATTTTCCAAGGAGGGGCTGTCGCGAGGAGCATCAGTTCTGGGAACTGTGCCAGTATGGCGCAACCAAAAGGACTTGCTCCTCGTCCTCCCTGACCTTGCACATGGTCTATTTGAGAAGTCTCACTGGGGGAGACACATCTTTGCGTAGGCCCCGAGGCCAGCTGTGTGCCAACGTGTCTGTGCCGAGGGTCCCCTCGAACAGGGAGTAAAACAGCTGGCAGTGGAACGTGTCTGGGGAGGCAAACAGGTCTACCTGAGCATCTCTGAAGCGTCTCCCAATCAGCTGGACTACCATGGGGTGGAGTCGCCGTTCTCCCGGAAGGGCGGGCTGACGTGAGAGCTCGTCGGCTGCACAATTGAGCACGCCTGGGATATGAATGGCGCGAAGCGACCTCAGATGCTTCTGACTCCAAAGGAGGAGATGGCGGGCGAGTTGCGACATGAGCATAGACCGCCTTGGTGGTTGATGTAGGCAACATTCGCAGTGTTGTCAGTACGGACCAGCACATGCTTGCCGTGTAGCAGCGTTTTGAAGCAGTGCAGAGCAAGCCATATTGATAGCAACTCGAGGCAATTGATGTGCCACCGCAGTCAGGTCCCTGTCCAGAGCCCCGCAGCTGCATGCCCGTTGCACATGGATCCCCAGCCCATAGCAGAGGCATCTGTTGATACAAAAATATGCCTGAATACTTGCCTAGAGGGACTCATGCCCAAAGAAAAGCAAGATCCGACCATGGCCTGAAGGTCTGTTGGCAGGACGGGGTGACTGAGACCCGGTACCCGGGAGAAGACATCGTGTCCTCGGACTGGACACTGCTGCCCACTGGCGAAAGAAGAGGGGGACAGGGGTGACGAGGCTGCGCGTCATGCACCGCCATCCTTACCCTCTTGGGACACAGAGAAAAGGGAAACTGTTTTTTGGGGGGGTTTTGGGTACCATTGGCTGAGGAGCCAGTGGCTGAACAAAACAAAAAGGGAACAAAAGATTCTCCACCCGGCCCTCCTCCGGGGGAAGGAGTGGTGCGGACACCATCTCCTGAAGAGCAGGATTGTATTGTATTGTATTGTATAACTTTATTGTCCACCTAAGTGGAAAATTATCTTTGGCTCACCAACACAGCAGAACAACGACATACATATAAAAACACAATAACTAGTCACGTACACGTATAACAAAAAAAAAAAAAAAAAAAAAAACGGTTCAAGCTTTACATACTGCTCAATTAAAAGTTGCTGAATTAATGATTCTAATTGCATTGGGGATGAAAGACTTCTTAAACACATTTTTTTTTTTTGCTAGATGAACTCTATAACGTCTACCGGACTTCAAGAGCTCAAACTGGCTGAAAAGAGGATGAGAGTCATCGTCAAGAATAACTATCGTCTTCTTCTTTGTCCTTTCCACATAGAGTTGTGTTATTTGATTCTGAGGCCTGCCAATTATTTTATTTGCTGAGGATACAATTCTGGAAAGTTTGTTCTTGAGTCTACAATTTAGATGTTCGTACCAGACAGGAAGGTGAAAGGTTAAAACACTTTCAACAATGGATTTATACACAAGTTCCAAAATGTGCTTACTAACACCAAGGCCACTAAGCTGTCTGAGAAGAAAAAGTCGCTGAGAGCATCTTTTAAAAATGTACTCTGAATTATCAGCAAAGCTCAACTGAGAATCCAAAATTGATCCAAGATACTTAAAATGTTCCACAATTTCAACTTGTTGACTCTCAAGTGAAATCGGCTTACATATCACATCTCGTTTTGTACACATAATTAATTCTTTAGTCTTGGCAACATTAATTTCTAATTGGCTAGAACAACACCAAGTTTCAAGAGCTTTAGTGTGGGTCAGGTAGGCCAGATCATATGTCTGATTTGTTTTGTCCAACAGGCCAACCAGGGCCATATCATCAGCATATTTGAATAATCTGAAATTTTCCTCATTAATTGTAAATTCATTAGTAAAAATAGAAAACAGCACAGGGGAGAGAACACAACCTTGTGGACAACCATTGCTCACAGTGAGCACATCAGACATCACCCCTTTAACACAGACTCTTTGTGGACGACAAGATAGAAAATGTCTGATCCAAAGGACAAGCCCTTGATTAATATTAAGATCCACTAGCCTTTTTAAAAGAAGATGTGTCTTCATTGAATTAAAAGCTGACCTAAAATCTACGAATAAAATCCTAGCATATCCGTTAGGATTTGTAAGATGTTTAGTAACTGTATTAAGAAGAGTCAGTACAGCATCATCTGTGCCTCTATTACTCTTATATGCAAACTGAAGTGGATCTAGCTTAGAAGCCACACTTGAAGTTAGATAACTAGCTAAAACTCGCTCCATAGTTTTACATAGTATAGAAGTTATTGCAATAGGCCGGTAATCATTTGGCATACTTGCACCTGGCTTTTTTGCCACGGGTTGAATCACTGAATATTTCCATAGTTTTGGCACTGCACTTTTATCCAAAAGAAATTGAAATAGCCTTGTAAAAACCCTCTTTAGTTGAGGAGCACAGTCTTTAAGAAGACGGGCCCTAAGGCCATCCGGACCAGTGGTTTTATTCAACTTTAGTTTCCTAAGACTTGCCATAACATCCGTCTCCTTAATAACTAAAGATTCCTCTACACTAAGATTGTTACATATCTCATCACATTCTGTCTTACCTTCCACTGTATCGAATCTACAATAAAAAATATTTAAATCATTAATAAAAGTTTGACAATTTCTGACCGAACTATTATCTTTTTTATTTGACCTGCCCATTAGTGTATTTAGTCCCTCCCAAGCCTGTCTAACATTACCTGTTAAAAAATGACCCTCAATTTTCGTTTTAAAATCAAATTTTGCTTTGAAAATTTCCCCCCTCAACTGTCTCCTTTTCACACACAGTAGTTCTGTATTTCCAAAGCAAAAAGCAACCTTCCTTTCATTAAGACACATTTTTAGCTGTCTAGATACCCAAGGCTTGTTATTGGGAAAACATTTCACAACTTTAGTTTCAGATACTGAATCTTCACAAAATGTAATATACGATGTAATAGTGTCTGTGAGTTCATCAGCATCCTGACATGACTGAAAAAAAATGTCCCAATTAGTCTCTTCAAAACAATCCTTGAGTCGCTCTTTGCACTTGTCAGACGCTTCACTGACTTCACAGCAGCCCTATACTTAGGCAGGAGATGAATTACATTGTGGTCAGATTTCCCGAGGAGAGGTCTGCAAATCGCTTTATAAGCATTGGTGATATTTCCATAGCAGCGATCAATAGTTCGATTTAAACGGGTAGGACAGTCCACATACTGTTGAAGTGTAGGCAGGTGTTCAGATAAATCACAATAATTAAAATCCCCAAGAATTAAAACAGGTTGATCTGCGGATCGGGCAAGCGCATCGATAAAACTTTCCGCTATTCTCTCCCCTGCAGCATCAACATTCGGTCCGGGTACATAAGTGAATATGACAGTGATCTGGCCAAACTCCCTCGGGAGATAAAATGGTCTAAAAGAGATCGTTAGAATCTCAAAATCCGGTGTGCATACTTTTTCCCGTACACAGTAATGTGTGGCCCAGCTGTTATCAACAAACACGCACAGCCCACCTCCTATGGATTTAAATAAGCTGCGCTCGTCTCTGTCCGCCCGTACCGTTGTATACCCTGTTAAACACGGGGTTGTATGATGATCTTTAAGCCAGGTTTCCGTGAGGCAAACAAGATTGCTCTGTCTAAATTCTCGGTCATATCCAGCTCTTAGCTTAAGTTCATCAAGTTTATTGCTTACCGAACGCACATTTGACAGGGTGATGACGGGCAAGGGAAATCTGCTCAGACGTTTCCAGAGTCGATGTCTCACACCTCTTGAACCACGCTTTTTCCGCTCTTTCTTTCGTCTCTCCGGACATCTGTGACGCCGCCTAATAGCAGAACAGATCTTCCTCTGGAAGATCTATAGACGAGGACCCGGCAGCAGTACGAAGAGACAACAAATCCTCACGCGTGTATATGAGAGCGTCCTTTTGGTTTGGCCAGCAATAGTGCCCAGGTGCAAGTGCCGTGAAGCAAAGTAGTATCCATAATAATGCAAATTTCATGACGACAATAAATACGTTTAAATAAATAGGACTTTACGTAAATAAGACTTTAAATCACAAACAAACAAAATACACGAGGTGAGCACAGAGTCAGCAGCAGAGCCGCGCCCCCGTAAGTGAGCACATGTGGGGCGTCCTCAAGCGAGCAGGATCCAAAGACTATGGGTCTTTCCTGCGGCCAGCTCCACGCTACGGCCGCTGTGAAGGCTGCTGCTGTGGCCGAGCTGGAGCGGAGGTGGAGGCCGCAGGAGGGCGCCCTAGGCGACGAGCAGATGGAGGGGCTGCAGCCGGTGGCAAGGTAGAGACAGCGTGAGACCGCCGGGGCAGGATATGTCGAAACGTTTCCGTCTGCTTCTGAGCGGCGTAGAACTGTTGGGTGAAATCCTCCACTGCTTCGCCAAATAGGCCGGCCTGGGACATCAGGGAGTCCAATCAGACATTGTCTGACCCAGGGCATTGTCTGACCCAGGGCAGGACTTTCATCGCTCTTAAGGCGAAGTCCGTCGGTGTGCGCAGTTCCTGCACCACACCTGGGTCAGTACTACCCTCGTGCAAAACAGCTTCAACACCTTGGCCTGGTGAACTTGCAGGAGGGCCATAGCATGCAGGGCAGAAGTGACTGTAAGCCTTGGCCGTTAGAGCGGACGAGAACTTACAGGTCCTGGATGGAAGGCATGGATTACCCCTCCAGGCGGTGGCGCTTTGCGGGCAGAGCTGCATGGCAATAGCGTGCTCGACTGGGGGGATGTCCACATACCCTTGGGCCGCTCCACTGTCGCGGGTGGTGAAGATGGAGGAGGCACAACACTTGTTTCGGGCAGAAAAAGGTGCCCTCCAAGACCTAGTCACCTCCTCATGCACTTCCGTGAAGAAAGGAACAGGAGGCGGTTGCTGCCGATTGGCCTGCGCCCCCGTCTCCTTAATAACTAAAGATTCCTCTACACTAAGATTGTTACATATCTCATGTAGGCAGGGTGCGAGTGGCGAAACACGCACGCCAAATGTCATTGGCTTGTTTTATTAACACTCGAAGGTGATTGGACTCTCGGGCGAGATCCCATTACGTCAGTCACTCTGACATTACGTCAAACGTGACTGACTGAAGTGGAACAACGTTCCCACAAGTAAAGAACTACTTCACAAAACGTACTAATGCATTTCCTCATTTTAGTTAAATCATATTCATGAAATAAAACAAATTTCCCTCATTTTAGTAAATCATAGCCCCGTTTTATTGATGTTTTACCTCTTTTTAAATAAATCAACAATGTGGCCACAGTTTAGTAAAACATTGGAACAAATGAATAAGTTGTGGGAACGAATTCTTACTTCATGGCCACAATAAATATATTCTTATCCATACATCATATGTGGGGCGCCGTAGGATATAAGTAGAACCACATGCCAAAATCAAGCCCCAGTAAGGTTTAGTTTTAGTATATTTAAGCAACTGTATGTAGTATTGTATATTTTTTTTATTTTTGAGCCCCCTACAGTTAAGTGAGGAAATTACTTTCATAAATATATCACTGTTGTAATTATAGTGTATGGCTGTACACCTGCATTTGTTACTGTGGTAAAGCAATTCACCCTTTTTGAAGAAAATCATAGAGAGGTCTGCAACATGTAGACAAAATTATATTTATCATGGCCCCAAATTTACAACTCATTTTATAAATTCCTTCCGTCCTTTTAGTCCAGTGGTCACCATGACCTAAGAATTAGTTCCCTCGTTTTATGAAATCAATACATATATTCTTGATGGCACATCATGTGCGGTGCTCCACAGGGTACAAATAGAGTCACACACCAAAATCAAGCCCCAGACCTCCTATTCCTTACATCCAGATGTTCATTAATGAAATACATTGATGTTCTACTTATGTAGCATATGTGCTGTGATAAAGAAAAGTGTATAGGCTTCTTATGGTTCAATGACTAGGTGAATTCATTCAAGGCCATCAAACTCAGTTCAAATCAAAAGAGAAAATAAATCTAACACTCCAGGACACAGGCGGCCCATGTTATCCCATCTCTGGAGAGCTTGAAGTAATCCAGGGAGATTCGGTCATGTTTTACTGTACATATTTGAACAGCTTAATCTAGCACTAATGAGAACCACACAGGCATCACTCTTTGGGCGGACAGGTACTGCAGTGCATCAGCCTTAAATCACACGGTAATTTGTCACGTCCTTCAACCGTGTGGGAGAACAGGCTCTGTGACAACGCGACGCTGAGGATAATGCACACGCACGTTTCCTTAACCTCAAACACAAGTCCATTTCCTCCAACTGTGCATTCGTAAGCCAAATAAATTAAGACTTATCTGTAGCATGCTATTTTATCTGATACGCCTGTAGATCTTCATTTAGGAAGTTCTTGGAAGGCTCTTGGGGTTCTGCAAATTGTTATCAGAAGAGTGAATTAAGGTCCTATTAAATGTTTGAAACCGATCCAAACCACACAGAAACTGGAAAATTAGTGTCTAAGCAGTTTGTCTATTTGCAAATTGAATGTACAAAATGCAAAAGTGACTGATTACACTGCAATCTGTATTTTGTCTCTTGTTTTCTAGTGAGAAACATTAATATAATTTAAACAATATCTAAAACAAAATTGCATTAGATAAAAACATTTAGTTTTAGAGAATATATTAAATATACCCCATTATCTCGTTTTAAGTAATCATTTTGATAGATGTATGCTTATAATGTAAAATAAACAATTTTAGCTAAGGAAATTCATGTTTAATAGCACTTTTCTTCTCAAAATTATTTTGAGTTAAAAAAAATTATAAATAGATTGATTATAATATAAATCTTGAGTAAGTATATTTTCAGAAATAAATTAGATTTTTTTTAATAAAAATATTTATATATTCTTGCTGTAATGACATCAGACCACCAAATCGTTTATTATATAATGGTTTAAGCAGACATATTGGCCATGAAAAAGTCTGAACCAGGTCAGTCCAGTTTGAGAATATCTCTTGATTGTTGATGTGGAGTGAATGTTACATATCCCTTCCTGAAGACAATTTTAATAAATGTTTAGTTCATTTTAATGTCTTTCACAGAAAGTGAAATCTGATATAATTCAAACAAAACCTCTGTTTTACACAGATTAACTCTACAAGATCAGGATGAAACACAAAATGAATCATAGTAAGAAATAATTAGGATCAAACTGAGAATTTTAGTTCATAGATCATCTACACTTTTACATTTTCAGAACAAAATATGAGGGCTGGTTAATTGTTCAAGGCAAGGCAAGGCAAGTTTATTTATATAGCACATTTCATACACAGTGGTAATTCAAAGTACTTTACATAAAAGAAAGTGAAATAATCATTCACAGCAATAAAAACAAGGAGTTAAAAATAATAAAACAGGGAATTTTAAAATTATATAGAAATTGATTTAAAATGAAATTTAAAACAGTTAAATAGAAAAATGATCTGAGTGGTCTGTTAGGTTTATATTCAGTGAGCATATCTGCAATATATTTAGGTCCTAGACCATTGAGTGACTTATAAATGAGTAAAAGTACTTTAAAATCAATCCTAAATGTAACTGGAAGCCAGTGTAAGGACCTGAGGACTGGTGTGATATGCTCAGATTTTCTGGTTCTAGTCAGAATCCTTGCAGGAGCGTTCTGGATGAGCTGCAGCTGTCTAATGGTCTTCTTTGGAAGGCCGGTGAGGAGACCATTACAATAATCCACCCTGCTGGTGATAAAGGCATGCACAAGTTTCTCCAAGTCTAATTCTTGCAATGTTTTTGAGATGAAAGTATGCTGATTTAGTTACTGCTTTGACATGACTACTAAAACTAAGGTCTGTCTCCAGAATCACCCCAAGATTCAAGATCTTTAACAAATGAATGTGGTATTCTAGGTAGATAAAAGAGGCCTATGATATGATGGTCTCCAGTTATGGCTCAGATCCCTTTTTTAATGTATTTCTGTGGTATTTTCAACCATTGTTTAACCTGCCTGGCTGCTATGCCAGCAAAACAACATACAAATGTACATTTTTAAAAAGCTTGTAAATAAAAGAGCAATTATCATTTTCTGGTTTAGGCCAAGCTGTCAAAAGTGAGTAGAGGCTACATTAACAGGAAGAGTCCTGAAAGACAAATGTCTCCGAGTAGGACAAAAAGTTCACAGTGCCTCTATCAAAGATCCCTCTCATCTGACAGCGACATCCATAATGGGCCGTCCATAACTGTAAACAGATCTGGAAGGTATCAAGATCCATCATGACTCAGGGAAAACTATTTCCTTAACCCTGGAATGAAGTGAAGGGTCACACTGCTGCTGTGGGCCTATTGAAAACATACACATCAGAAGAACAAGATGGAGAAAGATGGAAATGGGAGAGAAAGGTGAGAGCTTTGATTCATTTGCGGGCTTGGGCAAAAGCTTTATTAATGTGATTTTAATGGAACGATTTGTCAACCACATTGCTGCTCTGCTTTTTCACTGCAATGGACATTCCTATGACCAAACAGGGTTCATTCATTAGTCATAGTATAATTTCTTAGCTGCTGTGAGCATTTTTGTCTTAAAATGTATTCACTGGTTATATCATGTCCATTAACTGTTATTTAAGATTGATTAGTTTGAGTTTTGGCTTCATGACTCCTATAAGATTGCTGAGCTCTCAGTTTACCTTGATTTTTTTTATACACTCTAAAAATAAAGATTCCTAAAGGGTTTGTGCACCATTTTTGGTTACCCAAAGAATCTTTAAGTGGGAAGTACTTTAAATAACATTTTTAATTAGTCTAAAGAACATTTTATTAATCTAAATAAGCTTTTTCCCCTATATGACTTTTTGTGTAATGGAAACATTCATTGGATGTTAAAAGTTCTTCATGGAACCATTAAGGTTACTTTGTCCTTAAGAGTTTAACACATTTTTATGCTTATTTTAAATAATTTTACTCAATAACGTCAACATATTTATAAGCAGGCATATGTTTTGCATTCTTTGAAACTTAGCCTAGCTTGTCAGTTTCCATCTCTTATTGCAGGTTTAAGATATAACAACACATTTGGTGAACATGTGCTTGACAGATCCCAACATGATTTCTTAAGAACTGAAATGGTTAAATATTTCGGTAAAGTTCAAAATATCTTCTATACAGTATCTAATAGTTTTGGAGTCCACAAAGTATTAATTACAACTCAATAACTTAAAGCAATATCACATGAGAAATCACGTCCATGTTAATGCATCTTACCACTTTTTATACAGTAGTTCAATAAACAAGTTCAAACTTACATTTAGATACAACATCACCAGATACCTACTTTGTCCTGTTTCAGTCCGCCATCGAAAATACTTCCAAACGAAGCAAACAATCGCATATTCGAGTCAACAGTGGTGATTCTCTCCTCTTTTGATCAGCGGGACCCCTGTGGAGAGGGTGAGCAGCTTCAAGTACCTCGGTGTAAACATCTCCGAGGACCTGACATGGACTACACACATTCAAACACAGGTGAAGATAGCCAGGCAAAGGCTGTACCATCTGCGACAGCTGAGGAAATTCAGGGTCTCACCAGCTATCCTGAAAACTTTCTATTCAGGGGCCATAGAAAGTGTTCTGACTCAGTGCATCTCAGTGTGGTATAATAATGCCACAAACCAGGACTGCAAAGCTCTTCAGAGAGTCGTGCGCTTAGCTGAGCGCATCTCAGGGTCTGCTCTCCCCTCTCTGCAGGACATCTACCTCAAATGCTGCAAAAGCAGAGCTGCTAAAATCATCAAGGACTCGAATCACCCCGGTAACCATCTTTTCATTTTACTGCCATCTGGCAAGCGCTTCAGGAGCATGATGGCAAAAACTGAGAGACTGAGGAGGAGTTTCTTCCCCCAGGCCATCAGGCTCCTAAACTCAGTCTCATAACATCATAACATCCACAGGACTCAATTTAATAAACTGTAACACATCCATTATTCCCCATCATCCACACTGCTGCTATGTGTACATTCCCGGTACAACCTATTTGCACATTCTCTTGCACTGCACACTTTCTCATTGCACATCTTACTCCCTATTTTATTTTATTATTTGTTCCTATTTTCATTCTCACCATATTTATATATATATTCTCTCGTGTTATGTTTCATAGTTTTATTGCTTTTATGTTATTTTTATTTTATTTTTTGTGCACTTTCTATTGAGCGGACTAACATTTCACTACTTATTATACCCTGTATGATTGTGTATGTGACAAATAATAAAGAACCTTGAACCTTCATATTTGAACAAATCAGTGTTCATGAACGATTCATTCACAAACTCTATCCATTACATTCATCGCCACCTACCGTCAAAGTCTGCTAACAATCTCCACCATTTACAACCTGCATGAACGACACAGTGGAAAGTGCTCGACTGAGGACTGAATCTAAAATTGTTGTATATTTCAGAATAAATTAGGTGATTTGTTGGTGCTGAAATAATTTAATCTAAATTACACAACCATCATGTTTATGTTAGTCTAGGCTGTCAGAAACATTTCACTGCCTTGCGCAACTTTCTTGAGAACAACAGGTTTCTGATATATTGTGTTAGCTGTGGTTTGTCAAAGCAATGGGTTCATATCGGCATCTGTTTTGTTGGCTGACCTTTGAATGGCCAAACAGTCTTTGAATTATCCAGTGAAAATCCAAGTTCAGAACTGAACATATTTCTTGGCAGAACACTTTGGTTCTTGAAACAAAAATGCTAAAACCTTTCTCTGGTCAGAGTAAAAAATAGCTAACTGTACAAGAGACGAAATACTAAGTATTTCTAATCATAAGTGTAGAAGTTCATATAAATACATAGTTTGTCTTTAAGTTTGGCAATAAAGTACAAACATGAAGGACCAAATTTCACATCAGCGTGAATGAAGTGGTGGTCAAGTCACACTAAAGTCAGCCAAAAGTCCAGTTTTCCCAGAAAACCATTTATTCAGATATGAATGTGCATATTTTCACAAACACAGTAAAGACGATCATAAATGGTTTCACACATTGGGCTAACCTTTTCAAATGCACGCAATATCATATTTACCCACATTTCTGCTTGCCAGATCTTTCTGTGTGACATCCTCTCATTGTTGAACTGTAAAAGCACATGGAACAGCTATAAAACCATGTTAAATAACACAATAAATGATTTATTGCACATTCTGTAGTAAATATTAAGTATTATTCTCAATTCTAGGCACGATTTCATAGACAACTCGGCCCTGTTAATCCCTGTAAAATAGGAACAACCTGCTCTGCGTTTTGGCTTCTTATCTGCAATTAAAGGAAGTTGAAGTTAAATTCAAAGCTTTCATTGTGAGCAGATGAGATATACGGCTGACTTGGTCGCTCAGCCCAGGCCGTGTCAGAGACATCAGCAGCCTCTTTCGGTCCTGCAGGAGCAATAACCACAGTAGCAAATGAACCGATCCAGGTTCCTCTAGTGCTGTCTTGGGAGCACATTAGTCTATTACAAGCAGATACCTTTTTTAAGCATTGAGAGAAGGTTCAATGAAGACAGAGGGTAGGTCTGTGAGACCAGTCTGACATTCAGAAGGACCACACAGGTGAAAGGTCATGGGACACGGTTTGGGTGGCATGATGGAATGCTCCCCTGGGGTACCATGAGAACATTGAGAAGCAGCAATGGGAACAGCTTCATGCATCATTTTGGGTAGCGTGAAAACATTTATACATAAAAGTATTCAATGGTGGGTCCATCCTGCTGAAACATCCATCTTAATCTTGTAGATGTGTTTTAAAACATGTAAGATGGTTTCTAGCTGTTCTAAATTGAGCAATGCAGTGATGATATATGTTTGTAGGCCAATTCAGAATTTAGGATCACCCTGGTTCTCTAAATGAAAAACACAAAAGGTACAGGTTATTGGCTGGTCTTCACACAGTTCCAGTGACCTGTTGAAGATCTGTGTGAAGATGGGGGCCAGCTGATCAGCACAGGATTTAAGACTTAAGTTTTTTTCAAATCTGCAATAGAACTCATTCAGACCGGTAATGACCGGCTTGAACCAACCAGTGAGTTAATGTCCAACATGGATTTGCTAATAGGTTAATGGCCAGCTTGAACTAATTAATGTGTTATTGGTCAGCTTGAATTAATCACCAACATGAACTAGCTAATGAGCTAATGACCAGCCTGGACTAGCTAATGAAATAATGACTGGCTTGAATTAGTTAATGTCTGACATGAAGTAGCTAATGGGTTAATGACCAGCTTGAACTAACTGATGTGTTATTGACCAGTTTGAGTTACTGACCAACTTGGACTAGCTATGAGCTATTGACAAGCTTAAACTAGCTAATGAGCTAATGGTCAGCTTGGACAAGCCAATGAGCCAAACATAGCCAAACTGAACCAGCTAACCAGGTCAGTTGGTAACCAGTTTCAAAACCCAGCTGGATTTTCCTGGATGTTTTTGGCTATTGTTGTTGTTTGCAAGGTAAATGCAATGTAATAGAAAGTTGTGGCTAATGTCAATGGGTTCTTTGAAACTGATGCTGTGTGACTGCATTGGTCTCTATGTTCGCAGAACCGATTGGCATGGTTTCATCACCACCCTGGGACCATAAACAGAAGGCTGTGTCAAAGAGAAATAGAGCTCTGACCTCTGGACATTTATCTTCAACTTTGACATCAGAGTCAATGGCCCACTGGGTACCACTGGCACTCCCATAACAAAGACACAAACCTCTCTATGACCATACACAGTCATATCCAGCTACAGTAAATCATGTTGATGAATTAAGTAGATGGCAAGATTGCCTGGAAAACTCACAAGGCTTCAGTAAAATATGAGACATGTTAAGCAAGAACATGCTCAACAGTTTGATAGCCATCATATTCATTTAAAATGTTGCCATATTTATAGTATTTAGATGAAAATGACATGACTTTAATCTCCAGCATAATAAGCAATACTTGGCATTATAATTGATATACTTGGATTATATCCGAACAGGTTTAAAACCACACAGTGTTAGCTCCTGGAAGTTTGTTTGTATCACTCCTAATAGTTACAGTACTGTTCTTTATGTTATAAGATCACATTTGCACAAGAAAGTGTTATCAAACTTACCTTGTGTGAGTGGCAGCTGTTAGAGCTAATGATTAATTCTACTTACGAAACACCATTTACACATAACAAAATTAAGAAATGATTTCTATATAAGGTGTTGGCATACATATAAATGTTCAGTATGGTATGATATCCAGAGCTAGATAAATTGCTTACAAATTGTAGTCCATTACTGATTTCAGATTACATGATGTAGTTAGTAATGTAATCTAGTAGGTTACTATTTTTAGGCAATGTATTCTGACTATTTTTAGATTACTTTTTATCAAACTTGTTTTAAACTTACCATTAAATGTAACATGTTGATATAAAAAAGCAAAAAGAAAATATATTAAAAACATTATATCAGCGTCATAAAATGCAATAAACCATTAGTGACAGTTGATAGTGAGTGAATAGTGAATAAATGTAAACGAATAGTGAATAGTTGATAACAAGTTAATAAAGTTATGTAAAGTTATTTGTAAAACATTTTTGAACATCAAAGCTCAAATAATCAAAGCTAATGGTATGACAGAAGGATTTTTAGAAAGGACATTTTCTATCAATAAATTATGCCTCATTTACTGCAATTCTGTGAATAACATGTAATCATGTAATCCATAAAACTGTAACTGTAACCCGATTCTGAGCATTTTAAAATTAAATATTGAATGAATGAATGAATGAATGAATGAATGAGGCATTTATTTAGCACTTTTATTGTGTATTGCTGTAAACCCAAAGCGCTTTACAATCATATGGGCGATCTCTAATATTATACTCTAATTTCAAGAACCTAATTTTTTGAATCTGATTACATAATCCAAAGTAAATATTTTATATATATGCATCCCTTAGCAAACTTACGTAAGACTGTAAGACATCACAAAGCAACTGTGAAGCTAAAAACACATACAAATCTGTTGTCTATCCTACTGGATCTTAAAAAAATACTTCTTCAAAACAATGTAGACTGATGGTCTACCAATAAATTAAGGCACATTAAGATCCTAATCATAATCAACAATGGTATTTAAAGAAAGAAAAATAGGTAAATTGTGATTTCATTTTTTCTTTAATGCATTGCAAATTTCTAAAGTGGTTCTCATAGTTGTAATGGGAATTTTGGACGTCATATATTGAAGAATGTTAAAAATGGCCACATAGTGAAGCTGAGGATAGCTGCTCAGGGTCAGTCTACAGTAGAGGGGTCAACTTAATTTGCCTTTGGACTCTAGAGAGACGGACGCCAATGGATATTAGCTAGTGACCTGAGATTCTGTTCTTGACATCAAATAGCTGTAAACATGGGAAAAACATGCTTTCTCTTCTAGGAAAATCTTCCTTGACCCCCCATCAGTCAGACCACAGACACAATGGGAGTGAGAGGAGAGGGACACTGAACTCTGATCCCAAACGGAGGAATACCGTGGGATGAAGCAGTTTTGATCATAGGAGTAAATAAGTCCTATTTGATGATATTCTGCCCAATAGGGCCTGTTCTGGACAATATATATCTTGAAGATATATTATATATTTAAATAAAATGTATATAATCCTCAAAAAATTGTGTAAGATTGATGGTCAAAAATATAAAACACCTAAAACAAAGAAAACATTAAAACAAAAACAAACAACATAACAAAGTAAACAATACAATAAAAAAGCAAACAACAAAACAAATAAATACAAACAAACATTAAACAAAAAATAAACAAACCCATAAAACAAAGAAAAACATTAAAACAAAAACAAACAGCAAAACAAGGCAAACAATTAAAAAATTAAACACATACAAAGCGAACGACAAAAAACAACAAAGCAAACAATACAAAATAAACAAAAACAAAATAACAAAAACCCACCAAACCAATAAAATCAATAAATAATAAATAAATAAGCAACCTTACTTGGTTTAATTAATAACACGATTATTACCATTCAATTATTTTCATTCAATACTAGCTGGAAATCATGAAATATTATTTATAATCATTTAAAAATTTAGAGAAATGGTTAACAAATAATTGTTTTAATGTACAATATAAAACGGCTAATTTTGGTTACTTGGAATGCGTTTTGTTTATTAGTATCCTGTCATGTTCTGCCAAGAAATTACTCAAAAATTCTCAGACGGTTACACTATTTGTATTGACTTAAATTATCTCTTAACAGGATTTTAACCTTGAACATAAAATAAAGCAATTCCGTTTCTGATTGTTTGCACCATTCTAAAAAGTAGAAATGTGTTCAAAATCATCTGTTCAATAGCACAAATGCAATTCTTCCTAGAGCAGTTATGAGAATTCCAGATGTGAGCTGCGTTTTAAGTATTCACCAAGGACGTGTCACATTAAATGAACCGCTGGTGGTAAGTCTCTGGGCTTATTTTAATTGAGATGAAATGTCCTTTTATTATGAACAGAAAGACTTGTTTATTTTAGAGGCGTGGCGATATTGAAAAGCCCTTTTCAACTGTAAAGGGATAAATTTAACAGGGGTGCACGCAAGTTCATAGGAAACGAAAGGAATCAAACAAAGTATTTACACTCAAAACTAAATAAATATATATATATATAAATGCATTTTCAGCAGGATATATTGCATGTCTTACACTGAACAATTTAAAACAGCAATAAAACAAATGTGTTAAGGTTCACTTGTGATGTAGTTCACCCGAACATTTGCCAAAACAAGCTTAATTTCTCAATAATGAAAAGAAACTAGTGATGACATGATGAGACATGAAAAATGTGTTGTGCAGAAATGCAAGAATAAAATTCAGCGTTCAATTGCATAAGTTATATTTACACTACATTTCTGTTTCAAAACCTAGTGAGCTGCCTACCTGGTACCTACTACATGTGCCGAAACAGAGACGGATACAATAGCAAGTAAAAGATGTTTATTAAGTCGATCAGATGAGAACACAGGTCAGTGAGACAAATACTCAGATGGTGATGTGACACAGGGATCTTGATAGGCAACCCGGAGATGGTGTGCGGAGATAGGTGTGCGCAGGAACCAGGAACAATAACCATCCAGACGCGAGAAGAACAACAGCGAGAATCCACGAAGACGAATCCACAAGGGGAACGAGAGAGAGCCAAACTGGAACAGGACACAACACCGGGGAAACCACAACGATCTGACAACATGAAATGGAGATTACTGAACATATAAAGGGAACGGGAATTGATCACAGCTGGCGCAGATAATCAACCAGATTGGGTAACCACGCCCACATAGACACACACACACACATACAAACATATCAGAATGAGACAGCGGATTGATGAACCGTGACAGTACCCCCCCCCCCCCCCCCCCCCCCTAGGAACGCCTCCTGGCATTCCCAGCCAAACCTACCTGTCGATTGTAGTCATCGATAAGGGAGTGATCCAAAATGTCCCTAGCAGGTACCCAACTTCTCTCCTCCGGACCGTAACCTTCCCAGTCCACCAAGTACTGAAATCCGCATCCCCTCCGTCTCGAGTCCAGAATACGACGTACCGAATAAGTAAGCTCCCCATCTACGAGTCGCGGCGGGGGGGGGGGGAACCGGGACAGGCGGATTAATACGAGAAAAAAACACGGGCTTGATCTTAGACACATGAAAGGCGGGATGAATTCTCCTGTACGCCGGAGGAAGTTTGAGTCAGACTGTCACTGGACTAATGATCTTAGTGACAGGGAACGGGCCAATAAATTTGGGAGCTAACTTGTTGGAAACGGAACGGAGCGGAATGTTCTTGGTAGAAAGCCACACTTTTTGACCCACGACGTATACGGGAGGCTTTGACCGGTGGCGATCGGCCTTATCCTTCATGCGCCTCCCCACCTGGAGCAGAGTCTCACGGGCTCTGGTCCAAGTGCGGTGACACCTCTGGACGAAGGCGTGAGCGGAAGGGACTGCGACCTCGGATTCCAGACTTGGAAAAATTGGTGGCTGGTACCCTAAACTACACTTAAACGGAGAGAGGCCCGTAGATGACACTGGTAACGAGTTATGTGCGTACTCAACCATAGAAAGTTGTTGGCTCCAGGACGAAGGATTCTTGGCTACCAAACATCGCAACATTCTCTCCAAATCCTGGTTGGCTTGCTCGGACTGACCATTACCCTGGGGGTGGTAACCCGAAGACAGACTGACCGTGGCTCCCAATAACCTACAAAACTCTTGCCAGAATTTGGACACAAACTGGGAACCCCTGTCAGAAACCACGTCCATCGGGAGGCCATGTAACTGAAAGACGTGATCAATGACAGTGACCGCTGTCTCCTTGGCTGAAGGTAATTTGGGCAAGGGGATAAAATGTGCCGCCTTCGAGAACCGGTCCACTACGGTTAAAACAACCGTCATGCCATTAGAGGGCGGTGACAAAATCTAGCGCTATGTGGGACCAGGGTCTCGAAGGGACAGACAGCGGTCGGAGTAACCCATCAGGAGGTCGGTTAGACGTTTTACTAGTGGCACAAACCGAGCAAGCCAGAACAAAATCGTGAATATCGCGAGCCATTAATGGCCACCAGAATCGTTGCTTCACCAAACAGCTGGTGCGATTTACCCCTGGATGACAAGCCACGTTGGAGCAATGACCCCATCGAATAACGTCGGACCGTAACCCCTCCGGAACAAACAAACGACTCGGTGGGCAACCGGGCGGAGGCGTTACCCCTTCTAAGGCTGTCTTGACCTTCGACTCGACCTCCCATGTGAGTGTGGAGATAACTACTTTCTCAGGTAAAATGCACTCGGGAGTAACCGGGCGTTCGGATGGATCAAAAATACGAGATAAAGCGTCGGGTTTGATGTTCTTGGAACCCGGGCGGTACGAGAGAACAAAATCAAAACGTCCGAAAAAAAGTGCCCACCGAGCCTGCCTGAAGTTGAGTCTTTTAGCAGATCTAATATATTCAAGGTTCTTATGATCGGTCCAAACGATAAAAGGTACCCCCGACCCCTCTAACCAATGACGCCACTCCTCCAAGGCTAACTTGACCGCCAACAATTCTCTGTTACCAATGTCATAGTTACGTTCGGCAGGTGATAAACGGTGGGAGAAAAACGCGCAGGGATGCATCTTGTCGTCTGAGGAAGTGCGTTGGGAAAGAACTGCACCTACCCCCACCTCTGACGCATCGACCTCCACCACGAACTGACGTGTGGGATCAGGGGTGACAAGAATGGGAGCAGAACTGAAGCGGCTCTTGAGGTTGGCGAATACTGTCTCCGCAGTATCGGACCACCTGAACGTCGTTCTGGGGGAGGTCAAGGCAGTCAGAGGTGCTGCTAGTTGGCTGAAGTTGCGAATGAATCGCCGATAGAAATTGGCGAACCCCAGGAACCGCTGTAGGGCCTTACGGGAATCTGGGCTTGGCCAATCCATCACCGCCTTAACCTTGTCAGGATCCATGCGCATTCCCTCAGAGGAGATGATGTACCCTAAGAAAGAAACAGACTGTGCATGAAAATCGCATTTCTCCGCCTTGACAAAAAGACCATTCTCAAGCAGCCTCTGAAGCACTCGTCTGACATGTTGAACGTGTTCCTGGAGAGATGAAGAAAAAATCAATATGTCATCCAGGTAAACATATATGAACTGATCTACCATGTCTCTCAACACGTCATTGACGAGTGCCTGGAAAACCGCTGGGGAGTTGGAAAGGCCGAAAGGCATGACCAAGTATTCAAAATGCCCCCTGGGGGTATTAAACGCGGTCTTCCATTCATCACCCTTCCTGATGCGAACCAAATGATAAGCGTTACGTAAGTCCAATTTTGTGAAAACGGATGCTCCCTGCAACCTCTCGAAAGCTGAAGACATCAACGGCAAAGGATAAGTGTTCTTTACGTGATGTTATTCAACTCCCAGTAATCGATACAAGGTCGCAGAGAACCATCCTTCTTCCCAACAAAAAAGAACCCCGCCCCCGCGGGAGAAGAGGAAGGCTGAATGAACCCAGATGCTAAAGAATCAGAAATATAATTCTCCATGGCCTCCCTCTCAGGAACAGAAAGAGAGTAAAGTTTGCCCTTAGGTGGAGACTTACCTGGCAGTAAATCTATAGCACAGTCATAGGGACGATGCGGAGGAAGAGAAGCAACACGAGACTTACTGAACACCTCCTTCAGGTCGAGGTACTCTGCGGGCACGTTAGACAAATCCGCTGCCTTCTTCTGAAACACAGAACCAGACACAGACGAACAGGCAGACCTCAAACAAAACTCATGACAGTGGTTACTCCATGTGGAAATAGAATTATTGCGCCAGTCGACCCGAGGGTTGTGAATCGTGAGCCATGGGTGTCCCAGAACCACGGACCCTGCATCGACCCTCAACGCTAGCTCCACCAGGCCATTCAGGGATCTGGGAAGGTCCAACATGTAAATCTCCCTTTGAACGCGGTCAGCCAGCCCATGCAGGAACATGTCCCACTGCGCCTCCTCGTTCCAATGGCACTCTGCGGCCAGGGTGCGGAATTGGATCGAATAATCCGACACCGAGCCATCACCTTGTCGTAGATCAGCGAGTAATCTGGCCGCCTCCCTACCCGCCACCGCCCGATCAAAAACTCTTCTCATCTCCGTGGAGAGTGCCAGGAACGAGGAGCAACAGTTGTCTTGACTCTCCCACACCGCCGTCCCCCAGAGAGCCGCCTTACCCGACCGTAGTGTAAGAACAAATGCTACCTTAGATTCCTCCCGGTTAAAGGTCCGTGGCTGCAATGCGAAGTGCATGGAACATCTCGTGAGAAAGGCTCGGCAGTAGTCGGGATCACCTGAATAGCCCTCAGGCGTTGGCAGACGAGGCTCAGGTTGATTCTCCGGTCCTGGTGGGGGGGGCTGGACGGGCGGTGTGGGCGGCGCAGCGGGAACACGTAGAAGTTGTAACTGTTGGGTGAGCTCGGACACCTGCGTCACAAGTGCTTGAACCGCGCGACCTGTGTTAGAGATGTTCTCCTCTTGCTGACCCATTCTTGTGACGCTGTGCGCGATGAAGTCGTTCAAACTGGTCGTACTTGCTGCATCCATGGTTGGTCAGATCGTTCTGTGCCGAAACAGAGACGGATACAATAGCAAGTAAAAGATGTTTATTAAGTCGATCAGATGTGAACACAGGTCAGTGAGACAAATACTCAGATGGTGATGTGACGCAGGGATCTTGATAGGCAACCCGGAGATGGTGTGCGGAGATAGGTGTGCGCAGGAACCAGGAACAATAACCATCCAGACGCGAGAAGAACAACAGCGAGAATCCACGAAGACGAATCCACAAGGGGAACGAGAGAGAGCCAAACTGGAACAGGACACAACACCGGGGAAACCACAACGATCTGACAACATGAAATGGAGATTACTGAACATATAAAGGGAACGGGAATTGATCACAGCTGGCGCAGATAATCAACCAGATTGGGTAACCACGCCCACACAGACACACACACACACACACACACACACATACAAACATATCAGAATGAGACAGCGGATTGATGAACAGTGACACTACAGACCACATTTTTTTAAAAGATAAATTGTTTCCTTTTAACCCCTGACAATCCTTTACCAAAATTGGTTTCCCTTGTTAAAAAGGGGACCAGCCTTTTAAACATTACTTGTAAATCTCTTATTACTTCATATTATTATCACCACATCTTTCTGTCAGCTTCCAAAAAGAAACACAAAACCTATATGCTAATTGAAATAAAAAAAGGTGATGAAAGACTGAATCCAAGAACTGGTGATAATATAGCACAATGAGAGATTTACAAGCTTTTTTTTGTAGGCCAGTCATTTCCAAAATGACCACAAGAGTAACAAGTTGGGGAAAAATCCTTAAAAAGTACAAAGATTAGCCAATATTTGAAACAAGTTGGACATTTTTGGGGGTTATGGGGGGGTCCAATGCATTAACATTAACTAGCTTTTTGGGGGGAAATAAAATCCTCTCTGGGTCAAAATGACTGGACATGAGGGTATCTCGTATTGACCAAATTTGAAGACAGAATTAAATGTATGCCTCACAGAAAAGGCAATGCTAGCATTACAACGAGTTCAGTGAAAAACAATAATCCAAAATAATCATTCACCAAAAGATTTTTGATAAAAAAGTTGATTTGAAATTTGAGTATTTCACAGCTCTTAATTTTTGTTTATGTATTTTTATGCTTATAGGTATTGTTAGCGCAGCAACATGCTAAACACCAAACTCTTTTGTTAGTAATAAAACTTAATAAAACTTATTGTTAGTCAATTGTACGTTTTCCGCCACTGGATATAACATTTTATCAGAAATTGGGAGATATAAACTCCAATTCTGAGGAGAAAAAAAAGATTGATATGTTCACAGTATTTAACATGTTCACAGAATCAGTTCTGAGAAAAAAATGTAAACTAAACTCACAAGAACATTGCGAGATAAAAAGTTTAAATTACCTTTCTTTATTCAGTGTCATAAACAGGCTTTCATAGTTTTGTGTACTTTATAAGTGCATTTTAAATCAGTCACTTTTATTCCATGTTGCCTTTGAAGGTGTTTCCTGTGTAGACAGCACACTGTGTTTTTTCATAGAGCACATCAATGCTAACTCAAAAACAGGACTGTGATGTCTGCCTGATTTGTTCTGAATTAATATTACGTACCAAAGCCTGTTACATGCAAATATTTGACCCGCCGGGTTATAAACTGACACTGTGAAGGGATGAATTTCATTACAGGTCCATATGTTTCATATACAAACCCTGTTCGGCCCACTACCACAACAGTGGGCTAACAAAGAGGCCTTTATCTGCTGAGTTATTGAATGGATAATTCGAAATCAAATTCAGGATAAAGGTTTGCGTAAACATTATTGATGGTGTATATTACACTGAAAAAAAGAGGTGCTACTCCCTGTTTATAATTTTTGTCCTTAAAATGAACCGATCAACAGTGGAGTACTTTAGGACAGTGCAGAACTATTGGGAGGATTGTTTTGCTTGCATTTGTGTTGCAGGTGAAAAGGTAGGTTCTGATTCCTATTTGACTTGTCGAAGGCCAGGCAAAATGTTTATTAGTCTAAAAGTTGGGAGTCAGTCTCTCAGGGTGGGGTGTACTTGTTCGATAGTTTTATTTACTAAAAACTTTGACACTTTCACTGCCATCAGCACAATCGTACCAAACAAAGAAAAATGTGAGTATTGCTTGGCTGCGCAAAACTCCCAATCCTCGTTATAAGACATTCTGGGTGGTTGCGAGGGTGTTGCTGTGCAGTTATTAGGGTGAAATCCAATCAAGTCTGATCACTAAAAACAACAAAACAAAAAAATCTAAACAAGACAAACAAAAACAACAAACAACAAAACAAAAAAGCAACACAAATAAAAAAAAATGCAACAAACCAATACACCAGAGCAAACAACAAATAGGCAAACAATAAAACAAGGCAAACAACCAAAAAAACTAAACAAAGCCCACAATAAACAAACAAAAAACCAAACAGAAAATGAGACAAAACAATAAAACAAAGATAAAAAAGCTAACAATAAAACAAAGCAAACAACAAACTAGCAACAATACAACAGGCAAACAACAACCAAGAAAACACAGCAGAAACAACTCAAACAACAAAACAAAACAAGGCAAACACAACAACAAAACAGCAAAAACAACAAAAAACAAAAGCAATAAAACAAAGCAAACATAAAATGAAACAAAACAATAAAGAAAATGAAACAAAACAAAATCTAAGCAAACAATAAAACAAAGCAAACAAAACTATTTTACCAAACTTATTTCATTAAGAATTTATAATATTTCCATTAAAATTACTGGTTGTAAATCACAGGATTCGTTGAAATTAAAGAAAATGAATGATTTTTATATAAATAATGACATGTTTTATTTAACAAAATTGTCAACTTAATTGATAACATTTTCCTAAAAGTATTTGAAATTGTAATAATTTCATAATAATATATTATATAAATATTATTGTATTATTTTGCAATATTGTGTCATGACTTCGGTCTGATCAGCTGGTTGTGGTGTGTGTGTGTGTGTGTCTTGTCGTTGGTACGTGTTTGTTGTTGAGATGGGTTTTGTTTTGACAGTTTGCCATGTGTTCATTGTCTTCATGATTCCCCTCCCCGTCGTTATCTCATTAACTACTTAAGCTACCATCACACCTGTGACTAGTTAATCAATCTATTCTCCCTCTATTTAAGGCCCCTTCGTGTGTAGTCTTGTGTCTGACCGTTGTGGTGTGAACATGCTACACTTTGCTCGTGACCAACTTCCAGTCTAATCGTGTTTTGTCCTGTTGTGTTTTCCTAGGCTTCCAGTTTAGTGTTTACAGTTTGCCTTCTCTTCTGCCTCACGTTTCTCCAGCTCTCTGTTTTCTCAGTTCCTGTCCTGGTGCTCCTGGAGCTGTGTTTTGTGGCTTCTTCACCCCTGCACCTCTCTGCGCACTCAAGAAGGGAGCTTCCAACTCTGACGTTGCGTCAACACTGACTCTGTGTGCTGTGGGCGCTGATCTCCCTACGCCTTACCCTCTCTGCCTCGTGGAGTGACTGGGGGCTTGATTGGACTGATCCTCTGTTTCTTTTCTTTGCCTTGAATTACGGCCTCCGGCCCTCTTTACCAGCCGAGTTTTGTGTTCCGAGACCTTAATAAACATTTGAGTTGAACCTGCGATTGAATCCGTGTTTTTCCCTGACATATTGTAAGTAAAAATGGGTACTATGAGCATAAAACAGCACTAAAAACTCCAGTATGTGTATGTAAACCGTGTCTTAGGCTGTAGAATATCTCTATAAAATAATCCAGGCTTCTTCCCTGAAGCACTACTGCAGCCATTTCAGCGTTTATTTTCAGGAGTCTATAGCTCCGCAGACGAAAACCCTGCTTACCTTTCCACTACCAGAGACGCATGAGATGCCCTTGGGGCAAACATTATGCAAACTAAAGAGTGTGACCCAAGATCCTCAGCAGTCGGCGGAGGAGCTGGTAAAGACGCCCTAGAGCAGCCGAGTAGAACATCATCTGCATATGTGTGTAGAACAGATCCAGCTGGAGGTGAGTGAGGGGGGTTTGGTTAAAAACACTTTGTAGGTGTTAACATAATAAACCAGGGCTTATTCTGAGAATAAATGGCAACTGATGTTGTTTAAGAGACTCGCTGAAGGCCTGTGGGCTTCAAAGTCTCCACGCGGCAGCTGAGTAAATACAGCAAAGGAAACCAGGGGACACAAAAAGGGGGAACGAGATGGAGGCATGATGAGAAAGATGGTAAATGCAAATGTGGAGCTATTTATATGAATTAACAGGAATAAAAGCATTTTGTAAGATCAAAAGAGTCTGAAAGCATAATTTTCATAACTGCAGGTAAAAGGACACCCGATTAGCGAAAATATCCAGATATGAAGGCTAACGACAGTTTTAAGTGCCACGAGAGACAAAAACCAGCCGTGGCCCTTAAAACACAATCAGCAGTTAAAACAGTGATGATTACTGAAATAATATTTCTGCATATGACCCATCACATTCCTAAAAAGAACATCTGTATTTCAGTGAGAAACTCCATTTTGTCTTTTTGGCGCTGCTTGAGTGAGCCAGAACAAAAGCCAGAACAAATACTTCAGTTTTAACATGCTTCACTAGTCATATACTGTCAGCACTTCCAATGATGTAAATGTTGCACTAATTAGCCAAATTCAACATAAAAGGAAGCCCTGGGGTCTAAATCAAATAAACCCTCATGTGGAGAAGAACTCACAGTAGATAGTCTGGGCAGTATATATCATGATGTAAAGGATTCAAGGGCAATCTTGTTGCAGAATGATCAATAAAGCCTCACTTGTGCTTGAACTATTACACAAATCCTGGCCAAATAGTTGTCCCCCAAAAATAAGCTTTTAAAATTAGTCAGAGGCACTATTGTAAGTAAGAACACAGTATGTTCACAGTAATATGTCAGTGAAATGAGTGAAAAGGGATAGTTCTACAACAGTGTTTTAGTGTGACTGTAAAGTAAAAAACGTAGAAATAGAGTAAATTAGTGCCCATTCACTTTTTCAGTGGCATTTTCCCTATTTATTTTCCCCATAGGGATTTAAAAATGTTTTTGTTAGGCTATGAACCAAACCAACCATTTGAAAATTGTTCACAAAAAGACAAAGGTGCAAGACTGTGCACTTTACAGCTAATGAGGGAAAGAACTACAATCCCATGAACCATTGTCAATATATTCAAAAATATTTATATGTTTTGAGAGTGTGACCAAGTTGATTAAGTTATTTGTGTGGCTTCATGGGAGTGGGCGGAGCTCAGCGCTCATTTGCTCACTGCGACTTAAAGATTGGTGGAATTTGCTTTACAGCATCATGGTAATGTAATATTGTAACCAGGGATTCCGCTACTAAATATGATTATTTAAATGTGAATGCATTGCTTCTACATAAGCATATCATATCATAAAAAATCAGTTTATCAGTTTATTAAACAATTTATAAAACAAAGCAATATTCCATAAAAAAATGATTAATGCCTGTAATTTTGTAATTATACTACTTTAGTCTTGCAATTTTTATTTCATTCTGAAAATATGATTACTTTTATATTGTAATTGTATGACCTGATTCTTAAAATGAAATTAATTAAAATGTATTAGTCGTATGAATTATAATATCATAACTATATTTATTTGTATATGCCACCTATATAGTTCTGCATCAACATGAACCAACAATTAACAACAAACATTTTTACAGCATTTATAATTAATTTTGGTTAAAATATAAATATATAATAATATATTAAGAGTTTTATATAAATGTACTAATAATTGAATAGTTATTACAGTAGTAAGAGTGTTGACATTAAAAAAAAGATCTTAACTTGATTTAGTGCATTCAATTATTCAATGTTTAAATGTTTTAATGCATTAAAAATTTTACATATATTGTTATATGCATATTTTCAGTTATATATCTTAAATATTTATTTGTATACGTGCAACATCTGAGCAATATGGGTCGATCGCTTTAGATTTCTTCACTATGTCTTCAAGGCCATGAAAAGCAACTCATGCAGGCCTGCATCTCTGCTCATAAGAATCAAGAGCTGTTTACCTGCATCAGTGTTTACCAGGGAAAGTCCTCTCTCTCCCCAGAGACTCACTTTTCAGTGAGATTGGGAAGGAGGTATCCACATGGGTTTTGAGCACAATGAGCTATTGGGTGTGTAGTGTGTGAGTGGTTTGTGTTTGTACCCCCTAACGAGGCCAGTGCCGCCAACCTAGACTCTCCGGAAGCATTGGCGACTTCAGCGCAGTGACCGCAGGAGACAGGAAGAGCCACAAATACAGGAACACACCGTATACCAGAGACAGAGAGCCGGCACGGGGAGTAATAAGAGGAGAATCACACGTCCACTAATCAGAGCGAGGGGGAATATGGGACTGAGGGAGTCATGGCATAGTGGAAGTGCAGGTGCTTACACCACAACAGTTTCAATCTGGTCTGCATCACATAACAACCCAATTCCTTGCTCTACTCATATAATCCCACCCTTTAGATGATTTTACCTTGCAAGATGGGTCTGAGCCATATGTTGATACCAGATTATTATAATGGCACTAAGGAACCACTTAGAAAACAACAAAAAGCACCCGCCAGTACAGTGGCAGGGAGTTTTCATGGGCAAGTAGCATACACTTTTTATTTTATGAAAATACATAAATTATATATATTCATTCATTGTATACATAAATCAAAATACATTGCTAAATATAAAAATAAAAATTCATTTTAAATATTAAAGAAATGCCAAACACATGACACCACACACCCTTATAGATGATGACAAACATGCTTACTCATGTTCAGCAACCATTCTTTGCAAAATGTCAGTCAGACTCAGCGCACAAATATGTGCATTCAAACCACAACACACATTCACTGCTCTTTTGAGAACTGTGTTTAGAAGCAGTTGTGCATTAGTGGCAACACAATCAGTGGATCACACAATGGGTCCGTGTCATAATTTATGTTTGAGTCTACAGATAGACCATCTATGAATAAACAATTGTTTCCACTGCTGTATATTTTGCTAACGGTATGTGTAGCAGGAATCCCCCAGGACTTTGTCCTTGGTCCCATACAGTTCTTGTAATGGTCTATAACTGGCCCTCTGTGGCTCGTTTATGCATAGCGAACCCGGATCACCTACTCCCTGAGACCTGCTATCTGAAATCAGCTGCCAAACACAACACAACAAATCCGCTTTATCACCATAAATCATGTTCATGTCAGATTACAAACTTTGAGAAACAGATCGGGGGAGTCAAGGAGCGGGGTAGCAGGAACCATGTAAATTGCAAGAGAGGTATCGTCATGTGTGTGTGTGTGCGTGTTTCACGTGTACAGAAAAATCCGAACCAGGCTGGGTGTATTCACTATGAACCCCCTGCTGAGACAGAGGTCTGGGCTGGATCTATCCAGACATACAGTCCGATCCCTTTATCTGGCCTTGAGAACAGACCCGTGGTCATCATACATCTGGTGACTGCAAGTTTAAAAGAATATTTGGGCGAAAAAAAATGTATCTCTGTCCTCGTTTTCCCACTATTGTGTCTTTCTAACTCTTTTTTTCCATCATACCAAAAGGAGATATTTGGCAGAATGTCCTAATGCATCATGCCTGGTTGGACACTTAACAATTAACACAACTTTTTTATAGAATGTATCGATCTTAGGTTAATTTTATAATTCACATTTATTTTCTGCATATACTTCTATATTTTTATAACAATTAAAAGTTGACATTATCAATTGGTTTGCATTATTTAGGGTTTCATTCTGGTTTCAATGCTTTGAGAAAAGAATGTTTATCATAGATTTACAAAAATCCAGTTTAAAAACTGGTCATTATTTGTTCATAATACCACAATTTTACCATATGGATATAAAATATAATATTTTATGAATAAATAGCCTACAACATTCAGTACTGTCTCAAACTTCAGTATACAATTCTATAAATATACAGATATGCATATTTATAACTGGAGTTCTCATAAGATCTCTGTGTTTATTCTGAATTTTCCTATAGATCAAACCATTATAAGACAGTTAATTTGCCATATAAGGGTGATTTCAGTTTTGAGTAAGTACATGAAATATATTTAAACCAGTCCAAATAAGGCAATTTTGACCTAATAGGGCAGTTTCTAGCTTTAAGATCATTCTTCCATGAAAAAGAATGAGACAGATACATTCAGAATGGGAAAAAATAGAGAGAAAATGGGAGGGAAAACAGGGGGGTTGGTTCTGATGAGGATTCTCAAAAATAGCGGGGTTGGATTCTTAAAGGATGACTCCCAAGTGAAAATGCAAGGGGGGAAAATGGCAACAGTTCAAACAGGATGAACTCCAAAAATCAATTTAACAGACGTTTGGCATGTTAAACAATAATTCTCTAAATGACAACTGTCTATTCTATATTGTATGGAGATGTCTAGCTTTGCTCATTTTGTGAAAATATCAGCACACCGAGTACTATTACTGGACAAAACACTGACTCTGACTAGTTATTTTCTATAACAAGTCCCATGCATTTTGTCTTATGTCAAGCGCAATATGCGAGACACTTAGAAAGTATTAAAACTAAACAGCTTCTAATAGAACATCATGAAAACATAAATATTTCAAAACAGAAAAAACTGTAACTCAGATATATTTTAAGAAATATTTGATATATTGGCTACACTGTTCAGTCGCAACATTAAATTCACTGACAGGTGAAGTGAATGACATTGATTATATTGTTAACGGCATCTGTCAAGGGGTGGGAGATATTGCACAGCAAGTGAGCAGTCTGTTCTTGAATTTCATGTGTTGGAAGCAGGAAAAAATAGGCAAAAGATCTGAATGACTTTGACACGAGCCAAATAGCTAGATTAAATAGCGTTGCTCTGACCCCACATCTTCAGCAAGTGTTTTGAGAAGCTCGTCAGAGAACACATCTGCTCTGTGCTGCCTGCTTCACTGGATTCACTACAATTTGCATACCGCAGTAACCGTTCCACAGACGATGCTATTGCCTTCACCCTGCACACTGCTCTCTCCCACCTGGAAAATAAGAACACCTATGTTCGTGGATTATAGTTCAGCATTTAACACCATAGTGCCTGCCACACTGGTTGCGAAGCTCCAGACTCTGGGACTGAACAGATCTCTGTGCAGCTGGATCCTGGACTTCCTGACAGGCAGAAGTCGGGTGGTCAGAATGGGCAACAACACCTCATCTCACATGATCCTCAACACTGGTGCACCGCAGGGCTGCATCCTCAGCCCACTCCTGTACTCCCTGTACACACACGACTGTACAGCAACACACAGCTCCAACGTCATCATAAAATTTTCCGACGACACAACGGTGATAGGCCTGATCACCGACAACGATGAGACGGCCTACAGAGAGGAGGTGAGTACCCTGACTAAATGGTGCCAGGAGAACCACCTCTCACTCAACATCGACAAGACCAAGGAGCTGGTGGTGGATTACAGGAGACAGAGCAGAGAACACACACCCATCACCATCGACAAGACACCTGTGGAGCGGGTGAGCAGCTTTAAGTTCCTCGGCGTTCACATCACCGAGGATCTCACATGGTCTGCTCACACAGATGCAGTGCTGAAGAAGGCACATCAGCGCCTCTTCTTCCTGAGAAGGCTGAGGAAATTTGGAACGAGCCCCAGCATCCTCAGATCCTTCTACACCTGCACTGTGGAGAGCATCCTGACCGGCTTCATCACCGCCTGGTTTGGAAACAGCACCGCTGGCAACCGCAGGGCTCTGCAAAGGGTTGTGCGAACTGCCCGCCACATTGTTGGAGGTGAGCTTCCCTCCCTCCAGGACATCTACACCAGGCGGTGTACAAGGAAAGCCTGGAGGATTATCAAAGACTCCAGCCACCCGTCCCACAGACTGCTCTCTCTGCTGCCCTCAGGGAGACGTCTCCGCAGCATCCGATCCCGCACTAGCCGACTGAGGGATAGCTTTTTCCCTCAGGCTACCAGGCTAATGAACAGTCATAACTAATTCACCCTACATCACACTCCCACTTACACAACATGCCATGCATTGCACTTTAACACAGTTCAACTGGACTACACGCACACACTGCACTAACACATCTGCTATCACTGGACACCATACAAAGCACATCCACGACACTGCATATGTATAATCTGTTGCACCTTCACATATTACTATGTATAGATGTGTACATAATGCAGACGTGTACATATGGTTTATAATGTGTATTGGTAACTAAGTATGTCTTTATAGTACACTGTGTGTACTGAGTATATGTATGTGTATTTTGCACATTGTCTTCTGTACAGTCTGTAAATATGTATTGTCCATATGTAATTTTTTTATTTTTTTTTGCACGCTCGTAAGAATTTCACTCACCAAGGCACTTGTACTGTGGCGATGTGACAATAAAAGTGATTTGATTTGATTTTAATAACAAAAAATGTAGAACCTGAATGCACTGTAAGTCACTTTGGATAAAACCGTCTGCAAAATGCATTAATGTAAATGTAATGTAATGTAAATGTATGCAGCTGGTTACCAAAAGTGGTGCAAGTAGGGACAAACGGTGAACTACCATCAGGGTCACAGGTATCCCAGACTTACTGATGCACATGGGGACCAAAGGCTGGAATGTCTGGTCCGATCACACAAAAAAGCGACACTGAACACAACCAAAAGCAACTATAATGGGCATATGAGGATCAGAACTGGACCATGGAGCAATGGAAGAAGGTCACCTGCTTTTTTTTTTTTAGATCAGATGGATGGCCGAGTGTGTGTCCGGCCATTGTTCTGCTGGGAAACCTTGGGTCCTGTCATTGTATATAGATGTTACTTTGACACCTACCTTTGTCACCTCACCTAAAGACCACTATAGAACATATACACCCCTTAATGTCAACAGTGTTCCCTCATGGCAGTGGCCTCTTTCAACAGGATGACGCACCTTGCCACACTGCAAAAATTGTACAGGAATGGTTTGAGCAACATGACTAAGAAGTTAAGGGATCGCCTTCCAAATTCCCCAAATCTCAATCTGATTGAGTGTCAATGGGATGTGCTGGACCTAGAAAACGGATTTATGGAGGGTCCACCTCGCGGGATCTGCTGCAAACATCTCGGTGCCAAATGCTTCAGGACAGACAGATAGATTCGTAAGATTTACAAACCTGTGTATGAACCGGGTTTCTATAAATCCAGCATATGCAACAGGTAAAAGTATTACAGTAGAAGACAAAGTAGGTACAAATTTATAACCTCTATCTATTGTTACTATGACGCCTGTCAAAGACGACAGACCGGATATTTTTCAAGAATTACTGTAGACCGAAACATCAGTGTTTGCAGGTGTCAATGACAGTTCGGAAACCTTTATTTTCTTTCGCGGTATATTGTGTTACTAATGGTTGATATATGTCCGTACAGTGCATCTGGTGTTCAGCAGGGCTCAGGGAAATGCTAGTGCATGACAGCTGTCAGCAGGAGCCGTCTTTTACCCGTTTTATAACCCGATCCCCCCTTGAGAGTCATTCGTTGCCTTGCATGCGTGTCACAAAACAAACTGTATCTTGGGGGAAACTGTACAATCCTATTTAAGAACCATTTCCATGTCCCACCTGCGATTATGGGCCTTGTATATTTAAGTAAAGCAAGCAGTCAAGCCAACATAAATGTTTAGGAACCCTCCAAATTTCCAGGACACATTATTAACGGTTTCGCAGTCGTCTGCTACACAATACATGAATGGTGTTTTGGTGCATAAGTCTTGTTTGCACGATTCAGTCCTTGATTATTCATCATAAGTCATCGAGGAGCTGGAGTTTGTGTGCCCCTCGAGGACTCCATTCTTTGCCCCTCACCTGTGCGTACATGCCTGCCTGATGCAAACACTTTCCTTTCTTTGTTATCCAAACCGTTTCCTCCGCGCAGCGCCAGGCATGATTCTAATTATAGTCCAGCGGAGAGACACAGCAGGCTCCCGTCAACATGTGATTCATGGTGCAGGTGACCCAGAGACTCTTCCCTTGGACATCTGGAGGAGAAGAACTCGCTGGATTTACTGTTACAGAGACTCGTTCAGACTCTGCTGTGCTAAATCAATGCTGCACTAAAGGCACTACTGTAAACCATATTTTATGCAGTATCACCTATTTGGAGGTGCTACTTACTGGTAATACTTGCGGATTTGAACAAACCACTAAAATTGAAGTTATCCTGCAAACCTGAATGAAGGTTTCCAAAATAATGTGGCCTGTTTACAATGTGGCTTATTTTCTAAATGTTTGGACAACAAATCCCTCTGACCTCTAATGAAAAATACAAAAATGACAAAAATCTCTTGAGGCTAGACCCAAAGTTAACTTTAAAATAATTATAAATATTTCAGATCTGCGCCACACATGGCTACTTAAAAAATATATAACAACAAACTAGCCAGCCAGCCAGAGGCAGGCAGATAGATAGAATAATCAGACTTAAATTACACTGTTGTATAAACTCATAAATGAAGAGACAAATGACCAGGTGTGTTTATTTGTCATTACAGTTCTTGCATTAGTCATAATTAGCTATTGTGTAAGTAATGACATACATCAATTCCACAGCATAGCCGATTAATTAAATATCTCATTAACACCAGAGAAGATAAACTAATACATGCTTTCTAAAAAAGCATAACACAACACATTCACATTTATTCCGTTTCTTATTTTAAACCATTGGTCTCAAACTCAGTTCCTGGAGGGCCACAGCTCTGCACAGTTTAGCTCCAATCCTAATCAAACACACCTGATCCGGCTAATCGAGGTCTTCAGCATTACTGAAACTTCCAAGCAGGTGTGATATGGAACTGGTTGGAGCTCAACTTTGCAGAGCCTCTCTGCAGAACCCTTCAGAAATTATGTTTGAGACCTCTGTTTTGAACCAACCTATGGCAGTTTTCAGGTCTAGTTTTCTGGATGTAGAGGAGTTAGGGGAACTTGTCAGCTGTTTAGGCCAATTAAGGCCACATTTACACTGCAGGAATTGATGCCTAATTCCCTTTGAAGTTGTTTAGATCCAATGTTTTAAAAACCAGCTTACTTTTAAATGGGACCCATATCCAATATCTGCATGTACACTATGGCGAAACAACCCAAGTTAGAAATACTGACCCGGAAACAGGGTTGCCAGTTCTGCAAACCAAAATCAGCCCAATTGATAATCAAAAGTAGCCTAAAACTAGCCCAGCTGTGTTTATTTTCCATATTTTTTCTTCCTTAAAATCCCATTCCAGGAGGAGGAGGAAATCGTTTTAACCTGCAAACTAAACAACGGCCCACAGATGCAGTGAAACAGCCCAGTTCCATAGGAATACTGTGGAAAAGGCCATATCTGATCTGTCCACTTACATGGAAGATGCAAATGCACATCCAATTCATATCTGATTTATTTCCACATATGAATTAGCCCTGAAACCAATGCTTTCTTCCTGCTTACACGTTTGTGGGTTGTATCTGATTGGTCCCATATGGGAGGGCAATTTTTAAATTGGCTCACTAGAACCACATAATATAAATGCGGCCAAAATCAGATGAACACCAGTTTGACCAGACCGGTAGAACATCCAAATCTGCTTAAATCCCCTAAAACTGCTTCTTTTTCAACAAGGTCAGCTCTTGTAATAGGTTCAGCCAGTTTTTTTCTAAAGTAAATGCTCCACGGGTTTGTCACACACACCCTTGTTGATTATTTTACTTAAACTGTTCATTGGAGAAAACAAGGGGAAATCCTAACAGACAGGAAGGTTCTCCTTTCATTAAACGGGACTCAAAATTGCAGGGCCAAAAATATTCAGGCTACAAAACAATGCAAGGGCAAAATATCTGGATGACAAATTTGAGCCTCGACGACTCAACCGTGGACTAACAATTGATCAGAATGATGTCACTGCCACTATTATCAACTTAAAGTATACTCCTGTGATACGTGTCCAGGAATTGAGCCCGCGGTGATAATCACTCTGGAGTCCGAAATATGCACATAAGCAAAGGAACTCGTATTGAATGTGAAATAGCACAGCGGTGAAGTCAAGGCCAAAGCAATATTGTTGATCTTAGGAAGCTCTTCCCTAATAAAAACAGAGGTGGGCGGTCATCACAAAATAAAAAAGTCCAATTGGGCTTCGGAGCACTTCAAGACATAAAAGAGCTATGAAGGTGCCAAAGGTCTTTTCAATACTCGGACGTTTTGTAGAGGGAAAACATCTTTGTTCTTTTGTTTAAGTGGAGCGGCTTGTCTGGTGGTCTGATCTGAGGTGTATTATAATGGAATTGTATCCTTATGTGCAGGTCACACATGCTCAATCAAACACATGGCAGGCTGCTCCCATAATACTAAGAACACATTGGCATTCTCCATAAATAGAGGGAAGTACTACAGATCACTATACGCTTGGAGAAAATATGACTTCCTGATGATGTAGTAGGCCTATATGCTGATAAAAGATGACAAATGTGTCTGCATCAAGCAAAAACACTCCAAAACAGTTCTAAACCAATATGTCGGTGGATTTTGATGAGAGAGGGAAAACAGGCGATGGATTTTTTTTACTGGAGGAAGCATTGTTTCAGATTATGGACTTGTATTTTGGCCAGAAGCAACGGTCTAAATTTAAAAACACATTAATAAAGATTTTGTTTCTTACAAACATGCAGCTTTTCACTTCTCAAGAAGTTAACCTATTGGACGAGTGGTGTGGATTATTGTAATGTTTTTATCAGCTGTTAGGACTCTCATTCTGACGGCACCCAGTCACTGAAGAGCATACATTGGTGAGCAATTGATGTAATGCTAACTTTACCCCAATCCGTTCAAATGAAGGAAAACACTCATCTAAATCTTAGATGGCCTGAGGGGAGAGTACTTTTTCAGTGAATCCTCATATTTCGGCAAATGATTGCATTTGGTTAAGTGCATTTAAACAATGTGGTAATAGTAATTGTTGCACTTGATCAGGTATCCACAGAGTTGCAGGAGGTTGGGGAATATATAAAAGAGGAAGTGCAGGACATTGGCTTTCATGCACATGGGGATATGGGTGGAGACATCAGTAAATGCCCCTACTATACAGCCAAGATGGGTGAGTTGTTAACGACACCATATTTAAAAAAATATATTATATGCAAATTTAAAATGTTTTGCAGTCTTTACTCAACAGCTTCCCTCATTTTCTGTTTAGCGGTGAGTGGAAACACGACAATTGCATGTCCTTTTGCCAAGATGCTGCTTCGACAGTCCACAGTACAGGTGATTCTGGCCACATGGGTCGCTGCTGTCGCTGGATTGGCTGCCTGGGACCTTAATGTGATCACCTTTACCTGAGTCAGCCAATCAGAAGTGAAAATAGAAACAGCTAGGCTTCAAAGTGGAAATCTTTCACTCACTGGGACACTTTGTAAAAATATTGCTGCCGATCATATAAATATATAAAGTCACTGACCAAACTTTTAATCCATGCCACTTATCTGTATTAAATACAATGCTTTTAAATTTGACATTCTTTATCCTGTTTTTAATCTCAATCAAGAGTGTAAGCACACTTTTAAGGGCATGTTAGAAGACATTGGAGCTGCTTAAAGGGAAACTATTAATGCAAGAACTGTATCTTTTACCATTTCTGATTGCAGTTGTGCATTGTAATACACGTTTTCATTAAAACAAATATTCGGGTACATTATTGTGGTGCAGTGAATAAATCATAAGAGTTCCGTCTCTTCAGATTTTTACGCCCATGTTTTACCAAAGCACAGAAAACAGAGGAGAGTAGGGAGTGTTTGTCTTTAACTAAAATATTCCCATATTTATCTACTACACATAAAAGTAACTGGAATTATAGTAATTCTATAAATTCTCTCTTATCTCTAAAGCATGTAACTATTTATAACCAACTGAAAACATGGACATTTTGTTCTTGGGGTTACTGTATTGTTACCACCCAACCAATCAAAACAGCACACACATATATATATATATATATATATATATATATATACACACATTGCCAAAGCACGTGATCTACAACGTCTAAAGCTTCGTTTGCCTGAAATCTACTAATGGCTGCTTCAGTACCTGATTCAAATGAAGCAAACCTCAGTGCCGTTTCCTTTACATTTTATTACGTTGTAAGGCATTTTTTTATCGTAATGTACATATTAAGCTCAAATGAACTTTGCCCATGAAATAAGTCTAAGGACCGAGGCAGAGTTAAAATAGACCGATCACAGATTTAAATTATGAATTTTATTTATTTTACTTATTTTAGTGGCAGTACACAAACACAAATTAATGACTTTGACAATGGCCATTACTTATATACAAAAAAAAAAAAAAAAAGATTAATTTGTAGAAGCAGATGTAAAACCAGCAGCTGTAAATTAATCACAGCTCTATGTAAGGCGTTAATCAATTTTGAGACCACTAGATGGCCACAGCATGAGCAGTGTTGAAAATTGAAGTAATTCAATTTAAGCAATTTTTTTTTTTTTACTGTATTTTTCATCCATTTTCTAACGCTGTAAAAGCTCTGATATACTGCAAATGAAATCAAAGAATGAACCGATTTGTCATTTTGAACAAAATCAGGCCGAAATGATGTTCGTTTTGAGTTTTTGGCATTTCAAAACAGCTCACCAAACTAAGTTGACCAGACATGCCACTTCCTGGGGACACATTCGGCACAGGATTTTTAAATTGCCTAAAATAACGAGGGGGCACGTTCAAGCTCACACCGGTGCTCAACGTTTCGCTACAGTTTCCGGGTTGAACGATATGTTTCCTGAAAACGGTGTGCAACGGGTTTGAGATAAGTTTTCTCTTGTTTGGTGTGTGTCAAAAATGTAAGCCCAATCAGCAACGTGTATATCAGTTTTATAGTTTTATAGAGACAGCTCGCACAATGGGTCCAAGTAAAGTTGTTACAAATGTGTACGCTGCAGTTGGGTATACGCAATAATTGAAGATATTAGAAGACATATTTGTTGAGCGTATTTTGCAGCATTAAACACGTATTTATACCAATTTCATCAGGCTATGAAAATTCTTCAAACAGAACACAATGGCCTTCTCGGGGAAGTGGCAGGTCTGGTCACCTTACACCAAAGAAAACTTTCTGGGGAAGTTTGTTTTGGCTCCTGAACACCTTTGATTTACCATTGGTCTGTGCCAATTACACAATCGGTGGGTGTGTTCTGGAACGCCACCTTCTTTGACATCAAATATTTGTTCCTGTTAATTACTCATTCCACAGAGTTCAGACGGGAGAACAACATCCAAAACAACAACAACACCACGTTAGTAGCAATATGAATACACTGGAGTATCGAATAGCTGAGCACTTGTACGATCGCTCTCGGAGAGACTTTAAAGATTCTGAGAAAGCATTTATTGTTGTGTTTGGGGGATACCCATGAGCGGCGCTACATATATTCATATTAATCTACACCCCACCTCCAGCAGCGCAATCTGGTCCACTCCTGCAGAGTTTAGCTCTAACCCTAGTCGAGTGAAATCCTGACTGATATAGAATCATGCTCTTATTTTAAATTCAGCATGGTGAGACAACAGGCACAGCGTTTATTTGCTACTATTTCCTTTAGAGATGCTCAGTCTTGATGTGAATATTCCGTTCCAAACACTCTTTGCACTCTTCCGCACATTTCCTAAAACCTATATTCATGTCTTTTATGGCTTTCCTATAGGTTTCATATGAACACGCAGTTGAACTTTTGCCTTTAAAGTCTTTGTACATCATCATGACGGTTACATTGCTTGGTAAATATCGTCTGCTTTCGGCGTGTTCACATTTACAGTCACTGCTAGTTAGATTGAACGATTCGATGTGTTTGTAAATTGGCAACAGATCTATTTTATTAGCAGGCGGGTGTCGCCCTCTGCAGTCTGGAGGAGGAACGGCACTGGATGCGTTGCCTGTCACACAGACAATTACTCTGTCGTTTTTTGGGTGGTATCCCAGTGTGGTTAGGTAGAAGGTTTTGCAAACATCTTGAGGTTGCCCGAGGCTGTTATTTAGATGATACTGAAAAGTCTTTTTGCGTCTGCTGGGACCTCCCGTCGTGAGACGTGTTTTCAGTGATTGGGTAACTGAGTGAAATACAAAAGCCCATTTGTCGCTGTGTGACATGCCCTGATAGGAGTCAAAAATGTCTTTTCTTCGAACATGTGGGATCTTCACCGCACATTTCTTTCCACATGTAGGACCACAGGGTTTGCCCATCTTTGGTGCCTGTTGATTTACTATTTTAATCGGACAGGATTCTTCATCCTTGTTTGCCATTTCATCTTCTCCGCTCACACTGTATGTTTCCTGTTTAACAGAATTGACATTGAAAATGCCAAGCATCCACAGTGCCGTTTGTTGATCACTGATATGAACAGATTGAATTGGATAAATCTAGTGCTGAATAATACTGATATTAGACTTACCAAATTAGAGTTTTCTTCAACCGTTTTTGTTTTAGATTAAAAACCCACACCATTTATTTATAACAGTACTTAACTACAATAAGACTTGTAAGATAACCATAGGAAACTAGGAGTAACTGACACGGTCACTTACCACTTTTACTCTTGTTTCCGGACAAGATCGAAGATCACTTTCCAGGGAAATTAAAGACCTCAAATCTTCAATTGGACATTGTTTTGGACTTAAATGGTTAGCCTCTGTGATCTCAGAAACATTGTTTGCTTTGAGATCTTGCACCATCCTCATAATCTTCCTCTGCTGCTCCATAAGAATTTCTTGTTTAGTTAATATGTCATGGAGAAGTGCTGAAACAAACACAGGAATTGCAAAGTTTACCACACTACCCAAACTATGAAATGAGCATTAGACTTAGGGCTGGGTTTTGACACAAATTTCACGATTCGATTCTGATTCATAAGCTTGCGATTTGATCGATATCGACTATCTTGGATATATCAGGTACAGTACATGCCAGATTTTCATTTTTCAAAAGCAGCGGCTATTTGCACATTGTAAATAGCAATTAGATAATATTTACAAAAAGAGCATATTTTATACTTATATATACTTATTGCAAATAGTGGTAATTATCTGCACCACAGTATTGTAGTAAATTATAAAACAGTAAGCTCTCCCTACACCTACCCTAATCCTACCCCATACTTTTTCAACTTTTTGATTATTTCCTTCATTTTTATTAAAAATAAATACCTTTCCAATGTGATATGAGACTTGAAAAGGGAGAAAAATAGTTTGGCAAAAGGGGGATTCGAACTCGGGTCGATTGCATCAAAAAGACTATAGCTTGCATTTTAGTGTAATTAGCTTCTACCAACAAGGTGGGCTATTTGCACTTAGTGTAAATAGAAAATATAAATATAAACATTTAAATAGTGGCTTGCATAAAAACTTGAAGGATTTATTCATACTAAATGCAGTAAAGATTGAAGAACACTTAAAATTATAATGAATGTTAAATCGTGCATATATTTATAAAATGCTCCTCTCTAGACTTAATTTTTCTAGCTGACTAATGAGTTCATGGACACCGAATATGTTTCTTCTGAAGTAAATGTGAAATTACATTGCGTGAAATTGTTACAAGCCGACGTTATTGTCATCTTTGCGTGGTTTAAACAATTCAGTTCACGTTTGCTTTGTGTTGCCTCTTCCTGGAACTGAGGCTCTACAGCGATCTGCCGCTCCACATTAAATGGCACCAAAACGGCATTTATTGCTTGAATACTATAATAAAAAAATTGACGTAATTTTAAATCTGAGACTTATATCAAATGTAACAAAGCTTACAGTGATTTATTAGATGGGATGCGCTACAGTGTTCCGTTCATTAGCTGAAAACAGGCTAGACTAAAAAATGAGAATCAATTAAAATCGAGAAATTTTTATTTTTACCCAGCCCTATATAGACTAGCAGTGAATAAATGTTAGAAAACAGAAGTTAATCTTACAGGTTATGAATGGGTCACAGCTTGAGAGGCTTTTTCTCTGGGGTCTGGGTGTTTCGTGATGACACCGTGACTGAGCCGGCTGCTCCGGAAACTCTACAGTTGTGTCCTGTGGCCATGTCAATTCACTGTTATGTTCTGTGATGTCTTGTGATGCTCTGTCAGGACTACTTGTTTGCCACGGCTGCTGGGAAATCTGGTGAGGCAGCAGAGTATTTTCATGCCACTCAGAGTTAGGACTTATCTCCAACAAGGATGATTTTGAAGTTTCCGCAATCTGTGTCCCATCCGGGGACTTTTGGTGCCATGCAGAGTGGTGATTTTGACTGTGTCCAAGAGGACTTGGTTGTAGCTCATTAGAAGCTGAACAAATCCTTTTGGATAGCGGCTGTATTTGAGGGGCTTGAGGCAAAACATTTTTTAGGGGTGTGGTAGCCTCCTCATCACTGTCATAATCATCCAGTAGGCACCGGTCTCGTCTTTAGCAAAGGCGAGAAATATAAAGATGACTAAATTTGATGAAGAGAGGGTGGCATGTTAATGTGAAAACATTATTCATCCAAATATTCCCTTTTTGCAGTTAAAATAGAAATATGCATGATAATTGCATTGCAGAACTGCACATCGATACAAGGACCTGTTAGACAGGTCTATGATAAAGAATTACAATAAAATAAACAATCATACTTTATTTTGTGTTCTGGTGGCATCAGGGTGTCAGGCACAGCCTCTGACTGGAGATCGGTCTGCTGTTCTGCAAGAGGTAGCATCTGGCATGCTTCACTATAATTATCTATAAAACACAGAATTAAAAAAATCAGAACAATCCAAAAAGTTGTTTCCCATTTAACCTTTTTAATTAAACATAATGTGTACAGAAAGAATTTACACATACTTGCTGTGTCCATAATTTTTACTTTATATGAAGACCAAGACTCCTGGGGTTGCTCCCAACACTTGGCAGCCATCTGAACTCTTTCACTCTTGTATGGAGGCCATAAACACACACCACTCTTCACCCAGATTGCAGGCACAACATCCACTTCTTCAGTGTCAACAAAACTGACAATGTGGTACATGATTTCTGCAAGCAAAACACAAATGTGGATAATATAAAGACAGATAAATAAAATCAATTGTGACTCTTATGGCGCTTTTCCACTGCATGATACGGTTCACTTTTGGGAGGGATTCCGCTGGGTACAGTACATTTACATTTATGCATTTAGCAGATGCTTTTATCCAAAGCGACTTACAGTGCATTCAGGCTATACATTTGTATTGTCAGTATGTGTGTTCCCTGGGAATCGAACCCACAACCTTTGCGCTGCTAACGCAATGCTCTACCACTGAGCTACAGGAACACGTCCCTGGTACCTGATACTTTTTTAGTACCACCTCGGCCGAGGTTCCAAGCGATCCGTACCGTTACCAAAACGTGACGTGTAAACTCTACTGATCACTGATTGGCCAGAGAAATTCTTCATTACTGCGTCACTGAACTTGTGACACGAGACCCAACATATATATATATATATATATACCCGCTCGATTTAATATATAGACCCGCTCGATTTAAATCCGCACAGCCAGCGAAGGATCGGACACAACTTTTGTTTAAACAAACACACCTTTTTGTATCAACAAAAAAATGTCTGTTTCGTTGTCTGTTGAGGAAGTACAGACGTTCCTCTCGTTGATAGCCGAGGAGCGGATCCAGTGAGAACTTGATAGGGCGACGCAAAATGAAAAAGCCTAATGTATATACTTTTTGCACTTTGTGTGTTTTTAGAGTATGTTTTCTGTTTATATTTTTACATTTGTATCTGTGTTTTGCTTCAATTAAAAACAATCTGATCGAATAAGTGTACCTCCAGACTATATTAAAAATGTATTATTGTATGAGCACGTAATGAACCTCTTGAAAAAGACAAATGATTAATGCCACAATGATACAAACCAACACATAAATAAACAAAACAAGGGATACATTGTACATTTTGAAATATTCAAAAGTTTATTGATAATTCACTTTACAGAACATTCTACATGAAAAGTTAACTATTCAAGTAACGCAGCACACCTGCATGAACATCTCTGCCCTCCTTCTCTAAAGCCTGTGGCACTGCCATCACAGTCTCTGCCGCTGGGGGTAAATCCCAAGCATTCTCATAGGCCTGTCTGTTGCTGTTAAAAACATCCACATATCAAGAATGAAAAACACAATTATGTCGATGTGCTCCTTTGTTGTGTGTTTGTTTGTGGCGTGTTTACGATGATGTCATGGCAGTAGAGGCGGCGCAACTATAACGACACGTGAATAATCCTACCCACTCTAAAGCGGTACTAAACTGCAGTGGAAACACAAACCGAGCCGTGCCGTGCCGAACCGAACCGAGTCATACCACGCAGTGGAAAAGCGCCATTAGATGTTATACTTTCTAGTGAAGTGCAGTTTGTGTCCAAGAGTAGCTCCAAATTTCCAATTTAATTTCTGGGGGAAAAAAGAAAATGAAAACACACACACACACACTTCATTTTAAATGAAATTTCTGCAAGTAATTTTCAAAAGGAGATCCAGATATTAGGTCTAAGTGAAATCACAGCTAAGGTGAATCAATCCACAGTGAACACCACAAATTCTGGGCCATACAATATATAGGTGCATCTCAATAAATTAAAATGTCGTGGAAAAGTTAATTTATTTCAGTAATTCAACTCAAATTGTGAAACTCATGTATTAAATAAATGCAATGCACACAGACTGAAGTAGTTTAAGTCTTTGGTTCGTTTAATTGTGATGATTTTGGCTCACATTTAAAAAAAAAACACCAATTCACTTTCTCAACCAATTAGAATATGGTGACATGCCAATCAGCTAATCAACTCAAAACACCTGCAAAGGTTTCCTGAGCCTTCAAAATGGTCTCTCAGTTTGGTTCACTAGGCTACACAATCATGGGGAAGACTGCTGATCTGACAGTTGTCCAGAAGACAATCATTGACATCTGTCACAAGGAGAGTAAGCCACAAACATTCATTGCCAAAGAAGCTGGCTGTTCACAGAGTGCTGTATCCAAGCATGTTAACAGAAAGTTGAGTGGAAGGAAAAAGTGTGGAAGAAAAAGATGCACAACCAACCGAGAGAACCGCAGCATTAATGAGGATTGTCAAGAAAAATAGATTCAAGAATTTGGGTGAACTTCACAAGGAATGGACCGAGGCTGGGGTCAAGGCTTCAAGAGCCACCACACACAGACGTGTCAAGGAATTTGGCTACAGTTGTCGTCAGAGGCGTCTTACCTGGGCTAAGGAGAAGAAGAACTGGACTTTTGCCCAATGGTCCAAAGTCCTCTTTTCAGATGAGAGCAAGTTTTGTATTTCATTTGGAAACCAAGGTCCTAGAGTCTGGAGAAAGGACGGAGAAGCTCATAGCCCAAGTTGCTTGAAGTCCAGTATTAAGTTTCCACAGTCTGTATCATTTGGTGTGCAATGTCATCTGCTGGTGTTGCAGCCGTAGCCTAATGGATAGAGCGTTGGACTTGTAACCTGAGGTTGTGGGTTCGAATCTCGGCTCCGGCAGGAATTGTCCATGACTGAGGTGAGACCCTTGAGCAAGGCACCAAACCCCCAACTGCTCCAGACCAAATGGCCAGCAAACTCACCAGACCTGAGCTCCAGAGAGAATCTATGGGGTATTGTCAAGAGGAAAATGAGAAACAAGAGACCAAAAAATGCAGATGAGCTGAAGGCCACTGTCAAAGAAACCTGGGCTTCCATACCACCTCATCAGTGCCACAAACTGATCACCTCCATGCCACGTCGAATTGAGGAAGTGATTAAAGCAAAATGAGCCCCTACCAAGTATTGAATACATATACAGTAAATTAACATACTTTCCAGAAGGCCAATAATTCACTAAAATGTTTTTTTATTAGTCTTATGAAGTATTCTAATTTGTTGAGATAGTGAATTGGTGTTTTTTTTTTTAAATGTGAGCCAAAATCATCACAATTAAAAGAACTAAAGACTTAAACTACTTCAGTCTGTATGCACTGAATTTATTTAATACACGAGTTTCACAATTTGAGTTGAATTACTGAAATAAATTAACTTTTCCACGACATTCTAATTTATTGAGATGCACCTGTACTGAAATGTTCAACAAATGAGACAAGCAATGCACTGGCAAAGTCATCCATTGATTAAAAGAATGACTGATTTGCTCAAATGCAAATTGCAGCAGATAAAAGCATGAAAATATTATACACTTGTGCTCAGCCAGACAAACTCTGGCAACTGGCCTAGTATATTGAAGACATTGTCTTTATTTTTGTTGCTTTCCATTTTAGTCTTTCTTCAAGACTCCTTGCTTTTCTGGCAAATTCAAATGGGACAAAATCTTTTAAATTAATTTATCTCTCAGAGATTGCTTTTACTTGACACCCACAAATCCAACAGTCTTGTAGTACCACACCAAGGCACACCAAATGCATACAGCCTTATCATGAGGAAAACTTCCATGCCTATTCCCTATATTGTTTTCGACCAGAGGTGAGTGTCCTAAGTGGTGATCTTCATCCAAGCTTGCTTAAACGACTCACCAGTCCATTGAAATGTATTAATCTAAGGGAAAGTCATGCGGTGAACAATGTAAATGCCTGACAGAACACATGTCACATCCAGAATAGCCAGTATGAGATTTAATGCATTGGACAAAGGCTCTAGCAGGAGCATCACATATAATTGAAGTTACCCGCGATCCAAAAAGTTACCATAAATAACATACTTAACTTAACCTCTCTCAAGCTTAAGCTCCTCAGCTCTCTTACAAGAGCAACTAGGTAGGTAGTCTGAAATGTTTAGTTAAACCACAGAATAAAGCAATTAAAACTGGTCTTATAACAACACAATCTAAAGAGATTAACTTTTAAACAAATGTAGAGCATCTATATATAGCTGCTTGAATACATGTCTTTCTGGAACTCGAACTTCTGGAAGACAGGTCTTCAAACATTTTACCAAGCGAGTTCAATATTACAAAACAGTATAAAGAGCCGCATGATAACTTTTCCAACACATACTGATTTGTTGTTTTGAGCAAAGAACATCCATCTTTCGGAAGGAAGGAGTGATGTACTTTAGGTATCGACAGGAGTGCTGTAAGAGCAATCAAAGAAACGCCCAACTCGACTGCCCAGCCTGACAAAGAGCTCGCCAAACCACTCCTGAAACACCTCCTCCCCGCTTTCATAAGCATCGATCTCAAAACTGGCAACAACTGCTTCAACGCCATCTTCGGTTGGTCTCATTCCAGGCCGAGAATAAAATCGTTTTTGCAAAGATTCAGACACCTTATTGCTTTTTTTTCGCATGTCACTTCGCTCACCATAAGCCCAAAACAAACAAGTAACGTTAACGTTAAAGTCCAACCGGAGGAAAGAACTGTACGCGAACAAACAATAAATCAAACGCGATTGTAGAACAATGGGTGAAACGTACGTGTTAGTTGAGCTTCAAATGACTGTTAGCTTACTTTGAAGTATTAAATCTCCAAAAGACAAAACGGCCGTTTTAATTTCACCTCCAGACTGTTGTGTTGTTTGGGTCGCGTGTGATTCGTGAGGGAAGCATTCGGTGGTTCGATTGCGCCACCTGCTGTCCTGGAGTATAAATTACGCCTATATACAAGCATATATTGGGTTTTTGGTTCAAATGTCTTGTGTTATTTATCACCCTACATCCTTACAACTTATTTTTTTTATTCTATCCCTATTCTATTTTATCTTTAGCACACATGTACATACAATTTCGTTGTGTGTGTGGTTTATTTATATTTATGTGTATTTTAATCACATCTTACTTTTATTATTTGTGTGTTGTTGTTGTCTCTGTGTACTGGAAGCGTGTGACACTAAAAGAAATCCTGACTTCTTACTGACTACTTAAAACTCTTTCTGACTTCAAAGCTAAAAAGGCTAAAGGTCTGTGTTACACACGGTCTGTGGTATAACATTTTATTCCATTACATAAAACACACCAGTAATGCCTCATTTAATTTTTTAAGGATGTATGTGTCTTGAAGAAGGCTGCTAACACCTTGCTAAATGGGACTACTAAATGGGAGGTTGTCTAGGACATTAAATGCCTCAATGTCAAACTTTATTCATTAGTCCACTTTCACTGCACCATTGTGTAAAATTGCAAAACAAATACCAAATTTCAAAGTTATATATTTGCTATATGTGTATAAGCGTAATGGTGGTGCAACCGTGGTATGGTACGCAACTGTGTTAATTTGTGAAGATTAGCATTCAGTATTAGGAAGATTACTTTGTAAATGTAATAGGTTACATGTTACCCTATTAAAAAAAATAATAAGTAGTGCAAATATTTAAATTACTTTATTCAAGTAATGTGTAACTGATTACATTTGATTACTTTTCTAAATGTTTTCAACTGTCGAGCATTTAGAAATATTTACAGCAGGCAGGGTTAACCTTATACAGCAGCACTCAACACTAACATCAGATTTTCAAAATCCTTCACTTCAATTAAGATTATAATAATTTAAATTTAAAGCACAGCCACTGAAAAATCGGACTTTAGCACCCCTTTTTACTTTAAGATCATTCTGAGGTTAGATACAGATCACAAGAAACCAATAGCTTTTATTGGCCACAGAGCTTATTTTCTGCAGCAATCCTGTGTGTGTGTGTGTGTGTGTGTGTGTGTGAGAGAGAGAGAGAGAGAACCAGGGTGATGCTAAATTTTGGGTTGGCCTACAAAAACACATCAAAACAAATAATTTCTGAACCACTCTATTAACATTTTCCATGAATTATGTGAAATAAAAACTTTAACATAAGATCTTTATTTGTCACTTACAATACAAAACAATATCTAACGATGCATGACATGAAAAAAAACAAACAAACAAGAGAACGTAAATTCATGACAAACTCCCAAAAACTTTCTCAAAAGCATTTCTGTCCACCACTCGTTCCAGTCTGGTAGAGAAGTAAATTGTATCAGGACAGCTGTAGCGCTTTAAACGCAGGATCGGCTCTCCTTTGGTATCTCCTGAATCTCCCAGAGTCTTGACATCTGACACGGGCACGTATATGTCCCGTATGTGACCCCAAAAGGTCAGGTGCGACACCTTTAAGACAGTCTGCGTTGAATCCAGATAAATCATGCCAACCACTCGTCTGACATAGTGGCTTATGGAGTACAGCATGAGGCCGGCGAACACGGCGATGCCTGTGGAGTAACTCAGCAGAATTACTGACGCCTGTCCCTGCAGGTAGAGGAAATACACCGTGGGCAGTAAGACGACAGTGATGCCCGTCTGCATCAGTTTGAGTCTAGAGAGAGCACGCAGGCCTTTGATAGCTGGAAAGGTGTAGATTGGACTCTATTTCCTTGATGCAAGGTCAGAACAGAAGGACGCAGGTTGGATCAGTACAGCGTGTGACTGTAATGGGCATCCGTCGACCCACATGCACATGGTCACTGCTGTATTGCACATGAGTTTGAAATCAGTCCTGCACGATGGCACCCATAGAGAGGAAGATGGGAAATGTGGATCAATCGTGCTGACTTCATCTGAGGAGACAGAAACCTTGGTAACAATTAGTGATGGACGCTTTCGAAACACTGCTTCGTGAAGCTTCGAAACTTCTGTGAATCATTTGTTTCGAAACAGTGGTTTGGAGCGCGTATCAAAGTGCTGATGTCAAAGTGCTTTGTCAAAACTTTTAGAAATTTAAATAAAATCCTCCCAGCAGCTAACTATTGAACCAGTGTCTATGTTTTTTTGATGTAATGTAAACATGTAATTCTGAGCTGTTTCAAATAAAAGAAACTTGCACTGATTGATCTTAAAATGTCAGTGCCTTTGTTTCGTCTCAAAATGGACACCGGAATTGTTTGTTTTTTCTAAGGCATGCTTATAAAAGCTACTTAAATGTCCTAATTGAACTATTGCCTAATCCTGGCTTAACCTAAACCCTGTCTGTGAAACCAGGCCTAAAGGACGAGGAGTAGTTAATAGTGTCTTACTGGCCTCCATTTATAAGCTCTCTCTCTCTCTCTCTATATATATATATATATAAAAAACAAGCCCTGCAAAACTAATATATATTTATAATTTTTAAACACATATTACATGCAGAAACTTCATATTTAATGGCATTTTATAGCATTTCATGTATTGTACTCTAAATAAAACATTTGCAATGGGTTTCTAAAACAGTTTTTAAGCATGTTTTAGTCCGAGTTTTGTTGCATTTACACAGTTTTGACCAGCAGGTATCAATAGCATTGTGATATTACGAGCGCTTCGAAACAGTGAATCATTTTGCAAAGCAATTGGTTAACTTGATTCGAAGCTTCGTTTCTCCAATCACTATTAACAATATGTTTTATTAATAAAACAAACGCTTAAAATTGACTTGTATTTTTTAAGCAAGTGTGCTATATCATCATGTACCACGTTTATCGTGCGTGTATAATTAGAGTAAGTTAACGTTAAGATGACATCACTGGCTGTCAAGGACAATACTTATGTGAACTCTCAGATTGAGGATATTTAGTTAAAGTGTTTCAGGCGTCTACATATTCGATAACGAAAGAAAATACACACACGATAGCAAAATAATTCAATAAATTGTATTACTGTCAACAAATTATGCAGCGTAGAAAGCACTTCGACCTCCAAACACAAGTTCAGTGCTATGAGCAGTGCTTCTGTGAAGCGGGATATAAAGCCAGTCAGCAGAACTTCAAGATAAAGGTAATTGTGTCGTTAAATACTGTATGTACTTTTGATATATGAAATTGTTTTCTATTGTAAAATTATTGTATTTTTAGTTGCCTTTTATCATATTTTTTTCTCATCCTTTACACACGGGGATTTTTATGTCATTCAATCCTTGTATGAATTCAATTTGAATAAAAGGTATTTGCAACTCGTGTTCTAGGCAGCTAAGGTATGATAATTAAAGACAAAGAAAATACACAAACAAATGGCCAAATAAGTTCCTGAAATGCATTAAAATGAACAATATATTAATATTTGAAGGCACTTATCTATGCTCCAGAGTTCAGTGCATCACGCAGTGCTTCTGTGAAGCTAGGCACTTCAAAATAAAAGTCTACGAGTCATTGCAATTAAATAACTTCATATAAACCTTTCACATTTAAAATGTTTTGAAATTTAAAAATACATTTAAAATAAATACAATTTGAATTTTACTTATATTAGGCCTAACCAAAAATCTTTAAAAGACAGCAAATTTTATGTCATAGTCAAGTTGTTATTTTCTACAGTAGGTTTCCTCCATTTGGCATCGCATTAGATAGTTATTATATTTTAGAGATCTTTCGCTCTTTGTTCATCAAGCAGCTTGAATGGTTGTCGGCACGCAATATAAATGCATTTACTTAGGCTGCCATTAATATCAGTTAAAGCTGTTTATTGTGCTGAGGTCAGCAGTCAAACTGGTCACGCGAACAATTTCGCAATATATCCGTGATGTCACATTCACATATTTTCATGCCAGTTCACACAGTTGTGTGGCAATGAATGACTCGAGACTGAATACTATCGTCATTTTAATGACATGACCCTTGCGATGCGGATATCATCCGAAAGCAAAGACGCTTGTGTTGACCTGATGCTACTGTATTGATCACCGATCGATTATTTGTAGTAATAATAGCGCTCGTGGGTTTATAGGCTCGCTTTCTCATCATGCTTCAGCTAGGAGACGAGCTCACGCTGTTCTCTGTTGTCTTCGTCGTGGTTCTGCTGGGAACCAGGAGCGCCGTCTGGCCCACGGTGCTCACGGCCTCTCTCTACCTCTTCCTGGCGATGTTCCGGTTCCCGCAGGTCCCCTCCAGCCGGGCCAGACAGGTGCTTCGGCCCGCGTCCGGAGCGTCGTCGAGCGGCGCGTCTGCGGTGGCGCACCGCGGTGGAGGACACGACGCCCCCGAGAACACTATCGCTGCTATACGGGCGGTGAGCATCATGCTTCATATTTTAGTCCTTAAATATGTTTTTTCCCCCGTGGCAGTATTAATTTAGCAACTTAAATGTAATTACATTCAGCAATTTAAGCTTATTTATAAAGGCCACACATAAAGTGTTAAAAGCATTACTGTTGATAGTTTTTTTTTAAACAGTGTACATACAGATAATTACATACAGAGACAAAACAAAGCAAAATATTAAGTACATGCAACCAGCCAGTGTAAACAACAACAACAGTACATCTTAAGAAGACACGATGGATGAATAAAGAAATACAGTTTTTATTGCTTTCTGATTAACAGAATTTTAGATAGTTTCCATATACTTGTCTAAGTCAGCTCTGAATAAGAAAAAAGAGGTTTGGAGTCAGTACATTCTTGTTTGTGTAATATGTTCATGTATCTTCTTTTAAGTGGTCAAACAATAATACAACTACTACTAATAATAATACCTTTAAAATAAAAAAGAGGAGAAGCACTTACAAAATAAAATTAAATAAAATTCTGACCAAAATGTTTCTGTATAAGTGGATTAGCAAAACACATGAATGAAGGCTTCTTAAGCAAAAATGAAAAACAAAAACAACCTGCAATTCACGTCAATGTCTGACTTATATTTCCTAAGAAAGGCTTTAGTTGGGTAACATTTGTTAATCAGTTTAAATTTGTTTTGTTTTTTTACTTTATTGGTAAGCAGATACGTATGAAGCACTTTCTCTCAAGGTATATTCTCCACAATATTACTCCAGTATGGTATTACGTAAGGAATTGTCATCTCTCTCTGGAAGACAGCCCTGATCTTACCAGTTTTTTTTTGTTAATCTGCTGCATAATCATTGTGTCAGTTAAGTTCAGAGTATAAGTACATGGCCATGGAAATGTAGCTTGGAACAGAAAAAGACACACCAGAAGGAATGGCATTGAAAACAATAGCATATTCCTCAGCAGATACAGGAATATTATATTTCTGTAAGAAATCACTCTTGATAGGCGTCACATCACTGACAGAAGCGACGTGCGATTCGTGAGCAACTCGTTCTTTTGAGTCAAATCTTGATGAATCTCTTCAACTGTTGTTGTTGCTGGTTGATTGAACAGAGAATAATTTCTTTAAAACACCCGACTCGAGATGAAGCGAAAGCCGAAGAGTGTTGTAATGCAAATATTTTGATATTTAGATTGTTTATAAAACTAAATTTTCATGTATTCATTTAGCAGATGCCTTTTTTAGTGCTAACATTATGCACAGTATACAATGTATAAATTCTATAAAATATATTGCATTTACATATACATCTTATGTATTATTTCTGTGAGCTGAACTGAGAGGCTAAAAACGCAGCATTCAAGAAAGTTTAATTTGTAAAACAAAACAAAAATTGTATCTAGATTTTACATTTTTATTTGTTTATTTATTAATTCCTAAATTACCTCTCGCATTTTAAAAACGCATTCTGTGTGAATGGCCCATTAGCCAAGATAACTTGATAACTGTAAATTGACTTTTTGCCAATGAATGGAGGGGCTTAACCATTTTAAAATCACCATCACATGTTCTTTAAACTCAAAAGCTAATTTCTTGTACCTTTCGCACATTGTGAAAGCATTGCATTAACTTTGGTTTTGTGGTATTATGTCTCACACCAAGCACTGGTTTCTTCCTCTTATAATGACTCTAATTTCAAACCGAAAGGCAAGTGAGAATGGAGCCATGGGTGTGGAGCTGGACCTGGAGTTCACAGCTGATGGGGTTCCCATACTGATGCACGATGAAACCGTGGACCGAACCACGAACGGGTCAGGACCACTGAGCAAGATGCCCTTCTCTGAACTGCGCAAACTGGACGCAGCGGCCAAACACAGATTCAGGTTAGATGGGAAGAAAGAAAAGCCTTGTTTCATGCATAGAGTATAAATAAGCAAGACCAAGTTAAAGACAGCAGGTGGTATGTTTTTGTTGGTTGCGAGCAGCAACCGCTTCCGAGGTGAGAAGGTTCCAACGCTGCAGGAGGCTGTAGAGGAATGCATCAAGCGCCGGTTGACCATCTACTTTGACGTCAAAGGTCATCCAGATGAGGTACCATTAAACTTACTTTGGGCTTTCTTTGAGTCCATTGCTGGTGGGACCGTTGCTGTGCACCACAATCTTGATCCACAGGTTCCTGCTTAGCAATAACTGTATTGGTTTTTGCATAAGGAAATGTTAATGCTTTCTTGTATCTGTTGTCCACAGGCAGCTGTAGCACTGAAAGAATTATTCCGGAAGTATCCAGTGCTCTACAACACAAGCATCGTCTGCTCATTTGAGCCCAAAGTCATCTATAGGGTAACACAAACCAGCCCGACTGCATTTGATGTGATCTGCATTTCTTCATTTTTTGACAATTATACACTAATATAAAGGCTGATGTTCTCCAGATGCGGCAGGCGGATCCTAATGTGGTGACCGCATTGACCCATCGGCCGTGGAGTCTGAGTCAATTTGGCGATGGGACACCACGGTTCTCATCCGCGTGGAAGCACCACTGGATGCAGGTGTTGGATGTGCTCCTGGATTGGGCCCATCATCACCTGCTGTGGAACCTGTGTGGAGTTTCTGCCTTCCTGGTGCAGAAGAACTTCGTCTCGCCGTAAGTCAACATGTCATTGTTGCTATTTTTAGATTATCATTGTGAGGCCATGTCATTATGTGCCTTACATTTACTGTAAGTTGTTTAACACACCTACCACAGGTCCTAAAATAAATTGTGCATGTCTGTCAGCTACAGAAAAGCAACTGCTGCATGTAAGCGCTGAAATGAGTTGTAATAAAAGTGACCACTGTGTGGTAGAGTTTGTGTGGTAGAGCACTGTCTATTATCCCTGACCACTTCTACACAACCCTAAGGGGCCGCTCACACTGAATGCATTTTTCCATTCCTATGAGATTCTTTGTCATTGTTTTGCTAAGTAAATAAATACATGCTAGATGGATGTGTAAGACTCCTGCGCTTGCATTTTGCGTCTTTTGCAGCATCTTGCACATGAACGCTGCATTTTGAAAAAGTTAAAAGAATTTCAACTGTTATATGTAGTGCTGCTCTTCAGTGTCAATTAAAAAAAATGGACCAATCGGAAGACTCTGGAGGCGGGGCAAGCGTGGCAAGGTTTTGAACATGGTTGTACCTGCATGAATGGTCATGTGATGCGTTTTTCGGTTGTGTAGTGTGGATGGAGATCATTTATGAAACACCAGTCTAGACAAGGATCGGTTTCATTTTAAAACACCGTTTTAGAACCAAAATGCACTAGTTTAAGCAGGGCCCAAAAACAGCATAGATTAAGTGCACAAATTGGGATGCACACAATGTCTTGGCAAGTTTACAAGTACCAGTCACATTTGTATTCTGTAAATGTTTTAATTGGGTTTTTTCCTGGTTTTGTTATCTTATTGGTGGGGTTAGATATTGTCAAATACTATTTAAATGGAGTTCTGCAGGAATTACATAATTTTGTAGGCCAACCCTAAAACCAGGAACATCACTTGGTTCTCTTGACAAAAAGCAGTAGAATTTTTCCATTGGTTATTGCAGAAAATATGCTGAGTGGCCATCAAAAGTTAATGATACTTGCACGTTTTGCTCATAATAAATGTTAATCTTTACAAAAGAAAACAGACTTTCTTTCTTGTGAAGCCTAATTACATTTGCCAGAAGTAAATGACGTGACATCCGGCCAAGTTTGGTGACCCATACTTGGAATTTGTGCTCTGCATTTAACACATCCAAAGTGCGCACACACACACACACACACACACACACACACACACACACACACACGGAGCAGTCATTGATGCTGCGGCGCCCGGAGAGCAGTTGGGGGTTTGAGTGCTCAAGTGGTTATTCACTTCTCCCATCAACAATTCCTGCCGGCCCGAGACTCGAACTCACAACCTTTACGAGTCCAACTCTCTAACCATTAGGCCACGACTTCCCACAAAATGCTAAATGTACACTATAAACGAACTACACCATGGTCACATGACTTCAACGTCACCACCATGTTTGAGTTAGAGTAGTTTACAAGAGCACACCTGTTCAGTGTGATGACATTCAATGTCCTTGACAACCTCTGTAGTCCCATTTAGCCATTGTTAGGAATTGCCTCTTTTGAAGAAAAGCCTAAAAACTTAAAAGAAAAATAAGTGTTGTTTTACTGATGTTTTTTTATGTTGTAGAATAAAAAACATTAAAATATCTTGAGCTTCTGTTCATCACAAACCTTACTTCAGGCATTTAGCCAAAAACCTATTTAAAGGCATCCTATTATGCTTTTTCCACTTTTTGAATTTTAGTCAGTGTGTAGAGTGTATGTTTGGGCATAAACCAATCTACAAAGTTACAAATTTCAAAGTCCACTCCAAAGTGAGATATTTCGTTTAAAAAAAAAACAATTTTCAATAACTACAACGAACGGCTCGTTTGGACTACAAAGTTGTTTTCCTGTATTTTTGTTACATCACAAATTGTAAATCCCGCCTACTGAAATTCAAATGGTTGGCTGGTGGGGAGAACTTGGTTGAGCACTGCACGTTTCAAAATAAAAACGCGTGTAGGTGTTTTTATATCACTGTATTTCTGATGTAAACCAACTGTTTTCTGAAAACAGTGGATTTCATTTCATCTTGCATATAAAACCTGGAGCTCTCCCGCTCCAACAGTGCCTCCCGCTGGCAGATAATTAATTTGCATTAAATATGCGGCCACAAATAGTGTAAGTCTGTGGGACTATGGTATAAATAAATTCTACTGTATAACAATTTCACTGCAATTTATATTATAATGTTAGAATTAAAGAACAATAAACATAATACATATTACCATCGCACTTATCTGTATTTATGCCATGGTCTGTCTGAATACTCTATTCTGATTGGCTGGCAGGTGTTGATTAAATTCGTTTAACCGCACAGATAGTTCCAGGTCAGTTTAATCACCGTTCCATATTAATGCGCTTCTTTAATTGATGCACACTAACTAACACGTATCACTCGCTCGCACACACACGGAGAGAGAGAGAGGGGTCGAAGATCGCAGATTGTGCTTGCACACACACATAAACTTGTCAAAGCTTCCCCGCAATTTTTATTACTAAAATAAAACGCTACATTATATTTCCCAGCAAGGTGATAAAATCGCTGTTTTTGAAGTAATTGTTTGTAGAGAGAGATGCGCCGACTCAGCAAGCAGGTACATACAACTGTCATCTCTCTCTCTCTCGCTCAATCAATCGACAATGAATTAATACATGCTATAATTTATTCAAATAAATGTGGTCTTACCGCACTATTTCATCTCTGTGTCTGATTTGAAGCTGGCAGAATGCAAGAAATGACGAAAATAACCGTCATTTTTACCCTTCCGGTCAAATAATGCGCTGCAAAGAGCAATACTAGTTTTTACTTGTCTATAACTTGGTAAATGCCCATGGAATAAGCGGAATAATCAACGGCTAGCTGTGCATTAAACGATTTGAATGCATTTCGCAGAGGCAACCTCCGCTGCGCGTCGGGTGGTTCTTTGCCTCCACGTCGTGGATTCAAATCTTTTAATGCACAGCTAGCCGTTGATTATCCCTTACATGGATACAGTTATTTTTAAGCTGTTGTTGACATCCTATCAAAAACGAGATTTAGCCAAAAAAAAAACAATAAAATTACAACTTTAATATGTCTTGCAATATCCTTGCGTGCAAAGGTTCTGCGCACTGACACGCTGTCTAAGCTGTTCACCAATCTCAACGCACTGGGACAGCTAACCAATCACAACACATTTCATTTTTCGAAAGGCGGGCCTTCATCAAACCCGGAACTAATAGATTCTAATAGAGTTTGTGTCAGACTGGGGAGAAATGTATTGTAATGTCAATTATGTGAAAAATAATGTGATTTTCGAATCACCAAGCATGAGAGCATGTTCTAGAACACCCCCAAAACAAAATCAAGACTTTGTAAAAGAGCATAATAGGACCCTTTTTAAAAAAAAACATTGACTTTAGGACAATGGAACGGGAAGTGCTAAAATGCTAATCCGTTTCTGCGTTTTACAACTAATTCCTGCTGCACTCTATATAATAAATGCATTTTTGTTGAGAAACAAAAGTCAAGAGCAAGTATAATGTCAAAGACTATACTCTTTGATAATGTATGAGTATAAGAACATTCAAAGCTGATCTAATCATCGGCGCCATCCACAGTATAGGAGTGCGTACTGCACTTTAAATGCTCTCTGTTTTTTCTCTAGGGACTATGTGCAGTACTGGGCAGCCCGAGGCATAGAGGTGGTGGGCTGGACGGTGAACACGGCTGTGGAGAAGCAATACTACCAGCAACTACTGAAGATCAACTACATCACCGACAGTCTCGTAGAGGACTGTGAACCTCACTACTGAAACGCCACATTGTACAATCACTAGTTAAGGCCTTTAATATTACATTCAAGTAACTAAACTGTTCTGCTTCACTCAAGATATTGAAGTATGTGACTGTAATGAATTGCTCTGATTTAGGCAGCATGCTGTAAAGACTTGAAATTTACAGGGTAACCGAGTGCTCTCATTGTGCGAAATTTATAATACAGGAGATGTAAATATCAGTGTTCGAATGTACTGTACACACCCACTCAGGTGAGCCAATTTGACAATATAGATATCATGTCATAAATTTATTTCCATTTTAATGGCATTTTTCATTGAAGAAAGACATTTTTGAGGAAAGTAAGGGGAATGTATTCAGTGAACCTGCTACTTTTTTACTGCTACTCCTGCAGGAACAGAGCATTGGAAAAATTGCATTGCTAAACTATTTAGACTAATGTACAGCTTTTCTCTCATTCGTGAAATTAGTTGTGTATTCTTTGCTCTTTCATGTTTAAAAGTCTGGTATTGGTGGCTAATGAACAGGTTATATTTAAAAACGACATTCTTTAGTTATACCTACTTTAAAAGGGGTCGAGAAATGTATAATATAGGTCTTGATCTGAGGTAAGATCTCGGGCAGCTATCAAACGCCAACCTCACGTTGGATACATAAATACTAATTCAGGATTACTTCAAAAAGTGACGTTTCTGTTTTCTCTGGTGGCAATACTTAAATAAAACGATTACATTCTTAATTAACAGCCATTTTGTCCCAGTAGTTGCATTTCAAGGACTGTTTGTTGTACTACAGTTGTTGTGTAACTATCACTTCAGACTTTTTCTCACTCTTTTTCTTATATTAAATCCTATTCGTTTAAAAGGTGAAGGTGTAACCTCAGTACTTGCATCATCGCAGATTTGCGAGATTAACCGTATGGTTTGACCCACACAAACTGTTAATGTGTACCAAGTAAAGCCTGGCCGGTTCCCACGTGATGCGTCAAGCGCGTAGCAGCTGCGCACATTTACGCAACAGGTGGTCTTTAATGCGCGCTCGGCTTACTGTACACTTTAATCAGTTTAATGTTTGCGGACATGAAGAAACAGATGTTAAGATTTTACACAAGAGCGCGTGGTGCCCGGAGCGCACACAATTCAGTGTTGCAAACATAGCAATTGTGTTGCTAGATTTAGACTTCCCTAGCAACCTTTTCTTCATAAAAACACCTAGCAACAATTTAGCTATTTTTAAAATATATTAGGCAACTTTTAGCCACCGTGACTGTAAACTATAAAAAAGGCACACATTTTCCCTCTAAATTACACAAAAAGAGGAAATCAAAGTTGTCTACACATATCACACGGTTTAAGTTGTTAGTTGCAGCTGTTTAATATTAATTGTTCATTTATGATAACACCTTTTTAATAGTTTGTACCTGTACTTGTTGATCTGTTAAAAAAATATGTAGAAAAAAAGCTACAGGTAATTTTCTGCCATGACATTATCCGTTAAATTGTTACCTGAAAACACAAAATACAATGTGTCATTTTAAATTCAGGAAAAAAATCTATACAGAAAAATGTTTTCAAATTAATAATACATTGTGCCATATTTTACAGTTTTCTGAAAGTGTAGCAAACAACACGCTGCTTACAAATATAATTGTTCATAATGTGTATTAATAATAAAACGTAGGCTATACAATCGTCTGCTAAATGACTAAATTTAAAATACAGTTTACATTTTCAATAATTCATTGTATTTCAAAATAAATATTTACGTAATTTTTTTTTATTTTTTTCTAAATTAACATTTCACATCGTATTCATAATCATATTTTTGCTGAGATTTCAGTAGCCTAATCAGGGGCCTGTATCATAAAACAAGTTTACCAAATAAGACCGGTTTAATTTGACTTAGTCTGCCCTATTGTCCACTGATTTGGTTAAAATTAAGGCAGACTAACTGAAATAAGCCTGTCTTGTTTGGTAAACTTGTTTTATGAAACAGCCCCAGATGTGTATCCTCTGCAGTGTTGCGTTGTGATTACACAATGACGTCACCGCGCAATGACATCACAACGTCACTTACATTTAACATGTAGTCATTTAGTAGCAGACGCTCTTATCCAAAGCAACTGCCTTTAGTAACATTCCCTGGAAATGAGCTGGCAGCACTGCGCACATCTCCGCAGCTTGACTTTATCATTATCGCGCGGTCGTTTATCATCAGTTGTATCATGTTCGGCGGCGTAATGAAACCCGTGTTCAGATGGTACACAGAGCCGGTGTCCACATGGTGACTGGGTGAAAGGTGACCCCGGGTGTGCGTCGCGGAGGCGTGGCGTGACGTCACGGAGGAAGGTTGCGATCTGAACGTCCGAAATTAAAGCAACAGTCCAGAACCAACCCAGAGCTCAGAAGTTTCCCAGCGAAGCACCCCGACGCGCAACCACGCTCTTAACCTTGACTGACCTCATATACGAGCAAAGACACGGCGCTTAAGTCCCCTAGCTGCGAGCGTCTGCACGGCAGATTTGGGATCAGGTTCGCCGCTCATTTCCACGGTGGCTGCGTCAAGAGAGCTCCGTCCTGAAGCGTTTTCTGGCGTGCATATAACCGTGACACTCGCGTGGATCCATCGTGCCGCAGGGGTTCCTCAGAAACCGTCTCTCACATGATGTACACAATAACCAGAGGTCCCAGCAAACTTGTTACACAACGGAGAACAGGTACAATCTCACCAGCAAGCAGCATGCATGACGTTCCATTTCAGGGCACGGTGCATCATGTATTTAGCGCTATTATAGTAGATATTCAAGAATATACCACGTGCTTCTATTTAATATGATTCTTGGCGTTACGTATGAAATTTTTTTTTTCTTGCAGGCCCTACGCAACAGATTGAGAGCAAAGCGAACGACCTGAAACCGAAGCAAAGCCACTGGCTTCTATCAGAGTGAGTGATAGTACATTTACATATAACGCCTGAGCTCCAATTTATCTTTTCACGTGAGTTTGGTCCCTGAGGGGAAACTTAAACATTATTTAACTGCGCCTTTAAAAACGCCCCTGCGTCCCCGTCTCGTATGTAAGCTTAGCACACTTAAAAGTGTACGTAGCGAACAAGTTGGACTCGTTCGTAAACCAGGACGTCCAGTTTTTACGCGTTTACCGAAGTCGCTTGTGGTGTTTCTTGCGCCGTGTGACCTTGCGAGTGTAGCGCGTGCGCGTGGATTGTCGGCGTGTTTGAAGATTGCGTCGCGATTGTATTCGTTTTCATTCCTGTATAACGTTATATAGGTTAATAACTAATCTTTTGGGGTTATATTATAATGCGAACACATGCTTGTCACACCCCCCTTATATACTGCCTCAAGGACGTTATATACTCCCACAAGGCTGGAGAGCGTGTCGCGGAACATTTTACGACAGGCTGTCATTCGCGTATTTGATTTGTCGCTTGTCATGCTGACATAACCTTATTAAACAAACGGGTTTCATAACGCGTCGCTGTTACTATAGAAACGACGTCGTGTAAGGGAGGAAGTAACGTTATTTGGAATTAAAGGAACAGTTCACCCATAAATTCGCGTTTAGAATCCTGTATGAATATTTTTTATGTTAAAGAATGTACTCTTTTCCACAATGCATGTGATTTTTTTTATGAATATACAATTCCTTTATTTAAATGTAAATTATGCAAATGAGCGATGAATGCACTGTAAAAAGGAGTATGAATTAAAGGAGACCAAATGTAAACAAAAGCATTACTGAAAACCCATATTGATCTATTGTTTGTAGTTTACCAGCGCCTAAGATTGTATTTCACCGGCTGAACGGAAAGCGGTTCCACAGATCAACCTCTCCAAAAGCTGAAAATACTACTGAAGGATTCACCCTTGCACACGAGGAAAATGTTCGGTTTGTTTATGAGGGTGAGTTCATTTTCCAGAGCACCAGTATCGTTTTATCCTTCACTAAGACCTCGAGGAGGGCCAAGGTTGCTGCAAGTAGTTGCCATGATCTGTGAAGAGCGACCAACTGGATTCAAGGCTCTCAAGTAACTTGACGTTGTTGCAACTTGTCTGATTCTTTATTAAAGTTGCAAGAGTTTAATCATGTACAAACTAAAGTTGTGACTGACTAGGGTTCAGACTCTCATAAATGTACTTAGGGAGGTAAGTTCCCCAGTTTGTGTGAAAAGGGCCAGTTCTTATCTTCAGGAGGAGGGTGTTTGTGTGCAGGCCAGGCTCCACCCTCTAGCGGCTGATGCAATGGTCCTCAAGGGCAGTTTTCACGCTCTTTGTACAATGACAGGCTAGTCAAACTGAGGCTTAATGTTTTCTAAAACTGCTTCACAGTCAGTAGAAGAGAGCTGTGCGATCCAGGAAAATCTCTCAACCGGTTTAGGGAGTGTAAAGGAAGCAATTCGAATTGGTAGAAGCTGTCCAAATGTTTTTAGCTGCCAATGAGATGATTTTCTAGATCTAAACTGTTCTTTTGTTGTGATGCATCGCATTGGTTTTCACAATTAGTATTTTGGGATACAATGCAAATTCGGACATGACATGTTTGTATACTGCTCTATTAATTTTTCATCACTGAATGAAGGATTTTAAAAGACATTCAGATACAGACTTGTTCACAAACGAATCGTTCAGGCTTCACAAGAAGCCATTCATTGAAAAGAATCAACTCAAATGAATGATTCACTAACAACTTACCATGTCTTGCAAATTTTTATCGACACGACAGCAATATATAAAGAGCTTTTGCAGATTTTATGAATCTAAAATGTAAGACTTTATCCAAGAGCCTTTTAAGAAATAAAGTAAAGGGAGCATAATACGTCTGAATGTAAATGTCCAGAAAGCACAATATATTAGCAACACTAACATTTGAAAAGCAGCTTCCCACAGATTTCCATTACTTTCTTTTTACTCACTTTATAAAAAAAGCACATTTATGGTATAACAATAACAAACTGTATCTTCTAATGACACACAATAGCAAGACTTGTTTTATGATAAACTGATCAAGTTATTTTGTTTTTGCAATGCATGCAACATGAATTTTAGACTTTATGCTCTAATTTAAAACCTTTTTAAGGCCCAAATTTGTGGAACACTGAATTAAAACCCATAGAAACCATGATATTGCTACTTGAGCAAAGCATAACAAACTAGTTAAATGTGTATTATGTATTTTGACTGTATATATAATTAGTAATTTTATACTGATACAATATCATATGATTGCAGCTTGGCAAGAGGTGGAACAGAAGCTCGGAGAGGGATCCCAGCCGGGGAACGGGAAAGGCCCGGTCCAGTACGCGGAGAGAAGCCCCAATCCCAGCTTGAAGAGTCAGTCTGGGACTTCTGTCCCATTTACTTTCTTTAAGAGCTGAAGAGACCTGATGCCTCTTCTGTCTTTAGGATACACAAATTCAAATTATGCATGTCAAAATAAAAATGTCATTTCCTCACCCTCATGCCATTCCAATGCGTTTCTCGATCTGGTCTGAAGAAAAGCTGCTTCCACACTACAAAAGAAAGAAAACAAGTCCATATATTTCGTGTGCTGTTGTTTAATTCAAATATGATGCGATGTCAGAGAGCTCACCCAGGGTCTGTTTTTCAGATTTTGTACCTATTGATCTCGAGGAGTGGTGGGCCCAGCGTTTCCTGGCAAACATTGCCAACCTGTCATGACAGGTGCATGATGGGGCATGAGGCGACGTGGCTGACCGGTCCAGATTGACTCTCCTGATGAGCTCAGGTGATCATGCGAGAAATTTGCACACAGTATGAATTCAGCCCTTCCTGTGGAACTGTTTGCCCAGCCGGACTCAGACTCTCTCTCATGCACACGGAAGAAGATCAGAGATTTTTCTTCTGCTTTTCTCTCTTTGTTAGAATGTGAGGTGTATGTTTTTCTCGGCAGATCTTTACAAAAAAGTTGTTATAAAACAAAAAAAGTCCAGTAAAAGTTTTTCAAGACACCTTTGGTATGTGATTTTGTTCAGTATTGGTCACATTTTGATAGTATTGGGTACAAAGATATTTATGGGTCTTATTTTCCTGTATTATTATTTTATCGTTTTTAACTTAAAATTCATAATTTTTGCATTGTGATTTAAAAAAATAAGTAATTAAATGAAAAAATTCTTAGTGATATAAAATAATTTCTGGATACATAGAATTATAAATGTGACCCTGGACCACAAAACCAGTCTTAAGTGTCAATGTTTAAAAATCTAGATTTATACATAAGCTGAAAGCTGACTAAATAAGTTTTCCATTGAATGGTTTGTTTGTTATGATATTACATATTTGAATGAGATGTAACTATTTGAAAAACTGAAATCTGAAGGTGCAAAAAAATCTAAATATTGAGAAAATCGCCTTTAAAGTTGTCCAAATGAAGTTCTAAGCAGTGCATAGTACTAATAAAAAAAATTAGTTTTGATAGATCTACATGGAATATTATGTTTACTTAATTTTCTAATGATTTTTGGCATAAAAGAAAAATCAATCATTTTGACACATACAGTGTATTTTTGGCTATTGCTATAAACATACCCCAGCGACTTAAGACTGGTTTTGGTGTCCAGGGTCTCATATTGTTATACATTACAGGCTAATGTTATTTGTGTGAAATATACTTGTCTGTCATGAAAAAAATAGTCAATGCAAAGTTTTTTCAATATTAATTTTATTCATGAAAAATTAATTGACTGCACATTTATTGACCGTTTTCATAACTTTTTTTTTTGGCAAGGAGTTTTTTTGAGGGGCACATTTTGTTAAAAGAAAAAAACAACCATAAAACAGCTTAAAATGAACCTATCCTTGTATACAAACATGTGACATTTACATTTAGAAATGTCTTTTAATTACATTATCCAGACATTAAATTAAATGAATTAAAAACATTCTATTTTCATTTCAAACATTGTACAAAAAAAATAAATGAATCTGAAACTGATATAAAAAATAAATAAAAATGCATTTTAGTTTCAATCCTGTCACTGGAATAGTGGAACACTACCTGTGTCAGACATTTGTTTAGTTGAAAGATGAAAAACATTATTGTCCTTAAACAGCTTATTCTTAAAATCACATAGCTTTACCACATTATTTTATTTCAGCCCTCATGATACTCCTCCATTGGGCTTAGCCGCTTTTTTCCTTCCTCTTCCAGCTGCAACACCACTGGTTGTCGTTTTCACACGTCGTTTCCTGCGGGAAGATGCATTCTGGCCCTGTTTGGCCGTACTGAAAGTAATGCACTGAGAGTCCAGGAATTCTATTAGTTTAGCAGCACCTAACCTGATGCCCGCTGCTTTCAAGCTGGACCGCAGCTCCGCCAGGGAGAGAGGCTGGTACTGCAGCACTCGCGTGTACAGCTTGGGGTCAGATAGGATGAACTGACGAACTGCAAGGATTTTGTCCTTCTCACACACAACAGCCTGAGACGTCGTGATGCCCTCGCTGTCCGAGTCGTCGTCTTCAGACACACACAGCTCTGGGTTCGACCTGAGAAGAAGAAATGGGTTGAACTAAGTTTCCTTGTAGTATTAATTATGTATACAGTCGTGTAAGAGCTGTACCTGTCAGACTCCGCAGTGGAGGATGTATTTGAGTTTTGAGAGGCTGATAAAAGCTCATCATCTTCACCTGGCAGCAGTTTCATGGGTGAGACAACAGGGGGCGCTGTAGGCGGCTTAAAGGAGAGCGGAGCAGGCTTGGAGTTAGATGCATTCGGGGGGCGTTGGGGTCCAGAGGTCTCCTCCTCTGACTCTGAGCTCTGCAGCTGGTGGGTGTATTGATGGATCTCTTTCAGCTTCAGAACCATCTGCTTCTTGGGCAGCGGACGCACGCCGAACCTGGACAAAAAAAATGTTTTGCAGCTCTGTTTCTGAATGTGTTTCTTTAGATTTGTGACGCAAGAGTAAAGGGGTTTGCACACCGAACGAGAAGCACAGCGCTGTGTCGCGTCGCGCCATGTCTTTAAAATTTGAACACATTGTTTTCTATGTGTGTATGCACACCGGCGGCATCATTCGGCGTCTGTCCGCAGAGCCCAGCAAAGACTCAGGACGCTGTTCAAATTCCTGCCGCACCACAAAGCGCCATCTGCACTGTTTTATATTAAATAACATCATATTTGTCTCAAACCGATGTTAATGTTAATACATTATACCAAGATACCACTGCTGCAAAACTCTGTATACATTAGTTTTACAGCTTGAATAAAATGTAAACATATAGAATTAAATGTATGTAACAATTGATTACATTCACTGTCGTCGGTTGCTACCTACTGGATATACCAGGACACAACCGTTACAAAACACTTCAGGTAATTTATTAGTATAGAATGTGCATGTTTGGTGATACCTCGCGATACCTCGAGTTATCCTAGACGTGGCGCTGGGTGGCACTGCGCTTCTCATTCGGTGTGCGACCCCCCTTTAAGGTCATTGCACACAGAATCAGAAATATTTGTGTTTTTCAGTTTTTTTCGTATTCCTTATCCTTTCCTATCAAAATGTATGCTACGGATTAAGAAATTAATAATTAAGAAAACATGATACTTAATGCCTACAACAGAAAACGACCAGACCTAAGGGATCAAATATAAAATGTGCAAAGTAAATTAACATTTTCTGTAATGTGATAAATCACATTCTTATAACTGTAATGCAGTGACGTTTGATAAATGTTAAAATCACTGCACGCAATTAAAAACATTTCTTACATTAAAGCAAACATTTTACAAAGTTAACATTATAAAATAATTGATAGATTAACTCAAATGAAGACAAAGCACTTGGACAAAAAAAATTATAAAACGTAAGATCTTACTTTGCTAATGAAATAATTTCTGTAACAGTGACCCCCGTTAGTTAAAAGTCATTGCAAAGGTAGTTTTAGATTCTAGGTTTGTTATTGTGCTATGCAATGGCCTTAAAAAATGTTTTAAACATTATAATGCCTATATATTCTTTTTATGCTTACCTGTTGAGTTTGTTTTTGAGATCTGGTGTGTCCATATCAGAAAAGCCTGGCATGGGGGTGATGGGCACCAGCGGTCCTTTATTCTTCTTTCTGCAAACAACTGTGAAGAAAAAGTTAAAGTTGATTTTAAGAAGGTTTTCTAAAACAAAAAGGTCTTTTCTGCAGGTCTCTAAATGCAATGCATAATTAACAGACCTAGAGTTTTGGGCTACTGGAAAACATAATTGACATACCAACTTGTCTTACCTGGAGTCTTTAGTTCGGCAACTCTCTTGGCAGAGGGAGCTGTCAATCTCTGAGAAAGAGGAAGGGAAGCCACCTCCTCTTCTTCCCAATCATTCCACATGCCAGGATCAAGTAGGCTGTGATTAAATGGACCTGGACTTGGATCAGGAGTTTTGGGACAAGCTCCAGATGCAAGAGGAGACGTGGACGTTGGTCCCTTCCCCTGGAGACCTGGCGGACTGACTGTACCTCTGCTGCTGTCAAGCCGTAGACTAAAGCGGGGCTTTTGGCTTCCAACTCCTCCATCCAAACCCCAAGAGTCATCAAACGCTATGGGAGGTTCGTCCATGCCACAAAATGAGTTTTCCGCAATATCCACCAATTCTTCATCACTTTGATTTGGATTCTCTTCCAATTCCATTCGCTCTACCCCATCGTTGTTACTCTTTCTTGATCTTTCTGGATGACTGCAGCTTTGAAAGTTTGAGGACGGACTGGAGCATCCCTGCTCAGGAGAGCTACTCTGCTTCTTCTCAGGTGTCTTACTAGGGGAAGAAGAACTCAGTTGTAGAGACACGAAGCCACATTTTTCCTGACTACTGAAGAATCTTGAATTACCGCTACTATCCCTGAGCCGATCCTCACAGTCATCAAAAACAGGGGAGTCAAACGGGATCTGACGTTGTAAGGAAGAGTCTGAATGGAGAGGAGTGCCACTTGAGGGCTTGGAGACACCCTGGGTTGGATGTCCCTTGATGCTGCGAATGTAGGATCCATCAAAAACATCTGTAGAAGGAACCTGAGACAGTCTTAGATGGTGAAGTGTTCTCCGGTAACCTGGAGAGCGATCCGTATCAGAGCTACAATGTTCTTTAGAGGGAATCCGATTTGATTTGGGCAATTCAGACAAGGGTACAGATTTCCCTTTTATGCAGTTGCTGCTGGAAGAATCAAAGCTAGCAGGTTTCAAACCACTTGAGACAGAGGAAGAATAGGACGATGACTTGGGGAAGAGTTGGGTTTGGCGCATGCTAATGCAGGTCTGGGTAGAGCTACAGCGCGTGGATGGTACTGGAGTGCCAGGAATCAGCCAGGAAACCTCGGCAGAGCCATCAAACATGCTTTCATTCGCAATCCCAGGGCTACAGTGCTCTGATCGGTCAGATCTGGCTTCTGTATCAGTCGACACCGGTTTGGAAGCATCTACCCGTTTGCTGACATGGCCTTGGGATCCAGATTCTTTGAAACTGCTCTCTGTGACTTTGGAGCTTGTGGACGTCTGAAGAGGTTCTGGGGGGGATTCGAAAGGAGACTGAGGAGTCAAAGCACGCTTAGTGGTTGCAGCAATATGGCCACTGTCTACATCCGTTTCATCACCAGAATCTGAGAGAACAATGAGCTCAACCTGTTTGCTTTGAGATTGTGGAGGGGAAGCAGGGTTTACGATTTTCTGGCATACTGAATTGTCTTTTGTTAGAGGAGATTTACCTGTATGTTCACCCTCATGAGGAACAGGAGACACTCCAGGCATGGGGAAGTTAGTCTCACCTGACACACCTGAGCTTGGTGGAGGGCTTATAGACAGGTCAATCACCTCATTAAAACATGAAGGGCAAAACGGGGCGGGTGCGTTTTGCTGTGGTGTGTGCGATGGCTTGTAACGTTGTTGCTGAGAGCAGGATGCTGGCGTTTGTGATGGTTCCATGTATTCCCCTTCAGATTGGGAGAATAAACAGTCATAGCTCTTGTCTAGACTGGCCTCCAGGTCTCTGTTTTCATCTAATTCTGAAATCAAACAAACTCTCTCAGTCTCCAAATTGGGGTTTTTAAGGGTTTCTTCTGTTGGACTTGTTACCATGGCAGCCTCCATCCCATCCACGACTTGTTTGTTACTATGGCAACTGCCAGCAGATTTCTCTAAGAGGGATTCTGTCTTGTTCCGGTCTTCTGTCTCATCCGTCTTCTCGTTTCCGAGGGATGTATTTGCATCTCCTTCCTCTTCCTCGGTCTCGGTCGCAGCCTCCAACATTGTCTCCATCTTCCTTTGTGTCGCAGCAAAATCATAAATCTCGTCAAGCTCTTCCTCATCCACCCGATCTTCTTTTTCTCCATCTTCTCTCTCTTGCTCCTCTTCCATGTCTCTTTCCTCTGGGGCAGACTCTTTGAAATCATCCTCTTCTTCGCTATCCCTGTGCTGCCACATTGATTGGAGGAGCTCCAAGAAGTTGCTTTCTGCCAAGTTCTGGTCTTTTAGGTCCCCGAAAAGAGGCTCGGGTACTGGAAATATGCCTTCAGAGTCATCTCTTAGGTTTTCCTCCACACTTCCAGAATATTCCTCACATTGCTGCTGCAGCTCAGCCAAACCAAACCTGAAATATAACACATATTTACTAACTTAGAATCAATGTATATCTAGTGGGGTTGGGAAATAGTGGTGTAACGGTACATAAGCATGGGGGGGGCAAAACATAAAATTGCTTCCAAACAGTGGTTTACAGAACAAATTGTTTTTTCTTTAAATAAATTCAATTATAATTTCAATTTTCTTAGGGTTAATAATTTGCCTTAGGTTATGCTCTAAACTACAGGTAGCCCTTTTACACTACTAAAATTACAATTAACAACAGAGCCAAAACTTAAATTCAATTAGGGCTGCAGCTAAAGATAATTTTTATTGTCGACTAATCTATCAATAATTTTTTCAATTAGTCGACTAATCTATCAATAATTTTTTCAATTAGTCGACTAATCTATTGATTATTTTTCTATTTATCTATTTATAATTTTCTTATCAGTTTATGAATTATTTAGTTAAACTATCAATAAATAATAACAGTAACTTATGCTATTAATCTTACATTTTAGTTCAATGTTTTCTCATAATTCATACTTTACAAAAAACTAATAATAACAACAATAATAAATAAGAAAAGAGAGAAAAATAAATAAATAATAACAATACATAATTAATAAAAAATAACAAGAAAGCAAGGAAGCAAGACATAAATTATAATAATGAAAGAAAGAAAGAGAATTACAGAGCAATGATATACAGTCAATAGAAATGCACATTATGGTGGCATTCAGTTATTGTTTGGGACTGACAGCATTAGGGCTGCCGCGATTCATCATGACTTGTCGATTTGTAAAAATCGTCGACTTCATTTTGCTCGCTTCGACTAAGCGGAAAAATACCGGAAGTGGCGCATTTCACGGACGAGAATGCAAAAAACATTATTAGACTGTTTTCCAAGGCTGCATGATATATTAAACCCATAAATAAGCATACTTGTGAATTTACAAACGCAATTATTTAATGAAACAATTATATGCGATGCAGTTCTAACACAGTATGCGCTTTAATTATTTAGATGGATGCAGGTTAAGTGCGTGCCTCACACAGCGGCTCCTTTCACAGTAGTTCCACAGAAACTTCTCATTTACATGTGGAGCGTCTCAAACTCCATCTCTGCAAGTCTGCATGTTGTTGTGAGTTTGGGTTTATTATAACGTTCCTCTGGCAACGCAACGTGTGCCATTTCATCAGATTTGTAAGGTAAATCATTTATAAACCCAAGCAAACAGGAGAATACATCGCAATTTCAAAATAAAAGCTCAAACACTCACTATGAGTTTGCACGTTTTGATGTCCACATATTCTAATTACAGCGGCTCTAGTATTTCTGTCCTAAAGAAATGGCCAAATATTAAATATTAAGTGGACGTTTGAATTAAATGGTGCTTGGTCAATATTAAACAAGGATTAGATCGCACAGTAATGTGTAGAAATAATTATCAGGCGGCCAGCAGGCCTTTGTTTTTGCAGGCCTTTGTTGTCATGTGTAATGAACATTAGCTCTATTGTTTATTATGCATTATGTATTTTAAGTTTTGTTCAATAAATCCATGATTTCTTGCTTATGATTTGCTTTATTTGAACTAATTATTATTTCATCATTGCTATTATATATGTATTTAAAGTTATTTTAAAAGCTGTTGTTCACTTACGTATATTTTTATTACCACCAAAAACATAATTATAATTTTATTTCCAAATTCATTTTTTTTCATTTTTCTATACTCTGTTTTAATGGATACATTAAATTGTATTAATAAAAAAGCCTGTCTAATTAATTGAGTTTTACAGTTTTATCTTTACTAAATTATGTTTTCCATTATTTTCTGGATTCCATTTTAATGGTTCCATTAAATTTTAATAATCAAAAGCATCTCCAATTAATTGATTTTATATTTTAAAAAAGTTAAATTTTATTATATATATATATATATATATATAGAGTTTAATATATATATATATATATATATATATATATATATATATATATATATAGAGTTTAATATATATATATATATAGTTTAATATATATATATATATATATTAAATACTGCAAATTGACATTTTTCACCTAAATAAATTCTGGTAAATAATATCTCTGGTAAATTAGTAACAATACAACGAAGTTCCACTCAGTGGTTAACACAGTGGTTAAACCAAGGCTGAAAAGTTTCGGTACAAATGTGTGTACCTTTAACACCCCTATTGGGAAATAATTGTAGTATTTGAACCACATCATAAGAATCATCACACTGACCTATTGGCAAGCTCCTGTATGTGGGGTAGCAGTGTGTGTGTCAGAGGACAGCGTGCTGTATAAAGATACAGCAGAAGGGCCAGTACTGCCTCCCCAAGCACATTACCCAACAGCACCCTCCGAGAGATAGGCATACCCTCCTCCTGAACACCAAAACCTGAGTCATGAACCTACAAACACATGGTAACAGCTTGTTTATTCGTCTGTACTTCTTGATTATTAGTTTATGCTTGTGGTATCAGCGCTAGAGATACACTTACCATGCTGGCCAGCAGGGGGCATCGTGTATAAAGCATAAACGAGTGCGTGAAGAAAACGTCCCCACTGTCCACCTGAAACTGCACATCACTGAGTTGAGGGTTGTTCACCATGCTGCTCAGATCTGATGCTAGCTTCGAAACGTACACCTGAAAAACACAAAAATGAACATCTAATCATTCCAATGAATTCATATCCAATCACAACTGAGTACAAATGGATACAACTGAAGGAAATTCTTACTGGGGTTTTCTTGGGCGTCTTGTTGTCATTTGTCTCTGGAACAAAACCACTTGAGGGAAGATCATTCACAGCATTGTCTTTAACTAAAGAACATAGGACAGTGTGAGCCTGATAATAATAATAATAAAAAAAGATGTCTTCCAGTGACAGAATACCAATATTACCTGACTTGTACCCTGCGGCCGTGTACGTTGTGTATCCATACTGGGTAAGGGTCATGCCTTCCTCTGCCAGCTCCATCAGGTCCTGCAGAGCCTGGGTGCCTGGTGTACCCGAACAAGGGGTGAGAGGACGGGTAGCCTGGTGTTGTGCTGGGCTCTGATCTGAAAGCTTTTCCTGGACTGAATCAGCCTCAGCTGGAAATGTCTTTACTGGAGTTACTTCAAGAGACTTGACCTTTTCTCTCTGAAGTAATAATGTAAAAAGACAACGCATCAGCACCAACAACATCTGGGTAACTTTCACTTCTATGAAACAAAATATTTAGTGAGAAAGACATAAACCTTCTATTCATCAAAGAATTCTGAGGAATAAAACGTATCACACTGAAGACTGGAGTAATGGCTGCTGAACATTCAGCTTTGCATTGCGTAAATAAATTATATTTTAACATTTGTTTATTTAGTTATTTTTTTGTAAAATGTTAATGATATTTTACAATGATTACTGTTTTTGATTAAATGAAGACAGCCTTGGTAAGCATACGAAACGTCTTAAAATATTTTCTGACAATAATTTTTGATGGACCCAACTGAAAACATTGGCAGGGAAAGTAAAAATCTGAAATTCTTACTGTTGTGGCCAATAAGACGCACACTGTGCGATTTTTAATAGTCCTTTACGGCGTATTTAAGAAGAATAATGTAGCACTAAACACCCAAATGAAAACAGTGGCGCAAGTGGTGTTTATCATAGCAAAGGCAACATATCAGATGAATTCCGTGAGCGGAGGACGACAGCGCAGGAGTTTGTGGCACTTAGAAGAAAGCTTATTGTAAAGTTTTGCAGCTGTGTTGATTCAGGAAGTGTGCTACCAGGATGGTGTGTCCATTAAAACACCTAAGCCAGTAATCAATCCATGATCTTTATTTCAAGCTGCAGCATTAGAACCAACTATAGAGTTGTATGGTTTCTATAACAAACAATAAGAATAAACATCTTAAATTAACAGTATAACAATTTAAACAGTGAAATACAAAAATATACCCAAACAAACATAACTTTAGGAATTAACATTACACAAATTCAAAAGGGATAAACTTACTAAGTCAGGAACACATCAACTCTACAGAAAGTCTCTCTCCATGAGAGTAGGAAAGGGAAAGACTGCTTCAGTGGTACGAACACAAACAAAGGCAGCCTAATATTCATTCAGTGCACCTGAGGAGACTTAGCTCCACCCATGGATAACTATGTCATGTGACCTCATTTGAATTCTCAACAGCCGCCCCCAAATATGTAAACATATTTGTCCCCTAGAGAATTCCGTGAATCAATTCAACTATCAGAACACTGATCAAGCACCACCAGACGACTAACTGGACGCATATAGTATTTTCCTTCAATGAGGACTTCCACAACCCTTATTCTGCCATCTGGAGATGGCAAGATCTTTGTGACAGTTCCTATTGGCCAAAGTCCCCGTGGGAGGTGAGGGTCAACTACCATAACTACAGCGTCACGTAAAATCGAAGTACCATCCTGTCTCCACTTCTGACGACCTTGAAGAGACGGAAGATAATCCTTGATAAAACTTGACCAAAATCTATCAGCTATGACTTGGCTATGTTTCCATTTTCTACGTGAAAGAAGTTCTGAATCAGCATACAATACTTGAGGAAGGGAAGCATCTCGCCGCCCCATTAACAGTATATTAGGAGTTATGGGATCGGGATCAGAGATGTTAGATGACACATATCCCAAAGGTTTAGAGTTCAACATCTCTTCCACTTCGACCAGAACCGTATATAGAACTTCCTCTGAAAGCACTTGTGTACCCAATGTTGTTCGTAAGGCTGCCTTAATGGATCTGACATCTCTCTCCCAACAACCTCCAAAATGCGGAGAACAATGGAGGTTTAAAGTTGAATCGAATCTGCTGCTTGGAAAGTAATTCCTGAAGGGCAGGGCTAAGTTGATCAAAGGACTCTCTGAGCTCTCGCTCTCCTCCACGGAAATTAGTTCCTTGATCTGATATAAGTTCATAAGGCTGACCTCTACGAGCTATGAAACGTCGTAGAGCTAAGAGGAAATGATCTGTATCCAAACTGGAGAGAAGCTCAAGATGAACACATCGTGTTGTTTGACATTTGAAAAGAAGACCCCACCGTTTCTCATGTCTTCGACCTACACTAACATTAAATGGACCAAAGCAGTCCATTCCTGTTGACCAAAATGGAGGCTTATAGAGGCGTAATCTAGAGGGAGGAAGTTCAGCCATCCTAGGAACTGAAGGGGAACCTTTCCATCTCCGACAGTCACGACATAATCGTTGAACTGACTTTACCGCTTGCCGTCCACGTAGGACCCAGTATTTCCTTCGTAATTGGGCAAAAACTCTTTGTGGCCCTGAATGACACAAAGTTGAATCAAAATCTGCAATCAAAAGCCTAGTAATTGGATTCTTAGGGTCCAAAACGATTGGATGGATTGTGTCATATTCCAATTCCTCACTATAACGAAGACGACCACCTACTCTTATTAGACCTGTTACAGGGTCATACTCTGGTGCTAATTCAACAAGTCGACTCTGTGTGCAGACATTCTGACCCAATTTGAGTAACTCGTACTCCTCAGGAAAATCCTCTTCTTGTGCATAACGAAGGAGTAATAGCTCTGCTTGATTCTGACTAAGTCTATTCTCTGATGTTGAATCAGGAGAAACATTTTCAATAATATACGCCACCAACTCTGACCAAGTATTAAATTGGGAAAGGTCCAATTTAGAAGGAATTTTGAAAACCTGTGTCTGGCCACAAAACAAGGGTTTTCGCAATTCCACTGTCATGTCATCCGAAATACTACTTGGATACTTAGGCCATTGATGAGGAGGTAATATCAGAAAAGGAGGTCCTCGAACCCACCGACTCGTGGGAGACAACTCGGCCAGTCGCTTTCCTCTAGTGATATCATCTGCCACATTGTTTCCTGTATTGACATATCTCCATTGCTCTGGAGTAGTGTGATCCAAGATCTCTGTAATACGATTAGCTACAAACACCTTATACCGGCAGGAATCAGAACAAATTCACGTCAAAACTGTAGTTGAATCAGACCAGAGTGTGACATTATGGAGAGGCACAGAGAGCTCTTTTACCAAGAGATTCGCCAACTGGGATCCAGACGGATAAGGGTCTGGTATTCCACAGGACGCTGTTTAAACCCCAAAGTATCCTGCCTACAATGCCAGCTCAGTCCAAGCGTGCCCTCACATGGATCATTGCAATCATGGCTCAACCATAAATCAGTTTGCTGGGAACATGCTTCTTTTGGCAAATGATCAATCACAGAAGCGTGATTACTGATCCATTGTCTGATCTCAAAGCCACCTTTAATCAAAACAAAACGTAGTTTAGTAATCATATCCTTGGCTTCCTTGACAGTATGGAAGCTTTGCTAACAATTGTCTACATAAAATGATGTAAGGACTGAATCTTGAACTTCGGGATAGGTGGCTGATTGACCTTGAGCATGTCTTTGAAGAGCATAAATAGCACAGCAGGGACTTGATGTAGTACCAAACGGTAAAACTTGCCATTCATATACCTCAACTGGGGCATCTTTAATCAGGTTTCTCCATAAAAAACGTAATAAAGGCCTATCTGAGGACAATAACCGAACTTGATGGAACATGGCCCTTATGTCACCGCTGATTGCAATTTGGTGTTCTCTAAAACGAAGAAGCACTCCGAGAAGAGAAGGACCCAAGGAAGGACCAGGTGACAAATAGGAATTCAGACTTTCACCATTGTATTGATAAGAACAATCAAAAACTAAACGGTGTTTCTTATTATGTTCAACTAAATGATGAGGTACATACCAGGCTTCATCTGTGAGAGCTATTTCTCTTGGGCTTAATTTCTTTACATAGCCAGATTCCACAAGCTTTTGAATTTCTTGCTCATAAATCGCTCCACGCACCGGATTTTTCACAAGCTGGCGTTCAGTGCGACGTAATGCTGACATTGCTGATTGCGGAGAAACATACAATTTAGGTGTATCTTTAATTCGAAGTAAGGGAGTAGCATATCTTACAACATCGTTGACTTCTAAACATTCTGTTCTCTGTTCCAAGCATTCAAGAGCCTCTTGGTCTTGCCTCGAGCGAAAGGCCGACTTTGATGTCTGAGAATAGGGAATGACATCAACCTTCCACAATCTTTCAACATCTTTCTGTAACTGATCTTTAGTTGAAGCAGCCACAAAGTGGCACTGAAAGGTAGAATTAGAATTAGTCTCTGGTATCAAGGAAGTAGGACCCTGCAATGCCCATCCTAAACAAGTACGCAGTGCAGCTGGACTTCCAGGAGGGCCGAATACTACTCGTTCGACAGGGCAGAGCAAATGGGGATAATCTGCTCCTACTAATAACAGAGGCTTAACCTGATGGAATTCTTCAAGAGGAACGCCTCTAAGATGCTGATAACATCGTTGAAGAGTTCGGACAGGATAAGTCTGTTCAGGTAAGTCCAACATTTTAGCTGTAAATGCTGCTTGGATCTGATATTTCCTTTGCTTAGAAGATGCTGGAGAGATTGAAAAAGTAACACTGCTACCATTAATCTCCTCGGAACCCTGTCGAATTGTTCGCAACTTCAAGGACTCAGCCGCCCCATTCAAGCCCAGCATTTCTGCAGCAGAAGAGAGTAACATAGTTCTTTCTGAACCATCATCAAGAATGGCATAGGTTTCCACAGACTTTCCATGATGACTCAGAATAACCTTCACCACCTTCAAAAGTACAGAATTAAGGCCACTTGGTCTACTCAAATAGAAGATTCCAGAGTCAGGTTTACGAACATTGACATCATGCAGGACTCCTAGATGGCACTGATTACAGTAGGGACAATGCTTCCTCAAGTCACACTTAGATGAACGATGTGCCCGACCACATCTCCAACAACGACCATTATCGAGAATCCATTTTCTCTTAGCATCTACGTCCAGTTGTTGGAACGTTAAACACTGGTTCAAGTGATGGTCTTGATTACCACAAAAGGCACAGAAGGGTTTAAAATCCACTTGTTCGCTATACAAACTGTGAGGCTGAATCATTCTTCCATGGAAGTTACAACTTTCATCTTGATTCATGCCCTGCAAAAAGGTGGCTGTAGAATGCAGAGATTTAGATGATCTCCCTTCTCTGACTGGAAACTTTGCTGCCCCCTTTTGGTCAGATACTTGAACTACTAAACTTTGACACTCTGCTTCCTCCTCCAGCCATTTGGCAAAGTCCACCAAATTAAAAGGAACATTTGGATTAACAACTCGGGCATGCCTAGCAAAACTGGAAACATGATGCGCTGGAAGTTTACTTAAAAGTTGGTGAACATGAGAAGCACATGCCAATTCATTTACACCTTCATCCTGTCCCCATGATTGAAGCATGCCTACTAAAGCCTGGACTCTTAGTGCAAACTGACTGAATCCAGTGGAATCCCCAGAACGAATAGCTGGCAGACTTTGAATGGAAGCAATCTCCCTCAATACTAAATGATGAGGCTGGCCATATTTTCTTTGGAGGGCTTTAAGTGCAGTGGTATAAGGCTGGGGATCATGAGCATATGCTAAAGCTAAATGGCGAGCAGCATCCAGTTTCAGATGATCCAAAAGGATATGATATTTATACTGCTCTGTTTCTTCTGAGGACACTAAATTCTTTAACGCCATATTTAGCATTGCAAATTCTTGAGGATCATTACTTTTAAAACATGGAAAGGAAGGTCTTTCAATTAGACCTAGTCTTGAAGGTCCCACTGTTACAGAGGACTGAACATAGGCTGCTGATACTGGTTGACTCACAGTTGAATTTCCAGGTGGGTTCACTATTGGAAGGCCAAAGGCTGTCTGGGGTACAGACATAGGAACATTACTAATAGCAGTCACATCTGAAGGTCCAGTAGATAAAACTGGAGGTATCGGAGGAACTTGACTAACTGAGGATGATACTGCCATTGGAAAAAAGGGACTTGGATAAACAAATGGACCATAAGGTGGATATACTGCAGGATTAGAAAAAGGCACTGGAGGATATGAAAACATCCAGGGAAAAGATGCATTACCCTGCATTTGACTAGGAACGATGCTGCTCCGTGCTGCTTGTTGATCATTGAATGGATAAACTGGATATACTGGCTGTTGACCTGATGATGACCAAGATGGACCATTGCCAAACTGAATTGGATTCATACTCATTACAGGAGGGTTTCCCAAAGGCTGTGACTGTAAAGTAATATGTGCTGTGGTAACAGATTCAGTTGGCAATTGTGAAGCAGGAGGCTGTAACGAACTAGATTCTAGTAACAATCTGTCTTCTTGTGGTAAAGGTGTAGGCAGCACAGCTCTTGATAAAGGAGGGAGAGTACTCTGTCTGCTATGTGTAGGAGGTATTAATAAATCACATTTTTCTTTATGTTGAATTAGACATTCACTCAGTTCATGCACAAGAGAAGCTCCAGTATTACCATCTTCTTGATTATCTCTGACAGGAGATGTTTGATTCAAACTCTGTTCAGAACTGGTAGAAAAGGAGGAATTTCTGCTTCTTGTACTTATTGCTCTCATTGTATGGCTCAGCTCTGACAACATCCCTTTTATTTGCTGGATATCTTCAGCAAGAGCTCTCACCTCATCTTGAGTTTTGGCTATGACAGCCCCTTGTGATGTCCCCTGAGACGCTTGATCAGAAGTTTGTCCTTGTATGCAGACAGAATCTATCGATGATCTTGGCTGAGTTAATAAATAATCCTGGTGCCATTTTGGAGGTTTTAATATCCGTTTAGGTCTTGCAGGCTCATCATCTTCATCCATCCTAGCAGCCCTTTCCGGCTCGAAGGACCATGTAAAGTTTTGCAGCTGTGTTGATTCAGGAAGTGTGCTACCAGGATGGTGTGTCCATTAAAACACCTAAGCCAGTAATCAATCCATGATCTTTATTTCAAGCTGCAGCATTAGAACCAACTATAGAGTTGTATGGTTTCTATAACAAACAATAAGAATAAACATCTTAAATTAACAGTATAACAATTTAAACAGTGAAATACAAAAATATACCCAAACAAACATAACTTTAGGAATTAACATTACACAAATTCAAAAGGGATAAACTTACTAAGTCAGGAACACATCAACTCTACAGAAAGTCTCTCTCCATGAGAGTAGGAAAGGGAAAGACTGCTTCAGTGGTACGAACACAAACAAAGGCAGCCTAATATTCATTCAGTGCACCTGAGGAGACTTAGCTCCACCCATGGATAACTATGTCATGTGACCTCATTTGAATTCTCAACACTTATATTCTGCTCATAGCTTGTCTTGAAAACGAAGACAGTTTGATGTCCGTCGTAGAAGTCACACTACAGGACTGTGTGCCAAATCTTGTGACACTGCCAGAATTTCGAGCTAAAATTGTTCTTCACAGTTAAGCACATTTTACTCCCTATTTATATTTACTGTAATGCATACCGATATTTTACTGGAGAATGTTTTTGATAATGCTTTAAAATTAAATCAGCATCAGGTACAACAAATTTGAATTTCGTCGGAGCTCAAATTTTCGGCTGTCGGTGAACATGTCAAACCAGCGTCCAAAGACTATAGATTTTAGCCAAGGATTATATGAATCTTTTAGGATTTTCAAAATTTGACGCCGACGACCAAATCGTGGCCAAAACCGCACGGTGTGCGCTGGGCTGGAAGTATACAACTAAACTAATGTCTAACAATAAACTGTTTCTAAATTCCTAGCTCATGTTTTGTACTATTTGATATTATGCAGTAATGTTAATTTGTTTTGAATAAAATCCAATTTACAGGTAATACATTTAGATTAAAATAATAATTTCAATTTTAATTAGAATGTTTTTCACTGAAATAGCACACACTGGTGAATTGTACACAATAGCACAAAGATAATTTATTAAAAAAGTCCCAAAAATAAATCAGTAAAATACATTCATTTATAGTTGTCATGGATACTTTAAAGCTATTATTGTATTGTAATGAAACAAATATTTGCATATGTCTATTTATAAAATATTTTCGGACAATATTAACAACTTTTATATTTACATACTTATTGTTGAACTAATGATCTGTACTACATTATAAAATGCAGCAATGTGGTTTTATGTTTGTATACAAATCCGATTTTTACAGTTGCTACATTTTGATAAAAAAATACATGTAGACTTTTTGTCGGAAATAATGCCCTCTGTTGACTTGTGCATAATAAGACAAGGTTAATTTATTAAGAAAGTAATAAATAATCTCACCTCCAGTGCGACCCATGGCTGTATGAAGTTGCTTAGTTCTGAAGAGTAAAACTCTGAAACTGCATCTGGCCCTCCTTCATGAAGAGCACTTTTGTCCCAGAGGGGAGCTTGAGGATGAAGGGGGAGCACGGAGGGGGTAAGAGTTGGTGTTGGCGGAGAGGGGGGTCTGGAACGGAGCAGGAGAGACGAAACCCGCTCCTGCAGACGGTTCAGTGCTGTCTGAGGGTCTTGGATGAGGAGAAGTGGTGGGTGGACAGGAGATGCTTCCTTCTTTCTCTTCCCACGGCCCTTACCTGAAAGAGAGCAGGAATGATGCACTGTGTGTAATAACCTGCAATTTCACTGCATTTGTTTAACTGTAAAAGTTGAGTTTACCTGCTCCAGGTTTCCACTGTAAGACATGAGCTACTGTCGCAGGAGGACAGGAGAGCTGAACCAGTATCTCCTTGTCCTCGGCCATCTCTCGCTCCTTTTCCATTTCCTGCTCAAGTAAAGAGCGCGACAGAGCCAGCGCCACCATTGTGTCCTCGTCCAACTTCTGGGCTTTCCTCCTGGTTCTCTTTTTTACTGGCAAGCCATCCCTCCTAGTTATCCTACCACTACCTATTTGCTGTCTGCAGAGAGAAGGAACATGTAAAACTAATTCATCTACTGGTGCTTAAATAAGCATCCAAAAACAACCAGTGATGTAATTATTTTAAAAAGTCATATATTTATTTTTAATAACTATATATTTTACTTTTCTTCTTAATTTTTGGCATATTTGTAAACCACGTTTTCTTGACAGTTAAGCACATTTTCCTCCCTATTTATATTTACTGTAATGAATACCGATATTTTACTTGAGAATGTTTTTGATAATGTTTTAAAATCAAAACAGCAAAAGGTGCAAAAAAGTACTGTGCTGTATATACTTTCCAATTTTCGAATCCAGATGAATCCCCTGAGATTATGAACGTGGTTTTGCGTAGCTTGTCAGTGAACTACGGCTCTGTGTAGTAAATGCTGCTCCATCTGAAAGCACGCGATGGAGATTTACTACTAATCACAGAACTGGCTTTACTGACGGGATGCGCATGAGAATCACATGCGATTAATTGCACAGCCCTAATATATATTTCATATATATATATTAGGGATGCACCAAATTTATTGGACAAATACATTATCGACTGATATGGGTGAGAATGACAATTTTTATTGCTCCGATAAATAAATGAAATCCAATATCTAGATCCGATAAAGTACACTTGCTGATAAATCAATCAATCAGTCTGATTTATCTGAGATTCATCCGCTTTCCGACTGCAGCTTTAAATTGCAGTGATTCTCAGATTGTGTCCCGCTCATTACGTCTTCATTTGTGAACATGTCTTCGCCGGTCTGGAAGTTTTTCTCGGTAGCAGAAGAGGACAATGCCATTGCTATTTGCAACACGTTCAGCAAGGACTCCGAGAGGAGGAAAAAAGGCGTCAAGTTTTAACCTAACAAATCCGATATCTCACTTGAAAGGTCGATTTGGGGAAAATATCTAATTGCTAATTTTTTTGACAGATATTGCGATTTGATTTGCGATTTTAAATTTGCAAAGTCAAGCTTCAGCTCAATATTGTCAATAATGTGCAGAAAAGTATGAGTATCGTTACCCTGCTGAAAAAAACCTAAAATACTACAGAAATCCTTATAGTTTCCATAAAAACCATTAAAAAAAATCATTTTTGTTTTGAGTATTATTCCAATAGGAATTACTGTTGTTCTATTGGTTGCCATCTGCTAGATTACATCCCACCAATAGAATGCATCAATTAACAGTAGACACCATTATAGTTTACATTAAAACCAATATAATTGCCATTATAACCATTAAATCATAAAAATGTTTGATTGTTTTGGGAGGGGTTCTACTGTTCTTTTTGTGTTTTTTTCTTTTCTGCACGGAAGATTATAACTACTTTTACAGAATTTCACAGAAAAGATTTGTTTATTTTTTAAAATAAAGAACTGTATTTCTTTAGTCAATTATTAAAGTATTATGTTACACTGGCTGATTTAATCATTTGTAAGTATTTGGGATTTTAAGAACATGTGGGAAATGTGCTGAATGTTTCATTTCATCCAAGTGAAATTGGCAAGCAGTTAGACTTACTTTACATTCGTTTTAAACGCGGCGCGAGTTGACACAGGTTGCGCGCGTGCGTCAGGTCTCGTCCATATTGCCAGATGCACTTGTTAGAGACTTGTGGAGCAGAACCGGGAGCAAGACCGTGAGTATTAAAGAGCACTACGAGACAGGCTTCTTGTGTGCAGCCAGTGTAAACTGCTCAGCGTGGGGCAGAGCGGAGCGAGTATGAGAAGCATTCAGAGACACGGGCTCGTCTGTGTGTGCGGTCTTTTGAATCAGCGAACATGCATTATAAACTTATTTCAAATTAATCTGTTGGGGAGATCAAATGTGTAAGATAACGTTCATGTAGCCTACTAATAAAAACATCTAAAATGCATTATGCATACTGACAAAAATGTATAGCCTGAATAGGCCATCGGGAGAACCGGGAGAATTCCCGGTGGGCCACTCTGCCCCACTCATAAATTGGGCCGGCAGACTCGCCTGCTTTTTAATTTTTTTTTTACATACACAGAACAACGCATATGTGTTTAAGTTACTGTGTGACTGATAACTAAGCTAATAACACTAGATTTGAATTTAACATTAAAATATGACGTTTTCTGTTGTCAGGGCGCGCGCACACTCTCTCTTCCTCTACACAAGCACGTGTCCCAGGTCGTTGCCATGGAGAGACACCGAAACCATTAATGCTGTGGTGTGAGTTAGCGTGAGTGCGCTAATCACAGGAAGAATTAATAAAATAGAATAAAATGGATAGTAAAAAAAAAAGATGCCTGGAGGAGCTGGAAAAGCCAGGTTAAAAAAGAAAGGCATTGGAGGATGATGCGGGCAAATGTGCCAAACTGACAAATATTTTTTCAAGAAGACAAACGAGCGCACGTGAACTGGCGACTCAAGGTACAGTGACTAGTAACATTTACAGTTATGCATTTGGCAAACGCTTTTATCCAAAGTGACTTATATTGAAGGAATTTTGTTTATTCAGTTTAGGTTTTTTTCTATTGATTGTCTGTTTCCATTAAATGTAAGTAACATTGTAATTACATTGACATGGATATAAAAAAAACATAGTGCAAAAAGTATATTTCTTACTGCACTAAATGTTACTTCATTTTTGTTTGAATGCAAACCATTTGTTCATAGTGTAACAGTTGGACTCTTTGTTGCAGAAAACTCAGTATGTGATTTGTTATTGATTTGTATATGGCCATATTTACATAGTTCAATTTTTTTTATTGAAACATGTCAAAAATAAATATAACAGGATATTAAGAACAGATCTGTCACTTAATTTATCCAGATTCCACCACGGTGGGAGGGGGTTGGATGGGGATAGGTGGTGGGCTGGTCTTAAACATTACAATCCCGGGCTTAAAATGGATCCCACTCTGGCCCTGGCCTGAATGCACGTACGTCACTTTGGATAAAAGCGTCTGCTAAATGCATAAATGTAAATTTATATTTTTTTGTCCAGTACTGAAAGCAGAACCGACAAAGCAAGCTCTTGATATGCGTTGTGACGCAGCTCTTACAAATTACCTTTTGCTCATTTTCTGTCATTTCGAAGCTGAAGTTACACACGTTTTTCTTTAGTTTTAATTGGCCTAACTTTCGATCTGACCCTTTTTAAATGGTGGGCGTTTACGCAGTTGGCTAGAGCAGTGCTGATCGGGGAGAACGGAGGTGCGCTCTCTCTTTTGGTCGGTAAGACTGCCACTCAAGGCTGGTAATCATGCATATGCTCTGGAACAGAGTAATATCGCGTCCTCATCGCAGGCTTTGCGATTAGCAAACCACAACGTCTAAAATCGCGGTTGCTATTCGATTAATCGCACAGCTCTAGTTAAAATGTTGCGTTTTTATGTTATATAACATTTAATTCCATCAGTATACGATTATACCATTAGTCTTTCATTTAATCTGTGTTGATTATGTTTTAAACTTAAGCTAATTTTAACGATTGTTTTCGTTTGTACAAAAATATGTCTGCTGTTAGCAACAGCACCTCAGGTAGCACTGAGACTAAAGATATGTGAAGAAAACAATGTAATGATTGCCTAAACATCCTCCTCATAATCCATCATTTGTATTTAAATAAATGACTGTATGCCGTGTTGCACCGTCTTGTTTACAGTTGCTTAATGATTTGTATGTTCTCGGCTAAGGCGGTGTAACAGATTACTTCTGGTCAACGTAGCCGTTACATTCGCAACTGTTGCTTAAAGTCCCTAGATATAACTTCCTCATCCTCATGCACTAAAAAGGTTGAATAGATGCATTTATTTATGCATGAAATACTTGAAAATAAATGTATTGTTAATGAGTTGTTAATTGCAGATAAACCATAGTTCTGTTAAACCATTTATGTTACTTAGTATTGTGGTGCCTTACACAAAAAATAAACACTTTTGAAGAGTCAGGGCTGATGTTTGATTTATAGTCAGGCCAGAGCTACTAAATGTCAGGTTCATCAGTGCATCTTAAATTTTGTATTCTCCTGGGTGCACAAACTGCACATTTTCTGAAAATTATAATTAAAAAATATGAACTTATTGGTTATTGGTATCGGAATTGACGTGAGAAGGACTTAATTATCGGTTAAAATGTTTCATATCGTGCATCCAGAGCCGATCCTCCCTATACGCAGAATACGCAAGCTGCATAGGGCCCCCGAAACACTTTCAAAGATGTTTTAATTTTAGTTTCGTTTTGAAAGCATAGCGAGCCGCAGAAGAGATACTGTTTCTTGAGCGCTTTCTGCAAGCACGATTCAGGGCGGAAGTGAAACACAGAAAATTGTGTTTCATTCATTCGTTCATAACCACTCGTTATTTGTGCATGTATGTATGTATGTATGTATGTATGTATGTGTGTGTGTGTGTGTGTGTGTGTGTATATATATATATATATATACATATACAGTGCCCTCCACTAATATTGGCACCCTTGATAAATATGAGCAAAGGCGACTGTGAAAATAAATCTGCATTGTTTATCCTTTTGATCTTTCACTCAATAAATTCACAAAATTCTAACCTATCATTGAAGTAAAACAATTGAAAGTGGGGAGAAAATGTCATGATGAAATAAATGTTTTTCTCCAATGAATGTTGGCCACAATTATTGGCACCCCTAGAAATTATTATGAGTAAAATATCTCTGAAGTATATTCCCATTCATATTTACATTTTTTAGCACACCAGGGTGACTAGGAGCATGAAATTGTCCAGCCATGACTTTCTGTTCCACAGGATTATAAATATGAGGAACACAAAGGTCAAATTCCCTTTATCATCCATCACAATGAGAAAAAACTAAAAATATATTTCTGATGTGAAGAACAAGATTGTTGAGCATCACAAAATAGAAAGTGGCTGTAAGAAAAGAGTTAAAACATTGAAAATCTCCATTCCCACCATCAGGGTAATAATTAAGAGGTTCCAATCAACTAAAAATGTAAAAAATCTGCCTGAAAGAGGACGTGTGTCTATATCGTCCTAATGAATGCTGAGGAGGAGAGTTTGAGTAGCCAAAGACTCTCCAACGATCACAGCTGGAGAATTGCAGAGATTAGTTGAGTCTTGGGGTCAGAAACCAAAAAAAAAAAACATCAAACATCCCCTAAATCACCACATGTTGTTCGGGAGGGTTTCAAGAAAAATTATCCTCACTCATCCAAAAACAAACTCCAGCAAATTCAGTTGTCAGACACGACTGGAACTTCACATGGCACTGGCTTCTATTGTCAGATGAAACTGAAAAAATAGCTTTTTGGCAGCAACCCCACCAGATGAGTTTAGTACAAACAGGGATAAAAAAGTACCCCATGTCCACGGTTAAATATACTGCTGGATCTTTAATGTTGTGGGCCTGTTTTTCTGCTGGAGGTCCTGGACATCTTGTTTAGACACATGGCATCATGGATTCTATCAAATACCAACAGATTAAAAAATCTAAATCTGACTGCCTCTGTTAGAAATCTTATAATGGGCCATGTTTTGATCTTCCAGCAGGACAACAATCCAAAACAAACATCAAAATAAACACAAAAATGGGTCACTGAGCACAAAATGAATCTTTTACCATTGCTGTCTCTGTCCTCTGACCTGAACCCTACAGAAAATGAGTGAGGTGAACTGAAGAGAAGAAGCACCGTCATGGAGCTGTGAATCTGAAGGATCTGGAGAGATTCTGTATGAAGAAAATAGTCTCTGATCTCTTGTCAGGTGTTCTCCAAACTCTTCAGGCATTATAGGAGAAAACTCAGAGCTGTTACCCTGGGAAAAGGACGTTGCAATAATTGTGGCCAACATGAAATAGTGAAAGCATTTATTTCATCATTAAATTTTCTCCCCACTTTCAATTGTTTTACTTCAATGATAGGTTGGAATTTTGTGAATTTTTTGAATGAAAGATAAAAAGGATAAACAATGCAGATTTATTTTCACAGCCGCCTTTGGTCATATTTACCAAGGGTGCCAATATTAGTGGAGGGCACTGTATATATATATATATATATATATATATATATATATATATATATATATATATATATACACACACACATACATGCACAAATAATTGTGTATTTTTGCACACATCTAAGTATACAGTACATATATAAATATATATAATACAAATGTAATAAGTATCTGATTTACGATTGGTCGGCGGTGCTGTCGCTCGCTGTCTCAGCAGATTGTCTCCTCAGAGCCTGGAGAAGATCATTTGGTTTCACACCCATATCAGTCGAGCAACGCTTTAGATGGACAGACCGGCTTTTTTCTGATTTAAAACTCTTTCCACAAATGGGACACTCTGGGACCCGTGGTCTGGGGTGGGAATGATGGGATGCTGAAGGAGCGCTGCTCTCGCTTGTATCTAAACATCTACAAAACAGGAGAACGAGACAGATGTCAAATGTGAAACCCATCCCATATGTATGGAATATGAATGATACCTCATAATGCAGTGCACATGGTGGTGGTAATGCACCTGTTGATGTGCTGAGTGCGCAGCGGAGGGCTCATGGCTGACAGATCTTTCTGACAGAGCTGGCAGAAGAACAATCCTTCATCTTCCACATCTTTAGTGGACCGAGCCTCACGATCCAACTCCTGCTGAAGCTGAAGAGCCAGAGCCTCATCACTGCTCACATCTTCTGTAGAACACACACAAACACAGACACTTTTTGACTTTCACTGATTACATGCCATAAAAGTACTGCCTTTTTTTACAATTGCAAAAAAATAAAATAAATACAAATTCAGTTGTAATTAGAGATCGACCGATATATCGGTTTACCGATATTTTAGCATTTTACCATTATCGGTACCATTTTACCATTACCGCGTTGTCAGCAGTTTTCATAATTTAGAATGACAAAAAAACATTTGAATAATTCTGATAAAACGTGCCAGTTAAGAAATGCAATAAAATACGATGTTTTGTTTGTTATAGCTTATTTCAATATTCCAGATAATATTATTCAGTGAACTATTCTTCACTCTTTAGTCTATTAAACAGCTTATAAACCTAAAACTGTAGTTTAAAATGAAGTTGATATGACTTCTGTCCTTTATTTTCTCCATTTGAAAACATTAGACATTATTTTGCTTATTGTTAATATCAGTGTTGCTGATGATGCTTTTTATAAATAAGATGTTTTTATTGTTGTAATTTGAAGATTAAATTTTACATGTAAATTTTAATTTTCAACAGTTTTTTGTTGTTGTTAAGATGCCTGAAAGTGAAGAATGGACTTACTTCACTCAGTTATTTATTTACTTTATAACAGTAAATAAATATCGGTTCTGCATATCGGTTATCGGGTACATAAACATGCAAATAATCAATATCACTAGTTGTAATATAACATTTATAATATATACATTTTTTTCTTTTTACTGCCAAACAAAACGTACCTTGACAACACATACACTTTAGACTAGTGTTGGTAATTGAAAATCAATTCCAATTCCAGAATTTAACCACATTGGAATCAGAACTGGGAATCGATTAGAATCAAAATAGATCAAATTCAAACGATAGATACCCAAGCCTACTTTAGACAAATGACTTTTATTGATGACGTTAAATATCTCAAGCCATAAAGACAAACACATTTGATTTACAAAGATTTTTTTGTTAATTGTGTTGATTTGGGGTGCAAGTTACAAAGCGAATGCTTTTTTCAACCGTATACCACAGTTCACAATTTAACAAAAAAAAATAAAAACTAATAATAATACAATTACGAAGTCCTGAAGTTACACTTTAACGTTAACAGTTATTATTGCACATTGACAAATTTTCTTTTGAAAAGACAAAATAAAAACACTAAAATATATTTTAATGTTTTATATACAAACATTATATAATATATAGAAAATTGTATTTACAATATTAATTACAAATTTAGTTTTTGGTGGAGGGCCATGAAATCATTGCTTGGGCAAATAAAAGTTTTAAAAGTTGAAGAAAAAGCAATATACAACTCCAGCCAAACCCCAAAAAAATATTTATTGCTGATGGTTGTATTAACATAGAATTAATCTGGTAATTAACTAACTCTAATTTACATGGATAGTTCACCCAAAAAGGAACATTTGGGTTTCCAAACCTGTACGAATATCTTTCTTTCTTCAGATATTTTGAATAATGCTGGTAACCAAACAGTTGATGGTAGCCATTGGCCCATTGACTTCCATGTATGAGAAAAAAATACTATTGAATTCAATTGCTACCTTCAACTGTTTGGTTACCCGCATTATTCAAAATATCTATATTGTGTTCATCAGAAGACAAACTCATACAGGTTTGGAATATAGTGAGGGTGTTTTTTTACTATCTAATGAACTGCACAACATTATGAAACATGGTATGGTGAGTTCATGTTTTTATGAAGTTGAGGGTCTGGGTGAGGCTCCCATACCTGTGAGCTGGACCCCAGCAGTGGTGGGACGGTTTCCATCAGACTGTGTGGTTGTGGGTTGGTCAATCTCTGCATGCAGGAGTCTCTCCGGACTGGCTCTCTTAAACCGCTGCATTCTCCGGATCACTGCATCTTTGACTTTCCCTGTGCCAGATACTTCAGGAACGGGCTGAGAAACATCACCAGACCCTACAGCCTGAGTCCTGCCATTGATCTTACTCTTTACTTCAGTCTTAGTAACATCCTTATCAGTCTTCTTTCTCCTCTTAAGAGGGTTTCTTCTAGAAGAGGGGGAGGATGGCTCCTCGTCCTTGGTTGCTGATCTCTTTTCATCTCCAGATCCTCCTGCTCCTTTCTTCCTCACTCTTTTGAGGAGACGAGAGCAGAGGTCGGTGAAGTCCTGGTCTGAGTCGTCCATGATGAGCCAATCACACACATGATCTGTCACTTCTTATATGGATCCATATTTATGGATCACCAAACACCATTTGTATTTTAATATTGTGGATAACATGCACGAAGCTAACTTACAAGCGTATCAAACGCATGTTAGATAACTTACTCATGAAAACATCTGATTTACTCTTGTTTACATTTCACTCTGCTAATATTCCAACGTTATTATATCGGTTATCGCACATGTATTAAGATTCATTCCATAACAACTTGAATACAGACCGTTAGCAAGACGCACTTCATTATATGTTTGTTAAACATATGAGTTAATGTCGCAAAACGACGGGCTTTTGATCAAATGTGCCGCAGCGGTGGCTAACGTTGTTCAAAATACTGTCCCGCAGCCGCCGCCTACTTCCGGTGACGTCCAGTACGTGGCGACGCAGGATTGCGAAACATCTTCGAGTCATGTGACTGAACTTACGAAATGGCGAAATTGCTAAAAAATATTGTAAGTTACATTACATGTTTCGAATAACTAGTTTAAGTATTTATACATTTTGATTATAACAATTAAACAAGCTAAAAGACACGACAACCTAACGTTAATTTACTCAAAGTAGCTTTAGCATATAATAACAACATAGAATACATGATTTTGATCTGTTGCACAGTTTATTTAACAATATTGGTATACAAGTAAGAAATACGTTTTTTTTTCAACCAGTTTATACAGTGATTCCATTCTCTCTTCCTTATATTTATAGTACTTTGCTTAACTTGCATGATTTACATAAAGGGGAAAAGTAGAGCCCCTGTTCAAGTTTGGGGAGACGAATGAGGGTCAATAGCAGAATCCATTCTGTGTTTCCAACAAGAAGCCAACCAGTGATCGCCCATTCCCTGCCGCTCTGCTTAGGGGCCCCTTCTCTCCCTCTAGCTCTCTTTATATTTATATATCTGTATGACAAAATTAGGATAAAAAGCAACAATATTCTAAATCTGCAAGACAGAACCTCTAGATCCAGGCCAGTGAGATGTTGTAAAAGTGACCCCAAAAGTGTCCTCTTGGGGTCGGTCCTGTATTGTCTGAGTGATGCATGTGTGTGTGTCTGCTTACATGCGTATGCACAATTCCTATCGATACAAACAAATAGTTCTCCTCATAGAAAATTCACAATGAGGAAAGGAGGAAATGCCTCTGAATTCATGTCTGTAAAATGGTACAACACTAGAGTACAATCGCCAGGAAGGATGACAGACAGATCAGAGAAACCTTGACCCCAACTCCCAGACAAATTATTTTTACAGTCTTCCAACACAAAAACGCTGCAAAGTTAGATAAGGTATAAAACAAAAAGGTATGAATAATATAATGAAGTTCCGTAATTTTCTTTAAAAAAAGGCACGAAACTAGACCACCCTCCCCCGAAACCAAAACACAAATTTTAAACAAAACAATGACCACACAAAGGTCTAAACTGAACCAAAAATACATTCTTTGTGATTTATATTTCATTTAAACAACCATTTTTAAATCCCTCTTAAAAGGAAGCAATCAGTCTTTTGCTTTAGGAAATATCAACATTCCCTATTCCTCGTCGACATAATTTCTTTCTTTCACCCATAAATTTCTTCAAAGTTTTTACATGTTAGAACAAAAAATTCGAGAATATTAGAGAAAAACCAACAGAGCCACAAAAAAGAGGAAGGGGGAGACTGTGGTGGTTGGAGTCTCCCAGTAAACGCTACAATCCCTCCACAAATTTCTCCAGCGTGTCTCCCGTTGTGTCTCCCACCATGCCTAAGTCATTGGAAAGCCCTTGGCGGTTGGGCGTATTAAGTTGCGGGAGCATGGCACTCTGCTCGGGTGTGCGCAGGTGTGCCTGCTCCAGGGAGCCAGGCATGGGCGTCGTCAGACCAGGGTGTGGTGATCCTGTGTGCTGCGGCGAAGGCTGCGGCTGAACCTGCGGGGAAGGACTGGAATGTGGAGGAAGCTGCCGCGACGGAGGTCTGGGCGACTGAATGGGGGCCGGTGAGCACACCTGATTACTGCGTGCATTAGCCATGGGTTGGCCGGGAAGGTGTGCGCCTTGCAGCTGGCCGGAAAGCAGGTGAGTTTGTGGGCTCATGGGACTGTGTTGCACCGGCGAGCCCATTGGAGGCTTGAGGACGACCTGCTGCTGCTGCTGGAGCATGCGTTGGTGCAGGAGGTTGGATGTGCCGTCCATTCCCATCCCGGCTTGCCCCATCTGGGCCATAGGGGGCAGCTGTCCCATGGGCCCGCCTGTTGCCTGCATGGCCAACTGTTGCTGTTGCTGCATCCGGAGTTGTGTGTAGTTGGTAGCAGTCCCTTGTGCCTGTGGGAACTGGCCATGTGCCTGCGCCATCACTCCCTGCTGCTGCTGCTGCCGCAAAAGCTGACGGCGGTACAACTCCTGCAGCTGTGGGTTGTTGGCGTGCGCAGGGTTCATGAGCTGCCCCTGCGCTCCAAGTGCCGCCATGCCCTGTGGAGCAGGCTGCTGCGCTTGCTGCTGTGGTGCCATGCCCGGTCGCGGCACCGCCTGCATTGCTGCCATGTTCTGTGCTGCATGCATGCCCTGTTGCTGCTGCGGCTGGTTGGCATGATACTTGGCAGGTCCTCTGTTTTATGAAGGCAGCCATGAGCTGCGGGTTCGATTTGAGGATGTTCAACACCTGCTGCTGTTGTTGGGGCGAGCTGGGCGACTTGAGGGTGAGTAGCAGGTCTTGCAAGGCATTGGGGGCGATGGCTCCGGGTCTCTGGGGTGTTTGCGGTCGCGGGCCCTGCGTAGGCACCATCATGCGTGGCTGTGCAGCTTGCTGGGGCATCGTATGCCTCTGCATAGGCATGGTCTGCGGCGTGGTCTGTGGTGGAGCAACCTGCTGCTGAGCCGCTTGCATGCCTGGTTGAGGGCCTCCAGTCCACTGTCCTTGAGGGATTTGCTGCATGACCTGTTGCCCGCGTGGCCCAACATGCTGAATGGGAGGCTGCATCGGGCGTGGCTGCTGGTGGTTCATGGGAAGGCCATTTATGGCCATGCGATAGTTCTGTTGGTGCTGAGCCTGCGCGACCATCTCTATGTGCCGTGCCATTTTGACCGCCATAGGCGGAGGCTGTTGCGCCGGTGGCTGCTGCTGCTGGGGAGGCTGTGGGAGTGGAGACTGCTGCTGGTGTAGCGGGGAAGCCTGTGGGCCTGGTTTGCCCTGTGAAGCTTGAGGAGGGGGTTGTCCATTGCGAGGAGCATTGGGATAAGCCGGGGACATGACGCCTGCATTGGGAGTCGTTGGCTGGTTGGATAGCGGTTGCGGGGTTTGAGGGGTGTTGGGTTGCTGCTGCGAGGTGGGCGTGCTGGGGGCTGTTGATACAGGCGGCGAGGGTAGGCTCTGAGGCATGGCTCGGCCGTGCATAGTAGCCATACGTCTGCGCATCATCTGCGCCTGCTGGAGCCTGTGCTGCAGCTGCTGTTGACGCAGTTTGTGCTTGATGTTGAGGCAGAAGGGCACGGGGCACTTGTTCTCCTGACAGTGCTTGGCATGATAGCAGCAGAGCGCAATGAGTTGCTTGCACACCGGACAGCCACCGTTTGTCTTGCGTTTGCAGCCCTTGGTGTGCTGCACCACACGCTTCATCTTCTGGCAAGACGGCAGGGAGCAGTTGGCATTTCGGCACTGGCAGGCATGCACCAGAGACTGGATGCAACGCTGGATGCTTAGACGCCGACTCTCCTGAGGACTCTTGGAGGCCTCGCCACTTTGACTGTTGTCATCGTCCAGACCCAGACCCCACTTAACCATCTGGTGCTCATGGCTCTTAGTGTTGTAGCAACTAATGCACAAGTCAAAGTCCTGAGGAAAGATGAGGATAGAGTTATTTAGCAAGGAATGACAGGAAGTCTCCTTATAAAAGACAAGAAATAGTTATGATGAATCAACAACAAATGGACAAAACATGAAATATGTGTTTAAGCTACTAGTAGAATAGTTATTAAACATCCCATGGCTTCCCAAGTTTCACAATCTCAAAGGTTTACTTTACTTATGCACAAACTCAGAAACACACCCATCCACTACTGATCATAAAAGGACAGCTGTTATGTGTTACAGGAGCCTCTGGATCTTACCTCGCAGACAGTACAGTGCCAACGTGTCTCGACATGGTGTTTACATTCGTTGCAGGTGTAGACAAAACGGTCCTGGCCCTGGTTGTGCAATTCCACCAGCATGCACATGGTGCTCCATTTGCAGCGCCGCAAAGAGCTGAACTCCCAGTGCTTATCCCGTGCTAATGTCAAGAAGGCGTCCCTTCCGTCCATCAGGTCGCAGGTCAAAAGGGGATCGGAGTCAACAATGGGTAGTAATGAGTTGACCATGGGCCCAGAGTGCAGATGGATTACAAAAAACACCTGGGAGAACATGTAGGACAAGGTAAGAGGTTTTTCCAGAGAAAAAACACTAGGCTTATATATGCATATCAAAAACTGACATGCAAAACTGTGTACAATGTACATGACTCATGCAATGCCTTTGAGAGCAATTTAGTAGACCTAAAAGTAGACCTCTTTGTGTTTCTCCAATGAGGCGTAGAGTTTCTGAGAAAGATCATTGGCTACATTCGGCATCCCAGGTTTCTTTTTATTAGCTCGGCTCACGCTGCTTTTATTCTTATTTGCTTTCTTGTTGTTCTTCTTCTTTGCATTCTTACTGTCCCCTGGCGTGCCCTGTTAGAAAGAATAAAAGAGTCAATAAAAGGTGTTTGGAGTTTGTAAAATATGTAAATTAATCTACAGAATATCAAAATGAACCCTATGCAGATTATCCTAAAATGTTCACCTCTGGAGTTTCACAAGCTGCCGTGTTTTCTTCTTTTTTCCTCTCCTCTTCCTCCTGTTCCAACTCCTTGATGCTCTCCTCCAAAACATTGGGCCAAAAATCACCCTCAAAATATGAAAGCTCGTTTGCACTCGTCAAACGGTCCTCAGTTGCTTGCTTAAAGATGTCCTATTAAATACAAACACATTGTATTTATACCATATTGTGTACTTGATAGCATACACACAATCAAAACAAAATTAAGATCACATGGTCCCCGCTATACCTTGTAGTCATGCAGTATCCGCTCAGCAAAGGCTTTGTCCAGCATTTTGCGGTACCAATCCTGCAGGCGCTTGGGTTTTGGGATTTTCTGGTCGGCAGGGTGACAGTGGAAGATATAGTCATCACCTTCACTAGGTGGACACGCCCAGATGTGTGCCGTAACATATCTGTGGTGGAAATGTTCAAAGTTCAGGGCATGAACAGGAACTATTTGTCGGCCTCAAGGAAGATTTATTTGGTGAAACCTACCCAAGCTTCTTGACGTATTCCAAATAGCCAATGAGGATTTCGTGATAGACTGCTGTTCTCAGCATGCGAGGTTTGAAGAAGTGAATACTATCGAGGTACGATATGTATACCCGTCTAGGTAGGTACAAAAAAAAAAAGGAAATGTTTACCTTCATTGCATGCTGAGCATTACATGCATTGCTTTCTTAAGTCTTAAGTTTACCTGGTGTTAGGGACAGGGCAATCAGAGCCATACTCTTGCACGTGCATGCCGAAGAAACACACATCCACTCCGTCAATCTCCTCAAATGCGAAAAGTGCTTTGGTTCTGTAGGGGAAGCTCTCGGGCATCTCTCCTGTGTCTACAAACCTGAAGCGAAGCAGGGGATTAACTCACCTTTACTTGTTTCAAGAACAAACACTAGCACACCATAGCATTACCATCAATGTTTTATTTGATGAACAAATATTGAAATGGGTGGAACTCTGATCAGGAAAATTATCAGGCAAACCAGTTGATTTATTGGTTCTACATCCAAACTTGCCCTCTGAAGATTTAGCTTACTGGAAAAATAAAAGGTAAGCATGGAGGTTACATTTACCTGGCCTTCATGCCAGGTTTGATCTCCACCATTTTGTCTGAACTGGCTACGACTCGAACGAACACCTCTCCAGCTTCCGGATAGTTCTGTCTCTTCAAGTACTTGTTCACCCGATCCTCTATGTATGTGCCTAGCCGCGTCGTCTGCAATCCTGTATCGAAGACAACAGCATTAAGCACAACAACACTTGTAAAGGGATAGTTTTCAATGAAACCTGTTATTTTTATTGAAAGTTAAGAGATTTCACCAATATGCATACGTGTTGATCAATGTTTGAATGTGATTAAAATACTGAACCATATCTGCTCATATAAAGTGATCATGTCTCTTCAGAAGACTTGGATTTAAACACTCAAATCACATGGATAACATTTACGATGTCTTTGCAAGCTTTTTCGAATCATCAAATATTTGGTTGCATGGATTTTAAGTTGATGGGTTTCCATCAAAAGTTGCAAATTTAACTTGTGCGCCAAATTGGAATAATGCATAAACATTTGCGAATAAGCACCGTTTCCATCCAACGAGTCAAACAGAACAAAATCGTCACTTCCTGATAAACTGGCACTACATATCACTAACAAGGAAAAGCCACTGAATAATATAATTTTCCTATATAATAAATGACTTACACCTCAGAACGAGCAGACAAAACACAGTAAATGCGGTCATTGCTTTCGAAGGTGGATTCCTGATGTTTGGGAACGCAGTCATGTTAGACAATTATACAGAAATACTTTGACGACAGACTTTGCTCGGGCTTTTAAACATGACCATAACATTTCAAATGCTGTGCAACGACATCGGTCTATTGGTTAGCCAGGTTATGTCATCCCATCGTGCAAAGTCACATGACTTTTTTGATGTGAATGGAGGAATTTATTCTGTAAATGCGTTTCCATTTCCCATTATTCGCATTAACCCTTTTTCGCACAAGTTACAAACCACCTCAAGCAAGCGTAATAACTTTTTTGTACATTAAAATGACTTTGTACAAAATTAGCTGTTTCTACCACTCGTTTCCGATGCAATACTTCAAAATGCACATAAAAATAGGGTGATGGAAACAGCTAGTGAAGGGACAGAAATCTCCCAGGTTTCATTAAAAATACCTTAATTTGTGTTTCAAAGATGAAAACTCATACAGGTTTGGAACGACATGAGAGAGAGTAAATGACCATCCATTTAACATTAGTGCATCACAAGAACAATCCTATTACTCACTTTTTGCCGAAAACTTGTTCTCTTTTCTCGTCTTCCCACTCTTTTTCAAACAGTTATCGCAGATGAAACTGCAGAGAGAACCGCTCATTAGTGCTGACTTCCCGCATCGCATCCAGAATTGATCAAAGCAACACTGTTCACTCTGAGATGTTTTCAAACTCACCCAGAAGGCCAGATAACCTCATAATGCAGGACACAGATCTGATGCATCTTCCGCCCACAGTCTTTACATTCAACAAACCTGAGAGAAGGAAAATTGATTATCATGTGCTTTGTATTCTGGCAGCTTTTCTTATAGCATGTGTCTGAATGTGTAATCACTAACTGCAAGAGCTGGTAGTTAACAAGAAATACATCATTCAACTTCTTTTCCTCCAGTTCTTACGCATTTGCAAGCAGGCCAATGCAATTGCGCCTTTGTAGGAGGAGTGGATTTGGACAACTTTTGGATAATACCGATGCTTACCAGACTGTTTTGTGGTGGGAGTGTCTCTAAGCCCTATGTTGTTGACAGCAGGGGGCACCAGTGAGCAGAAGTCATATGGTGTAACGAGTCCAGAGCGGACAAATGTATAAGCCAATACTGACCAATCTAGCCCTAATATTAAAACATGAGCTACTTGATTGCCTCATGGAATTCTGGGAAATTAAGTGAAGTGTTTACTTACGGCTCAGGATCTAACGTGTCATTCTTCTTCCTTTCAAACTGGTCTTTAGAGATCATGCTGCATACAAAGAAGATTTTTAAAACATTATTCAGTGTATTATGGAAGGGAGAAAATGAATCAATCGGAATGATTTTGAACTAAAGTGATGAAATCTCCTCAACCGAGCTTGAATATAACCGCAAAAAGGTGAACAATCACTTACGTCTGGGGCTGAGCTGGATCATCTCCTAGTGTCACACTGTCTCCATGAATCTCATTGAAGCACTTCTCACAGAAATGATACCTGTATCCACACAAACAGTTGAATGAATCACTTCAAGAAATATGTAGAGGCTCACACATGCACAAGACTGACTTTATTTTTTATTAATCCAAATAGAATATAAAATAATTTTACGCTGTAGAATATAACAATGTGAATCGCTTCCTAGTGTAAAAAACAACAACTAGGTAATAGTTTACCTGAAATTAAAACATTTGCTGAAAATGTACTCACAATTTACTCACCTTCAGGTCATCCAAGATGTAGATGAGTTTGTTTCTTCATTGGAACAGATTTGAAGAAATGTATCATTACATCAGTTGCTGATGAATGTTCTACAGTGAATGGGTGCCGTCAAAATGAGAGTCCGAACAGCTGATAAAAACTTCTCAATAATCCACACCACTCTGGTCCATCAGTTAAGGACAGTTAAGGTGTTTTTTGTAAGAAACAAATCCATCATTAAGGCCTTTTAACTAAAATGCAATTTCGGGCCAAAATACAGTCAATAATCTACAATAATGCTTTCTTCAGTGAAAAAGTCCATCCACCGTTGTCTCTCACATCAAAATATTTGTTTGGAACAGTTTTGGACTGTTTTTGCTTGTAAATCATGATTGATCTGTGCATATTTCTCTCCTGATTCAAAGACAACTTTTTCAGAGGAGAAAACAATATTATGAATAGATGACTACATTTTAGCAGGAAATTATGGTTCGAAGTTTAAAAGGCTTAATTATGGATTTGTTTCTTACAAACATCTTTTCACTTCACACAATGGTAATTGATGGACTGGAGTGGTGTGAATTATGGTGATGTTTTTATCAGCTGTTTGGACTCTCATTCTGACGGCACCCATTCACTGCAGAGCATCCATTGGTGAGCAAGTGATGCTAAATTTAATGCTAAAATATAAGAAACAAACTCTTCTACATCTTGGATGACCTGAGGGTGAGTAAACATTCAGCAAATTTCCATTCCTGGGTGAACTAGTCCTTTAATACAAAGATGTACTAAGATAACTGAGAATAAGGAGAAATCTGGCCAAATGCTCGCAAAAAAAGAGACTGGATTCACAGTGTCAGCAGGGGATGTGAGTGTATAAGCGAGAGCGACTGTGTCTGCTTATTCAGAGTTTCTGCAGTGATGTGCTCTGAGCTGCAGGGGGCGCAAGGGAGCCTGTTATGAGTAAGCAGGCAATTCGCTGCAAAAAAAACAGAATAATGTGCCAGTGCAAATATTACAACAGCCAATAAATTAGGACTGACTGGAGACTTCAAGCGGTGTAACTGTGAAGAAAGAGAAAGGGGGAGGGGTTGTGATCGAGCAGTCTTGTGTTTAGAAAATACATATGAACAGGCCTGAGAGCAAACTATGCAGGTGTACACAGCCATAATATCAACGTCTGATTTGCCGAATGTGCGTCAAAACCACACACGGCTGAACTTACTCCACCACATGACAGAGAGCATGTCGGTTTTAACTTGAGTGTCCTCTTAAACGTTTTCTTAGGCTGTTGACTGCATAAATGTACCTCACCTGTTCTGATAACTGTAATAAGTGCCGTCTCGGGGTATTGTACACAGTTGCTTGCCGTAACAGCACAGCGTCTGAGGAGAAAACTCGTACTGTGGGAAGAAAGAAGAAAAGAGTTCAGTATGTCGAGTTTTTGTGATCAGACGACCAGGAACTGAACAGTTACAATGAAAATACTGGAGCTTCTTTAAGGGTAGTACTGAAAATGACAAAACCGTTGTATTCTTATTATTTTAAATAAACTAAATATTACATCTGCCTTATTTGAATGTGTGAAGTGCTCAAACATGCTTAAAAATGATCCACATCAAGAAATTAGATATTTTGAAGTTTATGTAATTCCATAATTAGTTTATGACATTTTTTACATTTATTATTAAAAAATGTTTATTTTCATGTTATTAGTGAATATTTTGATTATTGTTATAATAGTTGTGGAGAAATATTATTGTACAGTCATTCACTATATATATATATATTTAATATAACATTTATTTGCTAATTATTATTATTATTATTATTTCACATTATTATGCCGTGGAGCAATATTATTGAATAACGATTATATAAATGTATACAAATACATAATACAAATGTACACAATAATACATTTATTTGCACTTTATTATTATTAATATTAGTGTTATTGTTTTGTAAATTGTAGTCCAACAATTAAACAATAATATATATGAAACACTTATTCACACAATGTTATTGTTTTAGAGTGATATTATTACAAAACCATTTATTATAGAATATATATATATATATATATATATATATATATTAGTGGTGGGCCGTTATCGGCGTTAACGTGCTGCGTTAACGCGAGACTCTTATCGGGCGATAAAAAAAATATCGCCGTTAATCTATTCTCAAAGTTGGGTTGGGAGCTGGGTCTATACTACGCAAGCTATGATGACTTTCACCCTGATATTTTAGCGCGGATGTATACCTAGCCGAATTGCACTGTAGGGGGCGAGAACGAGTCTTCGAACTAGAGGCTCGCAGTCCGTGATGGACAGATTGTTAACGGCTGGTTTATGTGGTAATACAATCGGGCAGGACATCCAAATGCTCACCTATCATTCATCAACCTCAAATATGGCTTTTCATCTGAAAGATGTATGTAGTAGCAACTTTACATGGCCGCTCAATATGATGTTAACCTAGAGAAACGTGCGCTATTGAAGTGTTTGTGTGGAAGCACGTTTGCAGCAGGACAGGCTCTGGTGTGCTCACTTGCTCTTACATCTCCGTCATTCTTGGTCATACAGATAAAAGTAGCCTAATACATCTTTCGAATCTGTAAAGACTCTACGTTTATTTGTGTGCACTCAGAATAACAACGAAACTTTGCGCTTTTAAGCAAACAGGATGCGCTTTAGGTCTCATGTGAACTTGAGCGAGAAAATCCGTCTTTGAAAAATATATCTATAGAGAGTGAAATGTCTAAAAAAATAAAAATAGAAGACGTGTGTGTTAGCATGGATGATTTACATGAAATTTAATCTGTGCAACACTGTGCATAAAATGGCTTTCAGTTCAATATAATAACAAAAAACGACATTTTGGGTTTTTATTCAACTAATAAGGTGGGCACGCTGTGATCTGTACTATATTTTTACTGTAATTGACAGTTATCGGCAAAAAAACAACAACACGGGAGTGGGAGGGAATGGGAGTCATTCTTCCGGGAGTGGAACAGGATTTTCCTCCAGTTTTTTCGTGGGATTGGGACGGGAAGAGATTAAAGTTTGTGATGCATTTTGGAAACAGGAGATGAGCCCCTGGTCTAATGCGCCACCTGGCTTGAGAAACCCGTTCTCAAAGACTTACTTTTAGTCATTATTTGAGTAGCACACATATTCTGAATGCCTTCGGCAGAATTCAAATGAGCCATTTTAATCTAGATTAATCTAGATTAATTCCAAAATTAATCTAGATTAAAAAAATTAATCTATGCCCACCTCTAATATATATATATATATATATATGGGGTGTTAACATTAACGGATGCGATTAATTAAGAGCCATTAACGCGTTAAAATAATTTAACGCAAAATTACTAAAACAATTTCTATTCTAAACCTTTTTCCCAATTTCGTTTCTCTGTTTGCAATAAGATAATTTTAAGCCGCTAAACTCCGGGAAAGTTTCCAGTCCAGTGATCCAGCAAGCGAATCCATTCAAGCAATTAGTCCAAAACAGGGCTAATGTAAAGAAAAGCAGGCTGATTATATAAAAGATGGCAGAGAGAATAGATACTCATCACGTTATGTTTTCAGTAAATTATTAATTCGCTTTAAAACACAAGCTCTGTGATTGTTTCTGAAGAGCACGAGAGCTCACTCACGTGTCGCGCATTGTGAAATACAGACTGAACGTAACATTAAAACATCCCACCACTGCATGATATGTAAACTGCGTTTTCTCGGCTGGATAAAGCAAACCAGATTCTTTAGATGTTTGAGTTTTAAAGGTTGATGATTGCAATCAAGGTAAAGACGGTAACGTACAGGAGTCGTAAGCATGCGCGAGTCTGATACACCATGTTTGAGCGCTCTTGACGCACAGATCATATGTTGTACAGAAACATTTCAGTTCATTCACATTGTTTCCACACACATAATGTCTTGTGTATGTTGCTGTGTTTAGTAAGTGTGCACAAATGTATCAATTATATGAACTTCTTATATAATTTGGTTCTTTGGTGTTCTTTTGGATTCTCCCAAGTGTCCTTTTTGAAAAGATATATACGTTTATCTTGAAATAAGTTTGCAGAAAAAAACGTTTTGTTTTTGTGTGTATTAAAATTTGGAGAATGTGTCTGTTGTTTTAAGCAAGATAAATGGTATATGCTTAATTTCATGATAAAATAATTGTATCTATTGACAGCCCTAATATACACTGAACAAAATTATAAACGCAACACTTTTGTTTTTGTCCCCATTTTTCAAGAGCTGAACTCAAAGATCTAAGACTTTTTCTATGTACACAAAAGGCCTATTTCTCTCAAATATTGTTCACAAATCTGTCTAAATCTGTGTTAGTGAGCACTTCTCCTTTGCCGAGATAATCCATCCACATCACAGCTGTGGCATATCAAGAAGCTGATTAGACGGCATGATTATTGCACAGGTGTGCCTTAGGCTGGCCACAATAAAAGGCCACTCTAAAATGTGCAGTTTTACTCTATTACCAGTCCGAAAACCAAAGACCGAAAACCAGTCAGTATCTGGTGTGACCACCATTATTACTGTACAAAAAGTGTTCATTTTGGCAGGCATTTTTGATTTAGTCTTAGTCTTTATCTTGAGAAGAAATTCTTTATAGTCTTAGTCACATTTTAGTCATTTGAGTCTTTCATAGTATTAGTCGACGAGATGTCATTGCATTTTAGTCAACTTTTAGTCATTACTTTCAGTCAAACTGCAGTTACCAACATTTATTTTGGTAGCTATTTTGTATGTAGTATTGTTACGGGTGTGTTTTATTTAATGATTATGTGGTTGTTTTGAGCTGTGTTTGTGCACATTTTCTGCTGCACTTCTCTTCTCCCTTCTGTTTCTCCTAATAGCACTGATTAGCGAGCACAGGTGCACGGAGTTACGGTGACGTCAGAGGCGGCGTTTCTGCGAAGTGGATTTAAGCCTGTTTGGAAGTTTCCTCCACGAGTTCTCCTCTCTTTCTGCTTGGTGGTTTACGGTGTATATTTGTGTTACCAAGCTTGTTGTAATGTTGATGTCACACAAATAATGGGGGTGCCAGTTTAACAAATTAGACTGGTGTAGGGAGGAGGGAGCCGTTTGTTTTCTTCAGGTTTCTCCTGTTTTGAGGCTAGTAGGGAGGTAAGAATTGTTGTTTCTTTTATCTTTATTTCATTTATTTGTATTTCATTTCATAAAGAGGTTTATGCTGTAGTTAGCTTATGAGATTTGTTTATTATTTTGGCTTGATTCCCCCTCCTGAGGTACGTTTTCCTTTTGTCTCCTATTAATGTATGTATTAATAAATACTCCTTTTGATTATACTTTTTGGATTTGGATGTTTTTCTACTTTAATAGATAAAGTGGGAGAGGAGACTCCGGGCACCTTGTTAGATGCAGGGCTGAGGTGCTCTTTTTCTTATCTTTAAATAAGACCTTGCATGTTTAAGTTTTTTTTGCGGGTCTTGGTTTTTTGGTGGTGCGGCTATGTCGGACTACGTAACAAGTATTCAAACCAAATCAATTAAGCTTATGAGAAATTTGGAAAAACTGGAATACATTTTAATTTTTTTGGGGAGAGATACAAATTAAACTCATTTTTCAGATACATTAGGTTTACTTAACAAGTAAACATTTATTTAACATCATTTGTTGGTTAACATTGAAGACAAATAATTAGGAATGCTGTCTCTTTAAGATGGAAGGTATGCATGTAATAATGATACCAGTGTTGCCAGATTGGGCGGGTTTTAAATTTGATTGTGCGGGTAAATATTGGATTGGGTGGGTGGACATAATTTGGGCTGGTTTTTGGTCAGTTTGACAGTTTTCAAAACATCTACATAGTATAGGCTAATTGGTTAACAAACAAGTCCAAGTGTGCATATATAGCCTACTGCATGCATCCAACCAGTCATCACAAGGTTACTAAACACACATGAACTCTGCAAAGACGACTGGTGCTGATGTTGACGTCACGGCCGCACATTTAGCCAATCACTAGAGATCAGCAGACAGTCGTGATGATTCATGAGTGACGGGTTTTTAGCACGATAACGGATCTGATTTTGAATGCATAACTGTAAGTGACCATAATGCCTAAATATAAGTTTGATGGTAAAGAGTGGAGAGTGTTTTAACTCTCAAAACATGAATTACACCTGTTGAGGGAAATGACACGAAGGTATGTATGTACCTTCATGTATGTATGTCAAAATGTATTTATATCTATACGAATCTGTCTTTTATCTATTAAACGGTACAGATTGGTTTATCTTTTAAAGATGCTGGACTTTTTTTGACTGCAAAATTCTAAATTCAATTCAATATGAACCTCACGAAATACTTATTTTCTTAGATTCTGTGTGAAATTACAGAGCGACACGAAAGTAAGAGCATTATTGTTGTTGTTAAATTTTTATATTGTCGGATTATCATACAGAATGACACAGTTTTGACTGTCATGGTGTGTGCATGAAGGAGTGTGACATACCTATAATTACGTTGCTTATTCTGATGATATTGGGCACTTTTGTGCATTTAAATTCTGACTGTTGACATTGAAAATGCTGCATGTGTTTTTCGAGGGTATCGGTTGATTTCTTGATTGCAGTTTTGACAGTGTATGCTTGCATATTTTAATCATTTGGTAGTTCTCTTTAATGTATTTGCCCCGATTTGATCCATGGGAAATGTATCTAGCATTATATTTATATTATTTTGTTGTAATGAGTTAAAATGGCTCTTATCAACCTTGATTTACATTATATCACATTTTTTTGACAGGTAAAAATTTAGGTGGTTTTGGGGTGGGTTTTTGTGAGCTTTTGGGCTGGAAATCGTCCATCCAATCTGGCAACACGTATTGACACACATTCAGTTTTCACCCACCTGTTTACGCTCATTTAAGCCATAATCGACTGTATTTACGTGAGATACTCTGACTCTACATGATAGACATTTGGACTGCCTGTGTGTATTTGAGCGCTGAGAACTGATCGCGCGCTGTATGAGAACTGAAGAAGAGGAGCGTGCGCGAGAGGGAGCACTTATCAGTACAATTCCGCCTATCCCGCCTTCACTAACTTCAAGTTAATCGACAAAGAATTGTGACTCCTGGGAAAAACGAGATGTCTGGTCACCCGGTCCCTAACCCTTCAGGTACTGATAATTAAAAAATATGAAAAAAAGGTTGAGCACCACTGGCCTATAGGATGTATTTTGAATGTCTGGCAGTCCTCAAATAACATTTTAGTCCAGTATGGTCTTATTAACGAAGACGCAGCATAATTTGTCATAGTTTTTATCATCAGATATTAGTTTTAGCTCATCAACGAAACATTTTTCATCGACGAAATTAACACCATGAACAAGCAGTATACAGTGCTATATTTAACATAAATAAATGTTATATGTTTTTAATCTGTTTTGAATGTCAATTCATCTCACCTTCCTCCCGCAGCAGTAGCCGAGGCTCTGCATGACAGGGTCGATCTCCTGCTCGAACACCTCAGCCAGTTTGGAGCAGAACTTGTACACGCGCGACGTCTTCCTGTTGTATAACCACGCGTTGTTGAACATCTGCCACACGTCATCCACGTACTGCCACGGCTCCTGATACTGACCCGTGTCCAGCTTGCGCTTGATAGTGGACAGGTCCATAGGGTTCTTCACGATATCGAAGTAGTCCTGAAGGCAGAAGAAGAAACACCTTCAAAGTTCAGTCGCACAGTTTTCATATTTTTAAAAAAATGTAATGAAGATATAGGCGCGTGAGACTCACAGGGATGCCAAGAAGTGTGGGGTTCACAGGCTGCCGGAAGGGTAGAGACTCCGGATCCTGTCTGTACAGAGACTCCAGAGTGGGCATCAACGCCTGCCGCAACTCTTCTGGCTTAAAGACTGGGAAGAGAGAGAGAAAAGAGCAGGAAACAAAAGTCAGGGACAGACGAAAGATTAATGAAAGCGACAGAAATAAAAGAAATGTAAAGCAAACAGAAAATACATATCAGTTCATACTTTTCCTGCGAGACTGGGGCGGTGAAGAGGATGTTGTGCCGTTCGTCTGGCTTTCATCTTCCTCTTTGGTCTCCGTCTTTAAGTCTGTCTTCTTGTCCTCGGTCTCCATTGGCTCCTGCTTAGCCTCTAATCCCTCCTGCTCCTCCTTTTTGACCAATAGGGAGCCTGCGTCATCCTCCGTCTAACAAAGGCAGAACCATGAAAATTTGACACTGAAAGAAAATCTGGGATGTATCGCGATTCTCTCTCCAACGATTCTGGATTGATTCTGAGATTAGTTTTTAACCAGATGTGCGATGACGCTGAGTTTGCTTTAGAAACACCCGTATTCTGCTTGCTTCCAATTCCTCACACACATACACCACTCGAACCTTCCGTAAAATAATCTTTCATAAAGTTCGGAAAGGTTGAAGTGAATTACAAGGACATTCTCGGGCTTCATTGCACAGGATACACTGAGAGACGCGCTTTGTTTGATGTTACACTTGAAGTGTGCGGTCTCGCCCGTCTGTATTTTCCTTACAAATGCTCTACGAAGTCATCATTTGTGTGGTCTGGAATGCAGTGGACTTGTATATTTAAAATATGAACCTCACTAACACAGTGGCGGAGTCAGGGGGTGGCTAGGGGTTGCCGTGGCCACCACTGATCTAAGCTTGTCCACTCTGCAGTTTTTGTCCCCTTTTTCTTGACAAGAAATGCTTTAAGACTCGGAACCTGTGTATTTTTTTACATCCACATCAAATGAGACTTTTCAGATGCTTGCTTCAGCTTTGCCTTAGCACCAGGCGCGAGTCAAATGAGAGCGGAAAAGGTACACCAGCCAAATGAGCTTCAGTAGAACAATGAGATACTGTTCGGCTATATGTCAGTAAAACAAACTTTCCTGTCCTGTCAGCCGTTACTGTGCTCACGGCACATGCTCTGATCGCATTAGGGATGGACAATAATTCAATATCAATATATAATCGCAATATAATTGTTTTCAATAACGGTGATATGATTTTTAAACCCATTTCCGATATTTCGATAAACATTAGCATTTGTCAATGAATGACGTTCAAGGCGCAGCCATCAGAAAGAGCAGAACAGAATTAGGTACTTGCGTGATGATATACATCACAGACACACAGCCTGCGCTCAGCAGTGGTTGATTAAGCATGGCAAGTTTTAGCTACAAAATGAGTTCCCCCGACCGCAATACAGATGTGACTGAACGAGCTTCCACAAGTAAGGAGAAAGCAGACGAAATAGTTGATAAGAGAGGAATGACTAATTCAGTGGAGTGGAAGTTGTTTGGTTTTTTAAGATCGGATAAACTTCAGGTTTCGTTGCTCTGCAAAATGTGCCAGAGATTGGTTCCGACTAGCAGCGGGAACAGGGGCGGGATGCGCCTTATTAGCCTACCATGACAACCGTCTGCGTGTCCGAGTTGAACGTGCTTATTGTGTATCCTGCTTGTAGCAAATGAAAATATTATGCATCTGAAGCGGTCTGCCACACGAGCTCGAGGTCTCTTTCCCAGCACGCACACACTTCTCTCTCTGATTCTGCTCTGAGCGGCTGAAACGAGCTGCGATTTCAGTTAAAACACAGATATGTTGCTTCTCTAATTTTACATGCAAGTATAGCCGAAACTATTGTCTTTATCTTATTTGATTTTATCAGACGACAGCACAATTATAAATCAGGATTTTTGTGCAGATTAACATCTTGGAAGGGAGAGCTGTTTATCTTAATGGGTCTCGTTTCAGTCACTATATCATATTCATGATATATATTCAACTGAAGCAGTTTGTTTGTTGTTTCAATCTATAAGAATAATCAGCCTGTTATAGTTTAAATGAAAATATCATATTTAATAAGGTGAGTCTGAGAGTTTTATTTATTTGATAGTTTGTTTATTTGACATTTCTTGTTTGTGAACTCTAAATACAAATAAAAAGTGAACATTAATTTAGTTGTACCATTTTTATTTCTAAAATGTTATATAGTTTTATAGAAGGTATCATATACTTGGCAAGTTCATTTTTCAGACGTTTGTAGGTAGACATCCATTGTGGGGGTTCTTGGCAGTTTTTCTGAGGCTTTTTTAATATTCATATCCAAATTATATCATATCAACCGAAATTAAGAAATATATCGTGATATAAATATTGGCCATTTCGTCCAGCCCTAGATCGCGTCATCATAAATAAGCGCACAATAAACTATGAGCATACGACATAGTTCTGTTGTCAGTTAAGTCATGAAATGACCAAAAAGTTGATTAAAGCAGCAAACTGTGCATGTATGCATTACATTTCAGAACGTCTCTCAAATGCATACTAAAATATACTGTAGGCTATCGTACAATTCCAGATCACAATAAGGCGCAAGCTGATATCCATTTTAACGCACAAGTAAACGTGAGCACAGTCACTTATACTAGAAAATATGCACTTTGTTTCATTAATTTTAAAAGTACAAATGAAAATGAAACCATTAAAAGGCATAAAACAAATAATTTTATATTCTGGCATTTATGTGATGTTGTCTTTCGGTCTTTTTCACATTTATCACTAACCGCATGTCTCATCCATGAATATCGTTAGAGAACAAGTTTTGAGAGCCAGAATTGTATTCAGCTGTGTTTAAGGCACTAAAATAGTCTAGTACTTTATAGTCAACCACATTTTTATATTGAAATAATGAAGATTTTTGTGCCACATCGGGCTGGTTGCTGGCCCCTCCCTGGCCACCCCTATGAAAACATCCTGGCTCCGCCACTGAACTAACAGAAGGCTGCTATCAATTTCAAATGCTGACGGGTGCTTTGTTTGTGTAGACTGCTCGCACATGCGGCTGTGCGCGACTCTGTGTAAGTGGTTTAATGTCTCAGAATGGTTTTATGACGCAAAATGTATGTAAACACAGCCAGTTATCTCTTAAGGGATTAAATGGACAGGACAACCCACATTACTTCTTATATTTCAAAAGAGATCCGTGCGTGAATGCAGCTTAATAGATCTCCCGCTGTTTATGATGTCATAGTAAAAACAACAGTAAAGATAAGGAAAAATCACTCACATTTCAGATAATCTTAAATACTGAACGCACTCTTTGTTTGTTATGTTTCTATGCTCCTATTTATTATTTGCCACTTGCTTGTATGTTTTGAAGTTATATTAGTTTAAAATTCTTTATATAAACTGTTTTAATTATTTTTTTAATTTGTAATTATTAAAAAAATAATTTAAGTTAATTACTTATGTAAGGATTTTAAGATTCTCAAATCGGTAAACTAATTAATTAATAAGGGGGAAAAAAGTAGATCAAGAATCGTTCTGGAATCGGATCGTGAGCTGACAAAAGATTCCCACCCCTTATATATATATACATAATAAATATACACAGTACATATACATATATTCTGTAAACAAAAACTTTTATTTTGGATGCGATTAATCATTTGACAGCACTAGTTTTAATATGGAATTCATTTCTGTGATGCAGCGCTGAATTTTTCAGCATCATTACTCTAGTCTACTGTGTCACATGATCCTTCAGAAATCCTTCTAATATGCTGATTAAGATATATTTCTAAATATTATCAGTGTTGAAAACATGCAAAACACACCTCTGTCTTGGGCTCCGTCTTGAAGCCTATGTTGTATTCTTGCTCTTCTGTTTTAGTGTCACTGGGCGGTCCGTCAGGTACGGCATGCTGGGAGTGCAGCTCGGCGCTGGCTGCTGATGCTGGGGTGGGCACACGGTTTTCACCGCTCTGAAAGTCAAAGAATCTGATTTATTGCCTTTATTTGAATTTTGTATTAAAGCTGAGCAATTATGGTGTCATATTTGGAAAGATGGCACTGTTTGGTTTGACAACAACACTGTAGCTTTGTTCCAAAACCTAGTGAGTTTCCCTGGAAGAATAAAGCGTATTACGATTAACAAATACTGCCACCTACTGGTAAGGGGTCATCTAACCCAGATCCAAAACATACGTGCTAGTCGGCAGTAGCCTTTGGATCGTGTTCAAGCGCAAACTTTTGGCCCAGATGCAGGTGGTGTGAGGTGACTTTACAGTCAGCTTTGGTCGCCACTAGTTCTTTGATGTCGGTTTGGCGTGTCAACATATCGCATATAGGCCAAAATCAGGCCGCAGTTCAGATATTCATCCTAGATTGCATGGAAATTTGACTAGGGATGACTATAAACAATATTCTGATAAAATAAAATAAAACGGATGTTTGTGTTCTCTTTCATAGGTAACTCAACACTGCGCTGAACGCTTCGGGAACGCCCACTGCGGACCGAGTCTGAAAACCCATATAGAATCACGCCAATTCATTGGCTGATGGCGCGACGCCGTCTCTGACGCAATGACGTCGTCAGGTCATACTGGCGAACGCGCCATCCACTCCTCAGATTTCTCTGCCTTCACGAAGCGGCTACATCGCCCTTCGTTGTTGCGATTTCTGACCCAAATTACTAACCAGCGATTATTCATTTGCACTTCGGCGACTGCTTCAGTGGAACTTTGTTCTCCTCGCGGTGAAGTGCCATGGAATTTCGCCGCTGTATGCCACCGTGCACGCGTTTCATCGCTCGCGAAGACCCACACAGTAAGTGTATTTTGTGTTTGGGCTATTCGCATGCACGTGAGGCGGTTTATGGGACCTCGAACTGCAAAATTTGCGACGATTTCCGTCTCATAACCCTCCGCTCTCGGCTTGAGGATTATGAACGCGAATCCTCCAAATTTTCACGGCGCGCATCGAGCACCAACGCGCCGCCTCGTGAGATCGCGGCCTCGCGTGAGGCCGCGCCCTCTCGTAGAGCCGCGAGCTGGGGTTCGGATGTCGAGCTCGAGGAGATGGAGAGTGAGCAGACAGGCCTCGCCTTTTCTCTCCCTCCCTCTCCCGATCGCGCACGTGCGAATTCGCCGGTCGAATTTTTACCTGATTTTCAGTTTCCTAGCCCAAAAGCACGTGATTTCGTTTCTTTCGGGCTAGATGATATTCTGCACACGGCAGCCTCCGACTCCGAGGATTTCGGGCCTGCTTCAGCAGATGCGCTCCCGCCTAACGGCCAAGGGGCGCGGCCTTCAGCGGCCTACTCCGAGCTCGTGGACGTGCTTTCGCGCGCCACCGAGAAGCTTGCGCTGGATTGGCCCGATGAGCCCCGCGAGTCTCGAGCTTCGAAACTCGACGATCGCTTCCTCATCGGCGCGCATTCCAAGCTTGAAAGGAGGAAGCTGCCATTTTTCAGTGATCTGCATCGCGAGATCTCCAGTTCCTGGAAGCAGCCATTTTCCTCTCGGCTTACTAACGCGGCAGCCGCTGACTTCACCAACCTTGTGGGTTCTGTGGAGCAGGGTTACACCGCCATGCCGGTGATTGAGGATACTTTGGCCTCACATCTTTCACCCTCTTTGGCTCCTTCTTGGAAGTCCCGCCCCCTCCTTCCTTCCAAGCCGTGTAGGACCACTTCCGCCCTTATCGGGAAGTCCTACATCGCGGCCGGTCAGGCAGGTATGGCCCTGCACACAATGGCCATCCTTCAGGCCTACCAGGCGGATGTCCTGAAGGAAATGGACGAAGGGACCGGCTTGACTCCTGAAGCCGTGAAGGAGCTACGAAGAGCCACTGACTTGGCTCTGAGAGCCACCAAGCACACCGCACGTGCCGTGGGGCGCTCTATGGCGGCTTCGGTGGCCGCAGAACGCCATCTGTGGCTCAACCTCACCGAGATTCGGGAGAAGGAGAAGGTGTTCTTAATGGACGCACCCATCTCACAATCTGGGTTGTTTGGGGAGGCTGTTAACGCTGTAGTGGACAAGTTCCGCTCAGCCAAAACTCAGTCGGCTGCTCTCAAACAATTTATGCCGAGGAGAGCAAGGGACTTTTCAACTCCCTCCTCCTCTGTGTCTAGGGAGCAGCCGCTCCCCAGGAGAGAGCCTCCTAGCGGCGGAGCCCAGGCCACGCGCCCTCCCCCCACTGCGGTTTGGGGAGCCCGTGGCCGGTCTTCTTCCCGCCAACAACCACGCAAGCGGGTTAACATGAAGCGGCCCAACAAGCCTGCCGCTTCGGCTAACCCGGGTCGTTCCTGACCTCCGGGTCGAAATGAGGAGAGTCGTTTCACCGTTACGGGGCGAGGCCAGACCGCAAAAGCGTTTCTGCCCGCCCCGAACGCGCTCTCCTCACTTAAATCTGTCACAGCCACCCTTCGAGGCTTGGTGTGCAGATCCAATTCACCCTCCTTTTCACTCGGGCTGGCAGTTGAGGGACGCGTTCGTCTTTCCCCCTTTGCAGCCCGTCCATTCGCCGCAGGCGAGCCGCATGTTAGGAGACACAGCTGTTTCTCTCCTGCAGTGTACGGAACCCGTGCCGGCCACCCGTCAGCCCAGCACTTCTCTCTCCGTCATCCCGAGCAAGGACGCCGAGGGCTCTCCTTCACGGTGGAGGGTGCCGCTGCTTCCAGGCCTTCTCGACACCCCATCTCAGGTATGTCTTCCCTTGCACGACACTATGATTCCTCTGTCACACTTCCTTCGCGAATGGGAGCGTTTACCCGGGGTATCGCTGTGGGTTCTCCGCACAATTCGAACCGGTTACACTCTTCAGTTTGGGAAAAATCCCCCCCGTTTCGACGGGGTTCACCTGACAGTAGTAAACAGCGCCGCCAAGGCCTCTGTTCTACAACAGGAACTTTCCTCCCTCCTGCAGAAAGGAGCAATAGAGGAAGTACCGCAGTCGGAAGTCGAACGAGGTTTCTTCAGCCGCTACTTCCTCGTTCCAAAGAGGGACGGCGGCTTGAGGCCTATCCTGGATCTACGGCGTTTGAATCTTGCCCTCTACAAAGGGAAGTTCAAGATGCTGACTATGAGAACCATCATGTCTCAGGTCCAGGAAGGAGACTGGTTTGTCACCATCGACCTGAAGGATGCATATTTTCACATCCAGGTCGTTCAGAGACACAGGAGATTCCTTCGGTTCGCCTTTGGAGGGAAGGCTTATCAATACAGGGTTCTGCCCTTCGGCCTGGCTTTGGCCCCGAGGACATTTACCAAATGCATGGATGCTGCACTGGCCCCTTTGAGGCTCCAGGGCATCCGTGTACTGAACTATCTGGACGACTGGCTCATTCTGGCTCACTCCAGGGAGCTAGTGAGTCGTCACAGGGATATCGTTCTCGGCCACATCCATTCTCTTGGCCTCAGGATGAACGCCAAGAAGAGTGTGCTCCTCCCATCTCAACGAACTGTATTTCTGGGAGTTCGTTTGGATTCCGTTCAGATGCAGGCCCGTTTGGCTCCTGCCCGGATACCAGTTTTTACAGCATGTTTGGCCCGCTTCAAGCTAGGCCATCATGTCTCTGTAGGTACCTGCCGCAGGCTGTTGGGCCTTATGGCAGCAGCCTCCCCTGTGTTGCCCCTAGGGCTGCTTCACATGAGGCCATTCCTTTGGTGGATGAAGGAGCTGAGGTTACACCCCACTGTACCAGCTACTCGCCTTGTCAGAGTGTCGCGCAGTTGCTGTCGACACCTGTTAATGTGGCGAGACCCCGTCTTTCTCCGGAGCGGGGTGAGAATGGGTGCGATCCACCGTCGCCATATGATCACGACGGACGCATCAATGACGGGCTGGGGCGCGGTCTTCGAAGGAAGGCCGGCGAGTGGAGAGTGGGAGGAAGAGTTCCTCTTTTGGCATATAAACTGCCTGGAACTCAGGGCTGTCTTCCTAGCTTTGAAGTGTTTTCTCCCCGTTCTCGGGGAGCATCATGTCATAGTCAGGACGGACAATATGGCGGTTGTGTCCCACATAAACCGCCAAGGAGGTTCAAGGTCGCGCACCCTGGACAGGCTTGCGCGCCATCTTCTCCTTTGGTCCCAAGACAAGTTCCTCTCTTTGAGGGCGGTTCACGTTCCGGGAGTACTGAACCTGGCGGCCGATTTTCTGTCGAGACAGAAGCTCAAGCCCGGGGAATGGATGTTGAACTGTCAGACGGTATCCCAGATCTGGGATCTGTTTGGCAAAGCGGAGGTCGACCTCTTTGCTTCTCAAGAGTCATCCCAGTGCCCGCTCTGGTTCTCCCTGAGTTTCCCCACGACTCTAGGCATAGATGCGTTCGCCCACCCATGGCCGAATGTCAATCTGTACGCGTTTCCGCCAATAAAGCTGATTCCGGCAGTACTATGCAGAGTGAAGGTGAGCGGTGCCCGTCTCCTTCTCATAGCCCCATTCTGGCCCTCCCAGACCTGGTTCTCGGAGCTAACTCCCCTCTTGTATCGACCTCCTTGGGAGATTCCGATCAGGCGGGACTTACTGTCCCAGCTTCAGGGCAAGATCTGGCATCCTCAGCCGGAGCTCTGGAAGTTGTGGGTATGGCCCATACAGGGCCAAGGGCTGTGATTGATGGTTTGCCTGCCGAAGTTCAGGAAACCATAGCCAGTGCCAGAGCCCCCTCTACCAGGAAGCTATACTCTTCCAAGTGGGGCGTCTTTGAATCGTGGTGTTTGACTCGTGCAATTGACCCAGTTAACTGCCCTGTTGGTCCAGTGCTGGAGTTTTTGCAAGAAAGGCTGACAGCGGGGGCGGCTGCTACTACCCTTAGGGTTTATGTAGCGGCCATCGCAGCTCGGAGAGAGCTGGATGAGATCCCCTTGGGGAGGCATCGGTTGGTCTCCGCTTTCATGCGTGGGGCCAGACGCCTTAGGCCTGTTCGCCCCACGGCAGTTCCTTCTTGGGACTTGTCAGTCGTCCTCGAAGGACTAGTGACGGCCCCTTTTGAGCCCTTAGAGTCAGCTTCGGATCGGATACTGACTCTTAAGGTTGTTCTTTTACTGGCGCTTACGTCACTGAAAAGAGTTGGAGATCTGCAGGCTTTTTCTGTCAGTGAAACATGTATGGACTTTGCCCCGGGTCTAGTCAAAGTTACCCTGCGGCCTAGGCCGGGTTACATTCCCAAGGTCTTGTCCACGTCGTTCCGTTCTCAAGTGGTCACTCTTCACTCTTTCCATCCCCCTCCCTTTGCTTCAAGTGAGGATGAGAGACTCCACATGCTCTGCCCGGTCAGGGCATTGAAGCTGTATGTGGATCGCTCCAAAGTTTGGAGAAGATCTCCCCAGTTATTGATCTGTTTTGGTGCTGGTCGCCGCGGGCTTGCCACGTCAAAGCAGAGAATTTCTCACTGGGTGAGAGACGCCATTTCGCTGGCTTATGAGGCGCGGGAACTCCCTTCACCTCTTAGTCTTCGGGCGCATTCTACTAGAGGCGTAGCCTCCTCTCAAGCTCTTTTTAGAGGGGTACCCCTGGAGGATATTTGTGTTGCGGCAGGATGGTCCTCTCCGCACACCTTTGTCAGGTTTTATAACCTTGACGTTGATACGGCTCCAGGTTCTCAGGTCCTGTCTGTTTGAACCGACCGTATGTCTGTTTGAACCGACTGTATGTTGTTGGTTCATTATCGGGAAACCAGATAGGCAGCGCTTACAGCTTGGCGTGTTTGGTATATCGTTCCCGAAGCGTTCAGCGCAGTGTTGAGTTACCTATGAAAGAGAACGTCTCGGGTTACTTGCGTAACCCTTGTTCTCTGAGTAGGGAACGAGACACTGCGCTTGCTGCCAAGCTCCTCACGCTGCCGACAGGATTCTTTTCGGCAGAGAAATCTGAGGAGTGGATGGCGCGTTCGCCAGTATGACCTGACGACGTCATTGCGTCAGAGACGGCGTCGCGCCATCAGCCAATGAATTGGCGTGATTCTATATGGGTTTTCAGACTCGGTCCGCAGTGGGCGTTCCCGAAGCGTTCAGCGCAGTGTCTCGTTCCCTACTCAGAGAACAAGGGTTACGCAAGTAACCCGAGACGTTTTCTACATATGTTTATGCTTAGTGTAGAACTGTGATATTAGCTTTGCAACATGCTATTTTCAAACACTACTGTTATCAATTGTGAAGATTCTCTTTGTATGTTTCTAAGTCTGCATGAAAAATTGAAATAAAAACAACATTGCAATATGGCTTAGTGGGATTATTAAATCGCAAAGGCTGTGATTTCAACGTGAAGTGTGGCACAGTGTTCATTTACATGCAAGAAGCTAATGAAAATAATAATATTAGTCATTTTATTTAAGAATTGTGTTTATTAGTAGTAGTAGTAATAATATTACTATTTAGTAGTAGTAATATAACATTTTATATATCATTTATTACTAAATATAAATATACTATTTAGTAATATTGTAACTATTACTAAATATAAATGACTAAGTCGGGGTGGGACAATAAATTGATATGGCGATATTTCATTGTCTTTCTCCATGCGATACGAGAATCTATATCTGGCGCCTGATATCGATATTTTAATTAATATAATAAGGCGCTCTAAATAGGCGCTCTAATAGAAGTCTAGAAATGAGTCGAAAATGCGACCGCGCCATTTCCACCTTCTTCCCAAAGCACTCACTATATGATTGTCTAGCAATTGATTATTGCAGTATTGATTATTGCAGAACCGCTGTATCGTGATATAATCGTTATCGTGAGCCATGTATCGTGATTAAATCGTATTGAGAAGTATCCTGCGATTCCGACCCCTATTACTAAGGTACTAAACTCTTACTAAATATATAATAAATATTTGGTAATATTATATAGTAGTAATAATAATAATAATAATAATAACAATAATAATATTATTAGGTTGGGATTATTTTTATTATTTAGTAGAAGTAGAGAGAGAGAGATAGAGAGAGAGAGAGAGAGAGAGAGAGAGAGAGAGATCGCAGATTGTGCACACACACATAAACTTCCAATGCTTCCCTGTGATTTTTATTAATAAAATAAAAGATAGATACTAGATTGCTACATTATATTCCCCAACAACGAGGTATTAAAATTGCTGCTTTTAAAACAATTGTTTTGTAGAGAGAGACTGCACAGATGCAGCAAGCAGGTACACACAACCATCCTCTCTCACGATTGATAATTCATTGAAATACATGCTATAATTCATTCAAATAAATGTGGTCTTATCACACTATTTCATCTCTGTGTCTGATTTGAAGCTGGCAGAATGCTAGCACTAACTGATGAAAATAAATGTCATTTTTACACTTCTGGTCAAATATTGCGCTGCAAAGAGCAAGACAAGTTTTAACTTGTCTTTTACTTGGCAAATGACCATGGAATACCATACATATATTAGTATATAATTATGTATATACATATTATAATTATATTTTGGATAAACTGTGCCACAAACCAGGACTCTCCAAATGCAATATTTTATTTTACTGTGAAATATTACAATAGGACAATTACTTATTTTAATATTTGTATTTAATAACAATACAAATAATAATAATGTATTATTATTATAGCTAATATTATTATTAGGTTAGGGTTATTTTATAGTCATATTGAAATATAACCACAATGTAATGGGCCAAACTGTGCAGCAAAACTAGACTTTTATTTTACAGTGATTTTCTTTAATAGTAGTAGCAGCAATAACAACAAAATTATAATAATAATTATTATTATTTGTATTAATTACTGTCATCATCACTGTTATTATTATTATAAAATAATTATAAATACAAAACAAAAACAAAAAAGCAAGCCATCTTAAAAGGGCAATTACAATTTTTATATATATTTAAAAAAAAAAGTGCAATAGCATTCAAAAATTGCTGTCTATGTCCCGACTACCTCACAACTAGTCAGTTAGGACACTTGGGTCAGGATGCTGCCCGTGTAGGAAGCTCACTAGGTTTTGGATCTGAGGATGGATCCGTGGGTCTCACCGGTGTTTGGGGGTGCTGCTGGGCAGGGAGGGGCAGCTCCGTCAGGGGCTGCATGTGAGGCGGGGTGCCCTGAGCAGGGGTAGGGTTGGGTGTGGAGGCCTGACTAGGCTGCAGTGCTGCTGGCAGGTTAGTGGTGCTGGTGGTGGCGTTGGGGGGCGGTGTGGCGCGGAGTGGAGCCTGAGGGGGTGCGGGACAGCCTAGCGGGGGGCCCAAGGGGAGTGCATTCAGGGAGAGGTTAGCGTTCTGCTGCTGCTGGGGAAGGAGAGATCGCACGCACACAAGCAGGGACAAAACAAGTTTAGAGGGGACGTTGTCATGCAGTATGACATCACTTTAGGATGTGAGTGCACGTGCGCACCTGCTTAACGGCCGCATGCGCATTGGGCTGGCCCATGTTGACGTTCATGGCGTTGGTGTTGGCAGGGAACTGCGGTTGAGCCATGAACTGCGTCTGGTTGGCCGTCTGCGCCACCATATTCCCGCCGTGAGCTCCCAGCATGCTTTGCGTGGGGGGCATTCGCGTGGGAGACATATTCATCTGCGTAAAAACAACGAGAAAGTTACAATGAAATACGTGTCTGGAGAGCAGAAACGAGAAGGATCCAGACATGGAGACTGACCGTTGGGACTTGGTTCATGTTGATCTGTTGATGGTTTATCGGAGAGGCGGCACGTGTCGCCATGGGAGCCTGAGACATCGGGACATTGGGCATGGCGCCGAATGGATTCAACCCTGTTGGAAAAACAACACAAAAGATTGGAAATGCAGAAATTTTTGTTTAGAGTTGAGAAAACAAATGTATCTCCAACAGTGATTAGCTACAAGTGGGACGGAGTACCTTGAGACACCTGCATGCGATTGATGATCTGATTTGGCACATTGGGCATAGGCACAGGTCCATCTGAAAAGAGGGAAGAGACTGAATGATTTAACACGCCAATTTGGTGCGATTAGTTAGAATTAAACATTTAAAAAAGTGCTGCATGCAGCTTCTGACAGACAGCTGACTGTGTGATGTAGCCTATTACATGTTCCTAAACTTCAAGATATCAGGGTGAAAAATGCCCCTGAATATTGTCTTATATTTATGTGATATAGTTCAGATTTTTCCATAAATATCTGCACGATTGCAAATATAATATAGATGTAATACATAACAGTTTAGTTAACGAGAAGTTAATATTGTGTTTTAAACTCGATTTTTGCTCAATTTCACCAAGGAAAATTGATCTAAACAAGGCCAAAGCAGAAAAACCTTTCTGAGCAACACACAGCAGTGTTTCGTTACGGAATGAATGCACATTTTTAACGAAACAATGACTCATTTATAAAGACTTATTTGCTTTGATTCGGAACGAATCAGCCTTTTGGACTAATTGGTTAAATTAATGATTCCCCTCATCAAGTCTTTACTGCCACATACTGGTGGTTTTAGTTTAATATAGTATAATTAAGATCGCATCCTCCCTGCAAATAACTCCCTAAAGCCACGCCTCCTCCAAAACACATGACCACGCACGGGCAGACCAGACGCTGTCAGATTACCTCATGTCTCATTCACCGGTGAGAAAATATCACAGTACAATACACATATTACAATAATAACACTTTCCATTCTCGCTCGGTCTGCAATAGGTTGTTTGCACATGACGTCACTGCTGTGGCGCGAAATGCAGCTGGAGGGCAGGAAGTGATTTTTCTTCATAGGAATCAGTAGCAGAAACTAAAGATGCCTGTGTTTTGCGTTGTTTATGAATGCTCAAATCGGTCAAAAGGAGAAAACACAAGGACCCTTTATCGTGTATGAACATGTCTTGTTCACAAGGGGGGAAAAGTCAAGGAATTGACTGAAAAACGCAGGAAAAAGTGGCTTGTAAACCTGCATCTGCGGTCGGCAGGAGCAGAGTCAGATAATGTTCATGTGTGCAAATGGTTAATATAGTTATAATTAGTGATCGACCGATATTGATTTTTTAGAACCGATACCGATTATTTGTACGTTTATGTACCCAATAACCGATATGCAGATCCGATATTTATTTACTGTTATAAAGTAAAATAACAGAGTGAAGTAAGTCCATTCTTCGTTTTGGTTTTTCCTCCTTTCAGTCATCTTAACAAGGTTCAAGGTTCTTTTATTCGTCACATACTCAATTATACAGGATATAATCAGTAGTGAAATGTAAACAACAACAATCAACGGTTGAAAATTAACATTTTCATGTAAAATTTTATCTTCAAATTACAACAATAAAAACATCTTATTTATAAAAAGCATCACCAGCAACACTGATATTAACAATAAGCAAAATAATGTCTAATGTTTTCAAATGGAGAAAATAAAGGACAGAAGTCATATCAACTTCATTTTAAACTACAGTTTTGGGTTTAAACGCTGTTTAATAGACTAAAGAGTGAAGAATAATTCACTGGATAATGTTAATACAATTAATAATATTCTCTGGACTATTAAAATAAGCTATAACAAACAAAACAGAACTACTCAAACTGCGATCGCTTGCGGAGATAATAAAGAATTAATTTCGATAGAGATGTATTTATTTAGATATTTATTGGTGAAATAATGGTTCTATAGTAAATGTTAATATAATTCAGAGTGTTTCAAACAAGTGAATCTTGTTAAAAGTTACATGCGGTGGCCGTGCTGGAGCTTCTCCTGAGTGAACAGTGCCCACTGCTCCAAGTGTGTGTGTGTGTGTGTGTCCACTGCTCCAAGTGTGTGTGTGTGTGTGTGTGTGTGTCCACTGCTCCAAGTGTGTGTGTGTGTGTGTGTGCTCTTGGATGGGTTAAATGCAGAGAACACATTTCACTGCTGGTTATACTCTGCATAATTATGTATTTGACAAAAAATAAATAAATATCGGTTCTCGTTTTTTTTCAAAACCGATATCCGATTATGGTAAAATGCTTAAATATCGGGAAAAATATCGGTAAACAGATATATCGGTCGATCTCTAGTTATAATATTAATTTATTATGATATTCTTACTTATAGATATAAATAGATAACCCAGGCCCGTTGCCACCTCTCAAGCATTCAGCGTGAGACAGTCAGAAGTCACTTAATGCTAAACGCCACATGTAGACACGATGTAAAAAATATATTATTTGCAGTTCAGAGAGCTTCATTGATTCTAATGGAACATTGTGAGATTGCCATAAATTGAAGTGAGTGACAGCTTTTTAGTGATTATATAGAAGTGCTATTTACTCACTGTCTAGGCTGTAAACAATTCAGAATTTGAATAAGTTTTGCTTTACGTGCTGCTAGGACCAACATATACAAACCCTTTATGCAGCAAAGTGTCAGGAGTGACTGTAAAAGAGAACGGATGAGATGGAGGAAAGTCCGTACTGTACTGGTTTAGACGCTATAACAAGAGAAAGATATAAACGGAAAAACAAAATGTTGCGTGATCTTTATGTTATAAAGAGCAGCGATTTTTTAACTAAATTGAAATACTTACATGCCTTTGAAGCAGGGCTCGAAATTAACTTTTTTACTTGGTAGCACTGGTATCTTCAAGAAGTTAGGAGCACCACAAATGTTTTAGGAGCACCCACTGAATATTAAGGAGCAACACAACCGCCAATTGAGCGGAAGGGCGGGCAACATCCTTCCTGATGATTAAAAGCTTCATCAATTAAACCTGATCCTTAAGCTGCAGTGCTTTGTTTTTTATACATGCAAGATGAGAAGAGAATTTTATTTAAACTTTTCTCAAAACAGTTCCCCTCAGAAATACATTCATATAGACCCCCACTCCCAATTCAATATTTAGGATTTCCTTTCTATATTTTGCATAGTGAACGTTGAGCTTGCTCAGGCTGCTACAGTATTTTATGTTATGTGTCCGTCTTCAGCGTCTCTGGCTTCTGTTAATGGCTGTTTACAGACTTGGTAATATTTCCACACAAATGAAAATTTGGAAAATGATTTCAATGCAGTTTGTGCAAGTGCGGTCACAAAACCGGTCAGTTCCAAGTAGGGGTGGGCGATATGGCAAAAATATCATATCAATTTTTAATTTTTAGACATTTCACGATTTTATCACAGTTCTTTGTCAAGTTAGTTTTACCAGTTTGTCTGAGCAGTACTGCCAAACTAATTTCCCTATTATAAAGACTAAATATAAATAAGAATGGTGGATATTTAGGCCAAAGTGGGCAAAGATAAAAAATCTTTGTCATTATTTTATCTTGGTTATAAAAAAATAAGAACAAAGATACACATTACAACTACACATAATATACAAACAGTGTTTGATTATCAGGTACAATAGGCATATTTAGTAGAGCATTCAAGAAATTGAATGAACAATTAATAAAAATAAAACACTATAGATTGATTCCTATTAAAGTAACTGTATTGTTTTTTTCAGTCAAGAGTAGCGAGTTATGTTTTTCTCTATGGTTTTGTTGTTTTAACATTAAAGAATAAATCCGGTCATCTGTCTGTCGATTCTGTCACAGTGTTTTATATTAATACCATCATTTACTCACTCAAAATTAGTTTTAAACCGGAGTGAGTTTCTTTCTTCTGCTGAACATACATGCTATTTTGAAGAATGTGGAAAACCAAACAGTTGCCGGTCCCCAGTGAGTTCCATAGTATTTTTTTATATCCTACTATCAAGTGGACCAGCAACTGTTTGGTTACCCACATTCTTTGAAATATCTTCTTTTGTGTTCACCACAAGAAATAAATTAATACAGGTTTGGGACAACATGTCAGTGAGTAAATAATGACAGAAATAAAATTGTAGGGTGAACTATCCCTTTAATGACAGTCGGCTGCATGTTTAGTTCTGTCCCTTTAAGAGCTGCACGCATCTAATATACAGGCACGCTTCGGTTCCACTCACCGGTTTAATTTAATTTTAAACATAACCAACTGAGTCTATATGTAAACCTTGTGTGTTTTGACAGTATTGGCTCAAAAGATAACTTAGTTGAGTAATCAGGCGCTGTTAGACCGTCTTTTTAGTTCGCGCGTGTCGGGTGCACGGGCTCAGAAAAAGCACACTTTAGACCAGCGCGCGAATAAAATGATTAACCTGCGTTAGCTCCCGGTCACGTGGCACATGCTTTGCAGTAATTCTTGAAAGTTTAGCAGAGAACTGTAGAGGTCGCACCTCAGCAATTATTTGCACTCGCACAAATGCTCCCAAATATATTTTGGAGTCGCACAGATTACATTTCGGGAGCATATACGACCAAAATGGTCGCAATTTCGAGCCCTGCTTTGAAGCGATGGATATAGGCTAAGCAACTTACCCTGACTACAAACAAGCTATTTCAAAAGTAAATCCCGTATTTATATGAAGGATGTGGGATATATGTCAACTCCTGAAACTTTGCTGCATGTACAGGGTTTGTGGCTGTGGGTCCTGTTAGCAGCACGTAGGGTTGGGTATCGTTTGAATTTTATCGATTCTGATTCTTTTCGATTCCCAGTTTTGATTCCAATGTGATTAATAATGATATCAAACATTTATCCCGTGTCTCTTTTTAGCAAACCATTGCACGAGAGCCTATATTTTAGTATGCATTTGAGAGACGTTCTAAAATGTAATGCATTCATACATGTGTAACCCCCCCCCCCCCCGGGTCCGCACCATCACACCGAGCGGGTCTCGAACCCGGGATGCCGGCGCTCTACCAAGGAGGCTAAAGGTTACAGCCTCTAGCGTCAGTCGCTAGAGCGCCTCTTTTTGAGGTCAGGGGAGTGAGGTTTACACACAGCCCTTACTGGCATACACCCGTTACACATGCATGCACAGTTTGCAGCTTTAATTGCCTTTTTTGGTAATTTCACGACTTAACTGACGACAGACTCGTGTGCCGTTTCTTGTGCGCTTATTTATGATGACGCGAACAGAGCATGCGCCGTGAGCACAGTGTCGGCTGACCAGACAGGAAAGATTGTTTTACTGACATATAGTCTAACAGCATCTCATTGTTCTACCGAAGCTCATTTGGCTGGTGTACCTTTTCCGCGCTCATTTGACTCGCGCCTGGCGCTGAGGCAAAGCTGCAGTGCGCATCTGAAAAGTCTCGTTTGATGTGGATGCAAAAAAACACACCGGTTTCCGCGTCTTAATAAAGGCATTTCTTTTGAAAAAGAAAAATACAAAATTTCAAGAAAAAGGGGACAAAAACTGCAGTTTTGAGCAAGGTGGCCAAGCTTAGATGAGTGGTGGCACTGCTGCACGGATGAACCAAGTGATCACAACAGTCACAAATCATTTTCATTTAGGAATAGAATCACGTTGGTGTTTGAATCATGTTCGCGATCTTTAACAATCTATTAAATTAATGTCATGTTCTGCTACTGATTCCTATGGAGCTGCATTTCGCGGGTCATCAGAATCACGTGTTTGCAAACAACCTATAGCATAGGCAGGAAAGAGGGATATGACTGGACAAACATTTTATGGTCCTATGCATTCAACAGACGATATCAATACATTTAGAGCACTTCATTTGGTGATTGTTATCAGGAAGAAAAGAGACTTTCAAACTACATAACAAAAAATGTTTTTGAACCAAATCACCTACCCTGCCTTTAATACCCATTAAATCTCATAGCATTATTTATGCAATTCTAATGACAGTCTCTGTATAAATATACCTAAATGCCACTTCAGATGCAGCTTCCGAAAACAATGTTATGGCCACATTTTAGCCTTAAAAGTTAATTGGCATATCATGTAGTTAGATACAAATTCTAATTGCTTGACAGCCGTAGTTTTAAAGTGACTTACTCTGTGGCCGAGGTCCCATGACATTAGGCTGGTTGAGGGCCGGTGGCTGTTGTCCCGCTGCAGTTATGGGCGTCTGATTAATAATCTGCTTCTGTAATCGGGACCTTCTCTTCTCCTCCAGCTCTTTCTGGATCTTATAGATCTTCTCGGCCAGAAAGTGATAGTACTCGTCCTATACAACACACACACAACAGTGTTAAAATCAATGTAATCGGCACTGAAGAATTTGACTTTATTGACCTATAGGATGAGGTGTAACCCTGACAGGGGGCTGTGCTTACCCTGCTATTGGCCGACTCGTACATATCCCCTTCCACTTTTCGTGCATAAGCTACCAGGTTCTCCATACGACGGTCCTTCAGGGCGGCGGGGTCTGGCGTAGGGAAGATAGCCTGCACCCTAAACAAACACACAGAGAACAAAACCCTTTCATTTAAAGTGATTACCTGTTTTCAACCCTGATATTAATCAGAAATGTTTCTTACGCATCAAATCAGCATATTAGAATGATTTCTGAAGGATCATGTGACACTGAAGACTGAAGTAATTATGCTGAAAATTCATCTTTGCATCACAGGAATAAATTACATTTTAAAATATATTCAAATAAAATAATTATTTTGAATCTCTTATGTTTTGCAATTTTATAGCTTTACTGTTTTTGATCAAATGCCGTCAAGCTGAGCATAAAAATTAAAAAAATCTATCTAATTCAAGATCAGCGTTTACTAACAGTTTGTGTACAAGGTGGTTTCGGAGGTCCTGAGTTACGTGCTCGTGCCAGCCTTTCCTCACGCTGGTGGCTGACAGAGGGGCCGCTGTGGGCAGGTTACCCATGCTGCCTAACGTAAGGCCGTCCGGCATCAGCTGACTGAATAAGGAGAATCGGGAGATATTTAGTAAGCAAACAGTATTAAAACACCAATTTTGAGCAATTACAAGCTAGGGGTGTGTTTTGGTAGATGTGTCTTACTTGTTAGGGTTAAGGGTTGACGACATGGTGCCATCTGAGAGCAGCTTAGCCTGGTCTGGTGTTCTCCCTGGATGAAAAATAAATGAATAAAATAAAAATACATAAATTATTTAAATCATAAATAATATTTAATATATTTATGTTTAAATAGAACATACCGTATTTAATATTAAACATTTAATAAAACATGTTATTAAGCATATGTTGATTATAACACATTATATTTTCAAATAATTTAAATATATAATCACCCCAACATATATTAATTAAAATGAATACTGAAATACTCCAACCAAAAGCATAAAACATGCATTACTTGAAAAAGAATACACATAAATAGATTTTTTTTAAAAATCAGCTAGCTGCTAATGCAACATTTTTATTTCAATTTAGTCTAAACTGATACACTAAAATAATAAAATAACTAATAACTATTTAGACATATGAAACATTTATAAAACAAATTACAAACTTTAAACAAAAAATAAATAAAATTGAAAACATAAAAATTGATTCAAAATATTAATAAAGCCTGTATCTCAATGATACACTGATTATGTATCTTTATTTATTTGTGGTTTGTTTTATTATATTTATTTTGCATGTATGTGAGTGTGTTTGTCTAAACAAAGAACAAATCAATAAAAGATCATTTATAACTCATACTCCCTAAATGTTTTTTACATTACATAATTTAATGTGTTACATTAAATATTACTATAAACATTTAATAAGAAATAAAAGCAAATAAATAAAAATACTTAAAATAACACTCATACTCTCTAAATACGATTTAATATATGTTAGATTTTCAAAAAAATTATATGAACATAAAAACAAACATTTCATAATAAATACTCATAAAACAATTACAAATTAAAAGCTCAAAATATTATATAAATATTTACAAAATAAAACGTTATAATACACAAGTGTTTGTGAATGTATATCATTTATATATATGTTTTATATATTAACTCTATTTTAAATACACATTGACATTCTTTTCCAATATAATAATTGTTTACCGAGTGCGTTGATGGATCTCATTTGCTGCTCGTGCTGCGTCGACTGTCCAGGGCCCTGCGTCTGTGCGGGGGACTGGGCCGTTGTGGGGGTCTGATTGCTGTAGGGGAGGCCGAGGGCAGCGTAAGCCCGCTGCATGGAGCTGGGGTCAATGGGCGTGGAGCTGGGTAGAGCGGGCGCTGTCTGCTGCCCCGTGCCGACCGTCCCGATAGGGGTCTGCAGACCAGCGTTGGGGGGACTCAGCATTGCTGTAATGCAGGAAAGAGATGTCGGCGTATTTCAAACAAGATCTGCATGAGATTTGACGTCTGATTCTGCTTAAACCCTTGGCAGAATCGGTCCGTCAAACCAGAAAAAAAAATTGTCAAACCCTGCCAAACAGCCATCTGGAAGAAAACATTACTCATCTGAACAACGTGGAAAAAACAGGGGAAGGAGAAAGGAAAGGGGAGGGGGTCCGAGATGCCATTTGCATTGGGAAGAAATATGGCAGCGGCGTCTCTCCAACATGTAATTCTCACAGCGCAAAAACAAACACTTTTAGCTGCCTCGCGCTCTCAGAGTCATGATGAGAGACGGCTGGCAGAGGCAGGTTAGCTGGAGCTGTAACAGTGTGAGATTTTAATGAGTCACTGCAGTTAAATGTCTGATTAACAGCTTTACTTTTACTTTCTTTACTTTGTCATTTAGCGGACGCTTTTATCCAAAAACTCTATAAATACTATATTTACACATTTAAGAAAATAGAGAATTTAAATAAAAATGACAAATACATACAACATTTAAACATTTATAAACATTTAAATAAAAAAAATATAAAATAAAGCTAAAAACAATTCAAAATATTAAAACTTTCTGGACAAATATACATTTTGATTACACATTAACTTCTTTACATAAGGACAACAGTTTAAAAGCACATCCTAGTGAAAAATAAGTGTGCTTAACTGTATTGAATGTGCACTTGTAGTGTACTTCAAATCTTACAAGAATACTTAAAGTAATTGCAGATAAAATAACATCAATCAAATAAAGGCCACTTAAGTGTACTTACACTTTCAGAACTGCTTCTGAACACACTTAAGCACACCTTTAAAACATGCATTTCGTTATCATTTCAAATTAAAAGTACTTAAAATGTTTGAATTCTTTCCCATGATTTAAAAAAGGCACACTTATTTTGATTTAAAGCACATCTAAAAGTACTTGATCATAATTTGAACTGTAGTTTGTTATTCAATATTACATGTAACAACATTTTAAATGTAGTAAATTTCAACGTGACCACAAAAATAATTACAAATACATTTAAACGCATAACATTCAAGTTTCATTATATAAGTATATTTTAGTATAACATTTCGGACTCAGTGTGCAAGGACCTTAAATAAAGTATGATAAAGTGTACTTCTTTTTCACAAAGGCATCACAGGAGGCAACTCATGAAGCTTGTTGTCTTCTGATATTATACATGTAATATGTAATTCTTATATTTACATTTAATATTCCATAGAAATGTCAAAATGCTTCATTAAATAACATTATAATACATAATACTTATCTTTATTATTTTGTATGTAATACAAAATATAAAATAATTACATCTGAATAAAACAATAGAAATATTAAATGAACATTATTATTATTCAGATGTGTTGTGAAGTAAAGAGGAGGGTGTTTGATGGAGGAAGGACTCACGTTGCTGGTTGCGTTTGTCACTGGCGCTCTTCAGCGGGAGGCAGACGGGACAGTCGTGCCTCGTGCAGTTCTTCCAGTGCGAGATGATCTGCCTCGATGAAGCACAATGAGCCACTGCAGAGACAGAGACAGAAGAAAGCCTGAGCCAACGTGCTGCAAAACTGGGAGCAAAAAGGTCCAAAGCAGACACACACACATTTGCCACAAATGACTTTCACCAAAACCACAGCAAAGAATTACATTTTTTCTGTGAGGAGTAATTTTTCATTCCTCACAGGAAGTAAAAGGATACAACAAATTACAAAAATCATAGGCAAACAGATAATAATTGTTGTTTAATTACAGTTATGGGAGCGAGATTTTCAACCAATGACATTTCACTGAAGGAGGGATTATCTAGTGGGACGATGAAAATAAACTAAGTGAGTGCTAAAATATGACTGGTTAATGCGAAAAAAATTAAATAATTTAATTAATTACAAATAATAACAAATAAATATGTGATAATTCTAATTATTGCATAAAGCAATTATAAATTGCATTTTATTATACAACGCAATCAAAATACAACATAATTTATATGTAAATTAACATTATTTAAGACTATTAACATTTATTTACACTTTTACAAATTAGAAAAAAAAACTATGACAAATAATTTTCATTAAGTGAAATCAATCTGAAATAAAATATAATACTAGATGAAAAACATTTAATTAAAAATATATATACAACTTTGCCTTGGCAACTAACTGAAATATGTCGAAGTACTAAAAGTAATACATTTAAAACGTAAATGAAAAACAAACGAAAGCTAAAAAGAATAAACTATTCAATCTAACAAAAATAAAATAGATAAAACTAATAAAACAGTGAAAATGTAAATTAAAATGACTGACAATATAAAAATAAAAGGAATCAAAATATGAACTAATACTATATTCATATTTTGTGTATATATACACATACACATATATATACACACATATATATATATACATATATACACACACACACACACACATACATACATATATATATATATAGATTGAAAGTACATATTTATTATAGTATTTAAATATTACCAAAATACCACATTTTTTCTAAACTTCCTGTGGGTCAATTAGGCACAAATTAATTACATTACAAAATAAAATTATAGAATTTAACTTTATTAGAATAGAATTTAAATAATTTATTGTAATTACTAATACTAGCAGTACATTTTAATGTATTACTTTATTATTAATATAATCAGTTTAATAAATTCATATTTGGAATATTAACATTAACTGAATAACATTAAATAATTTATTGTAATTATCAATGCAATATTTTTTTTTCAAAATGATTTAATACCGAATAATAACCATAGCCACTTCACACAAGATATTAGCATTATAATATTTTCTATTATTAAGGCAAAATAAAGTGGCGGCAGCGCAGCATCTCAAAAATAGACACCGTATTGAGAAATGATGTAGATATTACAATAGGAGCGCTGGAGTTGCGTCACATTGCTCGTTTCCAGTATCAACACAATCACGATGTACTGCTGATGTGATTTATTGCGTCACACCTGGTTTGTTTGCCGGGCACAGGAAGAAGCGAGAGCCTTCAGAAGGCACCAAACACACGATGCTTTAAGAGTCGTCTCTAGCCTACATGTCCTTCCTCCGGAGTTTGAGAGAGAAAAACGGGGGTCACAGCGGAGCAACAGGAAATGAGCTGGCACTGTGGACGGCACGCTTGGCATCAGGCTGGGGTTTGTGTTGAAATGAAGCCCTGTGCTCTGGCTCCAACAACAACTACAGCTCTGAGAGCAAAGCAGCCCCAAAAGCAAGCCCTCTCCCGCCGTTTGCCAAGCCCTTAATATTTAATTATACCATAAAAAGCACGGTTTTCTCTCCAAATGGACTGTTATACTTGAGACGGAGCAGAGCGTTTGCTCGGTAAATTCCCCGTGTGTGCGAATTAAATGTTACTGGCTGTGAACCCAAAGGTGTTGTGGCGGTAACAAACCTCAAAGGAGTGCCTTTCGAATGTCTGTGTCATTAAATCAGATGTTATTCTAATAGCTAGCTATATAAATGAGTAGTAAACTAGCGCTGCTGCTCCGTTTGACGAGCGCAAAACGCACACAATGCTGTAAACACCACATCAGGACAAAAGCGTCTCATTACGGCTCGCGCTGAGACTAAACACAGAACAGACAGGTCTACTAACACACACACCTCATCCCACAAAACACAGCAGACACTCCTCAAAGACTTCTAAAACACACACACACACATGCTCTCTCTCTGCACCAGACTCACTCTTCACACAACTCCTGTCCAAAATCCAACTTGTTTTAATAAACAAGGTTATATATATATTTAATATATAGTTATATATGCTGTTCCTGTGGCTCAGTGGTAGAGCATTGCATTAGCAGCGCAAAGGTTGTGGGTTCGATTCACAGGGAACACATGTACTGACTGACAAAAAAAAAAAAAAAAACTTGAATGCACTGTAAGTCGCTTTGGATAATAGCGTCTGCTAAATTGCATAAAATGTAAAAAATGTAAATATATTGTACGACAAAATATAATACAAGCATAAAAGAGAACCAAAATATTTTGTAAATTATTACACAATTACAAACATTTCAAATATAACACATTTTGTAAATTCACATCTTCGTTTAAAATTTGCGAAATAACATTTACTAAAATGTAATTTATACAATGTACATTATGTTTGTTTATTAAATCATGTATAAATAAATAAAAAAACAATATATTGAGATATATATAAACATTTATTTTATAAATATATTGTAAGTATTTAAAAAATATAAACAACTAAAATGCCACTTCTATTTGTTTAATAAAAAAAGAAACAAAAAAAGTACCAGTAAAAACATTTTATTTTTATTTTTATAAATATTATATAATGTACAATTGTATTAATTATTGTATACTGTAATTGAAAGTATTGTATTAGGGATGAGCATTTCAAGCAAAAGTAATATTTGAAAATCGCTGAGAATTATTCGATTAGTATTCGAAAATAGCACCCCTTCCCTGTATGAATGCATGCACGTCACATTATTAGGCTAGTGTTACACACCCATAAACAGAGAGAGAGAGAGAGAGAGACCGTTCAGCTTTTAATCTTTTAACATGCCTTTAACTGTTTAATTTATTTAACGATAGGAATAACTCAAGCCAAACGATGATTGTAACATGCTGAAACATATTCATATAATAAACGTAAGAGAATGACACAGAAAACATGGAGAATATTTAGACAAATATAAATCGCGCAACCTATTCGATATTATAAAAATAAATCGACTAATCGAATATTCGAAATTCATGACCCATCCCATATAAATATTTATTCATAAATATATATATTACATAAATATTTAACTTATACATTAATAAAAATAAAAATGTTGTAAATTGTATTTTGTAAAACATAATACAAAACCCAAATGAAGAGTATGGTAAGATATATTAATAAACAATTTTATATGCATTTAAAATATTTTTTAGTGCTGCCAAACGATTACATTGATTTGTAATATAATAATAAGTAATAATAAGTATTTTCATATAAAATTTATGTCTGTGTATGTATGTATATATATATATTTATACACACATAACAAATAAACACTGTACAAACATATATGTATACATATACAACCTCAATCAATAATTTGTAAAAAAAAAAAAAAAAAAATTTGCGATTACAGTAATGTCACCCTTCTGCAACACTTTCTGCACAACTTTTCACGTTGAGGTCAAAGCAGCATGTGACACTCATGTTGAAGCTGTGTGAATCGTGAATCATGTGGAAAAGCCTTGCTTGGGAGCAGCTCTGGCGGCAGACGTTTGACGTGGACTCACCTTGGCAGGATTTGCCGGCCTGGCAGTGGGTCATGTGGTTGAGGACGTTCTTCATGGTCCTGCAGTGGGGCAGCGCACAGGCCCGCACCTCTCCGTTGGCCTGCTCGCGCCGCTGGCACTTGTGGGCGTGGAGCAGCAGGACCAGCTGCTGCTGGATCAGCTTGCGCTTCTCCGGGTCCGCTGTGGGGCCCGCCGACGTGCCCTGACCTGCCACCATCCCCACCGACACCTGCGGGCGAGAGAACCAGCCACGGCGTCACAGAGTCAGCTTTCACCTGCCAGCTCAATCCTGTTAGTGTGCGTGATGGGAAACTCACCATGTTCGGTACGCTGGTGACCGTCGCCCCCTTCAGGTCAGTTGGAAACTGGGGCAGGCTGTTGGGGAGGGCGCTTTTACTCTGAACGTTCACGCCAGTCGTGCCCATTTGTTGCCCTCCACTCTGGTACTGACGGAACGGACTGTTGCCACCTGCCAAGCCCATCTACAAACCAAAGAAAAGGGGAACTATCACGTCAGAGACACAGACACAGGATCTTATATCTAAAACGGCATCTGATAAACAAACGATTTTTTAGGATCACCTTTGCTGTAGTATAGGATAAATTAACAATGTTTTCAAGGGTGAAATCCAGTCATATGAATAGGAATCCACATGGATTGGGATCCAGATTTCCCCATGTCAATTTCGTAAGTTGGTCTTGTGAATTTGCCATGTTAACTAGTAACAGCAGAGTATCTTTGTTTGAAAGTGATTTTTGTGTGAGCTGTGCTTCACGCATCACTAACTACACTATTGACAGTAGACTTTTGTGGTCTTTTTTTTTTTTGACAAAATGTCGTTAATGTGACCGTACATTAACAGATACATTAATAATAATAATAAAAAAATCAATAGGAACTGATAAGAATGCATAATATATAGGTAACATGTGGTTTTGATTTATATATATTTAATTTAACATATCGGTCAAATGTTGTGTAATTTATCCATTTAGATTACTAATAATTTAATAACACTTAAATAATCTTTAGCATATCTCAAAATGAAAATCCTAATTCATAGCGCAAACATAAATCATTGAGATACTAGTAAAGTGAATTTAGTTACTTTAGTAGTAGTTTTTAATCGTTTTTTTGCGTGATGCTACGCAAAACCACGTTCACTATCGCAGATGAATCGCTTTCGATTATGAATGCGATATTGCGTAACTTGTCAGTGAACTACGGCTCTGTGTATCAACTAGGGGTCGACCGATTATCGGCCTGGCCGATATTAAGCATTTTTACGATTATCGATATCGGCCATTTTCAAAACAGATTTGCCGATAAGAATTTTTTTATTTAATTTTTTTTATTATGCAAACAAACATACTATTTACAGGTGACATTATTTATTGGTGAATAAATAATACAGGTGAAATTATTTAATGTTTAAATAGCTCGATGCAGCCTGTCTGAGCTCAACACTCTGTGGCCGAGAGCAATCTCCGCCCACCGCTCATCTGATATGTAGAGAGTCACGAGTCCGACCAATCAACGCGGAAAACTGAAGGCAGTCTCACACCGAAAGCACTTGCTAACTGGAGCTGCGTCAGTGATCACGCATCAGTTGTCTCTCAAAGGTAAGGCAGCAGCAGACGTTGCTGAAGTTGCAATAACTCACAATCCACTATGATGTCCGCGATGCGGAAAATGCGGGCGGAATGCAGTCATATAATGGAATTTACCGTATAACGCGGAATGTCACGGAATTTGTCGAAGTTTGGATGAATTAATCAAAAGTAGGTCAGTACACATAAATCGACTCGCGCTATGGACTAGTATCTAGAAATATTAAGCCGCAAAAACACTATTTAAATATGAATCCTGCATGTTCTGCATCTCTGTTAATGAATGACACAGACGTGCGGTTTCATTTACTGCACACATACACATACTGAAGCGTGTGTGATGCTCGCGGTGTTTTCAGCATCTGCCGTCTCACTAAATGAGGACATAAATACATGAACAACATCCCCAGAACTGCTCGGACAGTCACTTCATGAGCATTTGACCGTTTCTTTTGAGTAAAACGATCGTCATATCATATATACATAGGCTACAGAAACTTAAAAGGTCCTCATGGCAACCTGTCAAAATATAAGTTCGGTTTAGCCGAATATATTACTGTGGTGAGGTAGAATATACGTAATACAACTACAACAATTATTACTATTATTAATATTACTGTTTATTTAATGTTGTTGTTATTAACAGTTTTCAGAATTAAAGACATGTTTAAAAGCATTTAAAGAACATTTTTTGTCAGAGCTCTTGTTATTATTAATTTTGGCATTCATTTTCATTTTTACACCAGACACGTATATCGGTTCAAAATATCGGTTATCGGTCTACTTGATCTGTAATAATCGGTCGACCCCTAGTATCAACTGCCACTCCATTTGAAAACAGGCGATGTAGATTTACTACTAATCACAGAACCGGCTTTACTGACGAGATGCGCATGACAATCACATGCGATTAATTGCACAGCCCTACCGGGCGCACAATGCTCATGTATCCCACTGAGAAGAGCATAAACTCGGCTAGTCCTTCTGACATTTGCCGCTGGCTCTGATGTCTCTGTAGTGGTATAATTCGCTGGTATAGTGATATGATTTGCTTTGGGTAAATCTAACAGGTAATCTTTGGTCTTTATTCTATTAATCTATAATATGTTAAAATGAAAATGAAAAGAGGCAATGCTGTTTGATATAATATTTTATTTCATTGTAAAGTACATTCCCTGAACTACATTTCCACGGCTATATTAATATGTTTAAATTAAAAAGAAAAGAGGGAGTTATGATTTATATAATATTTCATCCTATTGTAAATACAGGGAGGAAGATTGCAGCAGCCAGGAGATGGTCCTCACTGCAGAACACAAGATCCACGGGGCGAGGTTGGATCTAGATCCAACTCCTCCTACCTTACATATACCTGAACCTACCAGTCTCCACCCTCTGATCCCTAAACCAACCCATCCCCACCCCTAAACCTACTAATCTCACCCCCTAGATGTGGATCCAACCACGTCCCCTGGATCTTGTGTTCTGCAGTGAGGGGCTACTGGTAGCTAAGGCGAGCTGATTGATGTTATCAAGTACGCTGCTCTTAGCAGAATCACCGGACTTGTGTCTTGCACTCCCAGGAAGACCTCTCCCACATTAGGGATGGTTTTTAAACTGTTTTACATCGAACTGCAAAAAGCAAATACTCCAAAAATGTGAATCAGCGCTGTGCAATTCATCCGCCAGCCGTGCGATATGTAAAGTGATAAACAGCACAAAGTTGCTTCATCCATTCAGATGTGACACAGAATAATCGATATAGTCGTGTGATATATGAGAACATTAAAGGTTCTGTAGTGATGCTGGCTGAAAACAGCTACGACAATGTAAACTGCATGAAGAGGTAAACTGGAAAACACCAATACATAGGCTTATCAATTCAGCACCATAGTAATTTACCATGGTTTTACTTGTGACCACCATCTTACTAATACTAATTACAAGCAAGAACTTCTCTTTAGATGTTTAGTTCTAATTCATTTTAGAAGTAAATTGTTGATTCAGTAAGAGCACGATTAAAGATAAATATCAGTGTCTTATATAAATTAGGTGTGTCTTATTTATAAATATTAGAGTTCTTAAAGGGATAGTTCACCCAAAAATAAAAATGATGATTTACTCAACATCATGTCATTCCAAACCTGTATGAATTTCTTTCTACTGTGGAACATAAAAAAAGAAGATATTGAGAAATTCATGACATTTTTTTACATACAGTAGGCTAAGCAAAATGGTTTGGTAACATTATATAAAATGTTTTTTGAATTCCACAGAAGAAAGTCATACCGGTTTGGAAACATATGAGCAATGTTCCCTCTAATTTTGTTTCTTGCTGAGCAAAACTTCTCTATTGGGCGTAAATTTCAGTCACTGGAGCAAAAACATTCTTTATACCAGACCTGACACAAAAAGTGTGACATTTTTTACTTTAATGTGCTATTTTTATTTGATTTGACCCTTGATTTTAACTAAATGATGTACATTTTAGGTTACCTGTGAATATTCTTTTACAGAATAATACAATGCAGTTTTTAAAAATGTTTGTAATGCTCATAAATGCTGCATCTATTTGAAATATTATTGCAATTTAAAAAAAAGGTTTTCTATTTTAATATATTTTAAAATATAATTTATTCCTGTGAAGCAAAGCTGAATTTTCAGCATCATTACTTCAGTCTTCAGTGTCACATGATCCTTCATAAGTCATTCTGATATGCTGATTTATTATAAATGTTGAAACTGTTGTGCATATTGTTTGGGACCTGTGATCATTTTTCAGGATTCTTTGATAAATAAAAAGTTAAAAATAACTGTTTATTCAAAATATAAATTGTGTTTCAATATGCACTACTATTCCACTACTACCCTAGTTTGGGAGCAGTACATTTTTTTTTAAGAAAGTACTTTTATTCAGGAGGAATGTGTTAAATGGATAAAAGGTGATAGTAAAGACTTATGTTGTGAGAAAAGCTTTTTATTTTGAATAAATTCTATTATTTTTAACTTTGTATTCATCAACGAATAATATAAAAAAGTATCACATGTTCCAAAAACAATGAAGCAGGACAACAGTTTAAACTTTTATAACAAATCAGCATATTATGAAGATTTCTGGAGATCATGCGACACTGAAGACTGAAGTAGTGATGATGAAAATTCAGCTTTGCTTCACAGGAATAAATTATATTTTAAAGTATATAAAACAGGAAACCAATGTTAGAAATTGCAATAATATTTCACAATATTACAGTTTTTTTTCTGTATTTTGATCAAATTAATACAGCAGGGCTCTAGACTAACCTTTTTGCACTGGGTGCACTGGTGCGCCTAACTTTTTTTCTTAGGTGCACCAGCACAAAAGTTAGGTGCACCCACATTTTCATATAGGCAATATTGACTAGTAAACGATTAACTAACAATCTGGTCAACATAACGTTCTTTATTTGAAGCACAATTCTACAAGAAAGGTAACTTACTGAAAAGGTGTTGGTGCTGAAAGTGCTTCACTGAGCTAATATTTAAACTTAAAAACATCTCAAGATAAATTAAATAAAAAGAACATCTAAATTAAGTGTTTTAAGGGCTTCAAGCTCATGGCTCAATGTCTTATGGACTATCCTCCATTGCAGTCACCCTAATCACACATGTACATCTCAGATATGTCTGTTTGATGTTTGCATTTACATATTCAAGAGGTACTTTTAATAGAGTGTTTGCTCATCTGCAATACGTCTCTACTATGTTTTCAGTCAGATGTCAAATAGAGATTTATTAAATGCATGTAAAACTGCTTCTGAGACGTTTATCAGATTACACAGCAGATGTTTCCCAGATCTTTAGCAGACGTCTTACAGATTTACTTGTGCTGTCTGGGTAGTTGAGATGGAGTTCAAAATTAACTTTGATCAATGTCATTCATAATGTCTAAATATAATTTAATAAATACAAAATATATATATACATATATATATTAGGGTGTGGGAATGGCTGATAAGCCTATAAGTACTTCTCTGCAGCCATCTAATAGTGGTCATTTAATGTATTTTTTAAATAAGTGTTTGCTTTCCTAAATTATGAAACTTTTAGTTTTATAAATGAGGCAACCTATGAAGGATGAACAAATAATGTCATCACATTAAAAATAACTTTCAAATTCGGTAATACTCAAAGCTTTGAAGTGCTGGGAAAAGTTGTGTGAAGCATTTAAAAACACTTTAAGACATTAAGACCATTTCTGCCACAATTTGTTCCTGTAGTTATGTTAAATCCATGGTGAATGGTGGTGATGTGTTTATTGAACAATGTTTCTCCTAGTTTCTACATCAGTGGCGTTTGTTCTGATGTCTGTAGCTTTAACAGAATTTGAATGCTTCTCACAAGATTTGACAGATGTTATTGATTCCGCGGTGAATTCGACTACTTTCTTCACTGTATCTCCCAGCGCTGTGTATAATGGTGTCGCGTGATCAAGAGCAGCCCGCGGCTCCGGTCCGAGCAGATAAATGGTCTGCGCCGTACAACCCAAACGAGTAGCGCAGATTTTTTCCGCTTTCGGTTCGTTTGTCCGATGTAGCTCTTGTAAATCAGGCATGAAGGGAACGCAAAGCTGTTTATTCCATTTTTGGAACTGAGAAACAACCTTTCTTTGACTGAATGCGCATTGCGATGACGTCACAAGACGCGTCTAAGCGCAAAATCTGTGGAAAATCTGCGGCAATTTGGAAAATAGCGGAGTTTGCTTGATTTTGCGATAAATTCAGCGATCGCAGAATCCTGGAGGGACTGTCAGACGCTCACTGAACAGATCCGATTCAGAGAAAGAGCTGTGCGCATCTCTACTACTCACCTCTATCTCTTCGCATCTTCAAACGCACACACGTACAGTCAGGAATATCTGGACCACGGCCAATCAGAGGGGGGGTCCGCCCTTCACTATCTCTGATTGGTTTAGACCACGATATGAGCCTAACGTGTCTGGTGTTGAACAGCAGAGAGACTTTCTGAGTCGCGGAGACTTTTGTATTTTTTCTCGAATGGCTAGACGCACCAGTGCGACCTCAGATCTTTTTTAGTCGCACCCTTGAGAAATTAGGTCGCACTCTAGAGCCCTGCACAGCCTTGCTAAGCATAGGAGAGTCCATTAAAAAAACAAGGTAAATTATTCATTAGGTTTATAATATAGGCCTAACATAACATAATATAAAAACCAACTGAATCATTTAAACTGAGATCTGTAAGCTAAATATTTTCAAAAAACTTGAACATGTGAATTCTTATATAGCTATCTAAACATCCCTATGAAGTAGTTTGCACAATACACCTGTGTGTGACTAACTAAACATCTCAAAACAAAAGAGTTTTGTTGCCGTTCTGTGTCCATCCTCCACTATTTCCAACACTTAATCAAGCCACTCTTCTTTAATACATGATGACATTTTATTTCGCATGCCATTGCGTTGGCTCTTGATTTGAGCTATTTTATCTGCAACCATTGAAGTATTTGGTTTCTACAGCGACTCATTTGGCGCACATCATTCTTTTTCAGTCTTTCTATGAAACCTGTAAACCGCATTCACCGGTTCTAACTCTATAGCGACATCAACTCTATAGCGGGTTGCCCGAGCATTGCGATTCTTTTGTTTTTACTAGAATTCAATCAAATGGCTAACCAACAAATTTTGTGTTTGTGTGCGCGGCACATTATTTCTCTGCGCGGCCACGACCTAAGTGCGTGGCCATGCGCTCGCGCAGCTTAGAGGGAACAGTGCATATGAGGGTGAGGAAAAGATGACCGAATTTATTAGAAGTGGGCCTACATTTTCTGCATTCTAGCTCAAAATCATTGCTTTATTGTCAAGTGCATTTCTATCTGACAAAAATGCATTTGCTTTGAATTCAGTAATATCCATCATTATTGTTTCTGTCCTGTTTTATTTATTTACTCCAATTGAAGGCCCTATAACCCAGAAAAACATTCATGGGGGAACTCATGGGCCGGATATGTCCAGGGCCAAATTTTAACCCCAGTTCAGCCCTGCCTACACGCAAAATACCATTGCAGGAAGTATTATTCCCTTCCTAAATAATACAATCAGTGTATTATGGCATAAAATAAAACAATAAATTCAGATCTATCCGTGAAGCACATTTCACAATTAATTAAATTCCATAGAAACTAGGCTTGCCGCAATAGATGGTGTTGGCGGTGATACCCGTGTTAATCCGCAACAACGTTACGTCACTTGCCCACCGCGGCACCGTCCCCCACCGTCGTTTAGATTTTTTTTATAGTAAGAAAAATAATTTCGTTCAGTTAGAGGACACTACAATTAAAAACTGAACGCGGTTGCTCAATGCAGCGCACCGAACGAACGAGAGTCGTGCATCACAGCAGTCTAGGTCTGCATTGCCGCAGCTGTCCCGACCAGATTTCGACGCGGGATTAATTTCCCGAATACAACGCGGTAACGGTTGGTAACGGAACGGGAGCGGGCTGTCTAACAATATGCTGTTCTGGACGTCCTTTCAGAACAGCATATCTGCGCTTTATTCTTATCGAGCACGTAATGCACGCGCTACACGTACGAACCAGTGCTTCGTTTTATTTGCGGGGTCTGAGCACAGCATGTGCAATGATGCTTAGAGCAGGCTAGCAGATATAATATACAGCTCTCAGACAGAACAGGCAGGTTGTGATGAGTGACAGAGCAGAATAAAGATAAAGCAAAGTGTGAATGCGATGTCCTTGAAGGATGTTCAACTCGTCTTTCCTTTTTTATTTTTTACTATGCTTAGCCTATCATTTTAAATGACAGACTGTGTCGAATTTATTTATTTTTCTCTGCTGCACTTTTCACTGTGTTAACAGCAAGATGTTCAATAAATTTTATATTTTGACAGGACTAATAAAATAGTTCTCAGGTTAAACCTACATGTTTTTCCTATTGTGTCGTAGGCTGAATGTTAGCCTAAACGAATTGTATCCTGACAAAACGAATAAAAATAAGGATTACAATTTTTGTATAACTTTTTTTCTCTCTGTGACACTATTCCGTGTTGGCAGCAAAATGTTATTGACATTTTTCTGTCAATAAATGCAAGACTCTTGACAAGACGAATAAAATAAATACAATTTTGTGCAGACTAAACTTTTATTTGTTGGCCTATCTCTCAGTCTTTCATCAGAAATGTGAACAAATATATCGTGGGAGCAGAATAAAACAAAAACAGTCCCGCACAGACCTCTACATCACAGATCAGATTTAATTTATCACGTAAAGAGAGATAAAATCACGTAAAAAGCACACGGCCCTTACAGGGTATTTTAAACCTAAGGAAAGCCAGGAAAAGAGGGAAAACTCAAACGACCCCCCCCCCCCCCCAAGATGATACCGGTATAACCGGTCTGACAACAGGCCGATTAACCGGTGGGAAAACCCTAACCCTTATCGATCACCTGGTAAAATGTGTATACATATAAATTCAAACAACAACAATAGTAGCGCAGACAGAATGCAATAACACATTGTTTGATCCAAAATATGAATCTCACAGTGAACAGGTGTTGCTTTACCATTTGCTCGATGTGAAATAAACATGGAGCCGAAAAGAGCAAGCTGTATTGGCCAAAAGCCACTCCAGATGAGACTCTTGTATGATGAGAGCTCTTAACTGCCTACATGACACCGAAAGTGCACAACAGCTTCGTGGCGGAGTCCTGTTAAACCAGAGGCCAGAAAACATTGCCCTCATTTAACACCACCAGCTTCCAGCTACGACTATGTTCGGCTATATGCTTGAATCATAAAGTTTTTTTCCCCTACAAAATAATTAAGAGATTTTTTAATTATATATGTAGCGGATATTTAATGCACTTATAAAAAATAACAGAAGCACTCAAATGTCAAAAAAGTTGACAACCCCCCCCCCCCCCCCCCAAATTTACACAATTCCAATTTTGTGCAAAGGGATTTTTATTCATTATACAAACGCATGCAACCTGCCATTTCTGACATCCGAGTGCTGCTTTCAGACCCCATCAGTCACTAACACATCTATCAATAGAGACGAGTTTTGATCATCAAATTTGCATAGATGAGATGTGTATGCATGTAACATGGCACTTTAGGCTGAGAGCTTTTTATTTGCCTTCCCATCAAGCATAATTCTGTGGCTGGTGTGATCGGCAGGCCTTCAAACACAATGGCAGAGTTTAAGAGCGCTCTGGCATGCAACTGCTCTCGTAACACAAGCATTTAAGCCTAATAAAAAACACAAGTGCAGGAATGAGTCATACCATCTAACAATGAGGCAGCAAAGCGTGGCTCCAGATAGAGAACAATAATGCGAGTCCGTCTGCTGCTGCGCTGACAGATCAAACTGGACACACAACCTGATTTACACACCGATCGGATTCCACTGCAACACTAGAGCGATGAAAAAAGACATGAAACAGATTTCACGAAACATAATGGTCATAACTTATACTATACAGAGTGGCTTAATGGTATCTATGTGAATTTTAAATGGGGGGGGGCGCCAATTTTAAAATAGGGCCCTGTGAAATGCATTTTATTTTTTTTCCCAAATTCCGTTTTATTTTTTTCTAAATTAATTTTTTTCAGTTTACATTTTTCTGGACAAATTTTTCATTTTAAAATTAAATTGTATTAATCAAAAAGCATGTCTAATTAATTAAAATCATGAAACTTATACAATTTAACATTAACTTATTAAAAGTGTAACACAAATGACGTTAAGGGCCGAATGAAATGTTTCATTTTTATTTGAATGCATACAAACAATTTTAGTTTTTTCTTACAGTAGCCTTATTAAATGTTTTTCCCCCTCAGAAAATCAGTGTTGTGTAATTCAATTTTACTGGTTATCAGATGAAGGCATAAAACATTGATTTAATCAATATATTTTATATAGTTTAACTAATGAGATATTTTAAATGAATGAAAATTAACCGTTTAAATTGTTGGCAAATAAAAGGGATTTCAAATATTTTGATTATTTCTTAAAAAAAAAACATCAGTTTTATTATTTTTCAACAGTAGTAGTGTTACATACATTCTACTAAATGATAGTAATATAGCCTATTTCTGCCACAATGTATTTTTGATAAGTTAAACCAAATGTTTATTTTGAATACCTTTAAAGTTCTGTGTGTATATAATATGACGCTGGTTTTACTCAAAAGAAAAACAGTGAAATGCTCGTGAAGTGACTCTCAGAGCAGTTTTGGAGATACTGTTCATGTATTTGTGTCCTCATTGAGACGGCAGACTCTGAAATCACCGCGAGCGCCACGCGCGCTGTGTATGTATCGTTAGTAAACAAAACCGCGTGTCTGCTCCATTCACACAGAGATGAGCAGAACATGCAGGATTCATATTTGAATCAACTTTTTCAGTTTAATATTTACAAATAAGGTCTGTCACTTAATTCGAATCACGATATGAACTAGTGTATGTGAATATTAAAACGCAAAAAGGTTTAAATATGAATCATACATGTTCCGTTAGCCTCGGTGTGTATGAATGGCAGAGATGTGGTTTTGTTTACTACACAAATACTGAAGCACACGTGAACTCGCGGTGATTCTCAGTCTCTGCATCTCACTACATGACGACATGACCACATGACCCTCTAACTGTAGCTCTCTCTATTCTAATTATATTCTTTAAATAAACACTAGCTTTTCTATTGTTTTTGTATTATATTTGTTTTCTTTGTATTTAATATGCAATTAACAAAAGCAAAAAAGGACTCTAACACTAGCTTGCTCTATTCCTTTTCTAACAAAAAATCCTTGCTATGTGTACTGCATGAAACTATCTGAATGGTTTTAGTTAACAAAAAAAAATAAAAAATACTGGCTAGACACTGAAAGAGCAGAATATTGCAAACAATATTCTGTTTAACACAGCATTTCCATTCCATCGGGAACAAAATTGTTATTTGCGGGTACAGTAAGTCATAGAAAAACTGAAATTTGTGGTTTATAGCGAGCAAACAAAACACTCGGACAAACTTTCTGTTTGCTAGCAATCAGCAGCAGATGCTTTATGACTGTCAGTTAGGGGTGGGCGAAATGGCAAAAATATCATTTTTTTTTTTATATCACGATTTCACGATTTCACCACAATTCTTTGTCATGTTGGTTTTACTCTTTTGTCTGAGCAGTGCAGCCAAAATAATTTCCCTATTATAAAGACAAAGCCTTTTAAGGTTACAAATATAAAAACAATGGTGGATATTTAGGCCAAAGTAGGTGAAGATAAAAATCTTTGTCATTATTTTATAGTTGTTATTAAAAATAAGAACAAATACACATAATATACAAATAAAACAAACAGTGCTTTATTTTCAGGTACGATATTTAGCAGGAGCATTAAATAAATTGAATGAAGGAATATAAAAGTAAAACACTATATAGATTGATTCCTATTAAAGCAACTATTATTATTATTATTTTCCGTCAAGAGTAGAGAGTTATTTTTTTCTCTCTTTGTGTTTTGTTGTTTTAACAAGTCTGTCATCTGTCTGTCAGTGTTTTATATTTATACCATCATTTACTCAAAGTTAGTTTTAAACCTGAATGAGTTTCTTTCTTCTGTTGAACATAAATGCTATTTTGAAGAATTTGGAAAACAAACAGTTGCTGGGTTCACAGTGACTTCCATAGTATTTGTTTTTCCTACTGTTAAAGTCAATGTGGACCAGCGACTGTTTGGTTACCCGCATTCTTCAAAATATCATCTTTTGTGTTCAGCACTAGAAAGAAATTAATACATTTGGGACAACGTAAGTAAATAATGACAAATTTTTGGGTGAACTAACCCTTTAATTACAGTTGGCAGCATGTTTAGTACTTTCCATTAAAACCTGCACACACCTAATATCCAGGCACGCATCCGTTTCTCTCTACGGTTTACTTTAATTTTAGACATAACCAACTGAGTCTATATGTACACCTTGTGTGGTTTGACCATATTAGCGCAAAAGTTAACTTCGTTGAGAAATCAGGAGTTGTTAGACAGGCTTTTTCTTGCGCGCTCTTCAGGTGTATGGGCTCAAAAAAAAGCACACGTCAGATCAGCGCGCGAATGAAACGTTTAACCGGCAAGGCTTTAAAACATGCAAATAATGTACCGTGAGAGTAACTCTACCGCTGTGTTAACACTGATGGGAATGTATGGCGCATTGTACAGTTTATTGATACGGAGGCGCCCGAACTGTAACTGACAGAATGTGCGCTGTAGCATGATACTACGATATTTCCCCAAAAGCAGATCATGGAGACATTTCTATTGTTCACGATGAAAAATCGTCATATCGCACGCCCCTACTGTCAGTATATTCTGGAAAAGTCATCTGGGCAAATAATTCAGTGACATGACATCAGGTAAAACTAACATGATTTGTGTGATGCACAATAGGGCTGTGCGATTAATCGAAATCGAATAGCAATCGCAATTTGAGACGTTGCGGTTTGCTAAATCGCAAAGCCTGCGATGTGGACGCGATATTACTCTGTTCCAGAGCATATGCATGACTTACCAGCCTTGAGTGGCAGTCTTACCGACCAAAAGAGAGAGCGCACCTCCGTTCTCCCCGATCAGCACTGCTCTAGCCAACTGCGTAAACGCCCACCATTTAAAAAGGGTCAGATCGAAAGTTAGGCCAATTAAAATTAAAGAAAAACGTGTGTAACTTCAGCTTCGAAATGACAGACAATGAGCATATTTAGAGCTCCTTTATCGGTTCTACGTTCAGTACTGGAGAATAAAATCATTTTTTTTGGATGTTTTTATTAGTAGTTATCTTATACATTTGATCTCCCCAACAGATTAATTTGAAATTAGTTTATAATGCATGTTCGCTGATTCAAAAGACCGCACACACAGACGAGCCCGTGTCTCTGAATGCTTCTCATACTCGCTCCGCTCTGCCCCACGCTGAGCAGTTTACACTGGCTGCACACAAGAAGCCTGTCTCGTAGTGCTCTTTAATACTCACGGTCTTGCTCCCGGTTCTGCTCCACAAGTCTCTAACAAGTGCATCTGGCAATATGGACGAGACCTGACGCACGCGCGCAACCTGTGTCAACTCGCGCCGCGTTTAAAACGAATGTAAAGTAAGTCTAACTGCTTGCCAATTTCACTTGGATGAAATGAAACATTCAGCACATTTCCCACATGTTCTTAAAATCCCAAATACTTGCAAATGATTAAATCAGCCAGTGTAACACATAATACTTTAATAATTGACTAAAGAAATTGTTATTTATAAAAAAAATATTTCCTGTGAAATTCAGTAATTCTGTAAAAGTAGTAATACCATTACAGTGTTTCCCACAGAATTTTGTGAGACTTGTGGTGGCAGGCGACGTCATTGCGTCAAGTTTGCGTACAGACAAGCTGTCCAATTTATTCAAAATTTCGAACTTCAGATCTGTTCTACTCTATGGAATGTCACATAATGTAATACAACAGAATGACCAATAAAGCTGTTCAGATTATATTTTCTGTAGTCATACATAAAAGTATAAATAGTAAAAATGACCCATCAATAATACATGTTAACCAGGAAACACTCACTATACTCCTTAAATCCTGATTTATAATCGTGACATCGTCTGATAAAATCAATATACATCTAACTTACACTAAAAAGCGACTATATGCGGTGGTTTTGGCTACTGTTTTGTGTCATTCAGCACACTGCCTGCGTCTGAGTGACAAACTGAGCATATTAACAGACGGAACTATGTTCATATTTAAAACTTCAAACAGTCAGTAAGCGACAGGTGCTTGGAAACGCTGTTTTTGTAAATGATTTATTGACGAGTCGGCTGCGTTACGGCCAGCTGAAAGTGCTGTTTCTTTGCCGTTCACTGCTCAGAGCAGACACAGAGACAAGCGACACTGCACAGACCTCGTGCTCGCAGCCCGGGGGAGTACTGAAGACATCTTTCAAATGAATGAAAGCTAAGGTTTTTTCAAACAATTCGCTAGGGTTGTCAGTATGTACCTGTTATGGAAATAATCCGCCAAAAGGGTCTGAAAGTTGCTAAATATAGTGCTAAAGTCGCGATAGTCACGCGGGAGCTGATGGCAGAGGGCGGTTGAGGCGGCTCGCCACAATGAACAAATGGGAAACACTGGAGGTTGTCTGTGGGAGTGTCGACAGTTATCGAGAACACAGAACGAGCCGTACGAAATGTGTAGAGCGAGGGGAGATTTTCCAATAGTTAATCGATTGCGGATGGTTTCATTTTCTCGGGCGGATAAAAAGGAGTGTAAGAGAATAATAATAGTAATAACAACAAAAATGTATCACAAAATATACTTGGGCGGCTGTTAATATACCTGGACGGCTCGCCCATGTAAAGTCTATGTGTGGGAAACACTGCCATTATAATCTTCTCTGCAGAAAAAAACTGTAGAACCCCCAATAGAAAATGTAATGGATTTAAGGTGGCAATTTTATTGGTTTTAATGTAAACTATAATGGTGTCTACTGTTAATTGATGCGTTCTATTGGTGGGATGTTATCTAGTAGATGGCAACCAATAGAACAACAGTAATTCCTATTGGAATATTGGCCAAAACAAAAAGGAATTTTGTAATGGTTTTTATGGAAACTATAGGAATTTCTGTGATGGTTTTTCAGCAGGCTAACGATACTCATACTGTGCTGCACATTATTGACAATATTGAGCTGAATTTTGACTGCAAAAAATAAAAAAAACGCAAATCAAATTGCAATGTCAACAAAAAAGAAATCGCTATTAGATATTTTTCCCAAATCGCATAATGCACAACTAGGAAATCATACAGTAAATATAAATGTCTTCTTACAGACTACATTTTTTAATTAAAATCTGCTGTTTCCAACCAGGATTTATATACAATATGCCAGAATGTGCATTTAATATACATGAATTGATAATAGGAATATTCATCAGGGACCGTTTTCATTTGCATCCTCTCAAATCTTCTCACAACTCTGAACTCTAAACGACTGAAACCACAGCAAAGGAAACTGGCCATCTCACCTTGTTGATATTGCCGGCTTGTTGGGTGTTGATGCCCATCTGCTGCGCCCCCTGTGTGAGCGTCTCTGCTAGGACACTCCCCGCTCCTCCCTGTGCAGCCGCCCCTGCTGCTCTTCCCGCTCCAACAGAAGATTCCACCTGCATGCCGGCACCCTGGTACTGCATCCCCGGTGCTCCTCGACCACGGCCTACAGTCCCATTGATCACCTGACCCGGCTGTCCAGCCGCATTTTGTCCCATCATGCCGCTGTTCAGCATGGCTTGGTTAAATCCCGTGCCGAGTCCCATGCCAGCTGAGCCGGCGTTATTGCCCTGCGTCCCAGGAGTGCCACCTGGTTTCTGTGTTTGAGAGGGGTGGGAAGGGGGGCCCTGGCCCAGGGGACTCTTTCCAAGCCCGCCCAGCTGAGATCCAATGCCGCCGGGTTGCGGACTGGCCGAGTTCATCCCAGCGCTGCTTCCCGGCCGCAGGAGCTCAGAGAGTTGCTTGTGCTTGGCAGCAGCGTCGGGGACCATGGGGCCGTGACCGCCTGTACCTGTAGCCCCGCCGTTAGAGGACATGGACATCAGCCCCAGGTCTCCGTTACGTATCAGCTCATCTGGAAGATCGTTCTCCAGGTCATCCCAGGAAAGTGAACCCAACTCTGAGGAAATAAAGAGAGGGAGAAATGTAATTGTGTGTGTGGTTATTTCTTCTCTTCGGTTTATAAGGTTGAGAGTTTCTTATTGACCTTAATGCACAGAAATTTTACGTGAACGAAAATGAGAATTTGATGAATGCCTCAAGACGTGTCTCAAATACCCAGTTTGCAGGTTTCAATTCATGCATTTTTATGCAAAAACTGAGAGATTGCATACAATTTGCTGGTTGGGAATTTCCAAAGTGCATGTAAAAAAAATGAATATGATCGCTTGAGGCAGATACATGTTTTATTAATCAGGAAGACAAACATTTACTGTAGAAATTTCCAGATGAGCCCAAAAAATATAAAATAAATAAATAAAAATAAAATGTTTTAAAAATTGTAGAGTTCTATTCAAAAAATGGCCCATATTTAAACTCATTAGCTAAGTTTCCATCGATGTACTTTTATGCAAATATTAGGAAATTGCATAAAAATAGCTTGTTGGAAATTTCAAGTGCATATGACTTGTATATGATCGCTTGAAGGAATGTAACGGTATGAAAATGTCTCATCACGATTATAGTGACCAAAATTATCATGGTTATCAGTATTATCACGGTATTGTTAAAATGTGCTGATGAGATGTTCAAAAAGTACCGACACATAAATCGCTTCAAGTTTTATATTTAAAAATCAACAAACAACAAATAAAATGATGTTTTGTTTGCATAATCACTAAAACAATAACGTTACCAATGACATTCGGATTTTAAATGACATCTTGACTGAAGACCACCTATCAAAATAAAGAGAAAACACCATTTTATTTAGGAATGTCAACAAAAAAAAAGTAAATCTAAAAATGTTATTGTCATTTATTGGGCAAATAACAAACTGAAACAACCAAATAGTATTAATTCCCTTAGAATTAATAGATAAGGATATGACCGTAAACTAAATGTTTTGGACTGAGGACGCACGCGCATCTGTTAAAGAGCTTGACAGAGCAAGCCATTATGCTAATGCATTGAAATAAAGAATTCTCATGTTTTGGGCAGCTTGGATCACGTAGCCTAATTCTACCACAGCATCTCATTCTGTTTCCTCCACTATTTTTAGATGCATTTTGTCAATAGAAATGTGTTATTCAGTGCTGTAATTTGAAGTTGGCCTGTTGCACACGCAACGTGCACTGTGGGCAGACCCGACTAATCAATAATGATAATCGTTGTCGATGATTTTCATTATCGATAATAATTGATTTTATTGATTAGTTGTTGCAGCCTTACAAGAGATGATATCACCACCTATTCAGGTGCAAATTCTGACAACAGTTCAATATCATGTTCAAATATCTAATGTAAATGTTATAATAAAGCTTTTAAAAAGATCCATAAAAAGGTAGGTGTGTGCGATATGACGATTTTTGATCGTGGATGATAAAAATGTCTCCACGATCTATTTTTGAAGAAATATCGTAGTATTGCTCTAAAGTGCACAAACTTTCAGTTGCAGTTCTGGCACCTCCGGCTCAATATACAACGCCACATACATTCACATCAGTGTTAACTCAGCGGTAGAGTTACTCTCACGGGACACTGCACTTATTCACAGTCACAAAAGTACATAATTTGCGTGTGTTTTTATAGACTCAGTTGGTTATGTCTAAAATTAAAGTAAACAGTAGAGAGAAACGGATGCGTGACTGGATATTAGATGCGTGCAGGTCTTAAAGGAAAGTACTAAACATGCAGCCGACTGTCATTAAAGGGTTAGTTCACCCAAAAATGTAATTTCTGTCATTATTTACTCACTCACGTTATCTTTCGGATGAGATGTTAAACCGAGGTCCTGACTCTCTGTTGTTATTAAAAATCCCATGGCACGTCTCGTAAAGAATAGGGGTGTAACCCCGGTGTCCTGGCTAAATTCGCACCACTGGCCTCTGACCATCATGGCCTCCTAATAATCCCCATCCACTTGATTGGCTCTATGACTCTCTCTCCTCTCCACCTGTAGCTGGTGTGTGGTGAGCGCACTGGCGCCGTTATCCTGTGGCAGCCGTCGCATCATCCAAGTGGATGCTGCACACTGGTGGTGGTTGAGGAGAGACCCCCCCCCCACATGATTGTAAAGCTCTTTGGGTGTACAGCAATACACAATAAAGTGCTATATAAATGCATCATTCATTCATTCATTCAAACCTGTATTAATTTCTTTCTAGTGCTGAACACAAAAGATGATATTTTGAAGAATGCGGGTAACCAAACAGTCGCTGGTCCACATTGACTTTAACAGTAGGAAAAACAAATACTATGGAAGTCACTGTGAACCCAGCAACTGTTTGTTTTCCAAATTCTTCAAAATAGCATTTATGTTCAACAGAAGAAAGAAACTCATTCAGGTTTAAAACTAACTTTGAGTAAATGATGGTATAAATATAAAACACTGACAGACAGATGACAGACTTGTTAAAACAACAAAACACAAAGAGAGAAAAAAATAACTCGCTACTCTTGACGGAAAATAATAATAATAATAGTTGCTTTAATAGGAATCAATCTATATAGTGTTTTACTTTTATATTCCTTCATTCAATTTATTTAATGCTCCTGCTAAATATCGTACCTGAAAATAAAGCACTGTTTGTTTTATTTGTATATTATGTGTATTTGTTCTTATTTTTAATAACAAATATAAAATAATGACAAAGATTTTTATCTTCGCCTACTTTGGCCTAAATATCCACCATTGTTGTTATATTTGTTACCTTGAAAGGCTTTGTCTTTATAATAGGGAAATTATTTTGGCTGCACTGCTCAGACAAAAGAGTAAAACCAACATGACAAAGAATCGTATATCGTGATATTTTTGCCATATCGCCCACCCCTATAAAAAGGTAAACCTCACATTTCAGCCTTTAAATAAAGAAATGGGTTAAGTCAAAATGATAAATGATTAATAAATGACTCTTAAATCATCCCAGCTTTTCCTTCCTGTTTTCACACAGAAAACGAAACTATTCTGCTGCTGTGCGCATGCGAGACTGTTACCTAAAACTGTGCTTTATGCTGGACGGTATTAATTTATCGTGAAATGTTCAAATCGTGGTAGTCGAATACGGTTTTAATGATAATTAAAATATGAAGCGGTAATACTAACCGTGGGGAATTTTATCATGATTTATCATCAAACCGGTAATCGGTACAACCCTAATCGCTTGAGATGCATTTGTTTTGGTAAGAAGACCCACTATGTGTTTTGAAATATAGAATATATATATATATATATATATATATTTATATAATAAAGGAATCTGAGGTTTCTGCAGTTTAAGCTAAAAACATAAAAAGACTCAAAATGGCAATATATATATATAAAATAATTTTTTGAATTAGCGAGAGCGATAGAGAGAGAGAGACAGAGGTATGAAAGTTGCGCGTACATGTGAACCTGGATCTGCGCGCATCTCTCTACAAGCAATGAGGCTTAGTTACTTCAAAAACAATTTTACCCTCTCATTGCAGAGAAATATAACGCTGCGACTTGCCAGTCAGTAGCCTATCGAAGCTATTTTACTAATAAAAGTTTCCATGCTGTCTGTGCGCTGCACGATCTCTGTGCAATAATGTGTGTGTGCGCGCGTCTATGTGGACAGCCATTTTTAGGTCTCTCCAGAGATGCTCAATTGGGTTTAAGTCAGGGCTCTGGCTGGGCCATTCAAGAACAGTCACAGAGTTGTTGTGAAGCCACTCCTTCGTTATTTTAGCTGTGTGCTTAGGGTCATTGTCTTGTTGGAAGGTTAACCTTCGGCCCAGTCTGAGGTCCTGCGCACTCTGGAGAAGGTTTTCGTCCAGGATATCCCTGTACTTGGCCGCATTCATCTTTCCCTCGATTGCAACCAGTCGTCCTGTCCCTGCAGCTGAAAAACACGCCCACAGCATGATGTTGCCACCACCATGCTTCACTGTTGGGACTGTATTGGACAGGTGATGAGCAGTGCCTGGTTTTCTCCACACATACCGCTTAGAATTAAGGCCAAAAAGTTCTATCTTGGTCTCATCAGACCAGAGAATCTTATTTGTCACCATCTTGGAGTCCTTCAGGTGTTTTTTAGCAAACTCCATGCGGGGTTTCATGTGTCTTGCACTGAGGAGAGGCTTCCGTCGGGCCACTCTGCCATAAAGCCCCGACTGGTGGAGGGCTGCAGTGATGGTTGACTTTCTACAACTTTCTCCCATCTCCCGAATGCATCTCTGGAGCTCAGCCACAGTGATCTTTGGGTTCTTCTTTACCTCTCTCACCAAGGCTCTTCTCCCCCGATAGCTCAGTTTGGCCGGACGGCCAGCTCTAGGAAGGGTTCTGGTCGTCCCAAACGTCTTCCATTTAAGGATTTTTTTTGTAACCTTGGCCAGATCTGTGCCTTGCCACAATTCTGTCTCTGAGCTCTTCAGGCAGTTCCTTTGACCTCATGATTCTCATTTGCTCTGACATGCACTGTGAGCTGTAAGGTCTTATATAGACAGGTGTGTGGCTTTCCTAATAAAGTCCAATCAGTATAATCAAACACAGCTGGACTCAAATGAAGGTGTAGAACCATCTCAAGGATGATCAGAAGAAATAGACAGCACCTGAGTTAAATATATGAGTGTCACAGCAAAGGGTCTGAATACTTAGGACCATGTGATATTTCAGTTTTTCTTTTTTTATAAATCTGCAAAAATGTCAGATATTGACAGAAAAACAGGAACTTGAATGATTTTAGCAAATTGCAGCAATTATAACAAAGAGTGAAACATTTAATGAATACTTTCCGTACCCACTGTATATATATATATATATATTTGTTTTAAATGAACATGTGCACATGCTCGGGAAGAAGACGAGAGTGCAATCTGTTCACAAATAGTCCGGGGAACTTTTTAACTAGGGAACGAATATAGAGCCCTGCAGCTTCTCAGAATTCTCCTCAGCTGTTGCAGCCATTAAAATAGTTCCGTTTTGGTTATTATTTGGCAAAGTAATCATTACTTTGTTTCTTTATTAATTTAATTCAGAAATATGATTGGAACATTATACGTTTGTTAAATTCAAGTGTTTTTTTTTTTTATACCTAGCGGCCAACGCAAGTTTGATCAGTTTATCTTTCTCAAATAAATAACTAAATAAATACGATTTATGTCATATTTTAAGAATAAAGTCAAAATTACAATAATAAAATCATGTTACATTGCGTGAAGTTAAAGTGAAAATTACACCTGTATACTCAGCCAATAAAAAAAGAAAGTCTGTGGCATCCAACCTGTCATTCTTCACATTTAACATGAAAACTCACACAACATAAGTGCCGCGCCCGAGTCCAAATGAACCGCACTCTGGCCCACCTCTTACAACCAAGCCAGGGCCTGCTAAACGAGCCGCGATCACATCAGTCAAACGAACAGGGCTTTGGGGCTCAGACGCGGCTCGGGGACGGTTCAAAACATCCAGTGTGGGTTGTTTACCTTTAGAAAATAATCACACAACCTAATCGAAAATCGTGACCCATCCCTAGTAATTAGCTACATGAAAAAAGTAACTGAATGACATCATTATTATCTCCTTTTATCTCCTATTATTATCTCCTTTTGTAAGTCATATAAGAAACAAAATAAAGATAAGTGATAAGACGTTTTGGATAAACTTTTATTCACAACATAATGTCTTAAAAATACCTTTATAGGGTAATGATAACCAAAACAGTCCTTAGCTAGATCAAGCTTTTATCTCTATAAACCAAAGTATCATTTTAATGAAATTATTTTATTCCCACAAATAAAAATGTTATCACTAGCTAGCTCCGCACTGGAGAACTGCTTTATAACAGAAAATCAAGTGGTAATTCTAACTGAAAGCGACACGGACTCTGGTCATATCTATCATATTTTTTCCATTGCATCATGTTGAATTGCATCGAATCGCACTGCATCATAATAGGGGTGAATCATATCGCAAACTCCTTCATGTGTATCTTCAATGTATCGTAGGCTAGCATCGAGATGCAAATCGCATCGGCCTCAGTTATGGAGATGCACATCCCTAAAGGATACAGTACATACTTATTATGCTGCACATCAGCGACAATGTAGTGTACTACTGTTTGCAGTGTTTACTAATGAAGACTGTTTTACATATTTTTAGAAAAACGCCGGCCGTATACAGTACATACTGCATAGCCTTCAATGCAAAGTTTCCCACTGAAGACTATTTCACACTATTTTTTATAAAGTCACATGCAGCACATGCATAGTGTGCACTAGTAAGATCAAGTGGTAATGTTTGTAACATTTACTATTGCAGAATGTTTTTATGTACTATTTCTAAAAAACTATTTACAGGCAGCACATGCTCCACAGTATACCGCACACCAGTGAATTCAAGTGACAATGCAGCATACTACTGTTTGTAATGTTTACTATTGGAGGTTTTACATAATATTTTTAGAAAATCAGAGATACTATACAATACATACTGAATAGTATACCACACACTAGTAAGGACAAGCAATAATGTAGTGTACTACTAGGGCTGTAGCTATCGAATATTTTAGTAATCGAGTGTTCTACCAAAAATTCCACAGATTAATCGGATAAGAACTACTTTTTATTTTTAAAGAGCAACCCTAAATATACAAGAGAAAATAAGACAAGTCTCTTGAACGAGCAATTTGTTTCCTTTTTAGAAAAATATTTTTTTTTATTGCTGAAATAGCTGAAATATATTAATAACTGAAAACTAAACCCATTTAGTGCATTTAATTGCCATATTACATTCAAAATGCAAATAATAATAATGTAAATATAGTACAACCTAAAACTAAGACATAAATCAAAATAATAGTATTATACAAACTATAATACAAATCTACATATTGTGCAACTTAACTTCCACCTTTGATCCGAACTAAAGCTCAAGCATGACAAGCATTTACTGTCTTCTTAGAAGAATTGTGGTTTTTGTGGGAGGCAAAAATTAGTGGACAGGAAGCTTATGTAGGAACAAAAACAAAAGTCCATACACATAACAGGGCGCTAGAGTGCGACCAATTTGGTCGCACGTGCAACCTAATTTCTCAAGGGTGCGACTAAAAGAAATCTGAGGGCGCACCTGTGCGACCAGCCGTTCGAGAAAAGCGAAAAAAAGTATCTGCGACTCTGAGTCTCCCCGTGCTTCAACAACAGACACACATTAGGCTCATATCGTGGTCTAAACCAATCAGAGATAGTGAAGGGCGGACCCCAAACTTTTGTCTATGATGCATTTTTGCTATTCCCAAATCAGAAGCGAGATCGCGCTCACGTGGAGGAGTCTCAGCACGCGCAACATGAAAGCCCTGTTTATGATAGAAGAGAGAACTAACCATTAAAACATGCTTTCACTTTAGGCCTGTGGCTGTTATATTAAACTAAGTTTATTTAATGGGTTTTTATTTTATTTTGGCTTCTAAGTATTATAGCCGCGTTTCTTCTAGCACAACTTCCTTCTTTTCACAGCGTTACACATTCGTTCCTCCCTGACCAAAACTTAACGTCAGAATCAGATCAATCGTCTGTCGATTGTTGTAAAATGCCGTCTTTACAGTTACTTAAATTGCTGGACATGTTTGATAATAAATGTTGAAAGTACAATCCGCACGAGAGACGCTGTTCCCCAGGCTGAAGTGTGTGTGTGTGTGTGTGTGTGTGTGTGTGTGCGTGCGCGTGTGTGCGTGTGTATGTGTGTGCGCGCTCCAAAACAGACAAGCAAATTACACTTTGAGCTTCGATAAACGATAAAATACACACAAAGCATGTAAAAACGGACGGCTTGGAGAGTATTCACTTAAACACAGTTTATGTCTTAAAGTGAACGAGAACAGTTGGGAGAAAATTGTGTGTCAATATTTTGTTTTAGTGACAGACTGGTGCTTCATTAATGTTAATCAAAGAACAAAATGCAAAGAGAAAATCACTCACAGCTCTTAATCTGAATAAAGTTATAGCTTTAAGTATTAATCTATCAATACATATAGTGAAAACTATGCAGTGTTCATTTACATTTGATCACTTTCAGATTTCTTTTGTAGCTATTACTTACCTGAACATTAATGTTAGTAGACTTTCATGGAAAATGAAATCACTGTTTTTTGTACATTTGTTTTATGTTATGACAAATGGTATATTTGTCAGTTTGTTTAACGTTGTTTCTTTGTTCATGTTCTTACTGTATCTTATGTATATACAACACTAAAAATGCCTGCACACTGGTGCATTTACAAATTGATGTTTTATATTTATTTAATTAAATATTTATTTAACATTTCAGAATATAAAGCAATGTTAATTAAGCTGCTAATCTATCATATAAATATAGATGTATATATGTATATATATATATATATATATATATATATATATATATATATATATATATATATATATATATATATATATATATATATATGTGTGTGTGTGTGTGTATGTATATAAAGAATACCGTTAAAGTACCGGATCGATAAGAGGAGTAATACCGTTAAAACCTTAACAATACCCATCCCTAATTAAAATACAGGATAAGCACAGACAGACCAGGTGTTTTTTTTTTCCTCTTTAAATACTTTTTTTTTCATAATGTTTAGTGAAATTATTTGGTAGTCTGAGGTGGGATGGGGGCGCCGGATTTTTTTATAGGTTTAAGGGGGGGTTGAGTAGCACTGCACTAGAGCATCCCTTCATTCAGACACAGTGGAAGATCTGATAAGATTCAGGGGGCAAGTCTGGAAGATGTTGATGTTAAAGAGAGTGAGGTCACCTGGTTTAGCCAAGGCCAAAGATCAAGAAGGACAAACTACAGGAGTTGGCCATCCGAGGGACATGTGACTGCAATGGAGGATAGTCCATAAGAGCCATGAGATGTTCAGTTTGACACCCTTAAAACACTTAATTTAGATTTTATTTTTATTTCATTTATCTTGAGATGTTTTAACTTTAAACACTTTAAGCACCAACACTTTTTCTGTAAGTTACCTTTCTTGTAGAATTGTGCTTCAAATAAAGAACGTTATGTTGACCAGATTGTTAGTTAATCGTTTACTAGTCAATATTGCCTATGCGAAAATTTGGGTGCACCTAACTTTTGTGCTGGTGCACCTAAGAAAAAACGTTAGGCGCACCAGTGCACCCAGTGCAAAAAGGTTAGTCTAGAACCCTGCATAACATTAACACATTATTCAGCAACATGAATTTAAAAGTTATTTGGAGAATAAACCCTCTTAAATGTCTCTCTGCATACTGGGGTATGTGCTGCATACTGGTGTGTGTGTGTGTGTGTGTGTGTAATCCTTTAAAGGAGCATGTGGTTGCAAACACATTGCTCTGTATGTAGTTACAGTAAATGGTAGGTATGCACCGAAATAAAATTATGGGCCGAAACAGAGAATTCTGGATGTTCTTGGTCCAAAACCAAAACCGAAAATGCTTTGTAATAATTCTTTATTTTATTAAATACTATAAAGTAATTTTGAAAGACTTAATTTAACTCAATTTTAATGACACGGAATTTAAAAAACACAAGCCAATAAAGAAACCACACTTTTATTGAAAGAAAATATGACAGAAAATATATTAATATTAAATATCAATGTATTATTTGTATCCAGTTCTATGCAACAGAATCAGACATAACTTGTTGTTTTTGACTAACTACCAAATAATGTATAGTCCTGCAAACAATGTTTTTCCATTCTCAAAATGAGGCGGAACCATCCTGATCATGTGCACACAATGTACACCATTCAACTCTCATTTTACATGCAATGTATTTTAGGTGTTATAATAATTATATGATTGAAGAAAATGACAATTATAAAGTAATGTTTTATTTTCTCTCACTTAGTTTTTTATTGTTTTTTTTATTAAATAGCCAAATTAAATATTTTATTTTTCCTCAAAAATTCTGTCTTGCGTATCTGGTTATTAAATTAAGGCATAAAACATCTTTACATTTTTGAAAATTAAACTTTTTTTGGCAAACAAAGTGAATTTACTATTAAAATTAAAACTTGTTGGAAATGTTGTGTGATCATTCCTTAAAAATGATTGTTTTCATAATTTAAGTAGTAGTGTGTACATTCTGCTGAACAAATATTTCTGCTGCACGGTCCTCAAAAAATACTTTATTTTGACGGGTTGCCATGAATACCTTTACATTTCTGTGATATGAGGATATGAAACGCTTTTACTCAAATGAAACGCTCATGAAGTGACTCAGAGCAGTTTTGGAGATGATGTTCTTGTGTATATGTCCTCATTGAGACGTCACACGCGCTTCAGTGTGTGTGTGTGTGTGTGTGTGTGTGTGTGTGGGGGGGGGGAGTAAAGAAAAACTGTCATCCATTCATACAGAGATTTGATTGCGTATAATATGAGTTAATGCTCATCAGATCGCGTAAATCAGCGGGAAATTAATAGAAATGATGATTCTGTGTAAAGAAACATCAAGTAAACATGCATTATCAGCGAATGTGAGCAGATCAGTGAAGAAAGATTTTAACAGCGTTGCCCAGATCAGCTGTACTGCATGTCACTCACAGCACAGCAGCGCTAACTGCAAACAGCAACAAGTACACTAACGTTACACAGACCTTTCTTGTCGGCGCGTTATTGGAGCGGACTCTGCTTTTCCGGTGAGTATGAGCGGTAACTGAGCAGAATGATAGAGAGGAGCGTCACACGGCGAACTGATGACGGTTGAGGGAGAGCGGAAACCTGAACGCTGCTGTGCGGCATATATTCTCGGCTGCCAAAAATTCAGTGCATCCCTCAAAACGATTCTTCGAGGCACATAATTTGCCTCAATGATTTTTTGTATTCGAGTTACTCGAGGAATCATTTCAGCCCTATGTACTACCGTTTCAAATACTATTTTTTAAAATAACAGGTAGTATGTACAGTGCCTACTAGGGCTGAACATTAATAGCATTTGCGACAATATCGCGATATGAAAAAACGTGATTTTTTTAACCGCAGAGGCTGCGATTACACCGTCACATGACACGCGAGAGTAATGGGCGCGTTCGAATTTAAGCGGCGCTGCATAGAATGGTCAGTGTACCGCGAGAGCCATTTGAAAGCATAGGAACCATTTGCTCTATTATCGCTCTCACGATACTTTGATGTCATACACTGACCATTCTGTGCAGCGCCTCTTAAATTCGGACGCGCCTATTGTATGACGATCGTATGACATCAAAATATGGCGAGAGAAAGCATTAGGAGACGTCCGCTCTCCTATAGCTCTCGCGGTACTTTGATGACACACACCGATTGGTCTAGCAGTGCTGCTTCAAGTCAAACGCAGACTATGTGATCAATATTCATAAACCCAGCAGCTCAATAATCCTTAGTGCGTTTTATATGGTTATTAGTAGTAGAATTCGTTGTAGTTTTGTTATCGTATAAGCATAATTTAGTTTTTTCCCCCTTGTTTATAGTAACACTAAATGACAAACAAAATCTTAAGCACCACCAACAGTCCTAAGTTCAAATAACATGTCAAATATGCATTCATACATGGTTATTCTAATTACTAAAGTTCTACCATTATATAATGCTAAAATTGACTGCTAAATTATCATATAATGTTTGACTGACTGATGCTGAGTGAGATATTAAAAAACTGCTATTTTACAAACATAAACATGTATAAATATAATAGTATATCAGATAATTAATATTAATCTGGTGAGTAAACTAAAATAAATGACAAGCCAATGGAGATTCTATTGCCAAGGTGTCCATAGAGTGTTGATAATATTTGCAATAATCGATTGGATTTGATGGGTGTCTCTCACATTATCCCACAGAAACATTAAAATAGTGTAGATTAGTGTACAATGTTTTATAATAATAATTTATACTATTTAGTGACCATTTTATTCATTTAACATTTAATACTGGGCCATTTAATTTATTTGACATATTTGAACCCTTTTTGAAACCCTGGTAATTAGTTTATTTTATAATGATGTAACTATTTATGATAACTAGTAATATAACTAATTACTTTTTTAAAGTAACGTGCCCAACACTGCACACTTTACAATGATTTATTGCTTCTCTTTGTTGAATAATACAAAATATAAAGGGCTTTAAAAAAAATTGCATATTAAATCACAATCGCAATATTGGTTAAAACAAAATCGCAATTCTATTATTTTCCAAAATCTTTCAGCCCTAGTACCTACTGCATATAGTGAGCCAAGCAATGATGCAGTGTACACTCATTTGTAACGTGTACTACTGAAGACTGTTTCAAATAATATTTTAAGAACAATTTCACAGCATAAACACAAATGAAATCAAGCGAAAATATAGCACACTACTGTTTGTTTTTACTGTTGAAAACCGCTTTACATACTATACTTACAGGCAGTAAGTGCACAGCACATACTGCATAGTGTGCCGCACACTAATGAGGACAAGTGACAGTATGTAACTAGTATGTACAGTACACACTGAACAGTGAGCAAAACACAAATGGTCAAACAACGACATTGTGAAGACTGTTCGTAACGTTACTGTTTCACATACTGTTTTTAGAAAATTGCAGGTATGCAAGTGTGGTCAAATGACAATACAGTGCCCAACGTTTATAATATTTACCATAGCATAATATTTCACATGGTATTTTTATATAAAATAGCATACAGTACATACTACACAGTATTTCACACACTAGCTTCCCATTCTGAAAGTAGCCTGTTTTCGCAGCGCTAAAATCTTGGTCAAATTTTTCTGGAGTTTCCCAGAGCAACATTGTCAATCTATGTGCAACTCTGATTGAGATGCAGCACGGGTAGTGCAGAGGTCGCACCGGTTTGAGAGTAAACACAGACACGCTGCCAGACACAGCAGGTGCTAAACATGAGGGAGGCAGGAGTACGGATCATCCCTTTTCTTTCGCTCCCTGTTTAATGACCCACATCACGGAGCCAGACTCGTGGAAGTCCTCGCTTACACACGCAGCTGTCTAGTGCCAACGTCCCGCCCTCTCCGTGCTTGGTTGGAGCCGAGCCAAAATGCAAAGCAACGTCCACATTCGGAAGCACCGTGGAGTCTCGAGTCCCAACAGGGATCCAGATTCCTCACTCCACCATCGGGCTGAAGCTCTTTATAGTGGCTCCGGCGGGGGCTATAAATAGTCTCTCCGCGCAGCAGCAGACCACAGCTGTCGTTCTCAGCATCTGAAAGATAGCGGTAGGTGCGCCTAGCCTGGGATTTCACTCGGATGGGGAGGATAGCAACGGATACATACAAACCAAGACTTTTAGCTCAGCTATCCATCTCTGTTGCTATAAGTTGCTCCCTAAATCCCACATTTCAATCTTAGAATAATCAATTTTAAGTGTTTACACCGTGGGTGTTCTAATTCCAATTCTGAATCCATTCTGATTCATTTGGGCATTTCTCAGTTAGAATATCAATTTGATATTAGAATATGGCAACTGATATTTGTTTTCAGCAAGGATGCATTACATTTATTAAAAGTGACAGTACAGACTTGTATAATGTTACTAAAGATTTATATTTCAAAGAAATGTTGAACTTTTGAAATTCTGGGGGTGGGGGGGTATCATGGTTTTTCCACACAACAAATATGAAACAGCACAACGCTTTTCAACATCGATAATAGTAAGTAATGTTTCTTGAGCATCAAAACAGTATATTAGAATGATTTCTATAGGAAGGTTTAATATGCACTCATCCAAAAACTTTAGGCAGGTGCTACTCGATCACATAAAACACTTCATTTTCAATAAACTAAAATCAGCACTGCCACTACTGCTCTCAAAAAATCAATTTATAAAAATTATAACACCACTTCGACCCTAAGGTTGTTTATTGACAATGATTTCTAAAGGATCACGTGACATTGAAGACTGGAGTAATGATGCTAAAAATTTCAGAAGTTACATATTCAAAAATGTTCTAATACAAACCAGCTATTTCAAATTGTAATGATTTTACAACATTTTACAGTTTTACTGTATTTTTGATTAACTAAATGCAGCCTTGGTGAACATGTGAGATTTCTTTCAACTTTAAAAACTATACCAATCTCCAACTTTTGAACGGTTATAAAGAAATGCTCCAGAAATGCTTCCAGCTAATGCAAACGTATACATTTTAAAAATGAACCACGGAGCCCACAATATGAAATTCAGAACTTTCTGAACAAAAATAATAATAAAAAAAACTCAAATTGCTCTGAAAATACCATCTAAATATCAGTGTTTCCCCTATCATTATTTTAGGGGGGCGCCCCCATGAAGGTCAAGTAAATTGTATTTTCTATATAGCGCTAGGGCTGGGCGATATGGCCCAAAATATTATCACGATAATTATTTTCATATCAGTCGATATCGATAATTATCTCGATAAATGTCAAATCTTTATTTATTTAAAGTTTAAAGCCAGATTTTTGCTCCAAAGTGAAAGTTTTAAAAACCAGACCATTAATTTTCCTTAACACAATAATTATCTAAATAGATATGTATTTCTTAGTTTCTGCATGTTCTAATGAGTTGATATTGTTTCAAAATCAAGAAACCGGTTTGGGTTGCCTCATAATATGAATGATAATAATATCACTTTTTTTGTCTCTTAGAAATACACATTTGATCGTAGCTTGAGTTAGGATGCAGTAACATTTTTGTTCATTATCAAAATCAGTAACATCTTTACATCAGTAACATCTGTAGCAACCTCAGTTTTATATGGTATAATGTATTCTGACCAAGTTTTATTTTCATTAAGCACTGGTCTCCTATAGAAGCATACATTTAATTAATGATAAACAGTTAAAACCACACATATAGCACCTCAATAACATGGTCAAATATAACTAAATGGTTTTTAAGTAGTCTATTTGTATGAAAGACAGTAGTCTAAAACCATTCAGTATAAATGTACACATGCTATAGCTGCCTTAACCACACATACTTACTATAATTATATACCATTACTCCTGTAATAATATTCAATGTGAATATCCCACATTTCTGCCACAATACCATAGTGCAGTGAGTGTTACTACAGTAAATCCATGGTAAATAATGGCGATGTGCATATTTAAAAGCCTTCTGACTGTCTCGTTGCACAGTGTTTCTCATGTTCGGCTTGTGTTCTCACATTAGGCGTTCGACTTAAAGCGGCGCTGCACAGAATGGTCAGTGTATGACATCAAAGTACCGCGAGAGCGATAACAGCAGATGAAACCTATGCTTTCGAATGGATCTCGCGGTACTTTGATGTTTTACACTGACCATTCTGTGCAGCGCCGCTTTAAGTCGAACGCGTCTACTGACTGGATCTCACAGCACTGCTTAGTGATCACGTGACCGATTAAACGCATCTGCTCTAGTGAGCTCGTGCCGCGCAGCAGTTTGAACTGTGATCCGAGCGGATAAACGGTCCGTGTGGCGCGATTCAAATGAGTCACGTGGTTTCATTCCGCTTTTGGCGCATAAACATTATATCGATTTTTTTTTCGAACTTTTAATATCGTTTTAGAGGAAAATTATATCGCGATAATTATCGTTATCGAATTATCGCCCAGCCCTATATAGCGCCATATCACAAAAGTCATTTAATGTTACCTTTCCTATAGACCCCTTCATGGTATACGTCACAGGAAGTTCGCAGTGCGCATGTCGGGGTCAGAACGTGCATTCCATCCCATTGTGTTAACCAGAGAATTTCTCGTCAAGACAAAACCTAGGGCTGTGACGGTGGCAGATTTTTACCACCGCGGTGGTAATGGACCAACTACTACAGGTGGCGCGGTGTTGTGATATATATATATATAATTCTGAAACGCAAAAATAAATAAATGAGGCTCAATCATCTATTAACAAACATACGTGTTTATTTTAGCACTTACGTCAGTCAACACTCAGCCTGCAAAACACTAAAATAAATATCAAATAAATAATACAGTTAAATAGGAAAGTAGCCTTAAATGAGAAAGTTAAATACACCCGGTGTGTGACGTCACGTGCACTACCGCCGGTGACGCGGTTGTCACGGTCACCATCACAGCTCCTAGACAAAATGCCTACTTGTTGCGTCGTGAACTGTGAAAATCGCACCAGTTCTGGAGTCAAGTTTTTCAGGATTCCTGCAGGATCTCATCCGTTTAAAAAAATAGACGACATCTGTGACTGCAAGCTATTAAACGGGCAGACTGGGACAATACTACGATCAAAGAGGCTCGTGTTGGTAGCGCTCACTTCATATCAGGAAACGTTAAAGTCATCCTTTATCATCCCTTTCTGTTTGCTTAAACTCGAAAGCCTGGATTGCATGAACAGTTTTCTGTACCGTTAAGCTATGCAAGTTAATAGTGTTGTAAATGTCATGGACCTGTGTCATGCTACAGACGTAGCCAGCTGCTAGTAGTTAGCCGCAGGCTAGCGCCAACAACGGTAGAATTAAGCCATGATAAGTAAATAAATGTTTTCTGTAAACTGTAGACTGATTTAATAGTTAGGTGAAGTTTGATATCTGGCATAAATTGTGACCTGTGGCATGCTACAGACTTAGCAGATAGCAGACTAGCTTTACATTAGCGCTTTCACTATGACAACAGTAGATCGTGTTGTAATCAATGTGTGCAATTCTTTTTTGTAGGGGAGGCATCACTTGACTCCAGTAGTCCTGAATTTGTGCCCTCCTTGTTTGTGTACACAAAACAAAGCCAGACACCTAAGACAAAAATGGAAAGGTACAAATAATAATAAAAAATTATCGTATCTATCTATAAGGCTTGACTGTTTCTCCTTGACACAATATGCCGGTCTATTAGCCGCGCCATTTTTCTGACCCCAAGCTGCGCGCGCACCCAACCTAGGCTTCCGATGTTTACAAACATTGAAGGGGTCTATAGAGCAGGTCTATAATGTTACCTTGTTCTTTTATTAAACAAACTAAATAGCTTGATGTTATTCATCTTATTTACAAGACGCATGTCATTTCTGTCTCTACTTTATATATTCACGCTCTCCATAACACCCACAGCGGAGTTCAGCCCTGGTTCACACACACACACACACACAAACACACAAACGTACGCACACAAGTGAGCACACTCCCACTTGTATTTGTAAATATTAAGCCGCAAATTGACTATTTAAATATGAATTCTGCATGTTTTTGTTATTGAATGACGCAGATGTGTGCTTTTGTTTACTAATTGTACAGAAGCGCGCGTGATGCTTGCGGTGATATTTGATATTAGCATTTGCCGTCTCGCTAAATCAGGACATTAATACAAGAACAACATCTCCAGAACAGCATTTGACCGTTTCATTTGAGTAAAACTAACCTCAAATAATATCATATATAACGTTACACACAGAAATGTAAATGTATTCACGGCAACCCTGTTAAAATAAAAGTTTGATTTCACGACATTGTGCAGAAATATATTAATATTGTTCAGTAGAACGTACGTAATAAGCTGCTACTACTAAAACTATTAAACCATTATTTTTAAGGAATAATCATACAATGTCTTCAATGTTTTAATTATAATTTTCCACAAAAAAAGATGCGTTTAATTTTTATTCATTAAAAGATAACCTAAATTAATGTTTTTATGCCGGAAAAAAACGGCCAAGCAATAAACCTAGGGGAAACACTGATATCCAATATGTTTCTTATGCAAAATGTGTTTTTTGCAATGTGTAAAATTCTAAACTCACGAAGCCTTAAACTCTGCAGTGCTGTGGTGAAATGTGGTTTAGGAAACACTGGCATAGATTTTAAAACTTTTGATTTTAAAAACCAATATCAAGAAGTTCAAATTAAGATGATAAAATAAATATTTTTAGCCAGACCTACTTTATGTCCTAAGAACAGCAGAACAACAAAGCATGAACTAGGATTTGAAGATCCAGATGATATATCCTTATAATTCCTGCTCGGGTTTAGGAGTGTTTGCACACAAAACACTGGGAGCATGTGCCGGCTCTGAGCAGCAGACCGGTTCAGGTTTCACAAGGCTGTTCAGGCCAGTCCTGCTGCTGATAGACAGCAGTGGAGAGGAAAGAGAGACTGAGGGAACTCTTGGCACCGCGGTGGAAGGTTAACACGCGGCTGGTTTGGTCACATGGCTTACCACTAAAAGCTTTTATTGGGCTGAATCCCATCTTGTAAAAGTGTCATGTTTCCTGCTTTCATCCCAGTTCACAAACACGGCACTGTCTCTAAATCCCTGCTGTGGTTTGAGATGCTTCTTTAGGTCACTTGACTTAGCTACTAGCAGAACATTTATTTCAGAGATGAAAATGTTTAGATTTCAACAAATACAATATAGCATACATGTCAAGCAAGATTTCTTAATTAGTTTGGTTTAAATTCAATGGCATTTAAAAGCATTTTTTTCTATACAGAAAACTATATTTTCTGTTCTTCTATAATTAATAAGAATCGTTGAAAAATATATATTTTACAGTATAAGCATTAACAGATTTGGTTGTTTTTCTGAAAACAAATAAATAATTAAATGGTGCATAACTTATTCTTATGATTTTTAGCTTTAGAGGTATTTTTTATTTTTAAAACAAGATAATTCAATTAAGATGATTTTATCATGCAGATGGCATGTTGCACTTTAGCTTTAACTGTTGGGATGCTAACACACTCTCTTGAGAGTATTTCTCAAAATAATTCCCATTAGCAATTTGACCTTCAACAAACTTCAAGAAAATGACATTTTACAGACTTCAATTCAAAGAGCGTTTGTTTATGAAGGCTCTCGAACTTTTGCACAATAAAGTTAAAATTAATCGGTTTTTAGTGGATTTGACCATGAACTTGTCTAACTGTATTATAGAAATGTCTTGGAAGATAGAAGGACGTTTCTGTAACACAGCTCTTGAATAGCAATTAGCCAACTACTTCAAACAAGCAAACAATCCAAAATGTGTAAGTTTTCATGGAACAAATACAGAAATATGACAAAAAAAATCTCTCTGTGGTCTTATTCACACACACAAACACAAATAAAACATGCTGTGCTTGGCTTGGTTGGTTTCTGAGTGTGTTTTCTCTAAAGACAGTAGATTTAATTTGGTCTGACTGTCCTGTGATGTGTTATCACTACTGAGATGATCCAGGTCTGTGCTTTCAGACTAAAACACCACTAAATGACCCCACACAACTGGTGTATCATGCCAAAATTACTCTAGTGAAATATCTCCAGCCCTCTTGTTTGTTTCTGCTTGACTTCTGTAACATCAGTTTGGACGGCTGATTTTAAAGAGCCTTCATTTAAGAAAATGAGCATTCTAGTCCATCTTTCACCCTGGAAGTGAATATCGCACCTCGGTCATCAAAAACATGCAAAAAGCTCATTTGGGCTGTCGCGATTTGCCGAAAAATAATGAATAATCGACTTAATTTGTGTGTCAGCGTAGGGACATTTTGAAGATTATCCCCTGGATACAAAATGTGCACACTCTTCTGTATCAGCCGGGCCACAAGGAAGCGCTGTTTGCATTCAAATCAGAGCAGAAATTGATGAAGAAGGCGTATCCCTGTGTCGAGGCTTATACAGAAGAGTGTACGGTGTAAGTGATTAATGGCAAAATTTTCATTTGTTCATTGAGTGTATTCTAGCTAAAAAAATTAATCAAATCAAGTAATTAATTACTAAATTAATTCTCCTTTTACATCCATTTTTGTTTATACATTGTTTTATTTGTATTTTTTAAATTACAGCAGTTTATGATTATCGTAACAAAATCACCCACGGCCATGTAAACATCGATCTTCAACAGATCTCAGGAGCAGTGCAAAGTTCCCTGCTGCTTCAAACGCTCCACCATCATTCCCTCCAGGATTTCGTGGGACTTTTTTCTGATTTTTGCAGCCTAAAATGACTGATTTTTCTGCGGTATTTCTTATTGTTTTGCAGGGAAAATATGCCACATGGACAACATTCTTTTAACATTGTTATAACTTTTCTGACTTCGAGAACCATCGTAGCAGGGCTCCAGACTAACATTTGAGGACACCAGCACCAGTGCCATTAAGTTGTACAGAAGGTGGCACCAGCACCTGACAGTAAAGCACTCAGTAAAGCCTAATTGCACATGTACATCTCGGAGATGTCTATTTGATATCTGCATTAACATATTCAAGAGGTATTTTTTAGGGTGTTTGCTCATCTGCAATACGTCTCTAAGATGTTTCCTGTCCGATCTCAAATAGATATTTATTAGAATACTGCTTCTGAGACGTTTATCAGATTACACAGCAGATGTTTCCAAGATCTTTAGCAGACGTCTAACAGATGTACTTGTGCTGTCTGGGTAGTTGAGCTGCAGATCAAATTAACTTTTATTAGGGTCATCCATAATATCTAAGTATAATTTGATAAATTTATTAATGAATATATATATATATATATATATGTATATGGAGTGGAAATGGCTAATACGCCTAAAAGCTAATAAGCCTATAAGTACTTCTCTGCAGCAATATAGTGGTAATTTGATGTCCTTTTATTCTTAAGTGTTTGCTTTCCTACATTATGAAACTTTTAGTTTTATAAATGGAGGCAACCTATGAAGAATGAACAAATAATGTCATCACATTAAAAATAACTTTCAAATTTGGTAATACTCAAAGCTTTGAAGTGCTGGGAAAAGTTGTGTGAAGCATATAAAAAACACTCGAAAACATTAAGACCATTTCTGCCACGAGCTGTTCCTGTAGTTATGTTAAATCCATGGTGAATGGTGGATATGTTTTTATTGAACAATGTTTTTCCTGGTTTTCACATCAGTGGTGTTTCTTCTGATATCTTTAACAGAATTCTGCACTGAATTTGAATGCTTCTCACAAGATTTGACTGAGATGTTTTTGATCCTGCGGCTAATTCTACTACTTTCTTCACTGTATCTCCGAGCGCTGTGTATAACGGTGTTGCGTCGCGTGATCGAGAGCAGCCCACGGCTCCGGCCCGAGCAGATAAACGGCCTGTAGCCCAAACGAGTGTGGATTCGTTACGCTTTCGTTTCATTTGTCCGATGTAGCTCTTGTAAATCGTTCATGATGAGGCTGTTCATTCCATTTTTCACATTGAGAAACCAACTTTATTTGACTGAATGCGCGTTGCAATGTCACTGGACGCGCGCCTAAGCGCAAAATCTGCGGAACATTTAAGGCAATTAGGAAAATGTGCGAGCTTTTGTGAAAATTGCAGCGTTTGCTTGATTTTGCGATAAATTCAGCGATCGCAGAATCACAAAATCCTGGAGGGACAGCACCATCATTACCGTCCCCAAAAAGCCCAATATCACTGGCCTTAATGACTACAGACCTGTCGCTCTCACGTCTGTGGTCATGAAGTCACTTGAGAGACTGGTCCTGGCATACCTGAAGGACATCACTAGACCCTTGCTGGATCCTCTTCAGTTTGCCTACAGAGCAAGCAGGTCTGTGGATGATGCTGTCAATGTGGGACTGCATTACATCCTGCAACACCTCGACAAACCTGGGAATTACGCAAGGATCTTTTTGTGGACTTCAGCTCAGCCTTCAATATCATCATGCCTGACCTTCTCTCGGACATACTTACACAGCTCTCTGTGCCCACCTCCATCTCTCAGTGGATCACCAGCTTCCTGACAGACAAGCAGCAGCTAGTGAGGCTGGGCAAAATCACATCCAGAACTCACACCATCAGCACTGGCGCCCTTCAGGGTTGCGTTCGGTCCCCGCTGCTCTTCTCCCTCATCACAAATGACTGCACTTCAAAGGACCCCTCTGTCAAGCTCCTGAAGTTTGCGGATGACATGACAGTCATCGGCCTCATCAAGGATGGAGACGAGTCTGCTTATAGACAGGAGGTGGAGCAGCTGGCTGTCTGGTGCAGTCTTTACAACCTGGAGCTAAACACTCTCAAAAGAGTGGAGATGATAGTGGACTTTATGAGCACTCACCCACTCACCATCGTGAACAGGACTGTGACTGCAGTAGAGTCATTCAGCTTCCTGTGAACCACCATCTCTCAGGACCTGAAGAGGGACAATCACATTGACTCTATTGCGAAAAAGGCCCAGCAGAGGCTGTATTTCCTCTGCCAGCTGAGGAAGTTCAACCTGCCACAGAGAGCTGCTGAAACAGTTCTACTCTGCCATCATTGAGACTGTCCTGTGTTCATCTATAACTGTTTGGTTTGGTTCAGCTACCAAAACAGACATCAGAAGACTACAACGGACAGTCAGGACTGCTGAGAGGATTATCAGTGCCCCTCTGCCCAGCCTTAGGGCTGTGCGATATGACGATATATATCGGATGGATGAAATAAAAAGTCTATCGTTTCATATTATGTTCTATCGTTTATATCGTGGTGTCGCAAAATACATTGTTTCCGGTAATACCTTTTCATCATTTGAGAGACTGCGATCTTTATACGCCGCCCACCACCACGGGGCGTGATGCGGAGACAGAAGCAGGTGGAGAACGAGCAGCCAGGACCAAACTAGGAGCTCGTTCCTAAATGACGGACTACATCTGTAGCATGGTCACACTTTTTTAAGCACTGCAGTTTTAAAACAACCGATTTTAAGCCATTGAAACTAGGGCTGCAACAACTAATCGATAAAATCGATTATGAAAAATCATCGACAATGATTCTCATTATCGATTAGTCGGGTCCGCCCACAGTGCACGTCCAGCTTCAGCCGGTTGCTCAAATTACAGCCCTGAATAACGTATTTCTATGGACAAAATGCATCTCAAAATAGTGGAGGAAACAGAATGCTATGCCGCGGGAGAAGTACGTGATCCAAGCTGCCCAAATCATGATCATTCTTTATGTTGAGCTTTAAGTTAATGCATTAGTGTAAAGGCTTGCCCTGTCAGGTGCTGTGACACATGCGTGTGCGTCTTCAGTGCAAAAACGTTCAGTTTACGGTCATATCCTTATTTATAAATGTCACGAATTCACACGAGCATTAAAGGTCCGTCCTGACCGGCTGTGTTAAGTTTAATTTACCGAATGTCGCGTGCACGCGCGTTAGACAGACGGAACACAGAGAGGGGTGTTGGTTTAGTTTTCGATATTCGTGACACATTCAGTGAAGAACGACAATAACTCAAAATCGACATGCCCCAAACAAATCTAAACAGTGTGACCGCCAAAAGGGCAAAGCTGATCATGTTTCACAGCCTTCTTTTCCATAGTTTTCGCTCGATGTAATAAGCACTAGCCCGCACAAGCTGTCGCAATGTGCATCAAGCCGGGAGAGCTCACTCTCTGCAGAGCTTTCAGTAAGGGACCGTGGGGAAAGTGCACGTTTTCTTCGTTTTATGCGGAGCTTTCAGTAAGGGACTGTGGGGAAAGTGCACGTTTTCTTCGTTTTTTGCTATAGCTCACTGGGCGGTGTTTTTGTAATAGCTTTTTAGTTAAAGGGCCTATGGACATGAGACCAGTGTCAATCAAGAGAGGGGGACAGTGAACATTTTTCACAACCTTCAATTTTAGACCTACTGGTAGAAAAGGGAATTGCATGTCAAAAATTCACTTTCTTTATGTAATAACTTTTATCAGCAGGAAGATAGAGACTTGACTGTGATGTTCCGTGTGTTCCTGCAGAACATCCTCTCACCTGTTAGTTTACACTGAGTCTTTATTATCTTTATTATTATTTAAATTTTAAATAGAGATTTAAACTATATTCACTATTACAGTGCTTAACACATTTATTAAAACAAATGTAAGGTTTTTAACAGATTATGTAAGGTTTGTGCCACTGCTGCTCTAAACTAACAGCATTGGTGATTACCAAAATCATGTTTAGCTTTCTGTATTGGTTAGTCCTCCAAAATGTGTAGCTCTTTAGAAACATTAGTAGGCAATTTATAATGCTATAATATAATTAACGCTGTAATCTATGAAAGAAAGGCAGAGCACTTTATAGTGTTTTTTTCAGATACGCAATTACAGTCAAAAAGTGCATAAACAATGCAAGCAAGAATGCAAGCTGTTATGAGGACATTTGTGTTATTATAAATACTAATTAGTTGTTTCTGTTTGTAATTTGCCCAATAAATGACAATAAAATGTTTAGATGTAAACTTTTTTTTGACAGATTCCTGAATTTTTTTCTTTCTTTATGACAGGTGGTCTAAAAAATTAAGCACTGTATGTTTTCATAGCATTCAATTTGTTTGAAGGACATTGAGCAGAATGTGGAATAGTGTGTATTTTGTCAATAAAATAATTTGATTTAATCCGATTAATCGAAAGAATAATCGGCCAAGTAATCGATTATCAAAATAATCGTTAGTTGCAGCCCTAGTTGAAACACAAACAACAGACCTATATGCGTGTGCCGTCTCTCTCTGTGTGAGAGGAGTGCGCCTTTTCTTTTTTGCTGACTTTGAACAATTAAACACACTTATATGCGTCAGAATCCCCGTCTTTGCAAGTATCCTCAAACACAAAGATTTGGGTCTTAAGAGCGAGTAAAGGCAGAAAGAGAAAATGCAATGTAACAGTGTATTATATCCGGACTTCGGTCTTAAAGGGGAAGCTGTCCGATATTCATTTATGTTAATCATAGCACACTGCTAGAATATCTCTCACTGCTCTTGACTAAATCACTTTTGTAACTTTAATGAGAATAAATAAAAAATAACAATAATAATGATATATTTATAAAATGTATAGAATCTATACATAATATATATCATAGATAGATAGATATAATTAACACAGTGAAGACTAATTAATTAACACAATATATGTAGTGTTTCTTATTGTATTTTTTGACCTATTTGTCCTATTGCAATTAGTTTCTTATCCTTATTTCATCACTGACTGTTTATTTATCTTCAGTGAGGTTGAGTTTTTTTTCTCTCTCTCTCTCTCTTTAGGCTTGTATTAGTTTGATATTGACATTGGTGACAAGGATTATGAAAATTATATGGTGTTAAAGATTTTAATATAATAAAAAACCTTTAAAAAAAAAAAAAAAAAATCACTATATCATGATATATATTGTTATCGTGATAAAAAAATTGTCATTTCGTGATATAAGATTTTGGTCATATCGCCCACCCTACCCAGCCTACAAGAACTTTACACCTCCAGCAAGAGGAAAAGGGCTAAGAAAGTCACTCTGGACCCCTCAAACCCAGCCTATTCTCTCTTTGACCTGTTGCCCTCTGGCCGGTGCTACAGATCACTGAGCACCAAAACAACCAGACACAAGAACAGTTTTTACCCCCAGGCCATATCCCACCTGAACAACATAACACACCCCAGTACTGTACATCTGTAAATAACTCATCAAACCTTCATCTGTACATAAGACACATGCACAATTCTGTCTATGGTCATTTTTCTTTTCTGTATATTTTTATTTTATTACTATTGTTATTCATTATTATTGTTGTTTTTATTAACTTAATTATGTGTTGTCTGCACTATGTTGTACTGTTGTACACTTTCTGAGCTGGAAGCGCAGACCATGCGCATTTGTGAATTTAACATGTTGACGTGGTCTGGCAAAAGACGGGACTAGAGGTGATTCTGCACCTGAAAAAAAAAAAGCGCTCGGCAGGAACTGAAGTCACAGGCATTTACAGATAACTACAAGCAGAGAGATAACTACAAGCAAGTAGACGGTTTCGAAAAGAGCCTGGAAATCCCGTAGCACCACCAAAGAGGGCCTTCATTTTGATGGCGCGAATGTGATCGCAGACCGCAGAGACGGCAGGTTAGTGTATGACATAATTGACATTTGCTGGCTTTGGGCTAGCCTCTAAGCTAACGCATACGTGCCTGTATTGAATATGATTACGCATCGCTCCAGTAGAGTTGTTTTAAGCCAATCTGACATTACATAGTTTACACAAGACTTTTCCATTTCCTTCTAATTCAAAATAATCATTTTTGAGCTCGCCGCAACTGACATGAAGAAAACGCACGTGAGGTCTGAGGTAAAAATGTACTTTACGCCCAGATAGGCTTTTTTATATTTAGATTTAAATATTTTGATATGTATTCTTTTTCAAGTTTTATTTTTAACTTGTTATTTAACATGTTACATTAAAATGATGGTAATCTGAATGATAAAATCATATTTTTTTTCTCTCTCGTGTAATCGACTATTGTTTTCAGTTGTCGACAAGCATGAGCTGTACCATTTAGTCGACTAGACCCGAACATTAGAGGTCTTCACAGAGGACCCGAGACCCGAGGACCCGACTCAGGACCTGTACGGGGTCGGGTCTATATTTTAAATGGCCAGCCGGGTCCGGGTCGGATCCGAATCTATTACTTTGGGTCCCCGGTCTTTTTAACTTTGTATGTAATACCGTCGATCGGAGAACAACGCACACGCCAGAGATCAGTGTCATTCACCATTCGTGTGTGTAACTTGCAGTTTGTAAAATTAGGATGAGAAAAGTGTGAGCGGGAAATAAGGTGGAAGAAAAAAAATGTTACGCGTTACCTCAGCCACCAGAAACAGAACGCGGGCGGAATTAATGTAGTACTGCAAGTGGACGGTGATCATGGATTCCTTCATGAGTGATAGGTGAAAAAACTGAAACAAAGCTGAAGAGACGTTGTTGAACACACACGCAGTAAAGTGTAACAAACTTCTAATTCTGTGCGTTTTTTGCTAAAAAACAATAATTGCTCCGAGTCTTTATTACAACCAACAAAAAAGTATCTTTATTGTTGTTCAAAAGGGTAAACGTAAGAATCGAAGTTGACTCGAGATGGAAAAAAATCTGCGAAGTTGCATTAGTCACCCGTCTCTGTGACAGCAAGTAGACTTTTAAAGCTGGAATAATGAGTGGATTAAGAAGCTTCTTTCAACCTTCCACACCTTTTTATTTTTTTTTGGGGGGGGGGGGCTTAATGATCTTGAAGCCTTAATGATATAAAGCCTTAATGATCTTGTCCATCTATAGCAGGGCTTCTCAAAGTCCGGACGCGGACGGGGAGGGAATTCAATCCGGACCCGCCTCCAATTTATATTTCAAGCGCACTCGTATCACTCAGACCTCAGACCTGCGCACACACACACACACACACACACACACTCACACACACTCACACACGGGCGCATGAACCAGTGTTGCAGTGTTTACAGACTCTTTTGTAAGACAAAGCAACTTGCGACATTTTGGATAAACCTTAGATTTCATTCAGTAGAACAATGTCACCGGTTTCGCCCCGCAAGTGTGAGGTTTCGCCTTCCCGACGCAGTCTTTCTCCACTGGCAGAGTTAGCAGTGTATTCAAAGAACTGAACCGAACTGCAGCAGACTTCTGAACGAACGAGTACAAAACAGCGCTTCCAAAAACCTATCACTCTTGACCGTCTGACATATGAACATAAATGTAGTTCTACTGTAAAGGGTTGAAATATGCAAAGTTTGGACGTTTGTGCTCCATGAAATATATATATTTTTTAAATTATAATTAAAGATTTGGGCAATTCAGTTGAAGGGACTGCAGGTTACATTGAAGTACTATTTCAGAAACATAAAATATGTAGGATTAAATGAGAACTGCTTTATTGGGCATTTAGTTGTATAAAAATGCAGTACTGTTGAGTAACCCTTATGAAAAATAACCATGGTTTTATTATAATAAAAGTGTAGTAAAAAGATTTTTTATTTTTTTGCATATTGATTACAATTTATGTAACCAGTTTTACTACAAATACAATGGTTAAACTATGTTTAGTGTAGCAAGACCATGGTTCATTTGTGGTTATCATGGTTTAATAGTTACCAAAGTTTTTTTATTTGTATAAAACTGTTTAATTTTCGTAAACGCAAGTACAACCTGATGACGTCATAAATATGATAATTAAGCATATATCAAGTTGATTTGTTATATTAAGTTATAAGCATGTTTATAAAAACAAGTTTTGTAATAACAATTATTTCGGACCTTTTGACATTGATGACAATTCCGATTCGGACCTTTGAATGTAAACTTTGAGAACCCCTGATCTATAGTGTTACAGCTAAAGGTGTTTGATGTTTTATTTTCCTTTATATATTCTATCTTTGTGACATTGTATGCGAGTTGTTTCAAGAAAATGAAAATAAATAATAAAAAAACAATAAGAAGCCTCTTTCAGTTGGCAAAAGAGAGGAACAGCCTAACATAGAAATGTATTGGCAAAGAGGATTGTATGCATCGCAGTCAGGGAGAGGGCTACTAACAGTAGTTAAGGCAAAAAGGTTGTTTTTTTTCCGCAGCTTGATTATAGCATTTGCTGTGCAATATGTGCCGATCGGGATGGGTACAGTCGGGTCTGTGTCTTCCCAGGCGGGTTCGGGTCCAACTTTTGAATAATGGTCGCTGGGGTATGTTTGTAGCAATAGCCAAAAATACATTATGTTTCAAAATGAATTATTTTTCTTTTATGCCAAAAATCATTAATATATCAAGTAAAGATCATGTTCCATGAAGATATTTAGTAAATTTCTTACCATAAATGTATAAAAACTTCATTTTTTGATTATTAATATTTGGACAACTTTAAAAGCGATTTTCTCAATATTTAGATTTTTTTGCACCCTCAGATTTCAGATTTTCAAATAGTGGTCTCTCAGCCAAATATTGTCCTATCCTAACAAACCATACATCAATGGAAATATTATTTATTCAGCTTCAGATGATGAATAATTTAGATTTCTAAAAACTGACACTTAAGGCTGGTTTTGTGGTCCAGTGTCACATTTATTGACTAAATATTAACTGGATAATATGAGAATGAGTTTTCAAGAGTTGGTGTGTGGAAAAATACTTTACTATTATAAAAAACAAAGATCAGGTCAAAAGAGGCATATCTGAAACTAGAATCATTTGGCTTGATGGTGAAAAAACACTTCCTGAAACAAATGTCACACTTCACCTGTCAGAATAATCAATCATATCATGAAGTTTAGATCAAAAGCACGCAGCCAAGATGGATGCTGTGTGACGGTCCAACAAGCACTACTTTGTGAATGAACAGCACAGCAGCCAGAGAAACAGGTCTCTACAGGTGCAACATGACTTCTCGGCTATTAAACCGGGAGCTCAAGTTTACATACAAACACACTATCTGCTTGCAGACACAGATAATCAGATGCATTACATGCTGATTAGCATAGACGAGGGGATGCTGAATGCAGCCTGTATGTGCAGAGATTGTAACACATTTGAGTGCTAGTCATTGCACACATAATGCTAATCTAGGCCTATAGCATGCGCACTGTGATGGTCCCTACAGCCATTTATGTGGTTAATGACAACTGAGGTGACGCTTCAAACAGGCCTAAAAGTAACAGGTTTGCAAGCTAATACAACAAAGTACTCTTCTAACTGGGCAACACAGGTTAACAAGTCGAAGCACCCAATTGTCAACTATTTGGACAAGCAAGCTCACAAACAGCATATTCGCATGTCTCTGAACTCGGCCTGGATCGTGTTTATTTACAGCAAAATTCATCCCACTGAACAAAGCAGGAGTGCTTGCCACATTCACACTTACATAGCGCTAGTATGGCTTTTCGATCGGCAAGCCATGGGGATTTAACATTTTAAAGTCTCAGAAGTGCACTCAATAAGTTTTTGCCTTGTCAAGTTTAGATACACATCCACTTTTATGCTCTGTAAGGCCGGGCATACACTGTGCGATTTTCATCCGATTTTGAGTACGAATTCTGACTCGTGCGACTCTTTGAGTCGGGCCGAACTTCAGCTTTGTCATGCATCGTTTGTCATGCAGTGTACAGGGGGAAAGGAGAAGCGATTAGCCTCTCCCTACAGGCAGTCAGACGATCGGATGAATTTCTGACATGTCAGGAATTTTGGTCGCTCCTCTTCCAGTATCGCACAATTAAAGCAAAGCTACGAACCGACTGCCCTAAACAGAGTGCTTTTTCCAAAACAGTACTTTAACTATTTAAACTTTATTGCAGCAAGAAAGAAAACTAAAAGAGGGAGATATTTAGATAAAATAATGTTATTATCACGGGAAACGTGAATTGTCCATCATTTTGCAATTAGTGATAAACACAAACACGTCGCAAAATTAATATTTCAGTTTTAAACCATGAAGGCAAGCAAGTAGGGCTGCAACTAACGATTATTTTGATAATCGATTAGTTGGTTGATTATTATTTCGATTAATCGATTAATCGGATTAAATAAAATTGTTATTTATTGACAAAATACACACAATTCCACATTCTGCTCAATGTCCTTCAAACACACGGACTGTAATTGACTGTAATTGGGTATCTGAAAAAAAATTATAAAGTGCTCTGCCTTTCTTTCATAGATAACAGCAATAATTATATTATAGCATTAGAAATAGCTTACTACTGTTACTGTTAAAGAACTAAAGAACGCATTTTGGAGGACTAACCAATACAGAAAGCTAAACATGATTTTGGTAATCACCAATGCTGTTAGAGCAGCAGTGGCACAAACCTTACATAATTTGTTAAAAACCTTACATAAATGTGTTTTAATAAATTTGTTAAGCATTGTATTTGTGAATATAGTTTAAATTAGGACTGAACGATTTTAGAAAATAATCTAATTTACCAATATTACGATTTAATATGCATTTTTTTAAAGCTCTTCATATTCATTATTAATCAAAGACATACAATAAATCAATGTATAGTGTGCAGTGTTGGCACGTTACTTTAAAAAGGTAATTAGTTATATTACTAGTTACTTTTCACAAATACTAACCGAGTTACATCGTTATAAAAGAAACTAATTACCAGGGAAAGTAACTATTGTTACTTAAAAAAAAAAGTTTAAATATGTCAAATAACTTGGATGCCCCAATATTAAATATGTTAAATAAATGAAATGGTCACCAAATAGAATAAATTATTATTATAAAACGTTACACTAATCTACACTATTTTAATGTTTCTGTGGGACAATGTGAGAGACACCTATCAAATTCAATTAATTATTTCAGTCAAACAGTATAATATGATAGTATGATAATTTAGCATTATATAATGATAGAACTTTAGAATAACCATGTATGAATGCATATTTGTCATGTTGTCTGAACTTAGGACTGGTGGTGGTGCTTAAGATATTGTTTGTCATTTAGTGTTTCTATAAAAAAGGGGGAAAAACCTACAAATAATACTGATAACATACCGCGAATTCTACTATTAATAACCATATAAAACGCACTAAGGATTATTGAGCTGCTGGGTTCATGAATATTAATCAGGTCGTCTGCATTCGCTCGAACTGATTCGCTGAAATCAAAACGGGCGATGATAGGTGAGCACCGGCCAATGAGATTACCGTTTGCGCATTAGCTCCGCCCACTACAGGAGAACCCGGCAACCCGGATATCGTTTACGCGCAGCTCGTCAATTCCGCATGTTATAAAAGACCCGCGGACACGAAAACAACTCGCGGCAAACTGCGGACTTGGCAACATAGGAGCGTGCCAACATGATGCTTTCTCTGAAGACCGCTTAGATGTGTTTGACTTGAAGCAGCACTGCTAGACCGATCGGTGTGTGTCATCAAAGTACTGCGAGTGCTATAAGAGAGCGGACGTCTCCTAATGCTTTCTCTCGCCGTACTTAAATGTCATACAATCGTCATACATTACTCTTAAAAATTTAAATGATAATAAAGACTCGGTGTGAGAGGAATGTTCTGCAGGAACTTTGATCACAGTCATGTTTTACTGTCATTTCTTTATCCTGTAAAACGCGGTTATGGAGCATCTCATATTTATATTCAGACAATTACATGCTGTTATCCCTTTAAAGTTCCTACTCTCATAAAATATACACACTGCATGTTGACTTTTAAACCTTAAATTAACTTTCAACAACAGATCATTCAGTGCAATGGATATGTTTGCGGACGCAATGTACGGATATGTTTTGAGGACGCACACGCATGTGTCACAGCGCCTGACAGGGCAAACCTTTACACTAATGCATTAACTTAAAGCTCAAAATAAAGAATTATCATGCAAAATGGATCACGTACTTCTCCCGCAGCATCTCATTCTGTTTCGAGATGCATTTTGTCCATAGAAATACGTTATTCAGGGCTGTAATTTGAGCAACCGGCTGAAGTTGGACGTGCACTGTGGGCGGACCCGACTAATCGATTATGAGTAGGGGTCGACCGATTATCGGCCTGGCCGATTATCGGCGCCGATATTAAGCATTTTTACGATTATCGATATCGGCCATTTTCAAAACAGATTTGCCGATAAAAAAAATAAAATAAATAATATTTATTTTTTTATTATGCAAACAAACATACTATTTACAGGTGACATTATTTATTGGTGAATAAATAATACAGGTGAAATTATTTAATGTTTAAATGCACTATTTGGCTCGATGCAGCCTGTCTGAGCTCAACACTCTGTGGCCGAGAACAATCTCCGCCCACCGCTCATCTGATATGTAGAGAGTCACGAGTCCGACCAATCAATGCGGAAAACTGAAGGCAGTCTCACACCTAAAGCACTTGAACTGGAGCTGCCTCAGTGATCACGCATCAGTTTTCTCTCAAAAGTAAGGCAGCAGCAGACGTTGCTGAAGTTGCAATAAATCACAATCCATTATGATGTCCGCGATGCGGAAAATGCGGGCGGAATCGCGGAATGCAGTCATATAATGGAATTTACCGTATAACGCGGAATGTCACGGAATTTGTCGAAGTTTGGATGAATTAATCAAAAGTAGGTCAGTACACTTAAATCGACTCGCGCTATGGACTAGTATCTAGAAATATTAAGCCGCAAAAACACTTTAAATATGAATCCTGCATGTTCTGCATCTCTGTTAATGAATGACACAGACGTGCGGTTTCATTTACTGCACACATACATTCTGAAGCACGTGTGATGCTCGCGGTGTTTTCAGCATCTGCCGTCTCACTAAATGAGGACATAAATACATGAACAACATCCCCAGAACTGCTCGGAGAGTCACTTCATGAGCATTTGACCGTTTAATTTGAGTAAAACGATCGTCATATCATATATACATAGGCTACAGAAACTTAAAAGGCCCTCATGGCAACCTGTCAAAATATAAGTTCGGTTTAGCCGAATATATTACTGTGGTGAGGTAGAATATACGTAATACAACTACAACAATTATTACAACTTTTGTTGAGAATAATCACACAATACGCTAAATACGTTTACTTTAAGTTTTACAAAATGTTTACAGAATGCTTCTGGGTGATCCCTGCACTTATGTTATTATTAATATTACTGTTTATTTAATGTTGTTGTTATTAACAGTTTTCAGAATTAAAGACATGTTTAAAAGCATTTAAAGAACGTTTTTTTTTTGTCAGAGCTCTTGTTAGGGGTTCTTGCACGTAGTGCAGAATCCCTATTGTAATTATTATTAATTTTGGCATTCATTTTCATTTTTACTCCAGACACGCAAATCGGTTCAAAATATCGGTTATCGGTCTACTTGATCTGTAATAATCGGTATCGGTATCGGCCCTGAAAAACACATATCGGTCGACCCCTAATTATGAGAATCGTTGTCGATGATTTTCATAATCGATAATAATCGATTTTATCGATTAGTTGTTGCAGCCCTACAAGCAAGTGCATTAGAGCTGTCAAAAAAAATCGAATTTAGAATATTCGTCGAATTTAAAATACAAATCCACATTTGAATGCAAAATGCTGCAGTCGAATTTTAGGTGTCCGTCAGGCAGCTTTGCACACGAGATGCGATGACGAGGTGTCGTTGCATTTTAATGCTTTATTTTTTTAGCCTGTCCAGTTGAACCCACTCGATGTGGTGCTGCACATTCAAAATATTGCGGAAAGAGAGAAAATCGATGTGGAGATGTTTATCTCAAAACTGAAACCAAGCCGTTCACACAGAACGCATTTTTATTGCGTTTTCTAGAGAGACATCGATCATCGTTGCACTCGTGTCTCACACAAGAGAGCCCAAAGCCATGTACAATTAATGTAAGTTCAACTTTTAAAAAACATGTAATTACTAGATTAAGAAATTAGCTTGCTAGCGAACGTGCATATTAACAGCATAAACATGAACCTTGCGATCATATGATTAAATGTTAATAAATTGCGTGCATCAGTAATGATGAATCTTTGAGTTTAATGCGGCTCTGACAGAAAGGCTGCGTGGTGCATACGCACCAAACACAGAGCTCAATTAAACAGGAGCGCAATAACTCTAAAATATACATTTAGCTGAAATGTTTGTAGTTGGACATTTTAAACCTACAAGTAAGTGTATTTGTATGATAGCACTAACTGTAATGTGACTGTAAAGGGGTAATCAAAATAGGCTTTTTACTCAATTAGCCTAGTTTGTGCCTTTTCATTTTTTAGTTTAGTAAATTTAACTTTGCTTTAAAAGCATTATTTTTGTTTTTAGATCGCAATGTTACAATGTTAGAATGTAATGAGATTTCAACCCTTTTTGCACATTATATATGCCTACATGGTTACAGTCACTTTATTTATTTGTTTAATCCAAATACAAAATACAGAGATATGTTACCGTATACCGCAAATCAGCCAAAACATACAGCGATATGAATTTTTGCTCATATTGCCCAGCCCTACTTTAAAGAAACGTGCATTTAGTAATATTTAGCTCAATGCGCCCTCTTATGGCCTCAGGAGAGAAACCAAAAGCTTTTTTTTTACTGAATTTATGCCTTTTAAATTCGAATATAATTCAAATTTTGATAATATTTTAGAAAAGAATTTAGTTTTTCAGCCAATTTGGCAGCCCTACATACCACACAAACAATTTGCAAACTGCATGAGCGTGCGTATAATGCCCGAGAAGAAGTTTTCAAGTCCAGTCAATTCATTAAGCTACAGAAAGAGAAAGTAAAAACTGACCGAGCTTTCAGCATCTGTCGCTGCATAGCGGCACATATTCTCTCAGAGACTAATTTTATGGGTATCTTCTGAATTTATAAAAACAAATCTCTTACGGCTGATATACGTAGTGAAAAACAACAACAGAAATGAAGTATTTAACGTTAAACAAGTTGTTTTTGGAATGTCCTCCTCTGTATTAAAGGTTTTATTTTCATTGTCTGAATATTCATCAAGCTGCTCATTCAGTGCTCGGAGTCCGGACAGAGGCTAGCTAGACGGTAGAGAATTTAAATTATAGGCCTGTTAATTGTGGAATACATATAAATGTTTTCAATCATTTTCATCGAGGAGTAATCTAAATTAATATTTTATTATCCTGGCCTCAATAAATGCGCAATTATTTGGGGGCAAATGAATTGTAACAGACCTATACATTTAATAATACAACTACCATAACATTAATAATAGTAATATATGCATAAGTTATATCTGGCTATCGTCTATACACATCATCTGCGCAAGCGCAACCCAAGTTTTTCACATAAATGATGAGCTTTGGCTTTACATCGCATGCGATCTTCTCGTAGAGCGAGTTGATCCCTTGCTGAAATCGCAGCGCATGTTCGGGTTAAAGCGACACGGTTTGGTCATGTGACCTCAAAAGCGGCGCCCATTAAAGGGCGACCCGCTCAACGTAAAAAACGCTTTTTCTGGAAAACTGAAATTAATATTTGCTTTGTCAGAGATTAATAATAATACAAAATTAAGCTCTTTTTAAATAAAATCAACGTCAAACTCGTAATATATATATATATATATTTTAAATAAAATGTCTAAATGCAAATGGTGAACCTTAGTGACGCGTGAACTTCCTAGTAAGCAATAATAACCGTGCACATTTATGACTGCATCATAGCGACCGTAAACTTTCACTTTCAGATACTGTCCCGGGACATTCTCGTGGATCTGTCGCTTTCCTTCACGCACGCACTTTCAGCTGATCTGAGAGAAACCTGAAGCATGAGCGTGATGATGGACAGACTGATGCAATACGCTATAAACATGTCATCTGGGCCTGTTACATGGATGTTTAAACGCACACAAGTTTGAACTATAACTAACTATCAGGCTAAAGTTACTTCTTTCCCTAAACTTCAGATGCATTATTCAGTTTCATTCTTAACATAAGTCTAAACTGCACATTAAAATTGTCGTTGTTTATTCACCCTCATGTCTGTTAAAAACTCAAATGTCAGTCACCATTGACTTTCAGTGTAGGTAAATACACGTATTGAAAGCTCGTTTACTGTCAAACGAGTTTTGAACAGCATGAGGGTGACCAGATGATTTCATGTCGAGGTGAAGCTTAATGTACTGTTTCTGGACTTGTTTGACAGCTAGCGAGTGAATGTGTTGTAGTGCTTCATAGGAGTTGATTAGAAGAGTATTCAGCAGGTTTGTGATCAGGCCTGCTGCTGGACTTTTACCTGGAGCGTCAGGAGCAGGTGCTGTCAGCTTCGCTCGCTTCGCGCTTGGAGGGCCACCTTCCAGCACATGTTCAGCCATTGCGATCAAAACGAGCTTCTGGCCGAATGTTGTGGAGGAAAAAAATCAAAGTGAAGGATCCTTTCGTCCGAAAAACAGATGTTGCCTTACTTTTGAAAGACGTGGGGAGTGTGGAGCGGCTCTGCGGAGGATTTTCTCAAAAAAGCAGCAACAGCGCCCCGCGTCGCCACCACCATTCACCCCATGATAATCCAACACCCAACACCCACATTATCATCGTTATAATACCGAGAGAAAACGCCTCCTTTCCGCGAATTCAACGTTGAATTCAATAAATGTCCACAGGAATCCACGCGCGCGAGCGTCGTTAATGTTACAACGGCACGCGATCCATTTTCTGACGTCAGTTTTTTTCTGGCTCCGTGTGAAAATTCACGGTTGCGCAAAAATACGCAATTTTTGCAAAACAGTCCCCTCGGCGCTGTCTGTCTTCCAAAAGTGTCCGGTAAACAATAACCGCTCGGAGCGAAATACGGACGCAAGCGCCGCTCTGAAGGGGAAATCGGATATAGGAGGGTTTTGTGGCCGACGAACGCCGATTAAATCCAGGATTTCTCGCCAAAAATTCCTTCGCGGCGATATAAAGGTGTCATTTTCCGTTGAACGGTGTAGTCAACCTTCGATTTGGATGCTCCGCGTCCAAAAATAGAAAATAGTGCCCTATCGAAATCCTGATGCCGAGCCGAGCCAAGATGGCGGCTGTTGATTCCTTCGATACTAAAGTTTTTTTTCTCTTTTTTCCAGATAGACGGAGCCGAGGAGGAGGGGGCGCGCGAGCGCGATCACGCCCTACGTCAAACCTGCTGTCAGCGCGCGAAGCGGCCGCTGGAGGCGCTAGACGATCACAAATCTGCACTCAGTCATTTACTTCACGCATCAATGAGCGTAAACAACATCGTACTGGGACAAGAATTTGAAAAGGATCAATAGTTGTACATTTAGCCGGTAGTTTACAATAAAACAAGTTGTTGAGAAGCCGGTAGTTTACAATAAAACAAGTTGTTGAGAAGCAGTGCCATTTCTATTATTTTTAAATATATAAAACTTACATTTATAATACAAAAATACATTATTTTGATATCGTATGCCTATTAATATTTTGGGGACAAGATTTTGAAATAGTTTTACATTTAGCCAACATTATAGATTGCATTAAAAAGTTGTTGAGAAGCAGTGCAAATGACATTCATTTTAAATATATATAAAACTTACATTTTTATATTCTGCTAATTGATTTTTTTTTATCTCTTCTGATATTAATAAAAGTATCAATTTAAAACAATAAGTTATGGTTAATCGTGATTTAAATCACTATTATTAAAAATAAAAGCAAATTTCTTCCACACAAAGCAGACACACACAACTTCTGGTATCTTTTCATTGTTTCTCTACTGTCGAAATCTGGCACATGCACATGTATAATCAATTCTGAAACAAAGAAATATAATCAAACAATACATGATATGTACATACAAAGTGAGTGCACTGTGCAAATGTATACAGATTATGCTTTGTGCCTGAATATGATGGCTAATAAATCAATACCCGCTGTGTCTCATGTGCATAAGAACAAATTGAAGAACATGTGCTGCTGAAAAGAAAAAAAATCAATAACTTGCCCGCATTCCACAGCTTCTGCCCACACTATTCAATTCTTTGGTATACACATTTCCATATATGGCACAAAAATAATTAATACACAGTAAATAAAAGCATGTGAATATTTAAGGGCACGTTTTTAACACACTTGAGCACCAACAAACTGGTTTTAGATTTGCACTCAAATATACGTCAATATACAAATAATTGAAAATAACAACAACAACATGATTCTCCAAACTGAAACCAATCCTTGATTTTTAAAACTAAAATGCAGAAAACCTACAAGAATGCGGGGCAGTGGTGAAGAAATGGGAAGAAACACTTTTCCATTTTAGTTCATTTAAAATATCATAAAACTTTAGTAGAATTGAATCTGAGGCACTTATCAAGAGCTATGCCTTAGGTTCTTGTTGCATTGGTGAAACTGGGAGCAAAAACCCATTTCTCCTTGTTTTTAAGTGGCTCCCTTTCATAAATATGCCCTTTTGATATTAGGCTCCGTGGCTGCACAGCCCCAATAAATACAAATGCATTGAATACAAAACCACATACATTATGCACAATTAATTATAATTCAATACTGTCAGCACTGGGCTTCTTTAGCCAATGGAGTGATACAATATCTCAAAGGTGAATGTGTTGGCTGGAAAGCAGTGCACCATAAAACAATTAACAGCGAAATCAAATCCCTTATCCATCCCAAAAAGTTCCATTTCAAGACACAGTGTAGTTTTTTTTTTAAAGGCTGGAATTATAATTCACATCAAAGGAAAAATGATACAATAACATAATATTGCAGGTGTTCTGAAAGCTGCGGCGTCAAAAGACACCCTGATATTTTGACTCTGAAGCAACCTGGTGTTAAAATTGAGGGTAAAAGTGAACAAAAAGGCACTGGATTTTTCCCATTTTTGAGAACAAATTAGTGTTTGCTCTGTAAACAGAAATAAAGAAAGAAATCTGTCCTCCTCCTCAAACCTCAGAGCCAAGCTTATCCGTTATACATGATGGCAGAAGATACAGATCCTAATAAAGGACAAAAAATCAGGTCAAGAAAATCAGATCTCGGAACAACTGTCAAAAGAAAACCAATTCGAAGAGCTGCTGTCAAAATCTCAACAGATTGACACACTCAAATAAAAAAAGCGATAAGATATTCTAAAAAAGTAGGCAGAAATAAACATATTATAACAAAATTGCAGGCCGCTCGCCAACTATGGCAGCGCAAGAACCTTCTTCCTCAAGTTCATGGAGTGATTTGGTATCACAAGTGCTCGGTGAGCAATAAAAACTATGGTGAATTGGCGATACCAACTCAGGCTCTGCTGGCACGATCACAGTGAAAAACAACTGATTCGAGGCACTGAATGAAATGAATTAAAATGCACTGATAAACAATTCAGTGACCCTCTCTGTGAAATCCAGGCTAAAGTCTCAAAATCGAATTATGAGATAACAAGCATTAACGTTTGATTCCTACCATTCATTTCAATCTTTGACATGATCTTACTCAATCGATATTCTATTCTATTTTCACAGAATGTTCTTTACCATATGAAGGATGATTTCTTGTAGAAAATGACTTTAGCTGGGTTTTCAGAGAGAGGGTCACATATATTCAACTGGACACTTCATTGAAGGCTTCGTTGGCTAGAGTTTACTGGATATATTTAGGGGAAAACACAGTTCTGCTGTGTTAAGATCCATAAATATTGTAAGTGCCATGCTGAAAAATGTGATTTATTCATTTAATTTTGAATCCTGTAGGATGTTCCTTCAGGCAATGAGAAACGTTAAATTGTGGGGCTAAATTGTATGCAAAAAACTGCACTGACCCTCCAAACACAACATGTTTTCAACAAACAATACACTGAATTTCCGAATGCATTACAATCACCGGCCCTTGTATCCTCTTAATGAAGGGGAGAGCGCACACAGCATGGTTTCTGCTATCTTTCTTCATTGCGATTCAAACAAATAAGGCTGATTGTGCTATTTTTTCCTCATTTCATGAGTTGATATTTTGCGTAAGCCACTTTTACCTCCCTTTGATAAAAGCTACATTGTTTGCTTCCAGATATACTGGATATTAATATGGTATTGTGGAAAGAAGTGCCGGAAGCCCATCTTTATCTATCTGCCCTTGTCTTCCTTGATTTTATTTTAATGACATATAGGTGACCGACTACGTAGTAGAGCGGTGAAACTAATACACTGACTGTATATTCATTATAATAACTTTAAAACATTATCCTGTAATCTTGATTCTAATTAGCCAAACGCTCATTTTCAATCGTTTTTTCTCAAAGAGAGAGAAAAAGAAAATACTGAAATAAAAAATGAACAAAATAATACGGCATTAGATGTGTAATACATTATCCCAAAAAAATCCATGCTGATATATTTGTTCAAACATCTCTTTCATTTGTTCATTTGACTGATCTTACATATCCTGAAGGCACTTTATAAACAAAAAACGAATTAGAGAACTTCAGAACTATGAACTCCATCCATTTCCCCCTGTGTGCTACACTGTGACCCACACAGCAGATGCTTAGTGCGCCCATTTTTCTATTTAGTTCACGTTATCAACACATATGCCCTATTCAGGCTAATGCTACTCATTGGAACTCCCAACATTTGTGGTCGGAAAAGCCCCTTGAAGGAAGTAGAGCCTGAAAATGATCTGCGGATTGGCTCTTAAAAAAGGGTCAGCCGAGGTGAGGAATCACTCCACTGCCCTGAGCTTTGTACGCTCGTCTACATCTATATCTTCCTCTCCTTGTAAAGGTGTCTCTGGTCTGGCAAGTTGTGTTATTGAGGGAGGTTGTGTACCACTTAGCGATGGTGCTTGATAAGGACTCTCGTAATCCTTTTCTTTGAGCTCGGGGACAGGAGAATTGTCCTTAGTGTCTTGGTGCAACTCCTCTGTAATCTGAGACGGGCCTAATACACGGCCCTGAGGCACATCGTGGCCACTGATAGAGGCAACATTGGGAGATGTGCAGGGAGGGTTTAGTGGTGCAGCAGATGTTGTTGTTTTTGTATTGGCAAGTATGTTGGGGTCTAAATGCCCAATGGCACTGTCCACCTGGCCTTGTTCCAGGCTTTGCGTGGACTCCAATCTACCATCGTTCATTTGGGGATACAAGTAAGTTCTCATCTGCCCTTTCCCTTTAACGTTTACAGTGCCACGATAATCGAAGGCGTAGTTCATTCTGCTGAGTACACAGTGGCTCTCTTCGCTAACCTGTATGCGACACTCGACTCCTGTGCTGTCCATGCGGCTAGCGATGTTGACCGTGTCGCCCCATATGTCGTAAAGCAGCTTGGTAGTGCCGATGACGCCGGCAGTTAGGGGCCCGTGGTTGAAGCCAATTCTCAACTTGAACTTGAAACCCAACATGTTCTTGTTAAAATCGTCCACCACGCGCATCATTTCAAGGACGAAGTCAAAGAGGGCACTTAGGTGGGCGTGTGGATGTGGCTGTTCTTGGCACTGCTGCCCATTTAATCCAGACGCCGCCATGTAGGTGGCACCAATGGTTTTAATCTTCTCTACATTTGAGAATGCAGGCTTGCGCAACAGTTCGTCGAAGTCTCCGATGAGTTCGTTAAGTACTCTGTAGCACTCTTTCCCACCCTCGTAGCTCTCTTCGTAGAATTCGCTGAAGTTGACGATACTTGCGAAGATGACCCCGACATTGTCGTGATTTTTAGAGTAACTCTGGTTGACCTTTAGCTGCTCGGCAACATGGATGGGGATGATGTTACCCAGCAGCCAGTCTGCTTGATCTCGCATGGTCTGGATCTTGATGCGATGCTTGTCAGCTTCCACATTTCCGTGGTAATGCAGACGGTAGCTGACCTCGAATTCCCGGTTGAGGAACCAAACCAGCAGCAGCAGGAGGAAGAAGGAGAGCATGGTCTCTAGGACGAGCAGGTCGAGCGCAGTGGGCGCAGAGTCCAACTCACTTATCTGATCTACTTCGGCACTCTGGTTACTCATGTTCCTGGAGCCAAGAGAAAGAGATTTCAGAGGTGTGTTCTACAGAATAATAACACCAATAGTAGAAGGTGCTCAAAAACACCCTTTCAGTTTTAAGATGTTTTAAGTCTTAAGACCATGGATGGTGCAAGGGGTGCGTGAACTGGTCACTTTGTCTTTATCACATGACAGTTTTAATGCCATAGATTTGTTTAGATCTTCTGACATCTAAGCATGCATTAACCTGTGATTAAAGGCTGGAATTTGCTACATGAACTTAGCACAGATTTTTGCCTCAATTTGCAGTCTGGATGAGGCGGCACTACTTTAACTTATGAGTCAGTCTACAGATTTTCAGGAAAACACATGGTGTATGATGGGCACAGACCATATTTTTTTTAGCTTCAGACTAGGAGTCCATTTAATCGGAGGATTTCAATAATGTTTAGCCCATTTTTTAACACATATCCTTGCTATTTGTCACATGTCTCCTATGTGAGTTTTTTATGTTTGGGATGACTTGTAAGTCTGGTAGTGTATAATTAGAAAACAGTGCATGGATTGTCACATCTTCAGGTCAAGCTGGCAAGCTAATTATTATATATGGCTCGTAAATGTATACTCGTTGTCTGGATTAAAGATACACTCCTAACAGTGGACCAACGGTACAACGAGACTTTCAGAATTCTTCCTTTAGAATGTCTTGGGGCTGTTAGCAATGAAAACAAGGCTGAATTAGAAAATATATGTTCCCCATTCTTTTGTAGTCTCCCTCAGAATATAGCACAAGTTTGTAAAAGACAAGAGTATGTTAAATTGGAAATACTAACATGCTGTCATTGAATGCTGGACGATACATTCTGTATATGTTTATGTGATTTAATATTGTATGTAAAGCATGTGCCTCTCCTATGTTGTTGTAGGGGGGGGGGGGGGGGGGGGGTCAGTTTTTATGTTTGTGTTCTTCTATTTATGAGAACAATTAAAATTATCGTACAAAAAAGAAAATAGTGTACAATAGAAAAGAAATGTGAATTTTGATTTCATGTCGGTTAATGGGCCCCTTTTAGTTCGAGTAATACTAATACAGTCAATATGGGCCCCCTTTTAGTTTTAATTTGAGTAATATTAATAATGGCAATAAAATTACTTCCTACATATTTCATGATTTATTAAGGGCATTGTATTTTCACATTCACATACAAACAGCATTACAAATTTGACAAATGTCAGCTCAAATCAGAGTCGGCTACAGGAATAGTTTGAGACAAAATAAAAAAATAAAAACACTCACCCAGATGCTGGAAGTCTGTCAGTGGCACTGCAAAAATAAAACAGTTACAGTACATTCATAAATAAAGAGTACTCCACAGTAACCAAACATGTCCACGCGGAGATGAGCAGGTATTTTCAATTCACTCTACAGAAGCTGAGTGGCAGGTTCATGTGGGGGATTATGGGATTAATTGCTTTCAATATTACATTATTTTATTTAATGACTTTTACAGACACACTTTTGTTGTTTTGGGAGGTATAGGATCGAATGTTTACGCACCGGTGGACATGTATAATCATGAACAGTCAACAAATCACAAAACTTTACAGTATTCTAAAACTATAATGAATGCAGTTTTTATTTTAAAGAAAAGTTCAACCAAAAATGAAATAGACTCTCAGGACATCCAAGATGTTGAGCTTATTTCTTTATTAGAAGAAATTTGGAGGAATTTATTCCATTTACAATCACATGCTTACCAGCAGATTCTCTGCAGTGAATGGGTGCCATCAGAATAAGAGTCCAAAGTTGATAAAAACATCACAATATTTGTTTACATCTGTTTTGGACCGTTTTCACATGTAAACAGTGCTTGATCTGTACATATTTCTCTCCTGAATTCAGATCAGACAACGTTTTCACTGGAGAAAGCAACATTTTAGCCAGAAGCGATGGTTTAATTTAAAATGACGGATTTGTTTCTTACAAACATGCAGCTTTTCACTTCACAAGACATTAATTGATGGACTGGAGTGTGCATTATTGTGATGTTTTCTTCAGCTGTTTGGACTCTTATTCTTACAGCACCCATACACTGCAGAGCATACATTGGTGAGGAAATAAAGTAATGTTACATTTTTTCCAAATCTGTTATGAAGAAGAAACTAATCTACATCTTGGATGGTCAGAGAGTGAGTAAATCTTCAGCAAATTTTCAAGTTTATAATGGTAAGTTTTGTTGATACTTTGCAAGCTGAGGATGTCTGACCTGGGCCTGGTGGTGGCGCTGTAGAGCAGGATGAGTAAAGACAAACCAGTTACAGTGGCCAGAGCAGAGCGCATCCAGAAACTCAGCTGGCAGAAGTTACAGTACTGGATAATAGCAATAATGAGAGCACAGCACAGGAACATGGTCACCTACAGAACCAGAGAAAGAAAGAGCACACATGTAAACAATAGGGGTGGCACGGTACATGTATTCGTACCGAACCATCACGGTACGGACCTCTCGGTTCGGTGCATGAGGCCTTATGACGAATACAGGCAATTCACCCCAATCCAGAAGGGGGCACCCGCAGTAATGCAACGCTGTTTGATAACCGCCAGCAAAAGAACAATGAATGCCGTGAGTTACGCGCTTGAGACAGTGACCATGTGCTGATTCTGAACGCGTCTCTCACATGGACCGACAGGAGCTTTGTGCTCGTGTATCCTACTTCTCTCATTCGGCACAAATCCAAATATTCCATAATATTTCCATGTTTGCGATGTAACTTATTTGAATGCTAAACTATTATTTATTATGTAAATTATAGGCTTTGTAAGTTATGTTAATTCAGCCGCGTTCCAACAGTGATACAGAGGCGGGTGCGCTGATGTTTGTATTTGATTTTGATAAAGTAGCCTACCAACTTTAGCAATGATGGAACTGATGTGTTTGTGTGTGTGTGTGTGTGTGTGTGTGTGTGTGTGTGTGTGTGTGTGTGTGTGTGTGTGTGTGTGTGTGTGTGTGTGCGCGTGTGTAAGGAAACGTGATCATGTTTGTAACATTTTGAATGTTAAATATATACAATAAAAAAAGTGTGTGTGTGTGTGTGCTCCAGCGCGATCACTTCAACTGTTTCCTTACACCAGCAGAATCAACTTTAAACACTTATTGTCTTTTTAATAATCACTGGATAAAGGGCTGCTTTTATTTGTGTACACTCACAATGAAAAAACCAAACAGATAGTATTAATAATTAGTATTTTCACATCTAGATGGATTTTTGTTTAAATTTGCATTACTGTCTGTTCAAATATATTAATTCGACATTTTAATGACCTCCACATGACTCACAGTACCCACTTGAGCACTCCGTTATCAGTTGTGGTTGTATCAATAACAGACCACTAGATGGCGCGATTGAAGAATCCCAGTTGTATTGCAGGGAGCCATGTAGAAATATAAAGCCGCTTTTCCACCTAAATTACCTGGAACAATATGTCCCAGGAACTTTTTTCCCTCAGACCTGTTGCTGTCTGTGTTTCCATCGCGGTCTACAGTACCGAGAAGATTTGTGACGTAACGTTAGGTCTGTGCGCATTTCTCAATACCAATTACACAAATTTCGGACTTGCATTCTCTGTAGTTAGGATTTTACCGAGTCTCAGGAGTGTGAGCTCCCGCGGACGGAACGACGCAAACGGTTATTCTGCAAACAGCAGTGTACTTGATAACATCAGTCAGTTTGCCTCGGCTGCTGCAATCTTCCAAACCGAAAAATTTCAAACACCACGGCCTCTTTTCGTTTTCAGTTAAACATTAATAGCCGCAGAAATGTAGTGCATACATTACAATGAAACAAAATATTATATCAATGTTTTCATGCCTGTTTTCATTTAAATTTTAACATATCAATAGAACAATAGAATAAAGACAGATAAATATTACCTGTTAGATTTACCAAAAACAAATAATATCTTATGTTTAACCACTATAGATACATCAGAGCCAGTGGTAAATGTCAGAAGGACTAGCTGAGGTTATGCTCCTCTCGTCGACAAATGCATGTTCTATTTCTGACGAACTGCTATGCTCTGACACAAAGGGCAATTTCACATATTCATAAGAGAATCGTGGAAAAAATAGTTTCCTCAAAAATATTATGCTACACACGTTTACAACATTGATAATAATCAGAAATGATTACGGAGCAGCAAATCGGCATATTAGGATGATTTCTAAAGTATCATGATGTGACACTGAAGACCGGTTTATTGATTCTTATAATTCAGCTTTGATCACAGGAATAAAGCCTATATGTTAAAACATTCAAATAGATATTTTAAATTGTCACAATATTGCAGTGTTCACTGTATTTTTTACAAATAAATGTAGCCTTGGTGAGCATAAGAAATCCCCCCGGGGGTGGGGGTTGGGGGGGGTCTTGAAAAAAATGTCTCTACAAAACGGGGACCTGGCAGAAAAAGTTTGGGAACCACTGCAGTAGAGTATATTATAATTATATTATTATTAAAGTAACTTTTTGATCTAACAGACTTCAAGAAACTGGGGGAATATTAACAATCTTGATGAAGATATCTTGTAGAGATAGAGATGTCTGAAGTAACAATTCAATACTAAAATAATAAAAACAAAACCAAACAACTGATGCAAAATTGAATTTTCAGCATCATTACTCCAGTCTTCAGTGTCAGATGATCCTTCAGAAATCATTCTATTCTGCTGATTTGCTGCTCAAGAAACATTTCTGATTAATATCAGTGTTGAAAAAAGTTGTGCTGCTTAATATTTTAGTGAAAACCGTGATTTCTTTTCAGGATTCTTTAATGAATAGAAAGCTTGTAACATTATACAGGTGCATCTCAATAAATTAGAATGTTGTGGAAAAGTTAATTTATTTCAGTAATTCAACTCAAATTGTGAAACTTGTGTATTCAATAAATTCAATGCACACAGACTGAAGTAGTTTAAGTCTTTGTTTCTTATAATTGTGATGATTTTGGCTCACATTTAACAAAAACCCACCAATTCACTTTCTCAACCAATTAGAATATGGTGACATGCCAATCAGCTAATCAACTCAAAACACCTGCAAAGGTTTCCTGAGCCTTCAAAATGGTCTCTCAGTTTGGTTCACTCGGCTACACAATAATGGGGAAGACTGCTGATCTGACAGTTGTACAGAAGACAATCATTCACACCCTTCACAAGAGGGTAAGCCACAAACATTCATTGCCAAAGAAGCTGGCTGTTCACAGAGTGCTGTATCCAAGCATGTTAACAGAAAGTTGAGTGGAAGGAAAAAGTGTAGAAGAAAAAGATGCACAATCAACCGAGAGAACCGCAGCCTTATGTGGATTGTCAAGCAAAATCGATTCAAGAATTTGGGTGAACTTCACAAGGAATGGACTGAGGCTGGGGTCAAGGCATCAAGAGCCACCAGACACAGACGTGTCAAGGAATTTGGCTACAGTTGTCGTCAGAGGCGTCTTACCTGGGCTAAGGAGAAGAAGAACTGGACTGTTGCCCAGTGGTCCAAAGTCCTCTTTTCAGATGAGAGCAAGTTTTGTATTTCATTTGGAAACCAAGGTCCTAGAGTCTGGAGGAAGGGTGGAGAAGCTCATAGCCCAAGTTGCTTGAAGTCCAGTGTTAAGTTTCCACAGTCTATGATTAATTTGGGGTGCAATGTCATCTGCTGGTGTTGGTCCATTGTGTTTTTTGAAAACCAACGTCACTGCACCCGTTTACAAGGAATTGTGGAGCACTTCATGCTTCCTTCTGCAGACCAGCTTTTTAAAGATGCTGATTTCATTTTCCAGCAGGATTTGGCCCCTGCCCACACTGTCAAAAGCACCAAAAGTTGGTTAAATGACCATGGTGTTGTGTGCTTGACTGGCAGCAAACTCACCAGACCTGAACTCCAGAGAGAATCTAGGGTGTATTGTCAAGAGGAAAATGAGAAACAAGAGACCAAAAAATGCAGATGAGCTGAAGGCCACTGTCAAAGAAACCTGGGCTTCCATACCACCTCAACAGTGCCACAAACTGATCACCTCCATGCCACGTCGAATTGAGGCAGTAATTAAAGCAAAAGGAGCCCCTACCAAGTATTGAGTACATATACAGTAAATTAACATACTTTCCAGAAGGCCAACAATTCACTAAATTCTTTTTTTAATTGTTCTTATGAAGTATTCTAATTTGTTGAGATAGTGAATTGGTGGGTTTTTGTTAAATGTGAGCCAAAATCATCACAATTAAAAGAACCAAAGACTTAAACTACTTCAGTCTGTGTGCATTGAATTTATTTAATACACGAGTTTCACAATTTGAGTTGAATTACTGAAATAAATGATCTTTTCCACGACATTCTAATTTATTGAGATGCACCTGTAAATGTCTTTATCACATTATGATGTCCTTGCTGAATAGAGTACTGATTTCCCCAAACTTTTGAGCAGCAGTTTAAGGAGGTCACCTTCATTTTGTCCTGCTCACCTGAATGGGCAGCTGCACACTGTAAGCCAGGTGGGAGAAGATGGACACAGCAGGAAGTGAGACGAGCACAGCCCCGATCACATGACGCGGGAGCCAGCCAGACACCAGCTTCAACAGAGACTGAGTGCAATTCTGTACATCATCCAGACAAAACACCACACTGCAGAAGAAAGATGGAGAGATTAAAGTTAGGAAAAACCCAACTAATAAACCGAACATTATATCCATTTTATGACTGGTGGATAAATCACTTATATTACAGTTCGACGCTATTTTTCTTGCACCTTTTTTAATTCTGCAAGTGTCTTTGGGCATCATAACATTTTGATGTAAAGTATGAAAAAATTATTATAATTGTTGTTGTTTTTTTGCTAAAAATTTAATTTCACCGTTAAATCATTATATATACACAGTAAATTATTTAAATTAAGTGTTTTTGAAGATTCACATTAATTTAGCGCAAGATGACTGTAAATGCTATTGTAAAAAATTACATTTAGAAGTAGGGAAACTGACTAATATCCAAAATCAACCATTAATGAATATGGTACATATTAACAAGCATATTATTATAATATAATACAGACACGCGGTCATATGTTAAAAATTTTATTTCCGCAAACTTTTCTTTCAACTAACTAAATATTTTTTTTTATTGTTTTCCGTTTAGTTAATAAAAATAAGCAATAAACCACCGGTAAGTTACAGTTCTACACAATTTTATTCCTGCTTAAATTAAAGAAAACATTAAAAATGGCCGGTTTCACAAACAGGGCTTAGACTAAACCAGGATTAGGCCATAGTTCAATTAGGACATTTAAGTGATTTTTATAAACGTGCCTTATAAAAAAAAAAATGACTGGTGTCCATCTTGAGACAAAACAAAGGCACTGATATATTTTAAGATCAGTCAAGTTTCTTCAGACTTGCATGTTAGTCTAGGACTAGGCTTAAGCCTGGTCTGTGAAACCCGGGGGAATATTTATTAAATGCTGAAAAGTGGATTTAGGCATTTATGTACAGTATGAAAAATGGATACAAATTCTGAGATTTACAGATGATCACATTTCACTGTTGAATTATTCTATATAAATTATTAATTTAAATAATTTAATTGATTAGTTTAAGTATAATAAATAATACATATCAAAATTATATATGCATTTTTAATTAAATTATGAGTCACTTTAAGTGAGTACTAGATGACTGCAAAAGCATTTAGAACTATTTCAGGTAAATAAGTAAATAACAAAAATTATATATTTATTATGGGTGACCCCGAATAGTCAATGATTCGATGCTTCGACAGCAGGAGGCTGATTCGACTCCCAATCTCACAGTCGAATATCTGTCGGCTAAAGTAAACAGTCCCTCAGAGAGCGCTCGCTCGGAAGAGAGGGGCGGAGTCAACAGAGCTCGTTCTCATTTAAAGGAGAATGACACAATACGGCTTGCCCTGAAAAGAGCTGTTTTTGACAGGCAAAAAAAAGAAGTCGTTTTTTACACTACCAATGAAAAATTAACCAAACGATGTTACAGACCTTTCATTAAGACCCTAAAGAATAATATCAGCTTGTGGAAAATGGGCATTATATTACCCCTTTAACTCACAATGAAGAACTTCCACGCCGACGACGTTTTTACATGCGGATGTGAGCGTAAGTGTGCCGTCAAAACGAACCGGCTGTAAGTTGAGGTGTGTTTGATTTGATGCAGCTCCGTGAAGACCGATCGGACATCAAAGTGCCGCGAGAGAGATACAAAAGCATGCCGAGCCATCTACTTCTGGTGCTTTGATGTCATACAGGGATCGGTCTGTGCATTGCTGAGAAAGGGACTTCTGCTCGAACACACTACTGTCTACAATTACAACTAGCTTGCAATATCTCTCACTCTCCACAGACCCCCCCCCCCCCAAATAACCAAAAAAACTCTTCGGATCTAGACGATTCACATAAATTATATATTTAGATTCAAAACTGTGAATTTAGCAGAAAAGCGACTAGTTTGCAGGTATGATATATAACAAAGTGTTTGCTATATGAGTTAAATCCCATTGATTATAAACCTGATATCAAATTCTTCATTCTACCGGTCATTTTAATCAATACAAAGCATTAATTTTGTAGTGTATTTGTGAGACGTCCGTAACACATTTCCCCTGTGTGTTAACATCAGTAATTATGACTGTCCAATATCTGACTTGAATCTTGGTCATATATTTTGCGATACAAGTACATTTAGGCATCACAACATTATAATGCACAGCATGGAAATTGATATTGATTTTAAGATTAGCTAAAATCACATTTCACTGTTAAAAGATTTGAGATATATATATGTATATATCAGTACAGAGGACATGACCACGTCCAGCTCACCGAATGGACAAGATGAGAGAAACCAGCTCCAGCAGAGCGGCTGCGATTGCCAGACTGAGTGTGGTTGCCAGGGGCGTCTCCATGGTCACAAGGGGATACAGGAAGCAGGCAATGGTCAGGGCGAGAAAAACGGCACAAGACAGCAAAACATCAAGCAGCGAGCTGAAGACTGGACTGGCAAACGTCTGCACCGGCACCTGATTCACCACCTGCAGGAAACGCAGAGATGATCATACTCAACTCTACACACTGATGTGATGAGGCTGCACTTCTGTGAATAACCAGAAGAGGTCCATGTGTGATCGTGTGAAGATCTACATACTCACACATACTTACTGACAGGAGTGTGTGCTTGTGTGCCAGTACACATACTTTCCATTTTTATAACCTTTAGTTTTTTTGTCACGTGTTTGGCGTTTTGTGTGTGTTTTATCGTAACACTTTATCGTAAAGGTGACATTTGTTAACATTAGTTAATGTATTAATTAACAAGAACCAACCATGAACAATACATTTTTACACTACTTATTCATCTTTGTTAATATTAGTTCAGAAAAATAGAGTTGTTCATTGTTTATTCGTGTTAGTTCACAGCGCATTAACTAATGTTAACAAACACCACTCGTGATTTTAATAATGCATTAGTAAATGCTGAAATTAACATTACCTAAGATTAATAAATGCTGTATAAATATTGTTCATTATTAGTTCATGTTAACTAATGAACATTATTGCAAAGTTTTACCATTTTATCTAATGTCTCTATAGTTTTAATTCATGTTTTTTTTTTTTTTTATACATTAGAGTAATATTATGCAGCTTTTTACAATATGTAATATGAGTCTTTGATGTCCCCAGAATGTGTCTGTAAAGTTTCAGCTCAAAATACCCCGCAGATGATTTATTATATCATTTAAATACCCCACAGATCATTTATTATATCATTTTGAAAAAGCCTATTTTGAGTGGAAACAGAAACGCTCTGATTTCTGTGCCTGTTTCTTTAAATCCAAATGCTCCCGCCCCCTTTCCAGAATAGAGCTGCGCCATTTCAGCTCGTACCTGCTAAAAACATTTCGGTTTTGGTTCTGATTATCATGTTTATTGCACTGAAATCATGCGTTTTAAACCATATTAGTTTACACTTCTGATACACGGTTTTCCGAGTGCACACATCCGAAGCACACGGACAGAAAGCGGCTGTCACAGCATGCGAGTAAGCTAAGATCTCATTCACACACAAGTTTACGTTAAAAACACACGAGTTACAAAAACAGTCGGTTATATCTGTGAAGGGAAACAGCTGATAAATAAATCACATGTTTATTTTAGATTTGTGTGGCAGCAGCATACAGTAAATAAATCAATAAAGCCACTGCTCTCTTGTCTCCTCTGAGGCTGGGACTCTAAACAGTGTTCTGTGCTTATCTGTGCAGCCAAAGGCAGAACAGTTAGCATGCTTTGCTCACCATGGCATTAGAACTGCTACACCGTTGTCGCTTGCCAAATCAAAATGACGGCGCAGTGGTGGAAATTTACAGATTAAGGGGTGGTAATATTATAATGAGATCCCTTTGCAACGTCACTAGGGCAGCGAAATCAGATGCGCTCATTTTTTCAGATGCTTGCAGAAAAAAGGCTTATCAAAACAAAGTTACTGGGTTCATCTTTTTCACGTTTCCTTGGTTGGTAGATGCACTGGGGACCTGATTATAGCATCTAAAACCTGGAAAAGTCTGATTTTCATGATATGTCACCTTTAAGTTAAATACAATGTTGAGAAATATTGCTTTGGCAACTAGCTGAAATAAAAGCTTTTTTTTTTATCATAGTCCTTTTTATTTTTATATTTTCAGTTATATATATTTTTTTTAGTTAACGTTTTAGAAATTTTGTAGTGTTTTTGAAATTTTTTAATACATCTATAGAGTTTATTTTTTCCTTAATGAATTTCAGTTTTTTTATTTTAGAGCATCAAGTTAATTGAGCATTTCTCATTTTCAAGCCAAATGAAAATGATAAATGCTGCCGTGGCAATTTGCAGAAAGTTTTTTTTTATTCATATTAGTTTTATTTAAAATTAGTTTTATATTTGTATAATATATTTTTGTATATTCTAACCTTATAGTTTTTATTCATTTTTCATTTTTAGTTTAGATTTTAGTACATCAAGTTAAACCAAATTAAAAGCTTTCAATTTGAATGTCTTGGTAATTGTGTTGTGTTTTTGTCATTTCATAATAGATCCAGTTAAACCAAATTAAAATGAGAAATGTTGAAATATTTTTTTGTTTATTAATATTCTTAAGTATTTTTTTTTAATATAATTTCAGCTTTATTTTAATTTTTTTAATGTGTGTGTGTGTGTGTGTGTGTGTGTGTGTGTGTGTGTGTGTGTGTGTGTGTATACAGGTGCATCTCAATATATTAGAATGTCGTGGAAAAGTTCATTTATTTCAGTAATTCAACTCAAATTGTGAAACTCGTGTATTAAATAAATTAAATGCACACCGACGGAAGTAGTTTAAGTCTATGGTTCTTTTAATTGTGATGATATTGGCTCACATTTAACAAATTACATTTTTTGTTAATGTTTTAGTAATTTTGTTGTTTGTCATGTTTTGTAGTTTTTAAATTTGTCTTCATAGTTTTTATCCATTTTTATTTCTGTAGTACATTAAGATAACCAAATAGATCTGCCTTGGCAATTATCTGAAATAAAACATGTTTTATATACATATGTTTTATATTATTTCAAGTGTGTACCTGCTCATGGTAGCTGGTATGGTAAGCTGACTCCAGAGGTTTTTCCAGGAAGTTCAGACTCATCTTGTTAATGGGCGGCTTAAAGAAGTAATCCTTCATCAGACTAAAATAAAGACAATATGGAGAAAACAAGGTGAAAGTGAATGACTGAATTACAAAACTACTATTCAAACGAATCGTCTCTCACTCACCTGTCCTCCTTTATCACCTCCACAAAGTGCACGTCGCTTTTCTCCCGAAAGTATTTGGAGCGCAGCGGGAGAATGGCTGAGTGGTCCATGCCGCTGGCGCTGCCTCCGTCTGCGGCCAGACTTCCCACCCAGCTCCTGTTCTTCTCCTGGAGTTTGTCGCACAGAGACGACTGGCTGATCCGCTCCCGTTCCTCACACAGAGGACTCAACAGACCATTCAGGGTTTTAGGGCTACGACCTGCAGGAAACTGCGCAAAAAAGAAACAGAATTCTCTCAAAAGAGTCTTTCAGATTCTGATTCAGACAACACTGAATCAGTTCAAAATGATTCATTTGCTCAGAAATTGGTTGTGCTGTAGAATTTTCATTCTTTAAAAAAATGAAATAAATGGTTCCAATGCAGATCACTTAAAGATCTACTTCATTTAGGAATCGAACAACACTTGTTGTAATTTAGGTTTAGGATTTTGATTTCTCAAAAATAACCAGTTCAAAAAGAACAGCCATTCATCCAGAAATAATGTATTATGCCGATCACCAAAAAGAACTAGTTCAAAATCTGACTACAATGGCCACACTGTGATTTAGATTCACTAAACCAGTTCAAAATAATAATTTGTTTAGGAATTCGACTACCCTGGCCATGCTGTAGGTTTTTCTATTTATCAAAAATAACGGACTGCACTGTCTGTTCGATTCACTAAAAAGAACCTGTTCAAAAGACTCATTCATCCAGGATTCAGTTCTAACTTAGATCACTAAAAAGTAGGGATGCACCAAAATTAATTATTGGCCGAAGCCAAACAAAATGAAACACTGAAGGCCGAAGGCCGAATACGGTTTTTCAAAATTGTTCTCCCCCATGTAGGCCTATTTTGTTAACTACAACATAAATTAAATAGCCAAAATCTGCTTTTTACTCTTTTGTCCTGCTTTACAAAAAAATACAAATTCAAAAAAATTACTTAACCCTGAACATTTTTATACATCCTATAAGACATTATACCAACAAAGCACAATTAATAAGTTAATTAATAAGTTAGTAAAATAATATTTTTTGGCCATTTTTGAGACCCTCTTCTTTAATCAGGCTTGTATTTCTGTACAAATAAATGCAGCCTTGCCGAGCAGAAGATACTTCTTTTAAAACATTAGAAAATATTACAGATCCCAATTTGAACACTATTGGTGAATGTTATAGTAAACGTATTAATACAGCTGTTGTAGGGTAATTATTATCATTATTATTGTCTTTTTATTTTATTTTGCAGAACAAGAGTAAGATTACAATAATAACATTTATGAATGTTGATGGAGCTTTTATTTTGGCGGAAATATGCAGGAACCAGGAAGTGCTTCTGTTTGTTGACAACAGCATGCAGATATTTCTCAGATATATCTCATTATGAATTTGGGAAGATGTTTGTCACATGTATCACATTGTCACACGCCTTTAAAACAATATATAAAATGAGCAAATGATGAGTAAGTGTTTCAGCGCAGAATTTCCTTGTGCTTTGAACTTTGAACCCTGGTGCCGCGAGCTCGTGCAGCGCTGTTTGAATACATGCCATTCGTGCGTGTTTTAGAAAACATAACATTCTGTAGTATATTTGCTAATCCATTTCACAATTTCAATCATCACAGTAACCAGCAACAACCACCCCTTCCTCTTCTCATCGGAGACATGAGAAGCAGCGCTGAGCAGTCTCTCGCTGTCGGTGTTTTGTGCTTGTAATGTCTGCGTCTCTCTCTCTGACCGTTTTAAATGCTTCCACACTGCAGACGTGTTTGCTGCATTAGAGCACGCCTCTGTTTGATCGGGTAACGTCATTGTTCGGTACAAATTATTCAGTCTTTTCGCTTATTCGGCCATACACTGAAATAGTTTTTTTTTCTATTTTCGGCCGAACAATTTCGGTTTGCCGAACATTCGGTGCATCCCTACTAAAACGAGCTTGCTCATTCTTTAGAAAATTGGACTACACTACCCACATTGTATGTTTTCCATTCACAAAAAAAAAAGGTTCAAAAGGTTCACTTGTTCATGAACTGGACTACATTGGTTGTGCTGTAGGCTGTTTTTAATTCACCAAAAATAACCATTTGTCCAGTAAGTTGACTAATCAATTGAACTTTAATTGAACAGTATTGAGTATGGCAAAGAGCAGCGTTTTGGCAAAGTCACATCAAGTCTGCCATCTCCTAATGTTTATTTAAGACTAAAGGTACATGAAAAACATTAGCTGAAGTGTAGTGCTCCAACTAATTACACCAACATTTCATTATATATTTATACAAACAGCCACTAATGACAGCATTTCAGTCTCTGCTGAAATTGAGTCACACTGGGTTCTTGTGTTAAGGTGTGTGCTTCTATTGTGCAATTACTGAGGCTTTTTTAGTTGTTCATCATTGTTAGTTTGTACCTTGCTGCTGTTGGCTCTGTGTTCATCCTGGCAGCCATTTCGAGTTGCTTCATCTGCTATTGGATTGTCAATGACATCTATGGAGATGCTACAGGACGTGCACACAGGCTGCGAAGAGAAAGATGAAAAATGCACTGAAAAGGGTGAGTAAGGCATGTGTGTGTGTGTGTGTGTGTGTGTGAGTGTGTGTGTGTGTGTGTGTGTGTGTCGAGGGCTGTACCTTGCTGTGTGAGAGTGGTTCAGTGACAGCGCAGTTTGTGAGATCAGGAGTGTGTGTGTTTGAGGACGGACTCAAACTGAGCTGGGAACAGCCACACTGAGAGCCCATCTTCCGTCCCGAGATCAGAAACGTCTTTAAACCTACAAACAAAATACACAAGATATTGAAATTATTGATGTCTTTAATCCACATATTTCCTGGCAGTCCTTGGAAAGTTTTTCTACAAACTACAGCTATTTATTTACAGATATACATATAACATACATTGAACATTTGTTTTTTACTGTTAAAAACTATGGCCGTAGCAAAAAAGTAGTATTTTTTACATTTCTGATCAGGGCTCTGAACCGATTCAAGGAACGAAAACGAAAACCGGAAATGAACGAAATTGAGAGGAACAGAACCAGAAACGAAATCAAATTGTATAGTTCTGAACAGAATTTAATTTTATTACATTTCCTGAACCCAAACAAAACCAAATGAATCAAAATCCAAATCGAATCTAAATGTCCCCAAGTATTCAACCCCAATACAAATGAAGATAAAAACGTTCATTAAGTTACAATTTCATCTGCTCAAGCAGAACATTAACGTCATCCCTGTGCTTATAGGAAGGTATCTCATAGCAAGGTATTTCCCGCTTGCATTGAGATCTCTAGACCCTCACTTCGAGTTACCCACCGTATTTATTTTTTAATATTTTATAAATCCCTTCACAATGCAGTTGTTATTGTAAGACAGTGAGCAACTTTGTTTGTTTGTCCGAGGGAGCAACAGTAACTAAGGGGGGGGGCTTACCGATAGGTCAATTGTGAGTATATACCCCCCCCCCCCAAAAAGAAAAAGTCAGAATTGAGAGTTTGTTTCAGGCAATACTGAGAAAAAAATCAGAATTGAGAGTTTGTTTCAGGCAATACTGAGAAAAAAATCAGAATTGAGAGTTTGTTTCAGGCAATACTGAGAAAAAAAGTCAGAATTGAGAGTTTGTTTCAGGCAATACTGAGAAAAAAATCAGAATTGCGAAATGTAAAGTCGCAATTATCTTTATTTTTATTTTTTTATTCAGTAGTAGAAACGGGCGTCCACAGTAGTGTATACTTGCTAAATAAAAATAGTCTGAAGTAACAACCATCAGGATGAATAAGAAATCTCCCAATGACTTGCATAGTTTGATCATTCAGGTAAAAAAATGATGTAACTAGTGCAATGCAATTGTTTGGCATAAAGCATGCAGCTTTAAGCCACACTATTAGAGATTTATAACTGTAAAATGAACTGGAATTAAATAATGGGTCTGATCCAGCACTGATACTACGCAGATACAAAACAAGTGCTTGTAAGCATCTGAGCAGGTTTGTTTCAGCACTGATGTTTACATTAAACAATACTAAGCACGAGGATGAGCGTTTCTGTTGTACCAACACACACACACACACTTTTGAGTGTCTGGTGGAGAGGCTCTGTTTTACCAATAGAGGCAAAAGCAAACAGAAAGATTACAGCAGGCCAGTATCAGCCTGTTCAAACATACGGCTCACAAGCTAACCATGTTTACACTCATATATAATCTCCTAAAACACACACAGGCTAAGTGTCAATGCTAACACTGCTGCAGGGAAACGCTTGTGCATATTTGTACATAAACTATCTACATTTTATAGCCTGCGGGAACACTTTCTCAAATGTTCCGGTGAGTTCCTCGAGCAGCTTCTGTGAGAAACGCCCCTGAGAATAAACAGAGCCGTACTCTCGGTTGTAACTCACCTGAGTTGTGAAAGTGCAGCCTAACAAACACTCAAAGATCAGCTCTGCTGTTTCACACACACACACACACACACACCCGCACAGTAGCACAACCGTGCAATACTCCACGCAGTTATTTGATATGTTCACATATTTGTGATAACCGTTTGTGTGCACTTTAAATGCTAGTCACATGCTGCAAGCCAAAAAAGGAAATTAAGTGATTATATTTTAAATATTGACAACATTTACAAATAAGCAAATGTCAATGTTGATAACAGCTCTATTATTATTATTTAGGCGAAAAGAAAGAGAATGAAGAACAGAAACATTTAAACAAATATTTAATATTTATCCTATTGTTGTTATTACTACTAACAATTATATGAATATTAAATATAGAATATAATAAATAATTATAATATAATAAGGAATGCACGATATATCGGCCAACATATTGGTATCGGCCGATAAATGCTTATTTGTTTCTGTTATCGGTATCGGCCCGATAAGAACATTTGGCCGATATCTTTAAGCCGATAAATAATGCATTATTTCTTTCAGAGACACTTCAGATGTGCGCTGTTCGCCATGATGGTTTTGAAATGCTTGAAATATGATTGGAATCACTTTGAAAAGGAAAATACACTTATGTGCAACATGTGTAGAGCAAGTCTGTCATAAAGGCTACAAAAAATTATAATAAGAGCATTACTGTAAGTGACATTGTGGAATCTTTGTGCGTTGTGCGCGTCCACAACAGAGCTACACCTACATGACAGTTAAGTTTGCTTGTGCATTTGCAGCCTTTTATGCAATTGTACATAGTAATATTGTGTTTATTTTATGTATATCTGCTTTATCTCATATGAATGCGTTTGGTTAAGTTAATAGAGCGTTAATAGAGTGCTTCAGTTTGCTGGTGATCATCTGTAGCTCAGCGCATGCAGCTCAAACAGCAGCGCACAACTAATAACTATGATCGGGACTGTCGTGTATATAACATTCTAATGAGATCATTATTATAATAAAACGTTGTGAATTATTTGGGTTTAGTTGCCATGTTTCAGCGCGTTGTTACGGAAAGCCAAGTGCGCGTCCACGAGTTACACATCTGACTAGCGCATAACTTAGTTCAAAATAACTTGTGCATTTCCTTATTTTTGTGTATATTTTAGTTGTAATATTATGTTTATGTTCTATAAATATCGGATTCAGCCTAATTAACCCGCTATAACAAGCGCTTCAATTTAACAAGCGCTTCGCTTAATTTGTTACTTTTTCAAAATCACTGCAGCATTATTAATAATAACCACCACTTTTATTTTCTCTTATTATTTTCATCAACAATATGGTTTAGTAATTAATATAATTTCATTATTGTCCATGCAGATGGCTCTTCCGTTTTATTCATCCATGGCACATGCACTTTGATTCTTTACACGTGTAATGATGTCCAATGACTTGTTTGCATTATTTATAAATAATTACATTTTGTTTGTGAGACTTTTTATGGCGAAATTTGGTAATGGGAATATTTTTTTGTTTTTAAACTTACTCTGTTCAAACTAGGCTGCTTATGTTGAAGTGTTTGGGATGTGGCTTTTAATGATGAGATTTCTTTTTTTAATCAGACTCTCAAAAAGTATATACAAATTTGGATATAGATTTATCGGCCAACATATCGGTTATCGGCTTTCAAATATAAAGAATAATCGGTTATCTCTAATACAAATATACAAATAAAACAATGCTAAATTATTATTATTATTATTATTATTAATAATAATAATAATAATAATAATAAATACAATAAAAATTGTATTACATTATTAGTTACTAGTACTAATGATAATAATAATAACAACAACATGGAAAATTATTTTTGTTTACATTTTACAATATTACTATTGTTTTTATCACCAATGTTTCGTCACCATTATTATCAACTAGAGATCGACCGATATATCGGTTTTATTTTTCCCGATATTTAAGCATTTTACCATAATTGGAAAAGGTATTTTTTTTATTTTGTCACATACACAATTATACAGAGTATAACCAGCAGTGAAATGTGTTTTATGTATTTGACCCATCCAAGTGCACACACACTTGGAGCAGTGGACACTGTTCACTCAGGAGAAGCTCCAGCACGGCCACCGCATGTAACTTTTAACAAGATTCACTTGTTTGAAACACACTAAACTATATTAACATTTACTATAGAACCATTATTTCACCAATAAACATCTAAATAAATACATCTCTATCGAAATTAATTATTATTATCTCCGCAATCGATCGCAGTTTGAGTATAGTTCTGTGTAAATGCATAAATAAACCGTGCTGTCAGCTGTTTTCATAATTTAGAATGACAAAAACATTTTAATAATTCTGATAAAACGTGCCTGTCAGGGATTCAGCCTGCCTACTAACCACTGCCACCTGTCTCTGCCAATCAAGCTCCCTTTATCTCTGCACTCACCCTCTGTGTCACTGTCTGGTCTCGTAGCTTCAATGCTGACTTACCTGACTCACTGTGTGTTTTGCTTCCCTGTAAGCTTCCTCGAGGAGTTAGGTCTCCGGGCTCCAGTCCTTCTACGCTCAGTTGTTTCTCGTGGATCATCCCCACAAGGAAACGGGACGTTTCCTCAAATCAGTTAAGCCTCGATCCAACCAGTCACCCTTCAGGATTACTGATCTGTATTCTCTCACTACTTAGGTTTAATAAAGCGGTTGTCACGCATCCTTGTGTCTCACATCCTTTTGAGTATTTGTGACAGTGCCAGTTGACAAATGCAATAAAATACGATGTTTTGTTTGTTATAGCTTATTTTAATAGTCCAGAGAATATAATTAATTGTATTAACATTATCCAGTGAATTATTCTTCACTCTTTAGTCTATTAAACAGCTTATAAACCTAAAACTGTAGTTTCAAATGAAGTTGATATGACTTTTGTCCTTTATTTTCTCCATTTGAATACATTAGACATTCTTTGCTTATTGTTAATATCAGTGTTGCTGGTGATGCTTTTTATAAAAAAAAAAATTGTATTGTTGTAATTTGAAGATTAAATTTTACATGAAAGAATGTTAATTTTCAACAGTTTTTTGTTGTTGTTAAGATGGCTGAAAGGAGGAAAAACTGGACTTTCTTCACTCTGTTATGTATTTACTTTATAACAGTAAATAAATATCGGTTCTGCATATCGCTTATCGGGTACATAAACATGCAAATAATTTGTATCGGTTATAAAAAAATCAATATCGGTCGATCACTATTATTATCTAATAATTTAACTTTTAATAATATTTTTTTTAATTATTATTATTTAAATTATAATTATGTTCAGCACACTTTATATTTCTTATTAATACAATTATTACTAGTAATACTAACATCAAGAACAACCATAATATAAAATGTAAAACAACAATAACCTATTTATTATTATTATAAATAGTACTAAAAGAAAACTTTATTATCATTTATTATTAAAAATAATAATATTAATAATTATAATTATATTAAGGGTTATATTCATAATAAATAAAACAAAAATATATTTAATTTTTTACATTATTATCATTGTTATTATTATTATTGGTACTAAAATAAAAACATTCTTATTAATGCTTATTTTTTTTATAATATTATATATAATTTTATATAATAAAAGTACTAATATTATTTCTGTAATGATAATGACCACAACTATTATTAGTAAAAACAAACAAACAAACAAACAAAAGTGTTCACTTGGAAGAAATAAAAAATACACCCTAATGTTATTATATTTAACTAGATGCTAATGTTGATGTGCAAATTCTAACAGTACACAAACACAGGAGTCTGTGGTATTAAGATGCGACTTCAGGATGTGGCGATTTTCCCCTCTCGAACTGATGTACTTTTCCATCACCAGCACATACTTTCAGTGCAGAGCACGGGTATGCAAACTTATATTCAGCCACTGTTTCATGCTCCGCCACAATGAGCCACAAACACTTACGAACAATCTCGGAGCCAAAGTACAAACAGATCCGTACACATAAATTTGACAATCGTCCAAACACAAAGGGGCTGTGGAGGCCACATCAATGAGCCATTCCCAAACGTCAAGTCCCATATAGCCTCTTTGTGCCTAGAGATACAGATTAATAAAAGACCTGAGCCACAGAGCTAATGAGCTTCTGGGTCAGAACCTGTCTGAGCTGGATGGCCATGTGGACCCGCTCCTCCCAAGAGATCTGGACTCAAGGAAGTCATAAATAGTCCTTTGACCTCTCAAACATGGGAACTGAAAGCAAGCTGGGATCAGGGGATATTCTTGCAGTACACACAACCCCGGAGGCACTGCCGTCTTCCAGAGAACTGCTATAAAGTAATTCAACATAGCTGGGAAGTCTTTTCATATAGAAATCAATATACCGTAGCACAGCATAGTACATTTAATTCTGAAGGTCAGTGGGAGAGTGAGAACCTAACAACCTAATTTTTTGTACATGAAATACTGACTAACATCAGTTGAATTCAAAGGGAAAAGTAAGTGGAACTAAAGGCAGGTGCTTTGCTCTGAAACCATTTCCTATCTTGCAGTATTGATTTGCCATTGACAATAGAAACCATTTTGGGTTTACTGTGGGTTCAGTTGGAAACCTTGTGAAGTAGCATCACAAGTGACGCAAGTATCATAAGACCACATGCAAAGTGTGAGTGTTATACCAAGCACAAATTAAAAAGATAAATGAAAGCATTTGTTCCTTAGCAGTTGTGTAATGCAGCAAGTAGTCAAGACTTTAGATATTTAAAGGGAAAAATTTGGTCATTAATTACGTCGTTCCAAACCTGCAAGACCTTCGTTCATCTTCGGATTAGGGGTGAGTGATATGACCAAAATTGTATATCACGATATGACAAATTGTAAATCACGATAACAATATATATCACGATATAGTGATTTTGTTTTTCTTTAAAAAAAGTTATTATATTAAAATCTTTGATACCATATCATTTTCATAATCCTTGTCACCAATGTCAATATCAAACTAATACAAGCCTAAAGAGAGAGAGAAAAACTCAACCTCACTGAAGATAAATAAACAGTCAGTGATGAAATAAGAATAAGAAACTAATTGCAAGCAATAGGACAAAAAAACTACAATAAATAAGAAACGCTACATACATTGTGTAAATTAATTAGTCTTCACTGTGTTAATTATATCTATCTATCTATGATATATATAATTAACACGTGTATTATGTATAGATTCTATAGATATTATAAATATATCATTATTATAGTTATTTATTCTCATTAGTTACAAAAGTGATTTAGTCAAGAGCAGTGAGAGATGTTCTAATAGTGTTCTATGATTAACATGAATGACAGACAGAACGAATATTGGACAGCTTCCCCTTTAAGACCGAAGTCCGGATCTAATACACTGTTACATTGCGTTTTTCTCTTTTTGCCGTTTACTCTCTCTTAAGACCTAAATCTTTGTGTTTGAGGATACTTGCAAAGACGGGGATTCTGACGCATATAAGTGTGTTTAAGTAATTGTTCAAAGTTGGCAAAAAAGAAAAGGCGCACTCCTCTCACAGAGAGAGACGGCACACGCATATAGCTCTGTAGTTTGAGTTTCTACGGCTTAAAATCGGTTGTTTTAAAACTGCAGTGCTTAATTTTCTTTCTTGTGTTACATATAATTGCACTGTCCGTGGAGCGGACCTGACTTACATTTCACTGCTGGTTATATCCTGTATAATGGTGTATGTGACGAATAAATCTTGAATGAATCTAGTATTCCTGCAGTCTATGGAGGGTCAGAGAGCTCATGGGATGCATCAAAAATATCTTAATTTGTGTTTCGAAGATGAACGAAAGTCTTACAGGTTTGGAACGACATGAGGGTGAGTAATTAATGACAGAATTTTCACTTTTGATGTAAAAAGGATCAAGCATTAAAAGAATGTAAGGACTGTGACCAGCGCTGGTATGTTGAGGTTAACCAATCATGACAGAGGTCACTTATATAAAGAAGTCCTACAGGTACAGTAGCCAAAATAGATTGTTTCCAGGGTTCTCTAAAAGGTGGCAGCTGCATCACCAAACCAAGTTTGCTAGCTCTACTGATTTGCATACAAATGGAGCTGATAAACTCAATGTGGACATGTTCAGATTGACTAAGCAACCACAAAGCTGGCATATAAACCACAGTTGAAGCAGAAGTGAATAGATTGCAGCTTGCAGGCAGATGTTGCCTCTATATAAACAATGAGCTGATAACAACGGTTGCAACTCGGCAACAATCTCTATAAATCAAAGCAAGAGGCTGAGAGCTGTCAAGGACACGTTGAGGCGCGAAGCCTTGACTAGTGAAGTCTTGACCCTACTGTAAAGCCCAGGTGGGTATTCATAAAACTAGTAGGGCTGTGACGATAACCGCATAACCGCTTCACCGCGGTAATGAGATGCCAACCGCTGTGTTGAGGTCATCACCGTCAACACCGCACTGTTTTTCGCGGGATCCGACCAGATTTCTTGCAACGCGGGAATAAAACACGGTAGCGGTCGGTAACTCTGGTGTGATTTGAACGGGAGTGGGCGGTCTAACAATATCCCGTTCCCGACATCCTTTCAGAACAGCATATCTGTGTGTTTTTACTCCCTCTTATCGCTCACGCGCTGCACGCACGCACCAGTGCTTCTGTGTCATGTGTTTTATTGCGCACAGTGCGCAGCATGTGCATAACGGCACCCTGACAGAACAGGCGGGCTGTTGATGAGCAGGGCCGGCGCGTGCATATAGACGAACAAGGCAGTTGTCAAGGGGCGGCAACACAGTCAGGGGGGCAAAGAGACAGATATTTATAGTTTATCTTTTGGGCATTCGTTATCACCGTTTAGTTATTCTACATCTAAATTAACTTTGCTTCATGGTAATGCCGCGCCCACGCCGCCCCCCAACTGAGCGTCATCAATAGGCTGCAAAACATACTAATATACTGTACATTCATAAATGTCATCAAAATGAAAACTATCCATACATGAATTCCTTTTGCTGCTGGTGCTGTCTGGTGAGTTTTAAAGCCAGATGTGCTTCTGAACGGTAAGATTATAGCCTAATGTATGTATTATTTTATCATATACAGTGTTTAATTTGTGTAATAAAGCGGGGTGATGGATTCGCATCAGAGGATGGAGAGGTATAAGAGATCATTCGCGCAGTCACTCGGTTGACGCATTTAAGTGATTACCAGCTTGCTCCAGTTCATTTTATAGTGTGCACATATACTCTAAAAATCACGGTTATTTTATTTAAATTTTTTTAAATGTTTGGGTAGTTTTTGTGTAACTCAGATCATAGGACAGTCGCAGCAACCCAGAGTTTGCATTTGCATTGAGTGCACGCAGATATTTTGCCTTCTCTTCTGGTGAGAGCAGTTCCCAGTGCAACTGACTAATTTCGTTTTTTTTTTGTGTCAAATACAGGTTTGTTTCATTTAATATATAAAACAGTAAACGATTTTATGCAAAGCAAACCAAGTCACCTAAACCAGCCGCATCGTTTTTTTTGCGTCTATTAAATGTTTTATTTTTACTTCTAAAATGCTTGTTAAACGAATTTAAATATAAGAAAAGTTGAATACATGTTTAAACGGTGAAATATGTTGTGTTAAGAACTGTATTTGAGAAAAATAAAGGCATTAAGACAAGAAAAAAAGAAAGAAAGAAGAATAGATAAACAATGACAAGCTCCAACAAAACGAAACCAACAGCGACTATATAAAATAATCAAATTAATAATTTTCTAATCAGCATGCTTTAATTTAGTGTTGCAAGTGGTTTGCGTCAATAAGCTTAAATTAAAATGTCTGTGCTCTGGAAGTGTTCTGTTAGTTCTGCTAAACTTGAATTACTAAAACTCAAATTAAAACCGAAACTAACCTGTAGCCTTTAGGGTAGAAAACTTCACTAAATAAAAACTACACTAAAATTAACCAAATTATAAAAAATAAAAAAACGAAACTTAAATTAAAAAAAATAATAATAATAAAAAAAAAACGATTTTAAAAATGCAAAACTACAATAACCCTGACACGACCGTATTTGACTGGAGGAAGAGGATGAGATGGGATGATCGGAGTTCAGAGATGCCGATCCGGACCGGGTTTGTTCAGATTAAGCCCTGACTATGAATAGCTGTGCACACCAGCTGTTTAGCGCTACTCACCGAGGATTTCTCCCAAATCTACCCATGGTCACTTCAGTCTTGTACACTTAATCTGCGTTTGCAGCTTTAGTGGTTATTTATTATTTATTTTACATTGCAATAGGGGAAAAAATAATAATCAAAACATGCCCGTGCTTGCTTTTATTTTAATGTAGTTGTGTCAATAAACAAATGATCCAATCTTTCACATGCATCTTTAAAAACGTATTTGAATGAAGTGGGGGCGGCACGGCAGGGTTTTGCCTAGAGCCCCGTCGATGAGTGACAGAGCAAAATAAGGATGGAGAAAAAGGTGGTCCTTGAAGGATGTTCAACTCCGACTGCAAAATGATCAGAAACCCACGTCAGGCCACGCCAGGCACTCGGGACATTCTTCTCAGGGAAGTTAAATTGTTTGGTTTCATGAAAAAGAGATTTAATTTTGCAATGTCTAAGCCAACGGTTTTGTTCATATTTTACATATAAATTTAAATGAAAGATGTCTTATTTTTCTCTGCGACACTTTTCCGTGTTGACAGCAAAAGGTTAAACAAATTTAGTATTTTGACAAGACAAATAAAAATAACAAATATGCTTTTTTTACAAACTGGCCTACATTATAATTTTTTTTTCTCTGCGACACATTATTATGTTGACAAAAAAAATGTAAAACTAATTTGATTCTGGACAAGACGAATAAAATAAATAGCTTACAATAAAATACATTTTGTGCAGACTACATTTTTATTTGTTATCTCTCTCTCTTTCAGTAGAGGAAATGTAATTGTGAGATTGTGGAAACGAGATATATTTCGCGGGAAGGGTCAGGAAGAAGAAAAAGCATATTTTATTTTGCACTTTAAAAAGGTTGTTATCATAAATGTAGCCTAACAAATCATCAAATAATATTAATTACATCCTAATTTGCTGTTACAACCTATCCCTTGATTCCGTTTTAACAAACACATTTTGCGACAAGTTGCGTTTGGACAAGTGCGTTTATCCACGGACTCTTACCCGAAAAACAATGTCTAAAGAAATATGAATCGAAGTTTAGCACAAATCATAAGAACAAAGCATGGGGTATGTTGAGCTCGCTTGTTGTTTCTGCAGCTTGCTCAGGTTGTTATTATTATTTTAATAATTTGTTGTACAAAGAATGGGTTACAAACGATGACAAAGACTGTTCCATAATTCCTATTAAACTCAGAAGATATTGAAAAAAAAACAAAGCTATAGAGATTAATATTATTTTGTTATTATTGTTCATTTAATTTGCTGTTTTAAGAATAAATAAGACGACTTTATTATTATTCATTTCCATGTTCATTTACAAACTTACAAGCTGCATGCGTTCTTGATCAAGTCATTCAGGGCTCTATTTACGATAAAAGTTCATCAGCATGCATTGATTAATCTAGTTTAAAGATATGGTAACGAAAGTGTTCAACTTTCAACCCGTTCTTTTTCATCAGTATTATTTGTGTCGCCTTCTCTGGTTTAAGAAGTAGTCTTTTACTTTAGTTTGAAAACCAAATCCTCCGTTGCTCAGTCGGCTGCGTGCACCTTTGCGCTCGTGCTGATGCAGTGAGTATAGGCTCTACCCATGAAGCGCTCGCGCTGAAAGTGCTTCTCTTCACGTGATCAGTGAAATCTGACTCCTGCTACAATGTGCTGTGGCTCTGCAGCGCGCAGGAGCAGCAGACCATGCATTTGCACAAGTGCGACCACGTCAAAAAAAATTTTACTGGGGGGGGGGGGTCGTGCGATTAACCGCCAAACCGCGATATTTGTTGCTGCTTCACCGCGGTAATAAAAAATCCAATACCGTCACAGCCCTAAAAACTAGGGAAATAAAAAGGCAAAGACCTAGATAACAGGTCAAGAAGGAACAACCTGAGGTTTGTAGGAATAAATGTAAATGCTAGGAAGGGTTCGTCATTACATCTGTCATAGATATTTTAGGCCTATATGAGGTGCTTCTTGTGGATTAAGCAAATCGGATATCAAAACTTTAAACCTGCTCAACCATCAAGCATCAAGTAGGGCTGCACGATATTAGAAAAAACTCACATTGCGATATATATTGCCATGTGATTTTTTTTTACCAGATTACTTGAGTATTTGGAAAAAGATAATAAATGATTTGGGTGATTTTGTAGGCATGTAAATCAACATAGAAAAAAATTACAAGCATAGATATATATAATGGAACAAAGAAATTAAATCAACAGTGCTTTATATTTTTCATGTCTAACAGTATTCAGTTACAGAAATTAAATTATCAAATGTAAAATAACTAGTGGTGTAAAAATGAGCACGTTAACGCAGGAGATAAATTTTTTAACGTATTAACGCGTAAAAAATATTTAACACAATTATTGCAGGGGCGGGGCTAGGGTTGGCCACCCTATTCACAACTGCTGCCTCAGTCTCTTTTTTCTTGAAAAGGATTGCATTTATTTAGATTTATTTATCCCTCATCTAAAACATTCGATTCAACTCGTCCGCTCATTAGTAGACTTTAAGACCTGGAGTGGGTCAGAAAAGGTAAAGAGGGTTGTGAGAAAATAAAATGCATGTCAGATCCGCATCACATTCAGCAGCAGTAGCTTTTAAAGCATAGCAGGCAAATACGCTAATAACCAGCTGCTGTGATGTCTTTTAATCAAAAAAAAGATGCCATTAAAGAAATATAAATAAATATACTGTCTATGTTGTTTGTAAATTGTACATTTGAAGATTGAATCTGAAATCATTGCAACATAAAATTATATTTAAAAATGTTAATGTTAACGGTTCAGACACGGTATCTATGTGTGAGCAAAGAAATCGATCAGAGTAAACTTAAGGATCAGTATATTAAGCATCGCACATCCTGCGATGTGACTATCGCGGATGCATAAATCACGATATCTATGCTGAAACGATAGATTGTGCAGCCCTAGTGTCAAGGGTTTTGGAAGGTCCCTGTAGCTGCATTTCCATTACACTTCAAATTGCACAAATATCAATTGCAAATTGAAAATACACCCAACATGTATATTTCGCAAAAACTCCCATATATCATGAAAAACTGTTTAAGCTCGAATGAGGTGGTCTTTCAGGCAATTTGAACAAAATATTTAGTAAAACTGCAATAGAAACCGTTTTTTGTTTTCATAAGGTCACCTGGCTCATTGTGGTCAGCCATGCAGTGGCATCAGAAGCAGCTCTCCACACTCTAGTCTTGAGGTTTATAGGCAAATGTGCTGGAGCAGGATGGAGCTGAAATCTGTAGGACGGTGACCCTCCAGGAGCAAGGATCACCACAGGGGTCGCAAACCCTGCTCCAGGAGGAGTAGAGTTGAGCACCAACCTAATCCAAACACACCCGAACCAGCTAATCAAGGTATTCAGGATTACTCTGGATGGTAGCCCTCTAGGAACAATACTTGCTATCCTTCATTTAACTCGTTAAATCCCTTGTTGAGTCTCTGAGAGCTTACCCCAGTGCCCCCCAAACCTCCTGGTCCTGAAGACCTCCCAGCAGTCCACATTTTGGATGTCTCAATGTGATGAGTCAATTTTCAGTTTTGAAACCTCCACTAATAAGCTAATGGTTTGAGTCAAATGCTTTTATTAAAGAGGCATCCTAAATGTGTACTGTTTTTGGGGCCCAAAGGTACAGAGTTGCAAACCATTGACAAGAGTTCAAAAAGTAGATGTGCAAATCTAAATTATGTTTTCAGTTGAACAAATTGTGACTAACAGACAATCTAAGAGGAGCGTCAAGGGAAAAGTGCTCATCTTTTCAGGACAGGATGCCCACGGCAGGTCAGGTAAAAGAGATTGAGAGACTGCCTCTTCACATGGACTGACTGCGACATTCCTCATGAGCATCCAAAGTCTCCAGAGTCGATCCCTTCGTATTACTCCATTCATTACAGCAGTGAAAGAAGGAAGAACAGAGACCCTCCGGAAAAATGAGACTTGCTAGGTCAAAGTAATATAATTCTCCATTTTATCCAACAAGTCCAGTCTCTGAGACAGTCCCTAGATACGGCTTCAGTTCTTACTTCAGTGCATACAGGATTTTCTGGCAAGTCCGACTGCCCAAAAGTTTAATACTTAAGGGTTAGAGGTTTGTTCCAATGCCTAACCCTTAAATATGAGCAACAGTTTGCTCTAGGAAGCACCCTTTGAAATGTTACAGATTATCTTACAATTTTACAGCTGTTCTTAAGAGCATCTTAAGAACTGTACTGTTAAACAACTGTAGCGAGCTTGCCCTGCATTCACTTCCGGTCACATGACCTTTGACCCAAGCAACTGTGGTCTTTGCCCTGCTGGGTCACATGCCCCCACTTAACTCCAAAAGATACAACTTTATGCATCGAGAGTGCCTGGGTTTATCCCTAAATATCTTTGGGCTGACAAAAACACCCAGTTTAAATTTAACAAGCTAATTAACGCAATGAAATGACGACCTGTCCCTTACGCTCAATGTGTCTCTTCCTCTGAAAGACAGTAGTAACTTACTCCCACTCTCTCTCTTCCTCTCCTGGCTAACCACAATGTTTCCACTCATTCTGCCAACCTCCGTAGTGCAGACAAAAACAGAGGGAAGGGGAGCAGAGAGAAATAAAAGATGCAAAGAGTTGATAAAGTAGTAAAATCAAACAGACTAGGTCAGTGAGTGAGGCATTAAATTACTTTCTGTTGGTAATTTTTTGGGGTGCAATTGGTTGGGGGTTCAAAACCTGATAACGTCACATTCTGAGCTGAATGGAAAGATGCTCGTTGGCTCTGGGCCAGATGTTTTCACGTTTCCTGTTTGCTCATCTTTGGTTCTCTCTTTATGAATGTGCTACAGAGTTTTCCACTCGTCCATTAGCCCTGTTCTTTCTTCTTTCTGACTTCCTGTCTCCGGCTCTCTTTCCGCATGTGTCTTCTGTGAACTGTGTCCTTGCTGTTCTGCTGATAATTATGTTTCCATTTCTCTCACTTTCTCAGAGATGGGCGGGGAATGACGAGACGAGTAGAAGAGGACAGAGAAGAGGAGAGAGTGTATGTCCAGTGAGGTTTATGATGACGCCATATTAGGACACAGTAATGAGCCCAAGGATACTGCACAAATCCCACCCTCCCCACTCGCTTACTTGCTCTCTCGCTCAATTCAATTTAAAACTTTATTGGAATGACAAATTTGTTTTGTATTGCCAAAGCAATGACATTAAAAAGAAAAAACAAGATAAGCAATGAAATATTAAATTAATTACAGCCACAATAATAAATGCGCTGATGTGCAAATTAACAATTTACTAAACTTAGGATGGTCAGTTTAATGCATTATGTGATTAATCGTATTTACGATTATATCACATATGTATTATATATTTATATTTTAAAAAAATATGCACATGAATTTAGTGATAAGGAAAAAATGGAATTCCATTTAAAAAAAATAGAATAATGAAATGTAAAATTTCTGCCTTCCCGAAACCCCTACTTTTAAAGGGGTCATGAACTGCTTTTGTACTGTTCTTTGAGGTCCACTAATAATGTTATCAAGATTTTTACATAAAAAAAATATTTTGAAGCAATAGGTTATTTTCTATTCTGAGCGATTCCACAGTTTCTGTCCACAAGGGGTGTAATGAACAATATAGATTAAATAATACCCAGTTGTTGTCATTTTTTTATTTTTAGTTCACTATTTTGTTTAAGATAGATGTAAGAAATAATAAAGTTAATTGTATCCCACTAAGCCTAGGCATTATCGTGTAATGAGACTTTATTTTATTTCCGTCACCAGAAATTGCGGATGTCAGGGTGGGACATTCATTGCATCTGGATTTTTCTTAAGTAATTTCTTTCATTTCCTTTAATAAAATCCTGAATTTTGGCGAATAACATTTATTTTGGTGTGTCTTCTACAAAATACTACTACTAACACTTAAAGTATAATTCCCTTAATCCACCACGATGCAATGGAAACATTTACTAACGTTCGTTACACCTTCTGTCCAAACAGTTATGAACGTTAAACTATGATTCTAAAGGAAACAGAGATATAATTTTTCCATGTAATTATATCAATAGCAAAACGATAAAAACATCTTGTGTGGGTTAAATTCTCATATGCGTTGCTACATGATAAATTGTTAATAAATCGGGATAAAACAGGGGCAGAGATTTTCTGTCCAAAAATCATAACGCTCGTACATTTTATTCTGACGCTGAATTTCCATCTCCTAATGTCTCAACGGTTCTCATGTCAGAAATAAGATTGTCTAGGTCACGCATGCTCTGCATGGGAGGAAGAGTTAACAGGATTTCACGGATTTCGACGAATGTGGGTAAGTTTGTGGCTTCTGTCCAAAAGGTTACGAACGTTAAAATGTTACGAACGTGATAAACTTTGGTTAAGTAAACATTAAATAGGATCATTATGATGAGAAAGGATAAAAGAGTGTGCAAGTCGGATGATTGCTAGTGGTTTCGGAACGAAAGCGGCGTCGTGTTCATCGTGAAAGAGCATGCATGAATGGTGGTTGTATACATTTTGACAGATTCTAGTTTCGTTTGGGCTCCTCCTCAGTGCATCCTATAAATGTTGTCATGTCTTTCACACATTCAGTCTGTTTTTCTTCATTAGTAAAATAAAATTTTATAGGAGGAGTTGAATCACGTAGACAGCAGATTAAGTACAAATATTAATATGCAATAGCGCATAAATTTAGCTAAATGCTCCTCTTCATAGTTATTTTTCTAGCTAACTGATGAGCTTATGGACACAGTGGTTATTCTGAGGTAAATTTATTATTACAATGCAATGTTTACAAGCTTTACACGTTTTCCTCAGTTTGAAACACTGAATGAGCTTTTACATGAAACATTTCAGTAAGTTGCACTGTAGGCTCTTATAAAATAGCCTACCTTTTGATGTTAAATCATGTTCATTTCGTACTATAGTAGTACATAGAAAGATATAATGGGTTCACTTGCTGCTTTAACTGAGGCGCTAAAGAGATCGCGCCTGCCGCATTAAGCCTGTGCTAAACTTTCCGCGTGCGCAATCCAGACGCATACACGGACTACTTGTATTTATACTACCGAAAGTGTACGCTAGAGGTCCGCATTAAAGAGCGCCAAAACCGTATTGTTTGAATTTCGTTATGAATTCGGCATAATTTTAAAGCTTATATTTTGTTTATTAAAAAGTAACAAAGCACAAAGCTTTTTGCGATTACTGGATGGCAAGTGCGCTTCAAATAACCAACATGAAGTCCACGCATTAACAGAACACAGCATATAGACTAAGATCTCGAAAAGAAGAAGCCATATTAGTAATGATTATGAGAATTGTTGACAATATTGCCAGTATCCACAGATAATAAATGTCTGAAGTAGCCTATATTCATTATTTTAAAAGGAACTTATTAGGCAGTCCTAATATGAAATTACATTTTTTTTCCCAAATACTATGTAGGCCACCATTCATGCAGCATCATATTCTGTAAATCAGGCTATGTAAATTGCAGCCTATCATAGAGAAGATAATATCCTTATCTTGTAATTGACATGAACATGGAGACTAACAGTCATCATTCATATTTCAGATTCTTAATTTTAAGAAGTGTATTCAAGAAATGAAACAGCTATTCTGTAAATTAAGTTTGCTGTGGTGTTCAGAGCATATAATTAAACACATAATTATAAATTTCAAGTGTTCAAAAATAATTAGTCATAACTCTTATATCCTTTGAACCCATTCAAAGTTGCTGACTTGTTTGAAGTTTTTTTAGCATTCCAGGACCGCAGGACACGGTCACAGTAGGTTATACCGACTGCCATGATTGTCACCAGGCAGATATCAGGTTCACCCTGACCGCTGCTTAACTGACATTTATCTGCCTCAACTGCCTTCCATTTACTTCTGCAGTAAATTAATTGTCCTTTAGTTAACAAATATTCAGGGTTACTTTGCATAAAGAGTTATTGGTGCTCTATTCAGAAGAATTACTTATTTTATCTGTCCACGTTACAAATGTGATTTCATTCACGATGTATGATCTTTAAATTTGATAGTAAATGATGACAGGTTATTTTAATGTGTTATGAACTTGTTCTATTCTTTGCCAGTTTTCATGAAATTTTATTTTTTTTGTGTTACAGAGGCAATCTTGCAGGATTGTTTAATTTTTTTCCGTCCACGTTACACACATTATAACTTTGCACACTTGTAGGAGTTCCTTTGGCTTCTACATTTGGCAAATAAATTTGAAAAATATACCTGTGGTATTTGTTAGTAATTTTGCTGACTTTCAGTTTATGAACATACCAGAATCAAAAATGCACCTTTAAGTTTATAGAACAGATAATATTAGATGGCCACCCTGCCTGCATGGAAGTCCTATTACCAGTTTTGTGACCCATACACAACGCATGACTCATAACTATACCAAATTAGGAGCAAAGCAAAACATGAACTGGGATTCAACCAGAATTGTATTAAACTGAATTAGATTAAGTACACTTTCTGCTTGAATTTACACAGTTTTTCCGTCCGTGTTACATACGTTAAATTTTACATCAACTCAACTTTGATCAAAAGTTTACTAGTTTACCATTGCCAGATTTATTCTGCCTTTCACACAGCTGTACCCCAGGTTTTCTCAGGATGTTAACCTGAGGACAATGGCTTTCTCCATGAAGATTGATTTTGCAGGCTATTGTCCTTGCAGTTAGGCCTAAACTGTGGAATCGCCCTTCTGTCTTTGCTGTTGTTATTAATTATTTGTGGAAGTCTACTGGAAATTAAGTTTGGACCACAAAAGCATGCATGGACAGTAATGTTGTTGCCGTTGAAACTGTCTATATAAGCTGTTTTTAGACTAATGAGAAAGTTCTGAACTTACAGAATGTTTTTATAGCACAATGACCTCGTATATATCAAAAGTATACATAAACATTTCTCAGTTCATGACCCCTTTAAAAGTAAGTGGCAGGACAAAGACGTTCTGCTTTAAAGGCAATGATTTTAAAGTTTAGTCTACGTTTTTCAATTTTTAAGTAGTTTGACACGATCTACTCTTAATACAATACCATTAAAAGTGTTTTGTTTTGGTTACAACACTGAAATGAGGCCAGGGAGTGCAAAGGGGGTCCCCCTCTCTCTTTTCCATCTCACTCAAGTCATGCTCACTCATTCTCCCCGGTGTCAAGCACACAGCATGACGCACAGGGTGAGTGAGCTGCGTCATACTGACACACAGACCTACAGCAATGTCCCTCAGAAGAACAGTGACCAAAATGAATGAGACCTATACTTTTCTCTTCGTTTCTCTCCCTTGGACAAGCACACAACGGCATGAAAACGGTTTGCGGAATCATTGAAATATTAAACCGTATTCCGTCCCAAGCACACACTATCATCCAAAAGCATGACTGGGCATTCTGCCTTGCTGTCCCATTTCTCTCTCTCTCTCTCTCTCTCACACACACACACACACACACACACTATATCTGATAAACACACCAAGAAGCCACTCTGAAAGAAAGAGTTGAAACTGCAGAAGTGCAACACCCATGTTTCACAAACTTGTGCATATCTCTCACCCCCTTCATTGATTAAATATTTAGGGATATTTACATTTACGCATTTGGCAGATGCTTTTATCCAAAGTGACTTCCATTGCATTCAAATCTCAGTACTCTCCGCTCTGTTTAACACATTTTAAATTTAGATCCATTTTGCAGTATACCAACATTTTTCCAAATATCTGGACGGTGCAAAGAAAATACAAAAATTAAATAAATACTTTTGTTTTTGTTTTTTTTTATCACTGAATCAAATGAGGACAGGACACATCATAAACTTCTACTGTTTTCATATAAAGCTAATTATAATTACTAGACTAACCAACACCATAACAAAAAAAAGTAGCAATATAAATCATTTCAATTTAAAATCATCAGTAATAGCAGTATTAATGAACTAAATCATTAACAAATCTAAATAAAAAATTAGAAATAAATACACTGTAAACAAATTGTGATTTTAAATGGTAAAAGACAGTAAAATTGCTACAGTAAAAATGTATTAATTATTTAACGGTAAGATCCCCTACTATATACGGTGAAAAACTCTATTGGACATTACATGTAATTTTACGGTATAAACAGTTTTAGGAAGCGAAAAAGAACAATTTACAGTGAATAACCGTAAATTGACATTCCCAAAACTCCCTGCATTACATTTCACATTTTATGTTTTTTTCATTGAAATAACTGTTTATTCTTAGTTTTTTTTTCTTATCAGTTGTGTACATTAGGGTTGTATGTTAAATTATTGTTTATTTTAGTTTATTTAAAATGTATGTTTATTCAGTCCTTCCAGGATTTCACGGGACTTTTTTCTGATTTTTGCGGCCTAAAAAGACTGATTTTGCTGCGGCCTTTCTCAATTTTCAGCATTTCTTATTGTTTTGCAATGAAAATATACCACAGACAACATTCTTCTAACATTGTTATAACTTTTCTGACTTCGAGAACCATCGTAGCAGGGCTCCAGACTAACATTTGAGGACACCAGCACCAGTGCCATTAAGTTGTACAGAAGGTGGCACCAGCACCTGACAGTAAAGCACTCAGTAAAGCCTAATTGCACATGTACATCTCGGAGATGTCTATTTGATATCTGCATTAACATATGCAAAACCTATTTTTTAGGGTGTTTGCCCATCTGCAATATGTCTCTAAGACGTTTCCTTTCAGATGTCAAATAGATTTTTATTAGAATGCATGTAAAACTGTTTCTGAGACGTTTATCAGATTACACAGCTGATGTTTCCCAGATCTTTAGCGAACGTCTTATAGATTTTCTTTTGCTATATGGATAGTTGAGATGCAGATAAAATGTACTTGTATTACTGTCATTCATAATGTCTAAATATAATTACATAAAGAAAAAATATATAGGGAGTTTAAATGGCTAATAAGTCTACTGCAGCCATATTTGTGCTAATTTAATGTCCATTTTATTTTAAATAAGTTTTTGTTTTCCAACATTATGAAACTTTGTTTTATAAATGGAGGTAACCTATGAAGAATGAACAAATAATGTCAACACATTAAAAATATATTGCAAATTTGGTAATACTTAAAGGTTTGAAGTGCTGGGAAAAGTAAATCATTTAAAAACACTCGAAAACATTAAGACCATTTCTGCCACAATTTGTTCCTGTAGTTATGTTAAATCCATGCTGAATTGTGGAGATTTGTGTTTATTGAACAAGGTTTTTCCTGGTTTCCACATCAGTGGCGTTTGTTCGGATATCTTTAACAGAATTATGTGCTGAATTTGAATGCTTCTCACAAGATTTGACTGAGATGTTATTGATTCTGTGGCGAATTTGACTACTTTCTTCACCATCTCCCAGCGCTGTGTGTAACGGTCGCGTGATTGAGAGCAGCCGGCTGCTCCGGTCCGAGCCCAAACGAGTAGCGCAAATTCGTTCCGCTTTCGGTTTGTTTGTCCAATGTAGCTCTTGTAAATCGGTCATTATGAGAACGCAACGCTGTTCATTCCATTTTTCACACTGAGAAACAAACTTTCTTTGACTGAATGCACGTTGCGATGACGTCACGGGACGCGTCTAAGCCCAAAATCTGCGGAAAATCTGCAGCAATTATACAAATTTTTTATAATTTGTCGCCTAATTTTGTAATAAATTCATCGATCGCAGAATCGCGAAATCCTGGAGGGACTGTTTATTGCATTTTTCAGTTACATGTGTTACCATGATGGTATTTAGCGGTTGTGAAAATTACACTGAACCTTCTATATATCAGTCCTTCCAGGATTTCGCGGGACTTTTTTCTGATTTTTGCAGGCTAAAATGAATGATTTTGCTGTGGCTTTTATCAAAATTTGTGGTAATATTTGCGGCATTTCTTATTGTTTTGCAGTGAAAATATACCACAGACAACATTCTTCTAACATTGTTATAACTTTTCTGACTTCGAGAACCATCGTAGGGCCCCAGATTAACATTTAAGGACACCAGCACCAGTGCCATTAAGTTCTACAGAACCAGAACCTGACAGTAAAGACTAATCGCACATGTACATCTTGGAGATGTCTATTTGATATCTGCATTTACATATTCAGGTATTTTTTAGGGTGTTTGCTCATCTGCAATACGTCTCTAAGATGTTTCCGTTAGACGTCAAATAGACATTTATTAGAATGCATGCAAAACTGTTTCTGAGACGTTTATCAGATTATAAGGCAGATGTTTCGCAGATCTTTAGCAAACATCTTAGATTTACTTGTGCTGTCTGGGTAGTTGAGATTAGAGATCGACTGATATATCGGTTTACCTATATTTTTACCGATATTTAGGCATTTTACCATAATCAGGTATCGGTTTTGAAAAAAAACGATAACCGATATTTTTTTTATTTGTCACATTCATAATTATACAGAGTATAACCAGCAGTGAAATGTGTTGCACACACACTTGGAGCAGTGGGCACTGTTCACTCAGGAGAAGCTCCAGCACGGCCACCGCATGTAACTTTTAACAAGATTCACTTGTTTGAAACACACTAAATTATATTAACATTTACTATAGAACCATTATTTCACCAATAAACATCTAAATAAATACATCTCTATCTAAATTATTTATTATCTCCGCAAGCGATCGCAGTTTGAGTATAGTTCTGTGTAAATGCATAAATAAACCGTGCTGTCAGCAGTTTTCATAATCTAGAATGACAAAAACGTTTTAATAATTCTGATAAAACATGCCAGTTAAGAAATGCAATAACATACGATGTTTTGTTTGTTATAGCTTATTAATTGTATTAACATTATCCAGTGAATTATTCTTCACTCTTTAGTCTATTAAACAGCTTATAAACCTAAAACTGTAGTTTAAAATGAAGTTGATATGACTTCTGTCCTTTATTTTCTCCATTTGAAAACATTAGACATTCTTTTGCTTATTGTTAATATCAGTGTTGCTGATGATGCTTTTTATAAATACATTTTTTTATTGTTGTAATTTGAAGATAAAATTTTACATGAAAATGTTAATTTTCAACAGTTTTTTGTTGTTGTTAAGATGACAAAGGAGGAAAAACCAAAGTGAAGAATGGACTTACTTCACTCTGTTATTTATTTACTTTATAACAGTAAATAAATATCGGTTCTGCATGTCGGTTATCGGTTACATAAACGTACAAATAATCGGTATCGGTTATAAAAAATCAATATCGGTCTATCACTAGTTGAGATGCAGATAAAATTTACTTTTATTACTGTCATTCATAATGTCTAAGTATAATTTAATAAATACAAATATATATATATATATATATATATATATATATATATTAGGGAGTGGATATGTCTAATAAGCCTATAAGTACTTCTCTGCAGCCAACTACTAGTGGTCATTAACATACATATACATATTTACATTTACATTTATGCATTTAGCAGACTCTTTTATCCAAAGCGACTTACAGTGCATTCAGGCTATAGTTTTTTTTGTCAGTACGTTCCCTGGGAATCGAACCCACAACCTTTGCGCTGCTAACGCAATGCTCTAGCCACTGAGCCACAGGAACATATACAGTGCAGCCATTACATATACAGTGCAGGAACATATACAGTGTTATATTGCAGCCATTTGCTAAAATCATTTAAGTTCATTGTTTTCCTCATTAATGTACACAGCACCCCATATTGACAGAAAAACACAGAATTGACATTTTTGCAGATTTATTAAAAAAGAAAAACTGAAATATCACATGGTCCTAAGTATTCAGACCCTTTGCTGTGACACTCACATATTTAACTCAGGTGCTGTCCATTTCTTCTGATCATCCTTGAGATGGTTCTACACCTTCATTTGAATCCAGCTGTGTTTGATTATACTGATTGGACTTGATTTGGAAAGCCACACACCTGTCTATATAAGACAGCTCACAGCTCACAGTGCATGTCAGAGCAAATGAGAATCATGAGGTCAAAGGAACTACCTGAAGAGCTCAGAGACATAATTGTGGCAAGGCACAGATCTGGCCAAGGTTACAAAACAATTTCTGCTGCACTTAAGGTTCCTAAGAGCACAGTGGCCTCCATAATCCTTAAATGGAAGACGTTTGGGACGGCCAGAACCCTTCCTAGAGCTGGCCGTCCGGCCAAACTGAGCTATCGGGGGAGAAGAGCCTTGGTGAGAGAGGTAAAGAAGAACCCAAAGATCACTGTGGCTGAGCTCCAGAGATGCATTCGGGAGATGGGAGAAAGTTGTAGAAAGTCAACTATCACTGCAGACCTCCACCAGTCGGGGCTTTATGGCAGAGTGGCCCGACGGAAGCCTCTCCTCAGTGCAAGACACATGAAACCCTGCATGGAGTTTGCTAAAAAAAACACCTGAAGGACTCCAAGATGGTGACAAATAAGATTCTCTGGTCTGATGAGACCAAGATAGAACTTTTTTGGCCTTAATTCTAAGCGGTATGTGTGGAGAAAACCAGGCACTGCTGTCCAATACAGTCCCAACAGTGAAGCATGGTGGTGGCAACATCATGCTGTGGGCGTGTTTTTCAGCTGCAGGGACAGGACGACTGGTTGCAATCGAGGGAAAGATGAATGCGGCCAAGTACAGGGATATCCTGGACGAAAACCTTCTCCAGAGTGCGCAGGACCTCAGACTGGGCCGAAGGTTAACCTTCCAACAAGACAATGACCCTAAGCACACAGCTAAAATAACGAAGGAGTGGCTTCACAACAACTCTGTGACTGTTCTTGAATGGCCCAGCCAGAGCCCTGACTTAAACCCAATTGACCATCTCTGGAGAGACCTAAAAATGGCTGTCCACCAACCTGACAGAACTGGAGAGGATCTGCAAGGAGGAATGGTAGAGGATCCCCAAATCCAGGTGTGAAAAACGTGTTGCATCTTTCCCAAAAAGACTCATGGCTGTATTAAATCAAAAGGGTGCTTCTATTAAATACTGAGCAAAGGGTCTGAATACTTAGGACCATGTGATATTTCAGTTTTTCTTTTTTAATAAATCTGCAAAAATGTCAACAATTCTGTGTTTTTCTGTCAATATGGGGTGCTGTGTGTACATTAATGAGGAATCATGAACTTAAATGATTTTAGCAAATGGCTGCAATATAACAAAGAGTGAAAAATTTAAGGGGGTCTGAATACTTTCTGTACCCACTGTATGTATGTATATATATATATATATTTTTTTTTTTTTTCTTTAGATGACAGATCGTTTCACTAGATAAGACCCTTATTCATCGTCTGGTATCGTTTATAGCCCTTTTAAGTGGCACTGAATCTGTAATTTTGACCTTCAACTGTTTGGAGTCCATTGAAGTACTCTATATGGAGATCATTCATGGAATGTTTTCATCAAAAACCTTAATTTATTTTGACTGAAAAAAGAAATACATAAACATCTTGGATGACATGGGGTGAGTAAAATATAAGGCCATTTTAATTTGAAATTTAACTAATCCTTTAAGTCTCTGAGAACCTGACACATTGCCTGGAGACTACAGGTAGGTTGCAGTTTTGGAAAATGCTGGAGACTAAATGGTTCCTGGTGATTTCACACCTAATTCTTCACCTTAATTCCTAATTCTTTGGCAGTTAACATGCATCTTTTCTTCTCCACATGTTGTTTTACTTATCCTGCTGACCCACTGAGCATTTTGCTGTCCAATGGTAATGTCTTAATTTTGTAATTTCTAGTATTGCATTAGTTTTGAATATTTATCATGGGCATTTAATAATTTGTGACTTTCAGTCTGAGTTAAATCTATTTTTTGGCTCATTTTATCTGTAAAAGAAAATCTGCTTAATTATGCACACCTGAATAGAAGGCGTTTTTCACTTCCAGCCTTAATGAACAATTATCAGTTATAAATGATTACATACAAGATTAATAGTAGTTATTTAGATTGATGTTGTTTGGAATTGATAAATTGTGCTTGGAAAAATTATGATCAGAATATTAACTTGCATAATAATTATGCTCGCACTGTATATTTAATTTCCTCTTCGACTTGTCGGTAATGCAGGGAATGTTGTGATTGGTTGTCAAAGCAGCCAATAAGAATTTAGCAGCCTCGTCTCTGATTGGCTGGAATTATGGCATATTGTAATGCTGGGTTGTGTTGAGCAAGCGAGCCGTCGGCATTTAGAGAGAACTGATGGCGGGCATCAGAGGAGCAAGCTAGTGAAACATTGCATGCGCAAAAGAGAAGCTCTGCACACATCCAAAAACTTATTTTACATGCAAAATTGATTTCCGTGCGCTCAAAGTACTTTCTTCTTTTCTGTTCTGAAAATAAGAAAGCACTGGCGCACTATGGCTGCTGTCGCATCATCCAGGTGGATGCTGCGCACTGGTGGTGGATGAGGAGCCCCCCCCCCCCCCCTTACTATGTAAAGCACTTTGAGTGTCTAGAAAAGCTCTATATAAATGTAACAAACTATTAAATAATTATATTCTTTGCGAGACGAACATTTTCTCCACAAAACTCAGTTTGTGCGCATGCAAAATTAAATTGAGCGCTCAAAATATGATCTGTGTTACATACAACACACTTTCACACGCACACACCCACACAACATGGCTCTGACCTCTGGCAGGAAGGTGTCTTATCAAAGTAATTCCCTGACCTGTTCACAAGCAATGCAAGGCCAAAGCCTAGCAAACACACAAAAACAACCAGCTGTGTCAACACACTCACAGTGCTGCGGTGATGTAAAAGCGGAGCATTAGAGAAACAGTTAGTTTCGGAGCAAGAGTTCGTAGACATGCCAGGGCACGATTCTCCAGAAAGAGAGGAAGATTTTTTAGATTAGTCAAGAACAGGTCATGACATCACCTGACAAGACTGTAACTCGAAATCACAGTCAAGAGCTTTAGCTCAGGGCAGATGAAAATCTTAAAACATAAGAGGTGTGAATGTGTACACCCAACGTTTGCTGGATGACAGAAGTTTACAAAGCTGACTCTGAATTTACAGCAATGGTGAAATGTCTCCAAGCCATTAGCTTCCTATAGAAGACAAATTTAGGAGAAAATGTGAAATTTTGCGGGCAAACATGTCCATTGTGTTGTCAATAGTGTACACAGAAGTCACTTTTAAATCAAATAGCTTTTTGTTGGTCGATGTAGCGAATTTGAACTGAACCCGTTGCAAACCTGTGTGGAGAAATACTACGCCTTCACATGAAAATCCAGACTTTGTGAATCCCCAACTGAATTTTAGCCACAAACAACTCTAACAGTGAATTCACACCACCGCCGGCAAAATCGTCAAAGTGGCCGGAAGACTAGAGCTGCAACTAATGATTATTTTGATAATCGATTAGTTGTGTACTTTTTGACTGTAATTTGGTATCTAAAACGCAGCAACCAACCGGAATGTAGAAGTCCTCCACTTGAGAGGATTCCAGAGAACGCAGTCCTGTAAACTTTGGTTCCGACCACATTAGTTTCCAAGCATTTTCACGCTAGAATGCTAGTTTTTCAACACAAATGCAATTAATTTGCTTAAAACAACACCGATTTGACCAATTGCATTAAGTAGTACTTCGACCAGGACAGTTTGTAATGTAGGCTGCGCACAAATTTATGTTAATATTAATTAAAAATCAAGGCTAGTAAACGTCTCCTATAAAATGCATGTTGAAATTAGACTAAGTTAGTACTTAATCATGAACAAAAACACCACACGGTTAGTTGGCCGATTATTCTTAATTAAATGGCTTTTATATTGGTTTATTTCATTAGCAAACATGTTACTACAGTGTTTTTGATACATTGATTTATTTGTGGCGGCCCGCCACAATAATAAATCTGACCACCACAAATAGATTTTCCAAAAGGCTTTGACTTCATTGAATAAACATGAACACTGCACGTTTCAAAATCAAAAACCTGTGCCTGAAGGAAACCGACTGTCTTCAGAAAATGTTGGATGCCATTTTAATGTTATGTGCGACCGTGCACATAATTTTGTCGTAAAGGGAGAAAAAATGGCCGCAGTCTGGAGCCCTGAATGTAACATGTATACTGAGTGACTAATGTAAGCTTTCAGCTAAGTAACTACATTAGCAGAGATGTGATCGACATTAATTAGAATGGGAAAAAACAAGCACTGTCGCCATTTTTAACCAAAACTAAAACTATTAAATATTTTTTAATTGAAAAATCTGAAAAAAATACATAAGCATTAAACTAATTTAAGAAATGTTACTTTGGAAACTAAGTGAAATAAAATAATACAATTACTAAAACTTAAATAAAATTAAAGCTTAATAGAAATATATACAAAAAAAGAATTAAAACGGAAAAGCACATAAAATTAGTAAAACTTAAATTGAAATTAAAACGTAAAATATAAAAATGTCAATTCAATATATTAATATTCTTAAATACTAAAGGAATGCTGGCGCTAAGACATGCTTTGGCTGATTTTGAACAAAATTTTATTTTGAATTGTAGCATTACATTAATGTATTTGGCAGAAGCTTTTATCCAAAGAGACTTACACTTCATTCAAGTTAAACACTTTTTCAGTTCCTGCTTTCCCTGAGAATCGAACCAATGAACTTGGTGTTGCTTACATCGTGCTCTACTGTTTGAGCTACAGGATTGCCTGAACTTACAGAGAGATCACATGGGCATGCCACTGAGTTTAACTGAATTAAACATGCAATGTAATAAAGTCATATAGTCAAAAGAGTAAAAAGAAAAGAGAAACTTTAGGCCCAGCTCTACGTCCCGGTCTAGTTGCCTTCTCTCCTTTCTCATGATTTTCTTGTCTGCTCTCCTACTGTCCTGTCTAAATAAAGGCAAAACAGCCTAAAAATATATTCAAAAACAGTCAGCAATATATAGCAAGCTGGTTTTCTATTCCAAACATCTTCTATACATAGAACAAACTAATTTTGGTAAAGTCGCGCCAGCTGTGTGTTTACTTGCTCGCTTATTTAGTGATTTCAAATTCATGTCAAAAATGTATTTTACACCTCGTAAATCACAACCAAGACATAATGGATGGCTGTGTGTATCAAAATACATGTTTTGTGGCTGAAGTTTCTCGACCGACTGGACAAACCTGTCCATCTCAACCAGACTCATGAAAGTGTGGCACGAGAAACAGAGGAATGAGGACAGACAACAGAGTCTCCATGACATTAGCATTCAATGACTCCAGCTCAAACTCTGTGCCCTCAATGTATACACAGAATATATGTATATGACATACGCAAAAATATGACTGTTTACACATATCTATACGACTAAATTGAGGAAAGGAATTGCTTTCCCATATAAAGAGCTAGTCGTCTATATCTCCTGACACGAGTGTGTCCACGTGTGTGAGCAGGGATGGGCTCCTTATCTGCAAGAACACACTACCATCTACTCCACCAACACAACTTACACTGGGACTATGGCTGGCCCATATAGCTTTACAAAAAACACACACACACTGCAATATGGCCAATCAAGATAACTATACATTTTAGAATATACTTTTTCTTTCCCGTCAAACAATTAATCGCAACCAAAATACGTTTTTGTTTACAGAATGTTTGTGTGTACGGTGCATATTTATTATGTATATATAAATACACACACACACATACATAACATTTTTCTTAAAATATATATATATATATATATATATATATATATATATGTTTATACTAAATACATTTACATATAATATGAATATAAATATATATATATATATATATATATGTTTATACTAAATACATTTACATATAATATAAATTATGAATATAAATATATATATATATATATATATATAAATGTAAATATTTTCAAAATATATACTGTATGTGTGTCTTTATATATACATAATAAATATACACAGCACACATTTATTTTGTAAACAAAAACTTTTATTTTGGATGCGATTAATCGTTTAACATCACTAGTTTTTAACCTTTTTTTAAATCAGAGGAACCACAATTTTAAAAAGAAAAATTCTGTAAATTATCCCACTAAACCTAACATAAACAGCAATATTTAGAATACTATACACACATCTATATATATATATATGGTAGAAGTCCCATATTGGTGTCTGCACTGCATCAAATTAAATTAGAGAAAGTGATTGTATATACATAGAATGCAAATTAAATACATGTAAAGTGTCCACTCTTATGTTTCAAATAACGTTTTTGAAAATGTCGAAATATGGGTGAAACGTCATTCTGTTATCATTCAGCATTACAGATATATTTATGTAATGAAAAAGCATACTTATTCTGACCTGTGCTTGTTAAAATATATAAAATAAGTTATCATACACTGTTATATTTTCAATTATTAAAATATTGCTAAAAATTGCTGACTGCACTCTGGTCCTTAAAGTAATAGTTCACCCAATAATGAAAAATAGTTGAGGGTAGCCATTGAAACTCATGCACCTGTATTGGATGCCCCTCAAGCCACTTCTGCCGCCACCACCATTTACAGAGGGAAATATGGACTACATTAGACAACTTAAAAAAAAATTGTACTCTGGGGCTGGGCACTACTGTTGGCTGCAGGATCACATAAAAAAAGTGAAACAGGCAGGAGGAAATAAACACCAGTGTAATTGACTTGTAATTAAACTCAATGTTCTGCAGTGATCATTTTCCAGCTCTGTTTGTTTCAGTGTGGCAGCACAGCGGTAGAACAGATTATAACTGAATTTTCACACATGCAAATACGAAAGCGCACCCGTAGACAAACGCAAAGCCAAGCATACGCTACAATTCAAAAGCTTGAGGTCAGTATTTTTTTATTAAGAAATTATTACTTTTATTCCTGTAAGGATGCATTCAATTGTATTATTTTAAATTATACAAATAATGTCCTTTTCAAATATTTGTTGTCCTATTTAGCAAAGAATCCTAAAAAAACAACACAGCAGAGCTGTTGTAAACATTGATTATAATAAATCAGCAATAGTATTATAATAATATAGCAAATCAGCAATAATAATAATATATAATATAGCAAATCAGCACATTAAATGATTTCTGAAGGATCATGTGACACTGAAGACTGGAGTAATGATGCTGAAAATTCAGGAAATAGAAAATAGGCCTAGTTATTAAATTTTTTATATTTCACACGATTACTGTTTTTTTGCTGTATTTTGATCAGATAAATGCAGCCTTGATGAACACAAGAGACTTTCGAAAACATAAAAATAAATAAACTTACTAACCCCAAAAATTACACTGCACAAACACTCAAAAATGTCTTCAACATTATTAATTTTGGGCCAGAGTCACACAGACAGCGATTTGCAGTAACAAAATGGCTGGAACTTTTTCATTCTCAATCACAGTTGGCAATTTGTAAAAAAGTAATTGAGTAATTGTAAAAAATGAATAAAAAGGCAACAATAACAATAGCAATTATAATAATTATAATAATTAATATTAGTATATTGGTAATAATATTGGTATCATGGATCATACAACCATGGATCATACAAAAAAATACTTCCATAGCTTGTGTCTAGTCTGTCTGAAAACCGTAAACACACATTAAGGGTGTACGGTGGGGTCAGACCACAGCCAGGTACCATCCAAGAGAAACGCTGGAAATAGAAACGCTCGCGGTGAGACAGACAGTGATGCATCTCTCACACATCTGGGCTACTAGCGTGTCATTGTTCGCACCAATCTCAATCAGACGGTCACTTGGGGTAACAAGACTGGCACAGGGGGAACAGGCCATTTGCGAGACCGCCCGGTCCATCACTTTAACACAAACACCAGCTTTACTTCATTACAACTTTATGGTACAGAACAATCTTCTACTATGAGCTTGAGATACGCCTGAAAAGGAATGGACTTCCACAAGTGCACTAAAGCGACCCTCAGACGCTACTTCGATTTTATTCATTCTCAGCAGACTTCAGCATCAGTGAAGAACCGATCTAAACATGCTGAAACAAATACAAGACCGGTTTTGGAGACCATAAAGATGACACACGGGGTTTACAAACATTGTCATGATTAATTTCCATTAGTTGATCTCTAAAGCTGCCTGAAGTGATATAGCTGATAAAGAGGGAGATCATCCAGAGAGGTTCAGTTAGGGAACAAAATCAGGGTTCAGATTAAGGATACGGGCAGAAGAGAGGCCAGAGAGAAGGACAAGGAAAAAGAGAAAATAGAAACCTCTGCTTGTGTCTGTCACTACGACTTTAAATAAACAGCTCTGATGGATGCGGCTGTTCATACAGCCAAAGATGCTAGTGAGAAACCAGAAGTGTGAATGTGTGGCGAGACTGTGTCAACGGGCCACAATAAAAGAGCTATAAAATCAATACAATAGAGCTATAGATCGACAACAATGAGCCTTCAATGACACAACGAGGCTACAGTTAAGATACAAACGAGATTATATAAGGGAGCAATAAAAGTGAAAAAGATCTGTAGCCAGGGTCAAAAATTGACAGGATAATTAATCATTAACACAATTGTTTGTTGTTTTTAATTTAAAATTACATTTTAATATACAATATGGTGATTTTTATTCTTATAATTTAATATTACACTTCAGTTCCTAATAAAAACAAACTGGTTTAAATTACACAACAAAGACACTTTTTTTTAGCTTTTGGCAGTTGGCGGGTGTAATTTTGGAGCGTGCTTGAAGCCCTTTATACAGGGTCCTGAGAGGATAATATGGCTACAGACTGCAGTAAATGTCAAAAACAATCATAATTTTCATGATATTCATAGAGAGATGGTTGAGAGAGTGGAGCATTTTAGATACCTTGGTATTACATTTGATGATCATCTCAGTTTTAATCAGCATATCTTAGGTATGTATAAAGCCTGTCAACAGAGACTAACAGTCCTCCGTAAACCTAAGCAGCTGTCTGTTCAGCCTCATCTCCTTCTTCTCCTGTACCGGAGTATTATTGAGCCAGTTCTTATGTATGGTGCCATTTGTTTTTTTTTCATATGCTTACAGTTGTTAATAGGAACACATTTTGAAAGATACCTAATTTGGTTAGTATGATTATTGGTTTTCCAACTAAGTTATCTGACTGCATTACTTCATCTACGATCTGGAAAGCACACATAATCCTAAATGACCCAGATCACCCCCTCCATCGTTATTTCATCCTTCTCCCATCTGGCCATAAATATAGATTACCTATGTGTAAGAGGACTAACTTTAGTAAGAGTTTTGTTCCTATAGCGATACGAGATTTAAACACATGGGAAATCAGCCATCATCTTACACTCTAGGTTTTGGGGGGTTTTTTTGAGGGGGGGGCACAACTGTTTGTGGCTGTATTGTGATAAGTGTGTGTAGTTGTCCTTGTGTTCCATATGCACCTTCTGTGAAAATGAATTTCCTCTTTGAGGACAAATAAACTTATCTATCTATAATTTTCCAGTTTTTCTACAGCCAAGTTACTAACGATATCATATGAAGGTGCAATAAAACTAGAAAAGAGTTGCAGCCCTTTGTACAGAGTCCTGAAAGGACATGAGTACAGGGTGCACCATAAAAAGTGCACACAGCTAACATATCAAAGCAAGCATTGGTACATAACTGGCATTTATAGTGGTGTCTGAAAATCAGGGACTTAAAAGAAATTTAAACCTGAAAAATAAAGAGCTTTAAGATTTAGAAAAATGCAAAGGAAGGGTTACGAAATATTTGGGATCATGCACAAGATGCTCTTTCAATCATTTTAAAAATTACACCGGACAACATGATCAGCAGGTTTTGTGGAGCTTGTGAAACTGTAGAACTACTGTCATTTAATGCAAAAAGGGGACAAGCTAAATATGAAGACATTCTAAAAAAAAAAAAAAAAAATTATAATATATTTTCAATACAATTTTCACTAGTGGCCTCAGATTTTGGTACCCTAATGCACGAGTTCATAGAAAAAATACCTGATATATTATTCTTGTGTCTTACCTTTCAGCTGATCAGTAACACTGTGCCCAGCACGTTCCATCACTCGCCCATCCTCCCTCTCGTAACAGTCATCCAAAAAACTTGCTGTGACCTCCGACAAGTGCACCTTTCCCGCCACGCCCAGCTGCTCCATAAGATTGGCCAAGTTGACGTCATTGGACCAAACGTCGAACTTAAAGCGCTTCATTCCCAGAATACCGCAGAGCACTGTGCCGGTGTGCACGCCGACACGCATGTTCACAGTCTCCGACATCTCTTGGCAGAACTGCTCGATGGCCTGGATCATCCCAAGCCCCATTTCCACACAGCAGGACGCGTGATCGGGAAGCGGCTCAGGGCAGCCCGCCACACAATAGTAGCAATCCCCAAGAGTGCTGATCTTCTCGCAGCGGGTCAACTCACACAAACGGTCAAAGCGGCCGAAGAGGTCATTTAGCAGTCCTACCAGTGCAGGGGCGGACTTGTTGGCACTCATTTTGGTGAATCCCACAATGTCTGCAAAGAGGATGCTCACCCGCTCCATGCGCTTCATGTTGAAGGGCCTGAAAATGATTTGGCCGCGAGGGATAGAGTTCTTCTTACGCTTGTTGCTTTTGGGACTGGAAGAGGTCAAGGAGGATACGGCGGCGACGGAGCAGGTACCTGCACTGTATCGTTTCCCAGAACTCTCGCTTTCCTCGTCTCCCTGCTTCATGAGCTCGTCCGCCACCAGCCGCGGCATCACAGAGTGGATCATCCGCTCCTTCAGCGCCTTCTCCACCTCCAGGTCCTTCCCGTGCATGATCGCTTGCCCTATCTTGAGAAAGGTACTCCGAGAGCGCACTTCGGACATGATGAATATATGAATGCCAATGATATGTGCGCACAGGTGAAGCAGGACTTTACCTGGGCCAAGCCAGCTCAAATCCGACGTTTTCGACCCTAAGTAGCTACTGTCCATCTGAGCAAGGTGCAGCCAGCCTAAAGCCTCATAGAGGACAGAATACAGCAGGCCGAGAAGCACCGACACATACAGGGGCAAATGTAACACACTGTACAGCAAAAGCAGCACCTCCATACAAAGTGAGAATGTCCCAACGGGTGACATACACGGAGCATTATGAGACGTAGGTAGTAGTGACTGATTGCCTTCTTTTTGGATATCAAAATAAGCAAACTGAGCAGTTTGCGTTTGAGGTGCCAAGGTGATCCCAAACAGGATCACTGTAAGTAAAAAGGACGTGTGTTTGTAGAAGCGTGCAAACGGCCGTGAGAACGTAAACCAGAGGAGGAGGAGGCACAGTACAAGAAACCCCGCAGTGGGTACCAGGAAGTTTGTAGGGTCACACCTGGCGCTATTGATCCCAAAGTATATCAACCACAGGAGCGCGGCGGTGGCCAGATAAAACAGGATGTAGCGGAATCTCCTCTGCATCTGCGGGAAGCAGCGTTCCCTGCACGCCTCCTCCAGGATGGGCGAGTCAAACTTGGGGTCCCAGCACTGTGCAGCAGACCTTTCAAACAGCGGCGGCACTCTCCATGGACTCCTCAGGTGAGTTGTCACAGCCCTGGGAACACCCAACTCCCCTGAGCTGCAGCTTGAGGAGATACTGTATTTGCAAGGTTTGGAGGAGCCCATGTTGAGCGGATCGCCCTCTTGATCATGAGCCACCTGTTGATTACGGCTATCGGTTATCCGCACTGTAACCGCTCCTTCGCTATCGCACCTCACCTCCGTCTTGTGCAGCAGCTGGTGCTGCTCTGGCAATGCCATGGCGAGGAGACAACAATTGACTTTTAATTATCACATATCATCTACTGCTGACAGCACAGAGGAAATGGCACTTTACATGGATTGGTGCAAGTACAAAGAGCACAGTCTGTTTGTGAAAAAAGTCCAGCCAGAAGTATATATTCCAAGTGTATTCACTGTGAGGATGGACCGTCTTGGACTCTTGAGCAGTTTCTTATCCGTGCTGGGATTACGTCAGCACTCAGATTCCATTATATTCTATGGCTCAGTGACGCGTGAACGCGCATGAGTGTACTTTTGCTCCGTGCACGTGGACGAGACTGAGGCACTGTCATCCGCTATATCCGCTTTTCAGAACACATCGTTTGAATTCAACACGACAGGAGAAAGTACGTATCGATAAAATTAAAAAACACAAAACATAGGGTGGTTAGTTTACAAAGGGTGTTCTGAAACGCTTCTAAATGAGCTTTTTTATCCAGTCAACGCTGTCCCTCAAACACCCTCTCCAATGCTCGACAGTGTTTGAATTGACTTTTCCTATACAAATTACATGCAAAGGTAATACAAGTTTATATTTCATATTTCCAAATGCCAGATTTCACACATTTCGTGTACAGTTTCGCTGTAATGTCAGTTTTAAGACAGCAAACACCAAACGTAACGGTTGCTGTTTGTCGAAAGAGTATTCACTTAACGTTAACTTAGCTGTTAAAAAAATAAGAAAAGGCGCCAGTTTCTTTTAGAGAACTTTTTTCTGCATGCGCCCCCGTTCCCTTTATACAGTCAACAACACAGGAATTGTTTTTCAAAAATCTTTAACGATATATTCCCTTGTTCTGGCATCACGACGAAGCGATATCGTCCTTGTATTCCGCAAACGTCTGAGTCGGCAAGACGTTAAAGCTCCCCGTGTATCTCCGTCAATACTCAAGGTAGATCCCGTTACTGCCTGCCCCGCCGAGGGTCCGGAGACGGCCTATTCCCATGGAGGAGCCCCGTCCTTTCCTGAAAACCCACTCCGGATGTCAACAGTCAATTTTCCAGCTTTCAAAGCGCATTAAAACACTCCGAGCTCACGCTGCCGTAACTCCAGGAGACGAGTGACGTTAATACTTAAGATTTCAACTTCAGAGAAGAAGAAAATACGGATGACATCGAGGCACTCTGTCAAGTCAGTGTGCTGAGGGAAAGTGTATCGTGTTTGTCTGTAACCCCTTTAAAACACTCACTTAGAGGTAACGTTAATCTCAAACCATTTATCTACAAAGTGTTCAAAATGAAGATGAAAGTTTAGTTTTTTTCCTCCCCCAGGCCTCGAGTCGTCTGATCGTGCAGGCAGTTCAACACTCGTGGCGTTCAGAGAAAGAGGGCTCTCGCTCTCCTTGGCTTAAAATCCCACGCGTCATCTGCCTCTTTAATCCCCAATTTGTCCGTTTAGCGTTCCTCCAAAACTCCGTTCTAGTGCGCTCTTTTCATGGGCAGACTCATGTCAGGCGAACGCGCCGCAGCTGTGTCGCGTCGCGTGCGATTCCGTTCGCTCTCGCTTCTCCTCCCCGTTGAAGGGAACGGCGGTGAAAGCCGGTTCTGGTTGGCGCTTACACTGGCGCTGCGTTCACCAGCAGCTCCACCATGTTCTGAGCGCTCTCTCGAAAAAGATAGTTGTGGGCGGTTAGTGGGGCGCACAACTTGACTAACGTTACAATGTTAAAATACAAGGGAGGAGGGGAGCGCGCACGCAGGGCTCTGTGACGGTGGCGCGCACGCATGAGAACGGCTTTCCTCTCAAGTTTGACTGATGCTCTCTTGGCGTGGAGTCCACGTGATGTCATCAAAATAACAGATACGTTCAGTGTATTTATGGCACTATTTATTATCGGAGTAATTCAAACCTGTTATATAAGCTAGTCAGTATATAATTAGAAAGTAAAGAAACAGGACTCAAGACTCAAAAAGTCAGTATGTAGGCTATGTAACTTTTATTAATGTTTGTTTGTTTATTTGTTCTGTTTCTTTCACAATGTGCGAAATCTGACCAAACCTTTCTATGTGGGCATGTGTATGTGTGTTACTATAAATTCCTTTTAATTTTAACTTTATATATATATACATATACATCTACACATATATATATATATACACACACACACACACTCACTGGCCACTTTATTAGGTACACCTTGCTAATACCGGGTTGGACCCCCGTTTGCCTTCAGAGCTGCCTTAATTCTTCGTGGCATAGATTCAACAAGGTGTTGGAAACATTCCTCAGAGATTTTGGTCCATATTGACATGATAGCATCACGAAGTTGCTGCAGATTTGTCAGCTGCACATCCATGATGCAAATCTCCTGGTCCACCACATCCCAAAGGTGCTCTATTGGATCGAGATCTGGTGACCGTGGAGCACGTCCTGATTTTGCTGAGTTAGACGTGATCCTGGGTCAACATATATTGTTGACCCTGGGACAACATTTTAATCCAAAAATTTAATATTTGCCATTTCCCTACACCTAAACCTAACCTTACCCATGAGTAATCCCTAAAATCAGAGGAAATGATAGATGAATGACACTGATGTACAAGCAACAAACACTGATTGTAAGCATAAACTTCGCAAAAATTATAAACTTGTTCTTCAAATCTGATTGGTTAATAACAATGTTGTTCCAGGGTCAACAAAGATGTTGACCCAGGTACATGTCGTACTTGGTAAAATCAGGTTCTGCGACCGTGGAGGCCATTTTCGTAAAGTTAACTCATTGTCATGTTCAAGAAACCAGTCTGAGATGATTTGAGCTTTGTGACATGATGCATTATCCTGCTGGAAGTAGCCATCAGAAGATGGGTACTCTGTAGTCATAAAGGGACAGACATGGTCAGCAACAATACTCAGGTAGGCTGTGGCATTTAAACGATGCTCAATTGGTACTAATGGGCCCAAAGTGTGCCAAGAAAATATCCCCCACACCATTACACCACCACCAGCCTGAATCGTTGAGACAAGGCAGGATGAATCCATGCTTTCATGTTCTTTACGCCAAATTCCGACCCTACCATCAGAATGTTGCAGCAGAAACCGAGACTCATCAGACCATGCAACGTTTTTCCAATCTTTCATTGTCCAATTTTGGTGAGCCTGTGCCAATTGTAACCTCCGTTTCTTGTTCTTAGCTGACAGGAGCGGCACCCGGTGTGGTCTTCTGCTGCTGTAGCCCATCTGCTTCAGGGTTCGACGTGTTGTGCGTTCAGAGATGGTATTCTGCATACCTTGATTGTAACGAGTGTTTATTTGAGTTACTGTTGCCTTTCTATCATCTCTAATGCCGAATTCACACTGCACAATTTCCATCCAATATTCCAACCATTCCTTCCAATATACATCCGTCTTTGTATTTATATGTACATAATAAACATATATAAACACAGTACACATATATATTATATAAACAAAAACCTTTATTTTGGATGTGATTAATAGTTTGACAGCACTATGTGTGTGTGTGTGTGTGTGTGTGTATATATATATATATATATATTCGAATTTTCATTAATTTGTACTTGTTAAAGATTTTATTATTGTATACATTATATCTAAATTGTTTATAAAATATATGGAATTTAATTAATACACATTTTGTCATGTACAGGCCTGGAAAAGTCAAATAAAAGAATGAAATCTTTAAAAAGTAATGGAAATTCTAAGAATAAATAAATACTTTTTATTATTTCAAGCCATAGAATATTTTACTGAATAGTAATTTCTGTTTTATGTAAGTAAAAATTGCTATCGAATAATTATGAAAGAAAAGTCATGAAAATATTAAACTTCACTGGGTGAAGTTTTCACTGTTAGCAGAAGACAGTTTTATTTTTGTTTTCTTATGCGTTATACTTAGTCTGTGGTATTTATAATTCTCTTTATTTAAAACCAATATAAGTGTGAATTATTGAATGTTATGTTCCCATTTTGGTGAACATGAGTGTGTCAGTGTTCCCTCATCTAGGAACATACCTGAGATTGTGGGTGCATCTTGACTTTTGATCTATCAGATAAGTCACGTCCAAGTGATAATCATCCGGCGCTTCCTGTGTCAGACGATCATCATATCCAGTTTCTAAGACGTTGTGTTGTGTCAGACAGACGGGAAAGGTTATGACACAAGAGTGCGTTCAGGAATTTGACTGACACCAGCCTGTGGAGTCGTCATGCATGTCCAGCTTTTATTTCTTAGTGTCCACTTGTGGTCAGACTAAAAAAACACAGCTGTGGATTATTAAACAAACAAGAGTATAACTAGCTACACCGTATTTAATGAGAGACTCTTATCACTTGTATTATTGCCTTATTGCAGATATTTCAACATTCACACTTCTAACAATTCTAGGGATCATAAATACTTAAGAGAAGTGTTTTCATGTGATGCAGCTCTATAAAATAAATGTTTTACACAAATTGCCCTGCTTGAAATGGTATTTCATATAGATAAATGCATATATTGCTGCCATCAAAATAGATAAACTACATAAATCATATATTTTATGAGACCAAAGGTTACTTCATTGAACTGTGACCAGTTTTTTTTATTGCAATGAGTTTAATGATATGCTACGCCACCTAGTGGACATTTTGGACCCTCTTCTGTTAAAGTGAATCAATCGCAGCTGCAAAATCATTATCATTTGTCATATTATTTATCATATCAATTCACCCACTTATTTATTTTATCTAAATGTGTTTTTTATTGACTTAAATATCCAGTTTAATGTTTAATTTCCATTTTGCAGAACTCAACAGCCAGAAAAGCAATTTAATGTCACCACAGTTGAAACATGCAGTAATGTGAGCAAATGCAACAACAACAAAAAATCTAATTGCATTTACCAACAACTCATACACCAGTAAATTGCACAAAGGAATATGATCAATATGTACAAGTGGAACTGAAGTAATGAAGATAAACGTTTTACCACATATGGCAAATCCACGATGGATGCCTGTTTCCAACAAGGGGAAAATAAAAAAAGGTAACTGCAACATTTGATCTCACAATTCAGAGAAAATTTTGAGATATAAACTCAGATTTCTGACATTTTTCTCTGAATTGCAAATTTATATCTTGTATTCTTGACTTTTTCCTCAGAATTACCAAAAAAAGTCTAAATTACCATTTTATTTGTTATTTATTTTTATCCTGTGGTGGAAACAAGCTTCCATAATTCACACTTTTAAAACGACATTCAAACAATAAATAAATAAGATTATGACAGGTTATTTATTTTGAACAAAGTATAAATAAGTACAATTTGCTAGCTGGGTTAAATGAGAACAAGGGAGAAAAGGAAGAAAAAATTGGACACCGAATCCCACCGTTCAAGTTAGTTTCATACAGAGTGGTAAGACTAGAGTCTCTGTATACTGTGTTCAACTGGCTTTACATTGATATGAATCTCATCTAAGTGTCACTTATACTCTCATTCATTGCTTTGGTGCCACTCTTCCATACTTCCCACATCTCCCCACTATTCTTCTGTTACTGTCTCCTCCAACGGTTTGGGGGTTTCTCCTTGGTTTCTGCAGCCGCTTCTGCCTTGGCTTCCCGTTTCTCTGCCAGACTGCTGAGCAAAGCCGGTAGGTCATCTGTGATGGCCTTCTCGATCTTCTCCAGCAGGCATCCTCCTGACCAGCTGCAGTATGAGGAGAGGAGCTTAAAGCTGCTGGGAGGATTGACTCCAAAGAAGTCCCGGTATGCCTCTGGTTCTGGCAAGTCGAACTTACTCACATTGGTCTTGGCCAGAATGGACTTGAAGATGTAGAATTTGTCAGGGTCACCGACAATATCATTGAAAACCTCATGTGGGTCACTAAACCAGCCCAGCTTCTCATAGTACGTCTGCAGGTAGCGGTCGACCAGCAGGGCGTGGATGCGCACGCGTATGCCGTGCTGCCGAATGAAGGCGATTTTGTTTTCCAGCCGGTTCTCGATTACCTGATTTAGGTCCTCCAGCAAAGAGATCTCCTCACGTTTAAAAAGATCTCTGTTGGTGTCAGGAGTGTAATCCTGCGGCCAAAATGAGCTCACGTAGACACGTGGTGGTTCTGTCACGTTAATCAAGGGTGCCATGCTCCAGAAGAGTGCGCCATACACGCGCATTAGGTCCTGGGTTGTTAGACTGTCAGCTTTGTTGAGGATGATACGGATCTGTGACTCGCGTCCCTTCATCTGTCTGAACAGCATTTCAAGTTCTAAACCAACATCCAGTTTGGTTGGGTCAAAAACCAGGAAGATGAGATCAGCGCGGTCAATAAACCACTGGCACACTTCACTGTAGGGGTACCCTAAAGGACAACAAGAGAGTTTCAAATTTGTAAATGTACACAAATGTGCACTCAGTTATAATAAGTATTAGTACTCATGTTAGTTTATTTTAGAGTGACACTGTTTTTTATTCAGAACTGGCGCCTTCTGGTTTCTTCTGCCAATGGTGCAACAGCACCGCTAGTGAATATATGGTGTAAAACAAACAGCATGACCAGTGAGCGAATGATTAATATGAGCTTGTTTTTAGTGAATAAAAATTTAGCGCAATAATTGTAGTCTGATTCTCAAAAGAATGACTCTACTCAGTTGATTTTTTCTACGGTGTCAAACACACAAACGTACTACTGACTGGTTGCTTATATAACAATGTGTAGCTGAAGATACAAGCCTACCTTATCTGTTTTGTCAGAAGTTTATAAAAAATTAATGACAAGCACTACCGTTCAAGCTTGGGGTCGGTCAGATTTTCTACCAAGGCTGCATTTATTTGATCAGATATGTAGTAAAAACAGTAATAATGTGAAATATTATTACATTTTAAAATAGCTTTTTTTTTATGTATATATTTTAAAATGTATTTAATCCTTTGATGGTAAAGCTGAATTTTCAGCATCATTACTCCAGGCTTCAGTGTCGCATGATTTTTCAGAAATCATTTAAACATGATGAACTGCAGCTTAAGATGCTCTTTTTATTATTATCAGCATTGAAAGCAGTTGTGCTGCTTAATATTGTTGTAAACTGTGGTGCATTTTTCAGAATTCTCTGATAGAAAGTTCAAAAGGAAATAATTTATTTGAAATAGAAATCTTCTGTAACATTGTCAATGTCTTTCCCTTTTGATCAATTTGATGCATCCTTGCTGAATGCTGAACTTTTCAATGGTAGTGTATATTTACAAATCGCTTTGTTTTAGTATTGCTGTTTAATAGAGTTAAAGCCAATTATTGGATTTAAACTCTGAAAAGTCATTCAAACGTCTGTGTACACACACTTTTTTTAAAGAATTGTTATGAATGCACTTTTATTCAAAATATGGGTCAGACATTATTTTTAAGTGTTAGTTCACCCCAAAATGAAGATGTTTTTGATTAAATCGGAGAGCTATCTGACCCTCCATAGACAGCAACGCAACTGAAATGTTCCCAGGCCCAGAAACTTAGTAAATACATCGATAAAACAGTCCATGTGACATCAGTGACTCAACTTCAGTTTTGCGAAGCTATGAGAATACTTTCTGTGTGCAAAGAAAACAAAAATAACGACTTTATTCAACAACTCTTCTCCCTCGAGTTACTGTCTTCCACCATTTTGGAGAGTATCACAATGCATACGCACACTTTTCCCTAAGTGTAAAAACCGCTGATTACACTGATTACGTTCATGTGTGCGCTTTTCCAAATATTTATTCCTTAAATGTCATAAAAGAATCATTAATGGAACTGTGGAGCATTAGAAGTGGTCTAATAAGTTTCAGAACTGCATCTTGTCTGATTGTCCTCTTGTACATACCAAACTCAAAGTCTTTGTGAGTACTGTATTCTCACCTCTCTCTTGTTGTTTGCGGTTCTCGATGATTCCAGGTGTGTCAACAAAGTTGACGCGCTCCAGGAGTTTGTGTGGCATCTCGATTCCCACCAGCTTTTCCAGAAACCCCTGACCAAACTTCTCCAGGGGTGAGAAAGAGCGGGAACTGTCTGCCGCCATGACAATGCCCTCAATGGTGCGAGACTTCTCACCGTGCATCAGTACAGTGTATTCTGAGGTTGTGGGCTCAGCCCCTGAGAAAGCAAAAGTGAGCGAGATGAAGGAACAAAGGAGGACTACCTTTCATTTTGCAATCATTAATTTGAATATTGATGGGTTACCAGTGTAAAGCTGTTGTGAAGTATCATCGAGACCCAGAAGATAATTGATCATGGAAGACTTGCCAACGCTCCAAGGACCCAGAAACAAGACCATGGGTTTAGATGTGATCTCTGCATCTGAATAATGTGAAGAAAAGACAGAGTTCAACTGAGGATAGGGGTTCATTAAGATCCGTTTCATGGTAGAAGAACAGTAGTCTGGAATGATGTTTAAAAACTGAATCCAATATCCAAAGATCTTACCGGACACTTCATGCTGCCGGAGCTCGTTATATTTGTAGGCCTTGTCCATGGGTTTAATTGCAGTGTTGTAAACATGCTGCAGCTTCTTGAGAGCATCTAAAAGATGTAGAGTTGATGAAATTATGATAGTAACTGACTCATTTTGCTACTTCAAGATCCCCAGTTATCATTTTGATATTTTGGTGAAGCTAAGATGTGACTGATTAATTAAATAACTCACCTCATATGGTACATACTGTATAGCCCTGAGAGGTAGTACTTATATATATTTTTATTTTCACTATATGACTCACCGACAAATTCCCGTGAAGGTTCAGCTGTTGCCAGACGCAGTGTCTCTTTGATGTGAGACTGATCTCTTGTGGTAGGACCTGAAAGGGTTGTTTTCGCCACTGCCAGAGAAAAACAGCCAGTAAAAATCAGCATGAAACATGAAGCTCATATAATAACATTTTCTTGTAGACCTTCAAAACAATCTTTTAAAAATGCTGAAGTTTAAATTTTTTTTTTCTAAATACTATTTTTAAAATGTACTTTACATTTTACTTTCTAGGTAATAACCCTTTGGTTTTTATTCTACGGACATATTTCTAATTTGTTTTTGTATATTACCTATATTTGTATTCTTTATTGCTAAGTAATCTGTTATGGAATAAACAGAACATTGCCAGAGTTTAGATTTACATTTGAACTAAACAAGATCTATGAGGAAAGAAGCTGCATCTGTATTTACATAAGATTCACAATCACAGCAAACAATGTATCAGCTCAACGTGTTGCTTGTTTATTTTAGTGCACAGCTAAAAGCTAAAAAGATCATCTTAGCCCAACACAAATGCTTTTGTCTAGTTATGATTTTATGCTAGCATTAGTTTTCCAGCCTCATTCTGGCATCGGTGTGATCTGTTCTCCCCAACAATCAATCAATCAATTGCACTTAGAAAACACCGAAGTGGACCAAAGTGCTGTACAGAGAAATATAACTCATACAAGACATAAAATACAAATAAAACACATTAAGAGACAATAAAAGTGTCAATGTCGAATTTCAGCATCAGATGTCAAAGGCCAGAGAAAAAAGATATGTTTTAAGAGTTGATTTAAATAAAGACAATGAAGAGACCTGCCTAATGGGCAGAGGCAAATCATTCCATAATTTAGGAGCTGCCACAGCAAACGCACGATCCCCTCTGAGCTTACGCTTTGTCTTTGGCACATTCAGGAACAGCTGATCAGCTGACCTGAGAGAATGGGTGGGCGTGTAAGGGTGTAGCAGCTCAGAAATGTAAGGTGGGGCAAGCCCATTTAGGGACTAAAAAACAAATAAAATAATTTTAAATGTAATCCTAAAATGTACCGGCAGCCAGTGAAGTGACGCCAAAATAGGGGAGATATGCTCATATTTACGTGTTCCAGTTAAAAGACAAGCTGCAGCATTTTGCACCATCTGCAAACGAGCAATCGAAGACCCACTAACGCCCACGTACAGTGCATTACAGTAATCGAGCCGAGTGGTTACAAAGGCATGGATCACGGTCTCAAAATGTTGGCTTGAAAGATAAGGCTTTATTTTGGTCAGCTGCCTCAATTGGAAAAAAAAATTGATTTTACTACTGCCCTGATCTGACTGTCGAGCTTAAGATCAGAGTCAATTTTCACCCCTAAGTTAGTGATGGTTGGCTTGATGTACTGAAACAAGGCACCCAAATCAACCAGAGGGGTCCCAGTGGTCCCACCAAACACCATCACTTCTGTTTTGTTTTCATTGAAACTTAAAAAGTTAAGAGACATCCATGCCTTTATATCATCAAGACAATCAAGTAGCTGTCTGACTGTGTCATTCTTTCTAAGTGGGACATAAATCTGGCTATCATCTGCATAACAATGGAATGACAAGCCATGCTTCCTGATTATTGAACCAAGGGGGAGCAGATAAAGAGAAAAAAAAGAGGACCTAAAACGGAGCCCTGCGGTACCCCACAAGAGAGAGGAGCCGAAGAGGACACAGCATCACCACAGCTAACACAGAAAGTCCGATCTCAACAGACTTGTTTTTTTATTGATTGCCATTTCAGTTATTTTTCTGCCTCCAAAACACAAACTGTCATGTTGGGTCCATCTACATCAGCCATCTATTTGGAGCCAGTCAAACACAATCAATGTACTATTAAACAAATCTGAAACATTTCTTCCCTATTACAAAACTGTCCTCCATGCAGGCCAGAGAACATATTGCTATGAATGGCAATGGACTTGTGCCAAGTGTTATTTCTGTTAGGTTATTTTGGTGGCGGGTTTATTCCTGTGCCACCTTTGACCAAAGTATCAGGTGGAAGAGCATGAGGAACTGACTTTTACAGTAGTGTCCTCCTCTGCCCCCTGGTGACGAGACAACCATATAGTTCCTTCCCTCTGGTTATTTCCACTATAATGGAGTTTAACCAGAGGCTTTGTGATGATTCTGAAGCTTTTAAAAATCTTAGACTTTACATTAGTATAAAGGTGCAATCTCATTGGAAATTGTAAAATTTGCAAAATTGCGTGACCGAATTGAACATGAGGAAAATCTTCCCTCGCACTTGATTCCTGATCGCATGGATTCGTATTTAAGTGACTGGATATAACACATGAAATTTAACAGAACAACGGTAGAGGTGCCATCACATTTAACATTGTTTATGTGTGCGAAATCCAGAACTAGCAATTTTCTAAAATATCTTTGAAAATTTACTGAATGATTCTACTTGACAATTGTCTTGTTTTTAAATGTCCAATGTCATTTATGCTGACTGAATCATATTGTACCTTTCGTAGATGCTTTGGTTGCTAGTACATCATCTGACACTTCTTCCACTGTTGTTTCTTCAACAGGTGCAGAAACCTCTTCTTGTTCAGGAGTTGGTTCCACAAGCTCCACAGTTTCATCTTGTGCTACTTCAACAACCTCCTCAACAACATCTGCAACTAGTTCCTCAGCTGTTTCTGTTTCCACCATTTCTTCAACGGCTTCTGGTTCTTCAACAGATTGCTCTTCTTCCACAACCTCAGGAGCTCCTTGTTCCTCTGTTACAGCGTCTTCCTCTGTTACCTCTTCTGATTTCTCTTCCACTGTCTCTTCGGGCAGAGAAACCGCATCTGCCTCATCTTCTGTCAGAGAAATCGTCTCGTCCTCACTTGCCGCATCTTGAATCTGAAAAACCTCCTCTTCCTCAACTACCTCCTCTTCTGTCTGAGAAAGTTCCTCTTCTTCACCTGCTTCATCTTCAGTATGAAGAACCTCCTCTTCCTCAACTACCTCCTCATTGGTCTGAGAATCTTCCTTGTCGTCTTCTTCCACAGATTCCTCAACAACCATTTGTGACTCTACATCACTGTCTACCTCTGAGATCTTCTCCTCCTTCACATCTTCACGTGCCTCAAGAATTTCTTCCTCCGCCGCTTCATTAGATTCATCTAATTCAACTTCCTCCTCTTCTTCCTGTGCCTCCTTCTCAAATATATCTTCAGAAGAGGTCTCCTCTTGATTTAGCTCTTCAGATTTCTCTTCTGAAACAACCTCTTCGTCTTCATTAGAGCTGACATCTTCTGCCGTGGTGTCAATATGTGCACCAGTGCTACAGGGTTGGCACACAGGTCTGTTTGGTGCAGGAGTGTCATTGGAGGAGCTCTGGGTTATATCATCCGTGCCATCACAGCAGTTGAACAGCTCGCCTTCAGACTTCAGCTGGAATGGCACAATCGGCTCAGTCTCAGACTCCACTGCATCTGTGGAAGAAAAACAATAATATTACCAAACATGTGATGGAATATAACTCCGCACATTCACACAGAATGAAGAACTAATCATATTTGATATTACAACATAACAGTGACTAAAGTAATTATGCACAAATTAAATATTTTTTTTTTACCAAAACACCATGAAAGTTTTAATTTAGCCAAAAACCAAAACTTGAAAATAGTGTTTAAATAATTAAATTTGGTAGTTGGGTAATTGATTTGGTACTCTGATTAGGGAAGGGGTAGGCAACATCGGGCCTGGAGTGCTGCTGTCCTGTAGAGTTTAGCTCCAACCCTAATCAAACACACTTGAATTAGCTAATCAAGGTCTTCAGGATCATTAGGGCTATAGGCAGGTGAGGTTTTCTCAGGGTTGGAGCTAAACTCAGCAGGACATCGGCACTCCAGGCCCGACGTTGCCTACCCCTGGTTTAGGGTGTCTTGTTAAACTTTGTAGTAAAGTTATTCTGCAACGAGATACCTCTCAATATTTTAGCCAAACAAATGTTATATGTTGCTACTCTAGCATAATTTTTGGTCACAGTGAATTGCATCTACACTACTGACATGTTCGCCTATTGTGCTATAGCTTATCCATGTCGTATGCACAAAATGGATGCTGACGCAGGTTTTTTTGGCCATATAGTTTTGTTAGCCAAAATTTCGGTACAAGTGTGCCACACACATCCTGAAAAGTGAAGCCAAAACTTTTTGACCGCCATCTAGTGGCCATCTGAAGTATTGGTCATAAACCCCGCCCTCTTAATGTAAACAAATGGGACATGAGCCAAAGTACACTTCAAATAATTTTTTCTCAAAGATGGTTTCCATAATTTTCGGTAGTTCTTGTCATGATGGTGCATGTTTAAGCAAGTTTTCTAATATGTTTGCTTTTTGTTTGTTATTTGATTCTATTAAAATTGGGGTATGGTGCCATGATTGTGAGTTTGCGACTGGGTCTGCAGGTGTTTTGGCAGGACTTTGATACAGTGGCGCCACCTCATGACTAAAATCGCTACTGCGCAGACTCAAGCTTCAAATGAATATGGTGGCTATTAATGCCATTTTAACGAGACATGTTCTGGCCAGGATTTCTGTATTTGGCTCTGTTTTCTTGTTGAGGGTAATAATGCTGAGGGTAATGATCGACCAATAACGTGCAGGCATTGTACACATTCGACCAATCATGGCGCACGAGAAGGAGGGATCTATGGAGAATGGTCAAAATGATGCAAATATGCGCACATGGTGTTCATTAGTTCGTTCGACTTGAAGCGGTGCTGCGCAGACCGATCGTTATATGACATCAAAGTACAGCAAGTGCGATTCGGAAGCATAAGGAGCCATCTGCTCTCTATTGCTCTCGTGGATGTCACACAACGATCGATCTGCACAGCGCAAACAGCTAAAACCTGGATGTTTTAGGCAATATAGAAATCGGTACAAGACATCACTCAAGTAAACTAAATAAACCATGGTTACTATACTCATGTACAAAACCATAATTTAAAATGGTGTAGCTGTAATAGCTGGATTTGAACAATGTGACTTGGTCACGATGAACCATCTCTGTGAATCATGCTCTTGACCAGAGCTAAATGCTTTTCATGTGATTCACATCCCAAAATAGGGATCAGAGCTGGCAGGAGAAGAGAACGCCAAGTCCCTTCTGTTCATGTGGATCATCAGAGCAAGGTTTATTTTTCATACTGTCCTCCGGCGCGGCGGCAGGCGGCTCTGATAAAGATGATAGCATGGCAGCTTTGTACCAGATTTCAACCTCAAGTTTTAATATGGATGCTTCCATTAAAAAGTGCAGCTCTACTTTCAAGCAAATAATGACGCACTAATTAGTTTGGCAGTAACATTTTTGCAGTTTTCTGTACACAGCCATTTCAGTGGCCCACAAAATGGAATCCATATTAAAATGTAAAAACAATGCATATTCAAAAGCACTTTTTGACTAAATTACTATCAAATGAAAACCCCTCAATTGATTTAGCCATACATTTACGCAACAGTTCAACAACACACAGACAGGAGAGGGCACCAGTGTCTAAAGTTAGTTCAGATAAACCTCTTCCACCTTTGGCATTTGACCACTTGCTTGTAAAAAATCTCTCTGACAAGCTTATGTGTTTCTTAGAAGTCTCTAATTGAATTGGCTCTAGTCAGTGTAAATGCAATTATGTTTTGCACACTTACACGCTCACACACTCAGGAGAGCTGTATTTAGGCCAAATTCATATTTAGGCAAGAGTGTCATCAATGTAACCATGAGTCATTTTAAAGGCCTAAGGCCATGTTACTGTGGTATGAGTTACTCTTTATTGCTAGCTTGTTGTCTTTACTAGTGTAGGATTATGATTACATAATTGTCCCTGATGTAAAATAATTAATTTTATGAAAATACAGATGAGGGAAACTTATATATTTGACCTCACACATTTTAAATGTCACTGAAATCAAAAGGCTGGTTATGATGTGCTACAGAACTTGAATGCTGTACTATTTTATAATAAGTTCAACAGCTCATTCTGTTCCATATCATATTCTGCCATGTTGATTTAATTAAATTAGAGCCTGCTCTAGTGGTAGGAAGAGCAGCAATTCTATGTTCTCCAAGGTCCATCCCTATCCACACAGGTATTGTTTTGTAGACAATGGCTGGGAGCTTTTGGTCATAGTGGAGAAGGGATGCTTGTGTGTATTATTATTTCAGTGTCTCTTGTTGAATTAATACCACTAGTACTGGTAAATTACACAAAATTAAACCAACCATCCATATATTGGATAATATAAGTGTCATGAATCTGGTTACCACACACTACAACTGCACATCACCCATGGACTACATCTCCCATCATGCACTGCACACACACATTCCCGTCCACCATTACACCTATCACACAGCTGTCACCATTCACTCATCAACCCTGATTGTTTCACCACACCTGCACCTCATTCACATATAAGCAGCTCACTTCCTTGCACTCACCGCGAAGTCTTGTTTTGCACCGGCTAACATTTCCGAGCATTTTCCCTTGTGTGTACTACCTGGACCGTTGACTCTCTCTCCTGATCGTTTGCTGCCTGCCTACTGACCCCGCCTGCCTACTGGTTATCCTCTCTGTCTGCCCTGATCCATTGCTCTGCCTCTGTTTATGTACCTGTCTGATCTACGTTGCCCTCGATACCCCTATTTGATATTTGCCTGTCTGACCTCCTCTTTGTATCAATAAAGCTGCTAGTGGATCTACTCTCGCCTCTGACCAGTCATTGGTTACAGAAGACTTCGCCACCTCAGATCCAGCGGCTTTATTTCGGCCACCCAGCCTAACCATGGACTCCGTAGAACAACTCCTACATCTTCGCCAGGGAGGCCTGTCTGTTAAGGAGTACGTTCACCAGTTTGGTGAGCTGTCTATTCAGGTACCGCTGTACGATGAATTTTTGTTTAAAGACTTGTTTTATTTCGGGCTCAATGAACACAGCAAATCCCAGTTTGACAAATCTCTGTTTCCTGGTGGGGAGTTTATTGGCAGTTTAAGGGGTCTTATGGACTATGCTTTGTTGTATGCTGGCTCTTCCTTCACTGTGGGTGTCCCAGAGCCCGCGCCGTCCCAGGAGCTCGCAGAGTCCGCTCCAGAGCCCGCGCCGTCCCAGGAGCTCGCAGAGTCCGCTCCAGAGCCCGCTCCGTCCCAGGAGCTCGCAGAGTCCGCTCCAGAGCCCGCTCCGTCCCAGGAGCTCGCAGAGTCCGCTCCAGAGCCCGCTCCGTCCCAGGAGCTCGCAGAGTCCGCTCCAGAGCCCGCTCCGTCCCAGGAGCTCGCAGAGTCCGCTCCAGAGCCCGCTCCGTCCCAGGAGCTCGCAGAGTCCGCTCCAGAGCCCGCTCCGTCCGCTCCAGAGCCCGCTCCGTCCGCTCCAGAGCCCGCTCCGTCCGCTCCAGAGCCCGCTCCGTCCGCTCCAGAGCCCGCTCCGTCCGCTCCAGAGCCCGCTCCGTCCGCTCCAGAGCCCGCTCCGTCCGCTCCAGAGCCCGCTCCGTCCGCTCCAGAGCCCGCTCCGTCCGCTCCAGAGCCCGCTCCGTCCGCTCCAGAGCCCGCTCCGTCCGCTCCAGAGCCCGCTCCGTCCGCTCCAGAGCCCGCTCCGTCCGCTCCAGAGCCCGCTCCGTCCGCTCCAGAGCCCGCTCCGTCCGCTCCAGAGCCCGCTCCGTCCGCTCCAGAGCCCGCTCCGTCCGCTCCAGAGCCCGCTCCGTCCGCTCCAGAGCCCGCTCCGTCCGCTCCAGAGCCCGCTCCGTCCGCTCCAGAGCCCGCTCCGTCCGCTCCAGAGCCCGCTCCGTCCGCTCCAGAGCCCGCTCCGTCCCAGGAGCTCGCAGAGTCCGCTCCAGAGCCCGCTCCGTCCCAGGAGCTCGCAGAGTCCGCTCCAGAGCCCGCTCCGTCCCAGGAGCTCGCAGAGTCCGCTCCAGAGCCCGCTCCGTCCCAGGAGCTCGCAGAGTCCGCTCCAGAGCCCGCTCCGTCCCAGGAGCTCGCAGAGTCCGCTCCAGAGCCCGCTCCGTCCCAGGAGCTCGCAGAGTCCGCTCCAGAGCCCGCTCCGTCCCAGGAGCTCGCAGAGTCCGCTCCAGAGCCCGCTCCGTCCCAGGAGCTCGCAGAGTCCGCTCCAGAGCCCGCTCCGTCCCAGGAGCTCGCAGAGTCCGCTCCAGAGCCCGCTCCGTCCCAGGAGCTCGCAGAGTCCGCTCCAGAGCCCGCTCCGTCCCAGGAGCTCGCAGAGTCCGCTCCAGAGCCCGCTCCGTCCCAGGAGCTCGCAGAGTCCGCTCCAGAGCCCGCTCCGTCCCAGGAGCTCGCAGAGTCCGGCACTCCGGGTCCCCTCCTGGTTCCGTCCGGTTCCCCAGAGCCCCTGCTGGCCCTGTCTGGCTCGCCTTCGTCTCCGCTGGTCCCGCCCAGCTCTCCTTCGTCTCCGCTGGTCCCGCCCAGCTTTCCTTAGTCTCCGCTGGTCCCGCCCAGCACTCCTTCGTCTCCGCTGGTCCCGCCCAGCTCATCGATGCCTCCGCTGGTTCCGTCCAGTTCTACCAAGCGCCCAAGAGAGTCAGAGCCACCTGAGTGCCCAAGAGAGTCAGAGCTGCCCGAGCGCCTCCGAGATTCAGCGCTTCCAGAGTGCCCCCTCGAGGTAGTGGAGTTCACCAAGAACTTTCATGGGGGGAGCTCCCCTCCATTGCTCATGGAGACCCCGGACCCGCCATGGCCCATGAGGTCCCCTGATCCATCATGGCTGCCCGAGGCCCCGGATCTACCATGGCCGCTTAAACTCCCTGCCTCGGTCCCTGAAACCAAATGTGCTCTCTCTGCCTCTTGTGTCTCCGTTTCCTCTAGGTCCCAGTCTCGGCCAGGGATCTCTGCTCCGCCCTGGAGGGCGCCTGTCTCGTCTGCTCCGCCCTGGTGGGCGCCTGTCTCGTCTGCTCCGCCCTGGTGGGCGTCTGTCTCGTCTGCCCCGCCCTGGTGGGCGTCTGTCTCGTCTGCCCCGCCCTGGAGGGCGTCTGTCTCGTCTGCCCCGCCCTGGAGGGCGTCTGTCTCGTCTGCTCCGCCCTGGTGGGCGCCTGATCTGCCAGAGTCACCCCACACCTCCGGCGACCTGCCAGAGTCGCCCTCCGGCGACCTGCCAGAGTCACCTCACGTCACAGCGGTCTACCCAGTATCCCTTCACGTCCCTGCTGTCTCATTGGCCCCACATGGACCTGGCCCTCCATCCCCTCCCCCGGTTCCACCTCCGCTCCACCGCTCTCCTGGAGTACGCTTTGTGTAAGCGTCTGGAAGCCGCTCTTAAGGGGGGGGGCTCTGTCATGAATCTGGTTACCACACACTACAACTGCACATCACCCATGGACTACATCTCCCATCATGCACTGCACACACACATTCCCGTCCACCATTACACCTATCACACAGCTGTCACCATTCACTCATCAACCCTGATTGTTTCACCACACCTGCACCTCATTCACACACACATATAAGCAGCTCACTTCCTTGCACTCACCGCGAAGTCTTGTTTTGCACCGGCTAACATTTCCGAGCATTTTCCCTTGTGTGTACTACCTGGACCGTTGACTCTCTCTCCTGATCGTTTGCTGCCTGCCTACTGACCCCGCCTGCCTACTGGTTATCCTCTCTGTCTGCTGCCTGCCCTGATCCATTGCTCTGCCTCTGTTTATGTACCTGTCTGATCTACGTTGCCCTCGATACCCCTATTTGATATTTGCCTGTCTGACCTCCTCTTTGTATCAATAAAGCTGCTAGTGGATCTACTCTCGCCTCTGACCAGTCATTGGTTACAATAAGATCTTCTGCATTTTTCCTGTAAGGTCTAAGTGACGCAGACCAGCCCCTTCCCCATCCGACAGCATGTCCTGAGGTGAGGACAGAAACGCACAGGTGCTCGATCCCAAGTCCTAGGTCTTCATAACACAAATAGCCTACACTAAGAGTTTCTATGCTTTTATCTACTAAAATGACATTTCTCTTCAGTTTATTTCTGATAGCACTGAATGTCAAACCTTATGTGGTTGTGTCTAGAGGAGTGATTTATCAAAGATAGCTGTGGTCACTAAGCAAAATTAGTGACCACACTATTAGTGAAAAAAACTAAGGACTCTTCCTCGTTGGAAAAAAAACACGACAGAATTATTTTCATGACATTCATTTTCGTTATGTTTCTAATGCAGATAAAACACCAAAATAGTGTGAACATGTTCACTGCATTACTAAGTGCAAAATATTCAGTGCAATCAATGTAGACCAATTCACCACCAAATTATTAATATGTTTTGGTTCTTCTTCTGGGCCAGTCGTGGTAGTCGCAGGTTCGAGTCTCAGGTCCGGCAGGAATTGTTGCTGGGGGGAGCGAATGTACAGCGCTCTCTCCACCTTCAATACCACGACTGAGGTGAGACCCTTGAACAAGGCACCGAACACACAACTGCTTCCCGGGCACCACAGCAATATGGCTGCCCACTGCTCCAGTTGCGCGTGTGTGTGTGTGTGTGTGTGAGAGAGAGTGTGTTCACTACTGTGTGTGTGTGCACATGGATGGGTTAAATGCAGAGCACAAATTCAGAGTATGGGTCACCATACTTGGCCACATGTCACGTAAAGTACTTTCATTTTCTTTCCTTCTTAATGAATCAAAAGCATAATGCGTGACCAGAGAATTCTGATTCTCAAACAAAAAAATTAACCTTCTATGCGACCTCTTACGACCCGGTTCTTTTTAGTAAATCGAATCATAATTTGACCAGTAAAGTCTGACTCTGTCTGGAGTCCTTGACTCTTACGAGCCGGTTCTTTTTAGGGAATCGATTCATCATTTGACCAAAGAAAGTCTGATTCTCGAGTAAATTACTCTTACGAGCTGATGAAGTCCGACGCTCGAGTGAATGACTCTTACCGAGTAAATGAAGTCCGATGCTCGAGTGAATGACTCTTACGAGCTGGTTCTTTTTTTAGTGAATCACATCATAGCAAAACCTGTGAAATCTGAAATATATTGCCTTTTTTTACATCATTGAAATTATATCAGCATTGTATCTAGTTTTTCCTATATTTCAACAGTACTTACAGATTTGCTTATTGATAGGGTGAACATACGGCCATTTTTACCGGACGCGTCCTTGCCAGGATTTCTATATTGCCTAAAATATACAGGTTTTTGCTGTTTGCACTGTGTGTGTAGATCGTTGTGTGACATTCATGACGGCTACTTATGTTTTCGGATCACTCTCGCGCCTACCTTGGTGTCTTTTTTTTTTATTGGTGCACAGCTATGCTTCAAGTCAAACAAATGAACGTGCGCATATTTGGATCACTTTGCCTGTTTCCGAAATCGCCCCATATACCCACTTTCACTATTCCCTACATTGGTCCACTGCATACCGTTCACTTGAAGGAGTGAATGAAAACAAGTGAGTGAATTTGGACACTGAGTGCACCGGAAAGGACTGCCGCTTTTGCATAGTTTGCTTGCTGTTTAATAATAATTTGTGTCGGGCTGCTCCAGTAATAAGATTAAAGGATTTATCTTGAATTCTGTCACGGAAATTATGTATAAACCCTAAAAGTAAATTTACAATTAATTTGTGCTTGTGTTGTTTTAATTATTTAAAATTAATAATAATAAATAATTAATTACATTTATATAGCGCTTTTCTCAGCACTCAAAGCGCTCTACATTGTCAGGGGGTATCGACTCATCCACCACCAGTGTGCAGCATCCACCTGGATGGTGCGATGGCAGCTATAGTGCACCAGAACGCCCCCCACACACCAGCTTACTGGTGGAGAGGAGACAGAGTGATGCAGTCAATTAGCAGATATGGGGATTGTTAAGAGGCCATGATGGTCAGAGTCCAATGGGCAAATTTGGCCAGGATGCCGGGGTAACACCCCTACTCTTTTTCAAAGGACATTCTGGTATTTTTAATGACCACAGAGAGTTAGGACCTCGGTTTAATGTCTCATCCGAAGGACGGTGCTTTTTACAGTATAGTGTCCTCATCAATAAACTGGGGTGTTAGGACCCACACAGACTGCAAGTTGAGCACCCCCTGCTGGTCTCACTAACACCTCTTCCAGCAGCAACCTAGTTTTCCCAGGTGGTCTCCCATCCACGTACTGACCAGACTCAGCCCAGCTTAGCTTCAATGGGCAACCGGTCTTGGGTTGCAGGGTGTATTATGTTGTATTACACCATGAACGAGCGCCTCTAAAATAAATAAATGGATGATTCAGCTGCGGGCGTGTGTGCACATCGGTTGTAAACTTGTTCTTGCGGTGCATTGTGGGATTAAACGATTGCACTCGAGAACATCCACTATGGTTTCGAACACCACTTAAAATGGCTGTCCCCTCAAATAGTGCACTATTTGAGGGTATAGGGGGCAATTTCGGATACAGCCTTTGATTGTTCACTGTAGATCTCACCTTCTCACACACAGAGCCATGATTGGTCGATTGTGTACAATACCTGCATTGGTCAAACTACTTTGGATGGTTTAGACAATATTAAAATCCTGGCCAGGACGTGTCTCATATGGCCACCCTACTTATTGACAATTTGTATTTCAATTTGTCTATTTGGTTCAACCCAATCTCATGAGAAACCACATCTATTGTACGAGGTGACAATTTAGTATAAATTTGTAATATGATTTACGTAAAATATATAATTTTTTAGAAAATAAAAAAATAAGCTTGAAAGTCCATCCCTAAAACTAACAAATTAGCAACCAATTTACCATGGAAAGTACACATTTTTGGAGTGTGTTGATTTGGTTTCATGTATTTGTTTGTGCATGGCTATGTGTTTTAATATACCTAATGCATGTTCTTACAACTTGCTGATGTAAGTATTGTGTACATTTTATTTGTTTGTATAGCAACAAGGTTTACTCTGGCTTGCGAGTAATGTCTGCGTATGATTGGCTGGTGTGAGTGGACTGTAACAGGGAAAGCCCCGGTGCTAAAACAGGCCGCATACAGTGGCAAGGCAGGACAGAGGCTTTAAAACCTTCTGTTAACATAATGGTTGTCCCTACAAGGCCTGCAAGACAGAAATAAATAGTGATTGTAACACTGTGACAGCAGCTGTGGACTGTAAGCGTATATGTGGATAGAAAGTACAAGAAGGCGTGTTAGTGGAGCTGTGAAGCATGACCACGCAACTGCTCGATGAACAGTGTCTGATTTCATGGTGCGCTCTAGGCCTGACCACCTGACCGCACAGACGCAGAAAGAGAACAAGAACAATGCAAGGACAGACAAGGATAATACTTAAAAGCAAGCAGGAGGAAGCGACAGTCTGTCATTATTTCACCTAGAGTAACCGGTTTTCTTTGACTACTGAGAGACAAGAAAGCCACCAACAGTTTCCCTTACAGTTGATTGCCATTTTGACCAAATTATTCCAGCTATCATCAATTCAATGAATAGGAACTTAAAAAAAAAAAAAAGAATTTGTATAAAAAATTTGTAAGAATAAAAACTCGTTTTTTTACAGCAGTCTGCCTTTGTGGCAAGAAATTCGGATACATACAAGATTACAAATATTTGTTTTCATGTGTATTAATAAGTGTAAATAGCAATTAGATTCTATTTACACTAAGTGCAAATAGCAAGATTGTCTTCTATTTACACTACTTATTGCAAATAGCAACTATCTGCACCTCAGTATACATTATAAAACAGTACACAATAATAATGTATTGAGTGTAAATTATAATTTTTATTCAAATTATTGACTGGATGCCACCATATTGGGACAATAAAGCCCTCCCTACACCTACCCTAACCCTACCAGTTACTTTTAATTTAAACTTTTATTATTTCATTTCCTTCAAAAATTTGGGGTGAGTGGAAAAAATATTCGTCAAATTTTTTGCATTCTCTCGCAAAACTTTTGCGTTCCCTCGAGAAACTTCGCATTCCCTCGCAAAACCAGTTGAGTTCGGACAAACTCTTCCTGTTTACTTTACAGCAGTTCTGTATGTTTACAATGGAGCGGTTCATACCATTTTATTTTGAACTTGGACTCAAGTAAAGAAATACATCAGTGCTTAGTTCAAGGCATGGTTTTGAGACGTTATAAAACGCAGATAATAAATAATGATAAATATTAGGCTAACATTAATAACCTTATTAATTATATTACTATTAATAAAGCAGAATATGAATGCAACACCCTGCACGTTAAGCCTTTTCCACATAGAAAACGCTTAAGGTAGGCTAATGAAAGGTTCATACTCATATGTTCACAATGGAGAGGATCATAAAGTTTTTATTTTTAACTTGTACTCAAGTATAAAGAACTACAGGTTAGTTCAAGGCACGGTTTTGGGACATTCTAAAACACCTAATGTGGATTAATGTTTAAAACGGTGACATATTAAAACATTGACATTGGAGGACCAAACTCGATAATAATAAATAGGCCTACTATAAACGTATTAGGCTAATATGAATAACCGTATTAATAGCATTACTATTAATAAAGCAGAATAGCCCAGAATATGAATGCAGTGGATTTGGTATTTTTAAATCGCCGTTTTCATTCATTAGCCTACCTTAAGCATTTTTATGGGGGAGAAAAAGCTTATGTACAGGGCGTTGCATTCATATTCTGGGCTATTCTGCTTAGTAATATAAACTAATACGGTTATTCATATTAGCCTAATAATTTGATCACCTTTTAGTATTATCGAATTTGGTCCTCAATGTCACTGTTTTAAAACATAAAGCAAAATTACGCATTTTATAATGTCCTAAAACCGTGCCTTGAACTAAGCACTGATGTATTTCTTTACTTGAGTCCAAGTTCAAAATAAAATTGTATGAAATGGTATATGGTACATTGTGAACATACGGAACCACCGCAAGCTGTAAAGTAAACAGGAAGAGTTTGTCCGAACTCAAATGGTTTTGCGAGACAACGCAAATAGTTTTGCCTGAGAACGCAAACATTTTGCGAAGGAACGCAAAATTTCTCGAGGGAACACAAAGTTTCTCGAGAGAAGGCAAAACATTTGAAAAATATTTTTTCCTCTCATCCAAAATGTTTTCCACTCACCCCGAATTTTTCCCACCACAATGTCCCTAAAAGGGCTCCGTAGAAACTGCTGTTATATGAGCGTCTTTTTTCGGTGTTGACGAATCACACGTTGGTGGGTGGAGTTAGTGTAAAGAGCCTCTGCCAACAAGGCAGGCTATTTGCACTTAGTGTTAATTTTTTTTTTTTTTTTTTATATACAATTCAAATGCAATTTATACATAAAATGTAATACACCTCTTATGTGATGAGCATGTTTTTATATTTCTAACTTAATTTCACTATTTGTCAGGGTGATATAATTTAAGAATTAAAGTGCTAGAGAAAGTGTATTAAGTATTTTGAAATGTTTATTATTTACCTACTAAAAAGATTTGTATTTTAACAAAAGGTCTGCACTTATTAATATTTGAAGAACATTTGTCTTCCAATTCAAAGGTATGTGTCGTTACTGATAGTCATGTGGTTCATCCAACATGTAGAAAAAATACATAGAAAAAGTTGAAAATGAATGTGTGTCTAAGTCAATAAATGTCTTTAAATGATTATGACAAGGCAAGGTTAGTTCAGGTCATGCGGTGCAACTCCCTAAAATAATAATAATTCATGGTAATTGTAAAATATGACTTTAAAAAGTATAGATTTTTAAAAAAAAGCTATATAAATGACATTAATATAAAAAGTATATTTTGATAAATCAGTATGTATTTTAAAGTATAATTTTAAACAAATGTTTTATTTTCTTTATCGTGGACACTTATCAGTCATTGAACTATATAAGTTTGTTAACAATTAAGCTGTATGATTAATATTTTATTATTATTTGACATTTACAATAGTTTACAATATTTTTTACTGTTTTAATTTAATTACATTTTAGTAATTGTTTGTTATTTGTCATTTTAATTAGCTATGTAGTTTTGTTTGTTTTAAAGCCTAGTTTTATTCATTTTTATCCCAGCTTAGGTTTTTTAATACACCAAGTTAAACTAAATTAAAATAAGAGATTTGCTTTGTTATATAGCTGAAATTTATGTTTATGAAGTTTATGTATGCATTAATATATATATATATATATATATATATATTTTTTATAATATAAATATATATATATATATATATATATATATTATCAGTTATTTCATTAACACATTTTCCTCTTAATGATTCCCCTAATGATTTTAGTAAACTATAATAATCCTGGTATAAACTGAGTACAGCAGACGAGATCTCCCCTGTTCTATGAGACATTTTCATACCTATCAGAAGTTACATAATTCAACGGAGTAATAAGAAAGGAGGTAGTCAGTAATTCAAGGCTTTGTCTGTCTGCAATCACAATGACTCCCAGAAACACTTCACCGGCACTAAACATACAGTACATGCCATCCAGAAACGGAAATTCAGGTGTTCTGAACAGGTTGTACTTAAGTGCCCTTGATGATTCTTAGTGAAGGAATCAAAGAATAATTTGACTAACTTACACAATTAAGTTCATAAAAACTACAAGACAAGAAACCGTTATATTCTGTAAAACACTTCTCCATACACAAACTATGAATATAAGCAGGCAGATGCAGGGACGCTCATCCCCACCAAGGACAAGCAATCTGATCTAGGACTTCAGACACTTATATTGAGGCCTAATAACCAATCACTGTTACTAAAACCTTTAACTTCATATTTCAGCTGTGTACATGCCGAAGTCCCCTACAGCTGTTAGTTCAGCAGTCCACCTGCGTTTGAATCCAGTTTTTAAACTTCTTACCTGCAGTGGCGAGTGCCAGTAGAGGCAGCAGGCAGCAGACGGGGAGAAAAAGCCTCATTTTGACTGCCAGGACTGTCCAGGACCCCTCTCAGGCTATATATACCCCCGGAGAGAGGCAAGTGGGCATGCAGAGGGTCTGGGGGTGGGGCGGCACTCACAGAGCATTTGCACAAGTGTCAGCACTGGGAGCAGCTGCCTTCTCCAATCAGGATGCCTTTAACCTTTGCCTATTTGTAACCGTTTCTGTGTAGCTGAGTTTAATAGTCTGTGGAGGAAGATTCCGTTTTTCACTCAGGGGGACCAAATCTGAAAATATAAAGAACTAAAGGTGAATTTAATTTGAAGAAAAAAAAAACTGAAGGTGGTGAATTTAAATTTAGTACCTCAGTGTGACCAACAGATGGCGCACTTTTATTGACTAGACATCACGTGGACATTTTAACGTGGTGATAGAATGTGCTTTAAGACAATTACAGTTCTGCAGTAGCAGTCTAAAAGTCATGGAGTTAAACATTTATAATTTCCACTTTACATCTCACAATTCTGACCATTTTTTCTCGCAATTCTGAGTTTATACTTCACAATTCTGAGAAGAAAAGTCTGAATTGTGAGAAACTCGGAATTGTGAGTTATAATTGCTGAATTTGGCGATACAAACGTGCAATTGGGAGAAAAAAGTCCGAATTATATATATTTAAATGATCTAAATATTATAGGTTTAAATATGATTTAATGCTGTAACTGTAGGGCTAATACATTATTTCCCACTTATGTTTGCATGTTATGTAGATATACAGGTATATTGTTTATGTCAAATTGACAATTTGACTGATTTCATCAGTCCGGTCTTTGGCTTGCAACCAAAAACAACTGCATTAAGCTTCATAGGGCATCTTTGAAAATGGTATACTATAAAAAAACCTTTTCTATCCTTATTCTGAAATTCTTATTCCATGGATTTTCCATGGTCACAGAGCAGGGTGGGATTGATTGAGGGAGAATAATACAGTAATCTGCGAGAGGGAGGGAGAGAGAGAGAGAGAGAGAGAGAGAGAGAGAGAGAGACCACATCTGGAGGAAAATAAAGAATCATAATTTCATGTCCTCCGCCCTCTGTCTTATTCTCCTCCCTCTCCCTCCGTCTCTTTTTCTGAGTGAGGAAGGAGCCGGGAGACAGTAGACAGGCGTCGTAAGCAAACGATGCTCCTTTGAAATGTATTTATTTTAGAACGATTTATCGCAAATTGACACAATTCTATATTTCCCGACAATTTATCATATTTGCAACAGTTTGCGTTTTTGGTCTAAGTATAGCCTATGGAAACGGTCAACTGAATCCAGGGGTGTTTTTGATGAAGACATCTGGCGTTTTAATCGTTAAGCGTTAAACGGACCGCGCGCTTCAAGTCGTCACGTATTTCGGAATCAGACGGAGCGTCTTTATTGAGGTAACGTTAAAACCGTCGCGCACATCTGGAACACAATCTGTATCAGCTCATGTCTAGAAAAGCATTACGATTGTGTGTCTGTGTTATTTTACGTAAGTTTTATCCAGACAGTCTGACCCAGTTTCTTTAATGTTGAATAGATATCGAATACCACTCAACAAGCAATAGGTTTGGTAAACAGACTAAACAGGGACCACCTGGTGTTATATAACTTATGACAGTCATGTCTGGGCTGCTACAGGTGTGCACGGAGGACACCTGGGCGGGTCGGTGGGAGGTTGTTTGTGTTTCAGATGCTGTGTAATATGTCATTTTACAAGGTGCTTTAGAATAACGTTACTTGATGCTGATTGGTCAGTCCTGACATTCCGCGGTCAAATATTTTTTTGTGTAAGTTAATGAGCATAGACTAAAAAACATGAGCTATTTGACATCGTCTCACAAGATTTCTCAGCTATGCTAGTTTACATGTCTTGTATTAGTCTGCAGCCGTTTATGCACATAATAAAATAGTACATGTTTATTTTGTATGCAGTAAAATATGTGAAGATTTCGCAATTTACTGTCAGCAGTTATCTCACAATTAACCCCTTCAGCATGATACAAGACCTCTTATGTTTTGAGTCCTGATGGGGTTTATTTTGCATTTATGTCAGGGCCTACTAAGATCCCATCCCTCACTATTTTAATATCATGTCGTAGCTAATCAGAAAAGCTTTTCGTAATCATTCAACATTAAGCTAGTAGGCTAAATTATAGCTTGCTAACTTAATCCCTTCAGCATGATACAAGACCAGGGCTGGACTGCAAATCTGGCATACCGGGCATTTTCCCGGTGGGCCAACGCACTATCGGGCCGGTACATGTTCTTCTTGAATATATATATATATAGTTCGAAGTGGTGGTGGGCCGCCTGGACCAAAAAAATGCCAGGGCCGATTTTTTGTTCCAGTCCAGCCCTGTACAAGACCCTTATGTTTTGAGCCCTGATGGGGTTTATTTCAATATTATCTAGGGGCAAACTAAGATCTCACCCAGCGTTATTGTGATATCTTGTCGTAGCAAATCAGAAAAGCGTTTTGTAACCATTTAACTTCAAACTAGTAGGCTAAACTGTTAGCTTGCTAAATGATAACAACATGTTTACATTTGACCATTTTAGCTCCAGTAACATAATGGGATAAATATCTCTTTTAAAAGACAGATTACAAATAAATACACCATATTTCATTTCATTTCACAAAGTACATTCCGTTAAAGGTCCTAAATCAAGTCTATTTTTTGCAAGCCATGTGTTTTTTATATATACACATTTTTATTTGCAAACTATTTTGTATGGTGTCTACCTTTACCTAGGTTCATCAACATTCACATATCTCACAGATGCATGCAAATAATCAAGATTGGAGTGTTCCAAATGTGCATTTAAAAATCGCTTATTGAAAATTCCCTACTAATGACCGCTAATCTTCTAAAATGTGGGCATTTGCTGTGTCCAGCTCAGTGTCTATGATGGTTATGGCAGTCGTTTGGGAGGTTCTCGGTGCAACGCCAAGCCCAGACCTGATGCAACAAACTGCAACATTAACAGAGGGTCTGAGGAATGGAATGAGAAACAGATTGAGGATGAATGTTTGGCTGAGGGAGTGTGCGTATGAATGTTTCAGTGGGTCGTGAGACATTGTTTGCTGCAATTGCTGAGGGATGTGTCGGTCATACATCAGTTTTGACTTATAATATGGTCTTCGCTTTTGCGTTGGGGTTTGCTGGAGAGAATGGGTGAGGAAAGACAAAAGGGAGAGATGAAACCACACATTCTTTTCTTGTGAAACACCAACCACCAGTGGCTGCTTCTGGAATTCCTCATCTCCATTAGTTCCTTATTTATCTTTACCTATACGAGGACGCCTTGTCCAGCATAACACATGATATTGAGCAATATATCTGTTCATTTCCAAAAGAAACAGAGAATTCCTGAGCTCTTGCCCTCCTTTTCTCTTAATCAATCCTTACGTCTCATTCTATTTTCTCAATCTCTCCCCCCTTTGGCTTGAGTTTGAGGTTGGACAGAGTTCCTGGAGGCCTTTACGAATCACGAGCGATCCAAGGGGAGGAGAAAAGGCATGGAAAAAGAGAGCGAGAGACGAGAGGAATATTGGAGTGTGAGAAGGGAGAAAACGATGCCTTACATTTTTTCGAATTGCACTTAATCCACACCGTCCATTTTATTCTCAGCCGCAGCCTTTCTCCAGGACATCCTCGTCGCTCCACGTCGATGGAGAAACTGCGCACGATTGCTGCGTTGTGTCCGCAGCTGGTTCTTGTTATTGTTTATGAGCTTGGCTCTCTCTTTGCATTTCTAATGTGCACTTAAAAGCACAGTGGAAACAAATTGAGTGAATCTGCTGTGGCCAGAGGAATGTGTGTGTGTGTGTGTCTGGATCACAGAATATACGGAGAGAAAGAGAAGGGGAGAAGAAGGAATGGGAATTTTAGAGGAGGGGAGACTGTGTTGACCTTGTCCTGTTGCCAGATGCAGGGGTGGAATGTGAAGGAGCGATGAAGAAAGAGAGAGAGGGATCTATGTGGCGCTTATTGCCTTCTGTAGGATGTTGTTGTTTCTTCCTCATCAGCGATTCATTATTTAGCCGTGTTTTGTTCTCCACCCTCATCCTGTTATGGATGAATGGCAGAGAGTGTTTTTAAGGGGGTCCTCAGAAAATTTGAGAGAAAAAAAAAAGAAAAGTAAAGGCCATTGCACATCGAGTCAGAAATGTTCTATAATGATTTGATATATATATATATATATATATATATATATATATATATCAATTAAATGGTTCAATACATTGACCAATAAAGTTAATCGATTAGACTACATTTTATAAAAAGCAGTAAATAATTGCAAATGACTCTTTTAATATACATTTTATACATAATTACAAATAATATCAAGTAATAGAAGCACATAAAAACAATGTCATTTGTTTATTTACTTTGTTGCCCCAAAATTAAATGGTAAAATAAAAATATTCATTACAAAATGTAATGTAATATTATTTAAATAGTTTTATATATAAAGTATTAGTAGTAATATATAACTTATTATATGTATAATATTTAAATAAGCTGACAAATAATTTACGTAAATGAAATGAATGTTATACAAAGCAGATAATGTCAAATTACACTTTTCATATATATATATTTTATTTGCATAAATATTTACTAATAATATAGAAGTAATAGTAACAATATTATTTTTTATTTATTTTGTTGCTACCAAATTAAATGCTTAAATAAATAAATAAATAGTAAAATAAATTACATAAAATCATGTCATGTTGTTTCACATGACAGTTTGTTTTTGATATAACAAAATATTACTTGTAATTTATAAGTAATATATCATATTTGAGGATGCAATTAAAAAGTAAAAAGAAAAACTCCTAGTGAGATACCCTAGCAATCCATCCTTTCTTTTTCTGGCTCTTTCTCAGACACTGAAATTGCAGGCTAAATAATGGGATTGCATCACTGAGTTTTGGAAGGAGGGAGTGAAAGAGAAATAGGAAAGGAATGATCACCCACTGCCAGGGATGTAACGATTATCCGCGAGGCGGCCGAGAATCGATTCAAACATGTGACGATTCAAACCGGTTTAGATGCTAAACGAATCGCGATTCAGTTAGATGTTTATATGAATGTGAACTGTTTGTCTAAGGGGAACTTACTGTCTTTAGAAAATTTTAGATGGTATTTTTATTTTCATCTGCCTCTGTATAAAGCATATTAAATGTCACAAGGGCAGCACTGCTTGTTTACTAGTGATGTCCGGTGCGCGAACGAATCGTTCGATTTAACCGGATCTTCTTAGTGAACCGGTCGAACCAGTTCACCAAATCGAACTGAATCATTTGATCCACACTAATCCACTTATTACTTATTATTCAGTTTATAAACGTGCCTGACCCTCCTTCTGAGTTTAAGTAAACCAATATCCTGAGTTATTTAGTTACTCCAACATTACATTGACTGAACTGCTGTGAAAAGAGAACTGATGAGCACGAGCAGATCATGTGTGTTTACACCATGAAACCATTGAAACGCTTGAAGCGCCACCAGCTGGCAGAGAGTCAATCTGCGTCTCTAGTTTCACAAAACTGAAGTAAAACCATTCTGGTTTTGCTTCAAATTTCGAAATTATACAGTCTGATTTAGATTAGAAACTGCTCATGTTACATGTATGCAGCATCTTTGTTTGGATCTTGATTAAAATGCAGCGGTTTACTCTAATTTTAAAAGGAAAGAGCACAGACAAAGCCTTATTTTGTTTAGATGAAAATATTTATTTTATTTGCTTGTTTTGAAATTTCAATTTAGTTTTGTTATTTGCATTTACAATATATTAAAAAAATATATTTAGCAGACGCTTTTATCCAAAGCGATTTACAAATGAGCACAATAGAAGCAATCAAAACAAAGGAGAACAAAATTATGCAATAAAGTGCTATATTAGTATATTATTATAGTTATATTTCAATTTCACATATAAACGTGCAGCATTTTGTCCAAGCAATAATAAGACACATTTAATTTATAATCTGTCTTAAATCTCATTTTGTTCAAATAAAACCGTGAATCGAATCGAATCGAGCAAGGAGGGGGCCCGTGATTGGCTGTTGGGTAGATTGACTGGCATTGCCAAAGCCACCACGCCTCCCATTTATTAGCGCTGTTATTCAGTTGAGCTTTTCCGTAAATTCCATGCATCACCATTTACCATGCATCACCAACAAGTCTTAATTTGGTTTACCAATCAAATGCATTTATTCTATATTTGACTTTTGAACGATATGTGCACGTATCTATCAGGTGATAGATACCTGTCCAGTATGTCAGCATTCACACAAAGAACAATATTCGATAAGTAAAAATGTCAGCAATTCTAAAAGAGAGGGGCTCAAAAATTAAAAACTAAAAAATACAAAGAACAGAGAAAAAAAAATCTATTGGGTTATTTTACTAAAGCTGATGATGGAGTGGAAGTTGTTGGAAGAGCAAGTGGATTGCCTACATGGAGCAGGGAAAAAAAACAGTGTCCGTGTCAACTTTTTGATGATATTCTAATTATATGACCAGCACCTGTATATTGAATATATACAGTGGATACCATTCTGTCTATTTGTAAAAAAAAAAGAAGAAATTTCAGTGCATCAAGAATTTTGATATGGGATTAAAAAATCCTATTTAAAGCTATAAAGTTAAAGCTATATATATATATATATATATCGTTACTGTGATGGGGGGCCCTGCAGTAAGTCATAACTCCGGGGCCCAGTGCAGTCTTAATGCGGCCCTGGTTAGATCCCTACCCACAGCTTTTCGATGTGAGTTAACAAAAGAAGTTAAAGGGACAGAATTTCAGACACTTGCAGATGTGGAGGAATGAGAAACAGAATAGAGAAAGAGTGACCTTGTGTGTGTATAATCATAGAAGTACATTTGTTACCCTGGACCACAAAACCAGTCTTAAGTCGCTGGGGTATATTTTTTGCAATAGCCAAAAATACATTGTATGGGTCAAAATTAATTTTTTTCTTTTATGTCAAAAATCATTAGGATGTAAGTAAAGATCATGTTCCTTCATAAATACGTTAAGTATATATTTAGCGATTGGCGCTAAAACGTCATCTGTATGGAACATCGTTGTTACATGATTAGTCTGTTACCGGAAAAATGTCCATATGGAAGACTTCTTGTTTTTCGACGAGGAAAAAATTCCAAGGATTCATCTCCTTCAGCCATCATCATACACACAGCTGACTCTCACTGACTGCTTGCACCAGCATAAGGGGGAGGGGCCGTGTGACACTTCACTGCACACAACTGAGGGAGTCCTGCACTTTCCGACTTTGACGACAGAAAAAAGCTGCGCATACCGCAGGAACGGTATAACGAAATATTTTAGTGGTTTTGAAACCGTGACTATTCCAAACCGTGGTATACCTTAAAACCGATTATCGTCCCATGCCTACTTATAGGACACAAATCCATTATTTAGGCATTTAAACTTTAACCAAGCTGCTTCAGTCCAGATTCCATAAAATACTTCCTTCAGTGAAAATGTCCATCCCCTCTTGTCCTCTCACTTCAAAGTCCACCGACATATTTGTTCACAACTGTTTTCACTTGTAAGTGCTTTGTCTGTGCGTTTTTCTCACCTGATTCAGACGAGACAACTTTTTCACTGGAGAAAACAATTTGATAGATTATGGATTTGCATTTTAGCCAGAAGCAATGGTTTGAAGTTAAAATGCCTTGATAGATTTGTTCATTACAAACATGCAGCTTTTCACTTCACAAGACATTCATTGATGGACTGGACTGGATGGTAGCCTAAAGGCATAAGTATACTTATTTTTTTATGCGTACGTTAGCAATACCTCTCCTGGCCTAGTGGGGCCCATAGGGAGCAGTTATGAAGATTGAAGTGTGACAAAGGACATGGAAGAAAAAATCATAGAAGTCCGGTAAGCACAGTGGAAAAGCTAGCCGTGAACAAGTATTGCTGCAAGCTACCTTTTGGGAAGCCGGAGAGTGTCTAAGCTTATTCTGGAGGTGTGTGAAGACATATGTTTATGCAGTTTTTCTTCGGCTACCTTGTGAATCGATACCACGGCAGGGTTTCCACTTTGCGGATAAACTAATTACTGCAAGAGAGTTTAATGTGCGTACAAAGTACCGGCCCACTGGAATTGTGGGGGGAGTGGGGGGATCCAGTGGGGGGAGTGAATGTACAGAGCTCTCTCCACCTTCAATACCACGACAAGGTGCCCTTGAGCAAGACACCGAAACCCCAACTGCTCCCCGGGCGCCGCAGCATAAATGGCTGCCCACTGCTCCGGGTGTGTGTGTGTGTGTGTGTGTTCACTGCTGTATGTGTGTCCACTTTGGATGGGAAAATGTAGAGCACGAATTCCGAGTATGGGTCACCATACATACTTGGCCCTAATCTAACCAATCCGACGATGACTTTGAAACTCCTGAAGTGTTTCCACTTTTGTGTGCCATATGAATCAGACGTTTAGCCAATGGTCCGTGGGCGTGACGTCTGAGGCTGAGACTACAAAATATACAAGAAATAAGTGTCATTTTAACTGTAAAAACCTGTAAAAGATCTAACCAGATATTTCATATAATTTTACTGTAAAATGCTGTTAATTGTACAGTTTTGGGAAGTAAAAATAACAAATCAATATATTCACAGAATTCCCTGCGTGACACTCCCCTTTTGAAAGTATTTTGTTTAAATAATCATGTTTTTTAATAGTTTTTGTTATCAGTTATGTACATTTGGGCTTTATGTTACATCTTCTGTTGTTTAATGAAAGTTTATTGCATTATTTAAGTATCATGCGTGTTACCATGATGGTGTTTTGTGTTTGCACGAATGACTCTGTGCACCTTCTATATATTAGTATATACCTATACTTGTGGCGAAGCTACTTGTGATGAGCTTTGATTCTTCATGTGGCTTTCTCTTTTACCACCTGCATTATTATGGTGGTTGTCAGTATGTTAAAGGTACAAAACTGATTTTAATAGCAGTGTATTTTTGAAATTAGTCGTTTACATTCAAATTTCCCTGTTTGTAAATTACAGTTTTATACTGTAAATGTTATAGTTTTGTTCTGTAAATGTGTTTACAATTTGTATGTATTTTTTTACAGTGTACTTTACTACTTCATTGAAAAAAGTAATCTTATTACGAAACTCGCATTAGCCAATTTGTAATGCATTACCCCAACACTGGAAATAATGATCAACCAGAATTGTTATAATGATGCATTTCTAATTTTACCTAGTGGTCTTAGACACTTGGACCCTCTTGTACAAACACACATACAGTATATGTGGAGCCAGAGGCCCAGTCTTTATCAACTTTTCCTCTGTATCACAGAAAGAAACCGAGACAGGAGGAAAAGAATGGAAGGAAAGCAAAGAACTCAGATCTATATATCTCTGTAATGCGTTTTGCATGTTTTGACTGCAGTGGGGCTGCTGGTGTGATGAACTGCTCGTGTGTGTGTGTGTGTGTGCATGACTTGTCTGGCAGAAATAAATGGAAATTACTTACAGTTGCTCAAGTGAACGTGGAGCTGCACGTGTGTGGGAGTGTGTGCGTATATATGTGCGTGTGAGGGAGAGAGAGGGTATTTCCTTCTACAAAATAAGATGCAAAATCACAGCTGTCAGTGTTGGTGCTACTGTGAAGAGTCGTAATGAAAAATACATTCTCAATATATATAGTATGTATAAGATGGTTTGATTTTCTCAGGCTGGTGGATCAAAGCCATGCTGTCGGTGGACGAGCCCTTGGACTTGAAGATTCCCTCTGGCCGTAACAGGACGCTCAGAACGTCCATCTGTGCCCCCCTGCACTTTTCTCGTGCTCGAATATCCCGCGCATTGCAAAAGGCCAAAAGCCCTGGTTAGTCAACTGACCACACAAACCACTACATAACTAAGCTATAGATGAACCACATACCACTATGGGTATAACATGCATACAGTCATATACGTTTAAATGGAAAGATAAGGCAATTTATGAGATTAATTTACAGTAATGTGGATTTAGTCCCTTGTTTCATTTCAGCAATGAATCAGAGTTTTTGAACAAATCAGCTGAATAATGAATGATTCAGTGACTTGATTCAGTATCTTGATTCGTTCCTGAATCAGTCAACATTTTTTTTTTTTATGTTGAGTGAATGATTCAATGACAGGTGGCTGCATCCAAAAAATCATATTCACTGTATAGGCACTTCTTAGTAATTACTTTGCAACTGTTCAAAAGTTTTTCTATATATTATGAAAGTGTGTAGTATGAATGTAATTCGGACGTACTACACTTGTCTTGTTGTCATTATCATGTCATCAATAATTGAGTCATTTCACTAACATTACAACTCCTCTCCTGTAGCCTCATACGATAGTGAATAATGTTCATCAGAGGCACAAATCAGAATCTACCAGAAGTAGTAGGTCATCTGGGTACATGTTTCGTTCCTCAAAGTAACACATTTTGAAAATAATTAGTTGAATGACTGATTCAATGACTCACTCAAAATGTCACTTTTTCATTCCATTGTTTCATTCCTTTTTCAATCAGTGTGCTGGAACAAATTGATTCAAACGAGTGAATCAGCAGCTCACTTATTGTGACTTTTTCCACCTACTGGCGTAACAGTGTAACTACAGAAAGAGTCACAAAAAACATCACTAATACATGGTCTGACTGACAGTCAATAACTAACCTAATTTCTTCTTATCTCCAGATGCAGCTGACAAGGACATGTCAGATTCTTCATCGTCCACAGTGGTAGATCTGAGTCTGTCTCCATCTTCCTCTCCCTCACCATCCTCTCCCATAGACAGCGGCGCTAGCTGGAGCCCCAGAGCACCTCTTCTGGCCTCAGTGAGTAACTTATAACCTCAAACTCTGCAATATTTTTCAAATGGTTCAGTTGATTTTGAACTACAGAGTTAAATGATTGTGTGTATGTATGTATGTATGCATGTATGTATATACACACATACTCACACTCACTGGCCACTTTATTAGGAACACCTTGCTAGTACCGGGTTGGACCCCCTTTTGCCTTCAGAACTGCCTTAATTATTCTTGGCATAGATTCAACAAGGTGTTGGAAATCATTCCTCAGATATTTTGGTCCATATTGACATGATAGCATCACGCAGTTTCTGCAGATTTGTCGGCTGCACATCCATGATACGAACCTCCTGTTCCACCACATCCCAAAGGTGCTCTATTTGATTGAGATCTGGTGACTGTGGAGGCCATTTGAGTAAAGTGAACTCATTGTCTTGTTCAAGAAACCAGTCTGAGATGATTTGAGCTTTGTGACATGATGCATTATCCTGCTGGAAGTAGCCATCAGAAGATGGGTACTCTGTAGTCATAAAGAGATGGACATGGTCAGCAACAATACTCAGGTAGGCTGTGGCATTTAAACGATGCTCAATTGGTACTAACGGACCCAAAGTGTGCAAAAAAATATCCCCCACACCATTACACCACCACCAGCCTGAATCGTTGAGACAAGGCAGGATGAATCCATGCTTTCATGTTCTTTACGCCAAATTCCGACCCTACCATCAAAATGTTGCAGCAGAAACCGAGACTCATCAGACCATGCAACGTTTTTCCAATCTTCTATTGTCCAATTTTGGTGAACCTGTGCCAATTGTAACCTCCGTTTCTTGTTCTTAGCTGACAGGAGTGGCACCCGGTGTGATCTTCTGCTACTGTAGCCCATCTGCTTCAGGGTTCGACCTGTTGTGCGTTCAGAGATGGTATTCTGCATACCTTGGTTGTAACGAGTGGTTATTTGAGTTACTGTTGCCTTTCTATCATCTCTAATCAGTCTGCCCATTCTCCTCAGACCACTGACATCAACAAGGCATTTTCGTCCACACAACTGCCACTCACTGGATATTTTCCCTTTTTCGGACCATTCTCTGTAAACCCTAGAGATGGTTGTTTGTGAAAATCCCAGTAGATCAGCAGTTTTTAAAATACTCAGACCAGCCCGTCTGGCACCAACAACCATTCCTCATTCAAAGACACTTAAATCCCCTTTCTTCCCCATTCTGATGCTCGTTTTGAACTTCAGCAAGTCGTCTTCACCACATCTAGATGCCTAAATGCATTTAGGCATCTAGTTGCTGCCATGTGATTAGCTGATAAGCAATTTGTGTTATCAAGCAATTGAACAGGTGTACCTAATAAAGTGGCTGGTGAGTGTGTATATATATATATTAGTGCTGTCAAATGATTAATCGCATCCAAAATAAAAGTTTTGGTTTACATAATATATGTGTGCGTATTTTGTATATTTATTATGTATATAAATACACACACATGCATGTATATACAGTAGATAGGAGATATTTACATGCATATATATGTATATTCATTTAATTGCGATTAATCGTTTGACAGCACTAATACATATAGGCATATATATATATGTGTATAATGTGACGAGTGGCTGCCTCGCCCCCTTATCATCATCATCATCATCATCATCACCCCGTCCTTTAACGCCGCCCTTCACCAGGCTCCCGACGGGAGTGGGTGTGTGAGAGAGGAGGGGCGCTGAAACAGCCAGGTCTGGCGGCGTGTGATGAGGCACACCTGACGTGAATGAAGCCTCATCACCGCCGCTGTTAAACGCAGAGGGCGCCTCTCCTCGGGAGACCGGTCTCTTCCCCCTGCATGCACACTGGTGTCCTCGTCGTGGGTCCAGGAGGGAGCGCAGAGGATCCCGCGGTCTGGACGAGAACCGCACCCGCTCTACGGCTGACGGGCCAAGATGGCGGGCCGTATAATCCCTGGAAGCGCCGCGGACCAAAAGAGGACGAAGCCGCTAGAAGAAGCCACCGCCCCTCGCACCCCGGACCAGAGAGGGGAGCGCGAGCAGCAGCCGGACTCCGCACCTTACCTGGGCCCTTCCTTCTCGAACATCGCCCCTCCTTCACAAACCCCGCAGCACGACGAGGCCACCAGATCCCCTGTTTAATTTGGACACTTTTCCCCTTTGAACACTTTTTTATTTTATTATTTATGTTAAATAAAAGCCTCTCCGAGGCCTGACGCCATGCCCACTGTGTCTGTCGTTTGCTCTTCCCACCACAATATATATATATATAAAGTCTAGATGTATTTGTAAAAATTATCAAATTATTCGGATCACTTTCAAGAATCAAAGTATAATTTCTGAGATGAGTATGATCTTTGGATTTCTGAGGCGTAGACAAAGTTTTTTTTGACAATAAATGTAGCCTAATGTTAGACTGCTTTATACCCCATTACCATAACTAAATTCCCCTCCACACAATTAATTTCAGTCCAGTTTCGCAGAGTGTACTAATCTGAACCGTTTCTAGGATCAAAATTAGAGGGTAGGTTTGGGAACATGTCCGGACTTGTTTGGCCATGAGGTGGTCTCTTACTTCCCACCCAAGATGAGTCGGACATGATTCAGAATTAAATTACTGATACATAAGCTCTTCGATTTCTTCAGGAATCCGAAAGCACCACGTACCACCACGAGGACAGTGCCTCTCCACCTCCAGGCTTCCAGTTCTTTCTGCCGATTGGTGCAGACAGCCCCCTGCGCCTACCCTCCTCGATGGTGATTGGTCAGCACTCCCCTGAGCCCAGTGACGAACAGCTGGCCTGCCGCTGGCTAAAAGTAAGTGAGAGAGAGCTGGTATTACTGTTTGAACAATGATGATGAGATGAAATGCATTTCACTTCCATAATATGTTTCCAAGTGAAAACAGTAAAATTTATTATGAAACAGGAAATACTGTAGCATTATTTGTTCTACAGATGAGTAAATTTTTGCAACAAAATCTGTAACAATACCTTAGAATTACTTTAAAAGAAAGACCAAGCCATGTTTAGAGACCAGAATATCATAGAGACCAAGAAACTACTTAATACACCAAATCCACTCCAAACAGAAAGTGCAAAGCTAACTTTGTCCATTTCTTTCTTCTGCTGAACACAGAAGTTATTTTGAAGAATATGGGTACAGCTGACGGTAGCCATTAAAGGTATAGTTCACCCAAAAATATGTAAACAGCGTATGCTGTTCTGTGACAGCAGCACCAGACGTGGATATGCTGTTTATGTTGTTTATGCTTTGATATGAACATAAACAACGTATCCATGCACATACATTGCATACATTGTTTACGTATGTGATACTCTCCAAAATGGCTCTATAAGGTGACGTGGAGGAGATGAATTGTTGAATAAAGTCATTATTTTTGTTTTCTTTGTGCACAAAACATTCTCGTAGTTTCATAAAATTACGGTTGAACCATTGATGTTACATGGGTTATTTTAATGATCTCCTTACTACATTTCTGAGCCTTGATCATTTAAGGATCGTTGCTGTCTATGGAGGGTCAGAGAGCTTGATGTAGGTCTTGCGGGTTTGGAACGAAATGAGGGTGAGTAATTAATGACAGAATTAAATTTTTTTGGGTGAACTATCCCCTTAAGTTCCATAGTATGGCGAGAAAAATACTCAATGGTTTACCAACTGATTAAACAAATTCCTCAAAATAACCCCCTGTGCTCATTAGAACAAAAAAAAAAGTTTGGGACAACTTCAGATGACAATAAACGATGACAATTTAAATTTGTGTGAACTATTTCTTTAAGTGCATGATGTTAGATATTAAAAGAGCTATTAGCAATTATTCATTTTGTGCTCTTTATCTTCCTCCCTGCTCCTGCTATGCTCTCTATCGTTACCCTGTAGTGCCATCTGCTGTTCGAGAGCCTGCAGGATCTGGTGGACCATGTGAATGACTCACATGTGAAACAAGAGAAGAATTCAGGATACAGCTGCCACTGGGAAGGCTGCGCGCGCAAGGGGAGAGGCTTTAATGCCAGGTCAGACAACTTACACACATTCATAGGATTTAAGCATGAACCAGTTAGAATTACACTCACTCCAAGATATTGAGAAACTTTAATGCCTGTCTGATGTTTGCTCTTGGATGGTGTGCGTACAATATATAAGCATTAATCCGGGATCCATTTGTTTAATACAGGTACAAGATGCTTATTCATATCCGTACTCACACCAACGAGAAACCTCATCACTGCCCTACCTGCCACAAGAGTTTCTCACGCCTGGAAAATCTGAAAATACACACCCGATCACACACAGGTGAGAAACACTCATTTGCAAAATGGACCAGCTTCTGTTCCCTGAACAGAAAAAAACAACAAAAAATGCAAACACAGATAACACACATTAAATCCAGTTACCACAATACTGAAATTTCAGACGTAGATACCAGTATGAAAGTATAATAGGACAACTCTTGATATCAGCTTTGAAACCACAGAGAAACAACTGTTATGCTTTTCAAGACTTTGATTTATTTAAGAGTTACATATTAATGCCAATATTAAGAAGTAAAGCAATGTCATGTAGCCTTTAAATATTTTTGTATTAAGTAAATGTTTATTGATGTTTTTTCATCAGGTATCTAACTGCAACATTCAGGAAACATTCAGATATTCAAGGTGTACAAAAATGCAAAAGTAATCAAATGTAAAATATACAGTTAAAGTATTACAGCTTTTAAGTTTATGATATATTTAATTGAAATATATATATATATATTAAAAGTACAATTTTAAACAATATCTCAATGAACAAAAACCATTTCCAAAATGTTGACAAGACTAAGTTTAATATAACATCTGTTTAACTTATAACATGAAAGTAAGGTTAATAATATAACTTAGATTACACATTCTTCAGTTTTACTCAAATTAGGGTGATGCAAAAATGAGTACACCCCACAACAAAAACTACTAAATCTAGTACTTTGTATGGCCTCCATGATTTTTAATGACAGCACCAAGTCTTCTAGGCATGGAATGAACAAGTTGGCGACATTTTGCCAGATCTATCTTTTTCCATTCTTCAAGAATGACCTCTTTTAGAGATTGGATGCTGGATGGAGAGTGATGCTAAACTTGTCTCTTTAGAATTCCCCATAGGTGTTCAATAGGGGTTCAGATCAGGAGACATACTTGGCCACTGAATCACTTTCACCCTGTTCTTCTTCAGAAATCCAACAGTGGCCTTAGCTGTGTGTTTAGGATCATTGTCATGTTGGAAAAGTGCACGACGACCAAGGGCACGGAGTGATGGTAGCATCTTCTCTTTCAGTATAGAGCAGTACATTTGTGAATTCATGATGCCATCAATGAAATGCAGCTCCCCGACACCAGCAGCACTCATGCAGCCCCACGTAAGGACACTGCCACCACCATGTTTCACTGTAGGCACCATGCATTTTTCTTTGCATTCCTCACCTTTGCGACGCCATACAGTTTTGAAGCCATCAGTTCCAAAAACATTTATCTTGGTCTCATCACTCCAGAGTATAGAGTCCCAGTAGTCTTCATCTTTGTCAGCATGGGCCCTGGCAAACTCTAGGCGGGCTTTTTTGTGCCTGGGCTTTAGGAGAGGCTTCTTTCGTGAACGGCACCCATGCATGCCATTCTTCTGCAGTGTACGCCGTATTGTGTCACGGGAAATAGTCACCCCAGTTTGGCTTTCTACTTCTTTAGATAACTGCAGTGAACTTGCATGTCGATTTTCTTCAACCCTTCTCATCAGAAGACGCTCCTGGCGAGGTGTTAACTTCTGTGGACGTCCTGGACGTCTCTGTGAGATGGTTAAAGTTCCATATTTTTTTTATGTTTGTACCACTTTTCCTACAGTATTCTGACTGATAAGTAAATCTTTGCTGATCTTCTTGTAGCCTTCACCTTTCTTGTGTAAATAAACCGCCGGCGGGACGCATAGTGGTGACAGGGTAAAGTCGTCAGACAAAAAAAAAAAGAAACACAAAAAGTTGAACATGTCATATATCCATGGAAAGCAGAGATTCTTGTGATTTTAAGATACAATAAACACAGCATGTACAATCAGTCTCTTTATCAGACCACTTTTTGTTGACATAATGCAGACATGCATGATAGTACAGACATACATAGGAATAACACAGTAGGGATGCAATATAACACCAATATAAGAAAAAAACACAAATTAAATAATGTACAATGTAAACACTAAATATAGGAAAAAAAATGTATTTAGATTATAAATTATAAATATATATGTAATTTTAAAAGTGTACACATTTTGGATTCTATAAATAAATGTCACTATAATGTGTTTATGCTTCAGTTACTATGTGTCAGCAATTATTGACAGTGAATCTGGATGAGAAACTGAATAGCTCTAAGTGTAACCTTTCATTAGAGCCCAAAATGATGACTGTACATTAAAGCATTCAAGAATTACAGCATTGTATGTGTAGTTGGTTACAAAGGGTCGTTTGGAGTCTCCCAAGTGTAATTTTTTTGGAAGCGCCTAGACATAAAATTAGATAAACGTGTAAAACACAAATTTTCTAATATATTGTTTATCAAATGCGAAATTGAAATTTGGCTTGGTAAAGCTTTATTCTGTGATCCCAATGTATTTTCCAGCTCATACCTCCCAGCTATAGTCATCTGCAGGCTTCTATTTACAAAAAAAATGCAGGCAGAATTATTTTTTTCTTTTTTAAGTGTGTTAAAAGGGCTATTACTCAATATCAGTAAGACTTACAGTGATTCTGACTGTTGAGAAACAAACCTCAGTGTCACCTTTCAAAGGAGACCAACACCATGCATATCATCCAAATGGCCCAAGAACAGCATGCAATTTACTTATTGATGGAGGGTATGCCTTTTTTAGGCGTTTTAGGCAAATTTTACAGGAATCGTAATGGGTTAATCGCATCCAAAATAAATGTTCTTGTTTACATAATATATGTGTGTGTACGTTGTATATATAAATACACGCGTATACAATATATATTTTAAAAATATTTACATGCATATATTTATATTCAAGTAATTTATATTATATATAAATACAGGGGTATTTTATATATAAACAACATATTTTAATTAAATATATACATGCATTTGTTTGTTTATATAGCTATACATAATAAATATACACAGTACACATACATATATTATGTAAACAAACACTTTTATTTTGAATGCGTTTAATCGTGATTAATCATTTGACAGCACTAATAAATATAAAAATATGAATTACTACATTATTTTATTTAGTAATTTATAATTATAAATATTTGTACATTTATGTATGTGTTTTGTAATGAAATCTATTTATAATTTACAAATCTATAATCTACAACACTCTGTACCAAAATGAGTCTGCAGAATTAAGGCCTGTTCACACCAAGAACGATAACTATAATAATAACTATACTAGCATTCACACCAACAAATGGAAACATTGTTTTTTTATAAGCAGTGTTTGAGGTTCCCATATTGAGATAAATTGGGAGTAAGTGCAGAAGCATTTTGTTCACTGTTTAAACATAATGTTACTGTAGCTCTAGACTAAATGTGAACATGCATTTATCATCTCACTTGCTACTTAATGGTAGTTAATCAATTTTATTAACCAGTGTCTTTGCTACTGACTTTTGATGATTCAATTCAAACACACTACTAAATATAACAAAAAGAAACGAAATTGAAAAATGTTGTATAACTTTGTGTATTCGTTTCACTTTTGGCATAAAAGGTCTTTTACATTTGCCAAAAATATATTTGTTATATTAAAATCAAACAAGCAAGCCCAGCCCAGATGAGAAAAAGTAATGCAAAAGTAACATAACGTATTACTTTCCCTAAAAAGTAGCTAAACTAAATAATTTACTTTTTAGGAAGTAATGCAATATTGCATTACATATATTCCCCAACACTGATTATAAGTTCAAGTTCAACACCACGACGAGGTGCCCTTGAACAAGGCACCGAACCCCCAACTGCTCCTCGGGCGCCGCTGCATAAATGGCTGCCCACTGCTCCGGGTGTGTGTTCATAGTGTGTGTGTGTGTTCACTGCTTTGTGTGCACTTGGATGGGTAAAATGCAGACCACGAATTCTGAGTATGGGTCACCATACTTGGCTGTATGTCACGTCACTTTCATTTTATTTGTATAGCACATTTACAACAGCCACTAGGCTGACCAAAGTTATTTACAGAAGAGCAAGATTACACCAGAAAACAGACCAGACAAAAATGTAATACAACCCGTTTAAAAAAAAAATGACCATGTCACAGTAGTCAGTACACCAAGGAAAACAAATAAGTTTTTAGCAAGGACTTAAAAACAGACAAAGTAGGGGCCATTCTAATGTCTAAAGGCAGGGTATTTCAATGTCGAGGCCCTGCCACTGCAAATGCACTCTCACATCTATGATTAAGCCTAACGTGAGGGACTACCAACAAAGTTTGGTCACAGGATCGTAGGCTTCTAGACGGAGTGCAGAGATGAAAAAGTTCAGAGAGGTAGACAGGAGCAAGGTTATGTAGAGATTTATATACAAAGAGGATAATTTTAAAGTGTATTCTCTAACGAACCGGCAACTAGTGTAAGGATCTAAGAACTGGAATGATGTGTTCATGTTTATGACACTTTAAAAGAAGTCTGACCCCAGCGATTTGAAGCTGAAGATGCACAATTTGAGACTTAAATATATTGCAGTATAAAGAATTGCAGTAATCTAGACGAGACGTAACAAATGCATAAACAGCCATTTCTAGGGTTTTAGGAGTGAGAAAGTTTTTAAGTTTGAACAGTAAGCAAAGCTAACAGAAATTGGATTCGATAACAGAAGAGATATAATTATCACATTTTAAATGCCGGTCAACAAGAACACCTAGGTTTCGCACCCGTGAGGATCTAAAAACTGATAAACTTTCTAACTAAGGGCTTATACACTGAGAGTTCTTATTTGGACCGAAAACAATTACATCGGTCTTGTCTTCATTTAGGAAGAGGACATTTTGGGCTAGCCATGATTTAGCATCCTCTAAACATTGCAGAAGAGAAGTAATCACAGTGGAATTGTTTCTTTTGATTGGTAGATAGATTAGAGTATCATCTGTGTAGAAATGAAAAGACACGCCTTTTTTTCGTAGAATAGAGCCCAGAGGTAGCATGAAAAGAGAAAATAGAGAGGGAGCTAAAATAGAGCCTTGTGGAAGGCCACATGTTAGAGGTGCAGGGGAAAGAGTAGTTTCACTAAAAACTTTCTGTCGGACAGGTATGACTGAAACCACTTCAGAACATTTGCTTTTAAACCCACCCAGGACTCTAATCTAGATGATAGCGAGGAGTGGCCTATGGTATCAAAAGCGGCCAATAAATCTAAGAATAAGTACCCCAGAGTCTCCTGAATCAATAAAGAGGTAAATATAATTTAACACTCTCAAATGGGTGGACTCAGTGCTGTGACCAGACTTAAAGCCACATTGAAAAACCTCATAAATACAATTACTTGACAGAAAACTTTGAAGTTGATTCAGCACAATTTTCTCCAAAACCTTGAAATGAAAGGTAAGACAGAAATTGGCCGAAATTATTGAAGGCTTCTTGAGCAGAGGAGTGACCGTAATGACTTTAAGACTGCCAGAAACAGAGCCAGTTTGTAGAAATTTATTAATAAGAGACACCAAACCTGGCCCAATCGAATCGATAATTAATTTGAAAAATCTCGGTTGAATGATATCGCTAGAACAGAATTAAAGTTTAAGCTTGTCAATCGCCTCCTACAAATCCCAGAGGGTGATAGGTTCAAAAGTATCCAGACAGGCAGAGGCAGATGACAAGAGACAGTTAAAGTTAAAGTGGGGCAGACGCTAAATCTTAAGTTAGTAATTTTGTCACAAAAATGTCTCAAGAAGCTTTCACAGAGAGCATAAGAGGCAACAGGCAAGGTGTTAACAGAAGGATTTGTTACCGATTGAAAACAAAACCTTAGGTTTAGAGTGATTAGTTTCAATTAGATTAGAAAAATATGCATGTGCTGCAGTTTTGCATGTGCCACTTTAAATGCTGAAGCTTTAAATGCTAAAGCAGGGTGGATTGTGATTGGCTGTCAGTGTTTTTATCGTTCATCAGCTCAAATTTTATTTTGAAAGAAATTCAAAAAATATTGTTCTCTATCATAGGTTCACTCAACGCTTCGTAAACTTTTCAAGCTTTGGGAATGCCCTCTGGGTGTGCCGATTGTCTGAAGCCCTTATAGAATCACGCCAATTCATTGGTTGATGGCGCGAAAGCCACCCCTGACGCACTCACGTCGTCACCTTATACTGGGGAATGCGCCATCTGCTCCTCAGCTTTATCTGCCTAAGCAGCTTTAAGCGGCCATATTAGCCCTTCTGTTGCGATTTTTCTGGGCCGATCTTTATATCATTTTCGTGGATTTCTCCATTTGCACTTCGGCGACTGCATCAGCGGAACCTTGTTCTCCTCGCGGTGAAGTGCCATGGAGTATCGCCGTTGTCAACCGCCGACTGCTCGCTTTATCGTGAGCGATGACCCGCACAGTAAGTGTGTTAAATGTTTGGGGTTTTCGCATGCATGCGAGGTGGTTTACGGGACATAAAAATGCAAAATTTTGTGAACATTTCCATCTCAAATCCGTCCGCTCTAGGCTTGAGGTTTTTGACAGGGAGTCATCCGTTTTTCCCCGGAGGCCTCCATGGCCATCTGTGAGCCCGCGTCCTGGGGTTCGGATGTAGAGCTCGAGGCGATGGAGAGTGAGCAGACGGGCCTCCCCTTTTCTCTCCCTCTCTCACCTGAGTACGTGCGCGCAAATTCTCCGGTTGAATTCGCACACAATTATTTATATCCTTCTCCGGAGGCACGTGACACCGTCTCCTTTGGGCTAGATGATCTGTTGCTAACAGCAGCCTCCGACTCCGAGGATTTTGGGCTTGCTTTAGCCGATACTTTCCCGCCTAGCGGCCAGGAGGTGCGACCCTCTGCTGGCTTACTCCGAGCTCGTGGATGTGCTTTCCCGCACCACTGAGCAGCTCTATTTGGATTGGCCCGATGAGCCCCACGAGTCTCAGTCGTCAAGGCTCGACGAGCGGTTCCTTAGCGGCCCTAACTCTAGGCCTGAATGGAGGAAGCTACTGTTTTTCAGTGATTTGCATCACGAAATCTCCAGATCCTGGAAAAAGCCATTTTCCTCCCACCTTACTAACGCGGCAGCCGCTGACTTAGCCAACCTGGTGGGTTCTGTGGAGCAGGGCTATACCGCCATCCCAGTGGTCGAGGACAAGCCTCCCACCTTTCACCTTCTTTGACACCTTCTTGGAAGTCTCGCCCCCTCCTCCCGACTAAGCCATGTAGGACCACATCCGCCCTTATCGGAAAGTCCTACATCGCCGCTGGTCTAGCAGGCATGGCCCTCCATACTATGGCCATCCTCCAAGCCTACCAGGCTGATGTCCTCAAAGAAATGGACGAAGGGACTGGTCTGACTCCGGAAGCGGTCAAGGAGCTGCGCAGGGCCACTGACTTGGCTCTAAGAGCCACCAAGCACACTACACATGTTGTGGGGCGTTCTATGGCTGGCTCGGTTGCCGTTTTTGGCTTAACCTCACAGAAATTCGTGAGAAGGAGAAGGTGTTTCTGCTGGACACCACCATCTCGCAATCTGGGCTATTTGGGGAGGCGGTTAGCTCGGTGGTCGAGAAATTCCGCTCCGCCAAAACGCAGTCGGCTGCTCTTAAGCAGTTCATGCCTAGAAGGATGAGGGACCACTCCACTCCCTCTTCCTCCCTGTCTAGAGAGCACTCCTTACCTAGGAAGGAGCCTACTGGTAGGAGCCGCGCCCCTGTATATCCCCCCCTGAACACGGTCTGGGGAGCCCGTGGCCGGCCATTTCCCCACCAACGACCACGCAGGCGGGTTAACCTGAATCGGCCCGACAGGCCTGCCGCTTCGGCTCCTCTGAGTCGTTCCTGACCCTCAGGTCGGGATGAGGAGAGCTTTTTCAGGCACGCTAAAAGGCGAGACCAGACAGCTAAAGCGTATCCCACGAATGGGAGCGTCTACCAGGGGTATCGCTTTGGGTTCTCCACACAGTTCGTTCCGGCTACACACTTCAGTTTGGAGGAAATCCCCCACGCTTCGACGGGGTTCAGCTGACAGTAGTAAACAGCACCTCGAAGGCTTCTGTGCTACAGCAGGAATTTTCCTCCCTCCTACTATAGGGAGCAATAGAGGAAGTACCTCAGTCGGACATCGAGCAAGGCTTTTTCAGCCGCTACTTCCTTGTACCAAAAAGAGACGGCGGCCTGAGACCCATTCTGGACCTGCGTCGCCTGAACCTCTCCCTTTACAAAGGAAAGTTCAAGATGCTGACGTTGAAGACGCGTGCTGAATTACTTGGACGACTGGCTCATTCTGGCCCACTCCAGGCTCATTCTGGCCCACTCACAGAGATATCGTCCTCCATCACATTCGTTCTCTTGGCCTCAGAATGAACACCAAGAAGAGTGTTCTCTTCCCCTCTCAGCAAACTGTGTTTTTGGGGGTTCACTTGGATTCCGTTCAGATGCAGGCCGGTCTGTCTCCTGCCCGGATTTCCAATTTTGCAGCATGTCTGGCCCGCTTCAAGATAGGTTATCATGTCCCAGTGAGTACTTGCTGCAGGTTGCTAGGCCTCATGGCAGCGGCCTCTCCTGTTCTGCCCCTAGGGTAGACAACTCTGGGCATAGATGCGTTCGCCCATCCATGGCCGAACATGAGACTGTACGTGTTTCTGCCAGTCAAGCTGATTCCGGCAGTCCTATGCAGGGTGAAGGTGAGCGGTGTCCGTCTCCTACTCATAGCCCCATCCTGGCCCTCCCAGACATGATTCTCAGAGCTGATTCCTCTTCTGTATCGGCCCCCTTGGGAGATTCCGATCAGGTGGGACCTGCTTTCTCAGCTTCAGGGCAGGATCTGGCATCCTCAGCTAGAGATCTGGAAGCTGTGGGTATGGCTCATACAGGGTCAAGGGCCTTGATGTCTAGTCTGCCTGTCGAGGTTCAGGAGACCATCGCCAGTGCCAGAGCCCCTGCTATGAGGAAGCTGTATTCTTCCAAATGGGGTATCTTTGAGTCTTGGTGTTTGACTCGTGCAATAGACCCAGTTAAATGCCCTGTTGGTCCAGTACTGGAGTTTTTGCAGGAGAAACTGACAACAGGGGCAGCTGTGACCACCTTAAGGGTTTATGTCGCGGCCATTGCGGTTTGGAGAGAGCTTGATGAGATTCCCCTGGGAAGGCATCGGATGGTCTCTGCGCTTATGCGTGGCGTCAGGCGACTGAGACCAGTACGCCCTATTACAGTTCCTTTCTTGGGACCTGTCAGTCGTCCTCGAAGGTCTAGTGGCAGCCCCTTTTGAGCCCCTAGAGTCAGCTCCAGAACGGATCCTGACTCTTAAGGTAACTCTTTTGTTAGCGCTTACGTCATTAAAGAGAGTTGGGGACTTGCAGGCCCTCTCTGTCAGTGAAATGTGTATGAACTTCGCCCCGGGTCTGGTCAAGGTGACCCTGCCGCCTAGGCCTGGTTATGTTCCCAAGGTTTTGTCCACATCGTTTCGCTCTCAGGTGGTTACACTTCACTTTTTCCATCCTCCTCCATTTGCTTCAAGTGAGGATGAAAGGCTTCACATGCTCTGTCCAGTTTGAGCTTTGAAGATATATGTGGACCTTTCCAACATTTGGAGAAAATCTCCCCAGTTGCTGGTGTGTTTTGGTGCTGGCCGCCGTGGGCTTGCCACATCAAAGCAAAGAATTTCTCACTGGGTGAGAGACGCTATTTCGCTGGCTTACGAGGTGCGTGGCCTTCCTTCACCTCTCAGCGTTCGGGCGCATTCTACTAGGAGTGTGGCCTCCTCTCAAGCTCTTTTCAGAGGGGTTCCCCTAGAGGAAATTTGTGTAGCGGCAGGATGGTCCTCTCCACACACTTTCGTCAGGTTCTACAACCTGGATCTTGATACGGCTCCGGGTTCTCAGGTTCTGTCTGTTTGAACCGGCCTTATGCTGTTTGGTTTGTAAGTGGACCAGATAGGGCAGCGTTTTTAGCTTGGCGTGTTTGGTATATCGTTCCCAAAGCGTGAAAAGCTTATGCAGCGCTGAGTGAACCTATGATAGAGAACGTCTCGGGTTACTCGCGTAACCCTTGTTCTCTGAATAGGGAACGAGACGCTGCGTTTGCTGCCAAGCTCCTCACGCTGCAGACAGGGATCTTTTCGGCAGAGAAATCTGAGGAGCAAATGGCGCGTTCGCCAGTATAAGGTGACAAGTGCCTTGGTGAGTGAAATTCTTACGAGCGTGTTCCAGACAGTGCAAATTTTTTTTAAAACACAACAATTTACATATGGACAGTACATATTTACAGACTGTACAGAAGACAATGTGCAAAATACACATACATATACTCAGTACACACAGTGTACTATAAAGACATACTTATTCAGAGAACAAGGGTTACGCGAGTAACCCGAGACGTTCCTCTGTGACGTTATCATTATAGCTGTGGTGTGGAATGCTATTTGTTTATTAATTGTTATTATAGTTATTGTCCTTGTCGTGAGTGGGCCTTTTGACTTTTATTGTTTGTTTTTTTATGTAAGCGTGACCTTAATACCAAAATACCAGTACTTTTGTCACCCATCAACATTTTCCCACACAAAATGACAAGTGTCTACAGAAATGTGCCATCTGGTTGTGACTGTCTGGCCTCAGCTGTCTCGACCCCTGCATTCCTTTGATACAGCCTTTGATTATCTCTTGCTCTTCTGCCCTCTCAGGAGAGAAGCCGTACATCTGTCCTTACGAAGGCTGCAACAAGCGCTACTCGAACTCCAGTGACCGCTTCAAACACACGCGCACGCACTATGTGGACAAACCCTACTGCTGTAAAATGGTGGGTTGTCTGAAGCGCTACACTGACCCCAGCTCTCTCCGCAAACACATCAAGGCCCATGGCCACGCCGTAGTGCAGGAACGCGCCGCCTCACCCAGAACCAACAGGCTGAAATCGGAAGGTGCCTCATCGATGGTTGGCCGACAGATGGATCATACTTACCCTGGAGCGGCTCGTTTCGTCTTACCGGGCGCTGCGACAACCTTATTTGGGGCTCATGCCTTCACCGGGGCCATTAGCAATCACCCTCTGGATCTGTCCAGGCTCAGTCCACTTTTAGGAGCCGGGCCGCTGCTGTACCCCAGCTCTGGCGCTCTTGGGCTTGGGAAGGTGCCTATCCTGCACCCCTTGTTGTTGCCGCCATTCGGTCTCTGCATGGGTCAAGCTGAAAGAGCAGTTGAGGAAGAAGATGATGTTGATGATGAAGATGAAGGCAAGATAGGAGCAGGACGGGGCCCTCACTCATGGGTTGTGATTCCTCCAGGCATGCTGTTCTTGAAACAAGTGGCGACCACGTAAAGAGACTTGTGCGCCTTGTTCACACTGCACACCAATCTGATTTGGATTTCAAGTCGAATACATTGTCATTTTGCGAACGCTGAAATCACAGCAGTTATGTTATATCCCCCAAAAAAACTACTTGGAAAATGTTTTGTTGAGAGCTCAGATTTTATTTGGATTTTGAACTGTTCACGAATTTGGTGTGAATCCAATTTGTCTGGTTTCTGTTCACACTACAAAAGCTAAACTGGTTCACATATGCCAAAAAAATGTTAAATAAGACCTTATAGGACATTCACACCAATGGCAATAACTGTAATGTTTTAAATGAATGAAATTATCTTGGAATCACTTTTAGGGCAAAATCTATTTTTTTTAAACTACAGTGTTTACTTACAGTGAAGATAATGTTTTTGTCAGTTTATGTGAAGGCTAAGATAGTTACTGTTACTGTTATAGTTATCTTTATAGCTATTGTTCCTGGTGTGAGTCATTTGTCACTCACTTTAATATTTGCTATTCACAATAAAATAGTTGCTGGCATTTAGGGGAATCATCTGGGAGAGTATGATTACAGAGTGTTTAAATAGTCAAAACAAAATTCATTCGAATATAGATTTTTTTTTTCAGTTCTTCCTGAAACAGGAAACCAATATTCATGCATCGTCTGTGTGCAATATTGATCAGTATCTCATTAAAGATGTCAGAACATATGTAATGTGGTGTTGATAAGAAATTCCCAGAAAATGGTGCTTCGTAATTAAAAGTATATCCTTGATTTACCTAAGAGTCTCCTGAGACTATTGACAGTGACCAAACAGAGAACAGGATATGACATGAAAAGCATACATATGACACACATCTTTACAATTTTGCAAAAGAGCACCTGCTGTGAGCTAACAAAGAAACATTAGCCTTTGTTCCACAACTATAGACCGGATAAGTTCATTTAGTAAAATAAAAACAAGACTAGAACACTATAATGAGATGTTTTAAATGCTACACGTGAATTTAGGCATCATTGCAATATAATTATGAAAAAAGAAGATATTCATATTAAGATGGTTAATAAGGTGGTTAACGTTAAATTAACGTTAAATGAGCGTTAGAAAGCAAAGCTAAATCAAAATAATCAAAATAAGTTAAAATGAGCATGCACAATTAAATATATTTTTTTAAAGTTATTGATTTTTTTCAGTAAAATATAAAAATCTCTTATGGTATTTTATTATAGCGTCTATAAAAAACCAACTAGTTTTTAAGGCAGATGTGTGTTTGATTCGCAAATTTTGATACCAGTATGTTTCTCACAACCAAAAAGTAACCGATTCGGGACATATGGTTTTATACAAAGTTACATTTTAACAATAACTTAATCAGCAAAGATGTGCGCCCTGATTGCTATGAGGAATCATCAGCTTGAATTTTCATTATTAGCCATATAATGGTGCCACTTTATGTTTTATACATTTTCAACGACGAGACATTGACTGTGTCAAAACCGTGTCAAATGTTTACATGAGTCCACTTGGACTCAACTATTCACTATCCATTATTTAGTTCTGTGGCGAGCGGATTGGTAAACCTTTATGCATGGCTGACCTTTTTCATTTAATTGTAAAACCGGAGCCCGGGTTTGCACCGGAAACTGCATATGTAATGTTGTATAGCTCTGATTTAAAATCTGCCATGCATAATGGATAAATGCTAAGACTATGGCCTGTCACGGTCTGCTTGTTTATTGTAATGAACTATATTTGCACAGGATATTTTATCACATTTTTACCAAAACAAAGTGCCTTATATTTCAAGGTTGTTATTGACGAAATACAATGTATGAAACACATTTGGATGTTTATTGCCAGTTCATGTATGTATATTTATCCAGATTTAGTTCAATAGGCTTCTATCGTAAATGTTTTCTACACCTTTTTCCTGACGTTGACGCTAATGCCTCTTGAAGTTGAGCTAATGCTAATGTGTCTTACCATACCACAGGACGTCTGTCATTGTGACCGGATTGAAATGTATGAAATACAGGACTATGATGCATAAGTCAAATAAAGAGTGCAATGACTAAAGTGTGTATGTTATTTTTTGTGAAGGAGATTTACATCTATATTTTTATAATGTGATAAGCTGATGCCTATTTTGTGCTATTAGTAATACAAATGGCAATAAAACAATTATTAAAATGTATGGTATAATTGTGATCTATTTGAAAATAACCATAATAACTAGACCAGCCCCCCCATCCTCAGTGATCACCTGTATGAGGTGGGAGGGGTGAGGCCACCTATAATTCTACAGCAGCTAAAAGGGCCATTGATTGCCCTGAATCCAGATGTACACACACCACGACATGGAGGTAAAACTCTCTCAGAGAAATGGCTGGAAGAGGTGAGCTCATACTTGCTTTTGTATTTTATGATTTAACGCAAACTATGATTCAAACCAAAAAATAGATATGTGAATATTTTATGGTCATCTGGTATTTTAATAATGCAATGGTGTGGTAAACTGCAACTGCATGAAAAATATGCTGAACTGATTATAACTCATAACTTTATTAATTTAGGTACCTTACAAAACAATAAATGAAAGTTAACCCTCTTTATTTAGTAAAACTGTTAGCCAGCGGTTTTTAACTTTTTTGCACTAAGTGTAAAAATAACGACAGAGGCTATTTACACTAAGTGAAAATAGCATATTTTCTTATAGATAGATGCTATATATAAACTAAGTGCAAATAGCAGTATTTTCATAGGGATATGTTATTTACAATAAGTGCAAATATACACTATAGTGAACAGGTTTGACTACTTTAGTAATTTCCATGAGTACATATCTTAATATTTAAGCATATAATGAAATTCTAGGGAATTGTGTGCTTCTAATTTCATAGCAACAGTTTGGACAGGAGCCTTCGCTATTCTAACATGACAGTACCTCTGTGTATAAGAAAAGGATCAAAGAGAAATTATGATTCAGTGATGATTCAAATGGTGTTTGGTGATTCATTTTTGGCTCAAGGTCTGCATTTAAAGTCACACCAGAGGTACTCAGCTGGGATTAGGACTTGGCTTTCTGCAGACCAGTCAAGTCCACACTTCCACACTGACTGAATCATAATTTCCGTTTGATCCTTGACTTATACACAGAGGCACTGTAATGTTAGAATAGAAAAGGGTCCTGTCCAAACTGTTGCTATAAAATTAGAAATTCCCTAGAATATCATTATATGCTTAAACATTAAGATTACTCATGGAAATTACTAAAGTAGACAAACCTTTCATCAGAAGCCAAAACGTTTGGCAATATAGTGTAGATTCTATTTACACTGTTAAAATAGCAGGATTTTCTTCTATTTATAACTGCTACTTATTGCAAATAGTGGCAATTATCTCCACCTCAATATTGTAGTACATTATGAAACAGTATGCAATAATAATGTAGGAAAATGATGGGGTACACCTGTCCAAAGGGTCCTGACCAAGCATCATGAATAGGCTATGTGACGAGTTGGGAGTGAGAATTTTTTGCAAATTTACACAGAGCAAAGAGAGTGGTGGAACTATGATCTCACTTTGTAGGCGAAAATCCGGAAGTGAGTTAGCATTTTAGCACCTCCGGTTTCATCATCCCAGAGTCAGCAGTTTTTTTTTTTATGGGATTTTGGTTAAATCCCTTAAATAAGGTCCGTAGTCCACACAAGCTCAAGATACTTTCACGTTTTATTCTATGACATAAAACACTTCAGTTACACCACACTCAGGATTTTTTTTAAGCTGTTGCGTTTCTTAAAAAAGAAACGCACGCGCACGCACTATGTGGACAAACCTTACTGCTGCAAAATGGTGGGTTGTCTGAAGCGCTACACTGACCCCAGCTCTCTCCGAAAACACATCATGGCCCATGGCCACACCGTAGTGCAGGAACGTGCCGCCTCACCCAGAACCAACAGGCTGAAATCGGAAGGTGCCTCATCGATGGATGGCCGACGGATGGATCATACTTACCCTGGAGCGGCTCATTTCATCTTACCGGGTGCGGCGACAACCTTATTTGGGGCTCATGCCTTCACCGGAGCCCTAAGCAATCACCCTCTGGATCTGTCCAGGCTCAGTCCACCTTTAAGAGCCGGGCCGGTGCTGTACCCCAGCTCTGGTGCTCTTGGGTTTGGGAAGGTGCCTATCCTGCACCTCTTGTTGTTGCCGCCATTCGGTCTCTGCATGGGTCAAGCTGAAAGAGCGATTGAGGAAGAAGATTACGTTGATGATGAAGATGAAGGCAAGATAGGGGCAGGACGAGGCACTTATTCATGGGTTGTGATTCCTCCAAGCATGCTGTTCTTGAAACAAGAGGCGACCACATAAAGAGACTTGTGTGCCTTGTTCACACTGCACACCAATCTGATTTGGATTTCAAATCAAATTACATTGTCATTTTGCGAGTGCTGAAATCACAGCAGTGATTACATGTTATATCCCCCAAAAAACTACTTGGAAAAATGTTTGTAGAGAGTTCAGATTTTATTTGGATTTTGAACTGTTCACGAATTTGGTGTGAATCCAGTTTGTCTGGTTTCTGTTCACACTACAAAAGCTAAACTGGTTTCACATATACCAAAACATTTTAAATAAGACCTTATAGGACATTCACACCAAATGACAATAACTGTAATGTTTTAAATGAATGCAATTATCTTGGAATTTTAGGGCAAAATCTATTTATTTTTTTCAGCTGAGCTTGAGCATTTACAGCAACAAGCAAAACACTACAGTGTATACTTACAGAATGTTTTTGTCAGTTTATGTGAAGGCTAAGATAGTTACTGTTATAGTTATCTTTATAGCTATTGTTCCTGGTGTGAGTCATTTGTCACTCACTTTAGTATTTGCTATTCACAATAAAATAGTTGCTGGCATTTAGGGGAATCATCTGGGAGAGTATGATTACAGAGTGTTTAAATAGTCCAAACAAAGTTCATTCAAATATAGATATTTTTTTTTGGTTCTTCCTGACACAGTAAACCAATATTCATGCATCATCTATGTGCAATATTAATCAGTATCTCATCAAAGATGTCAGAACATATGTAATGTGGTGTTGATAAGAAATTCCCAGAAGGTGGTGCTTCGTAATTAATAGTATATCCTTGATTTACCTAAGAGTCTCCAGGAGACTATTGACAGTGACCAAACAGAGAACAGGATGTGAAATGAAAAGCATACATATGACACACATCTTTACAATTTTGCAAAAGAGCACCTGCTGTGAGCTAACAAAGAAACATTAGCCTTTGTTCCACAACTATAGACTGTAAATGTTCATTTAGTAAAATAAAAACAAGACTAGAACACTATAATGAGATGTTTTAAATGCTACACGTGAATTTAGGCATCATTGCAATGTAATTATGAAAAAAGAAGATATTCATATTAAGATTGCTTTATTCAGTTTGTGGTTAATGTTAAATGAACGTTAAATGAGCGTTAGAAAGCAAAGCTAAATCAAAATAAGTTAAAATGAGCATGCACAATTAAATATCTTTTTAAAAGTTATTGATTTTGTTCAGTAAAATATAAAAATCTCTTATGGTCTTTTATTATAGCATCTATAAAAACCAACTAGTTGTTAATGCAGATGTGTGTTTTATTTGCAAAATTTGATACCAATATGTTTCTCACAACCAAAAAGTAACCGAATCGGGACATATAGTTACAAACAAAGTTACATTTCAACAATAACTTAATTAGCGAAGATGTGCGCCCTGATTGCTATGAGGAATCATCAGCTTGAGTTTTCATTATTAGCCATATAATGGTGCCACTTTATGTTTTATACATATTCAACGACGAGACATTGACTGTGCCAAAACCGTGTCAAATGTTGACATGAGTACACTTGGACTCAACTATTCATTATCCATTATTTAGTTCTGTGGCTAGCGGATTGGTAAACCTTTATGCATGGCTGACCTTTTTCAATTGTCATACCCGGGCTGAAAGATTATAACAAAAAGAAGAAAGATGGGATTTAACTAAAGTATAACACATTTTTGAACAAACAACATAATAATTGAACACAAATGCTCTTGTCCGACTACATAGCCAAGATAGTTCATGGTCGCCCTTGCAAATTCACACTTTGTGAGGTTGACCGTGAGCCTTGCCTCCACCAAACGTGTGAAAATTTCCCACACGCATTCTAAGTGAAAATCCCAGGTGTCCGAATAAATGACTACATCGTCAAGATATACAGCGCAACCATGCAAATCAACAATAATACGATTCATGAGACGCTGAAAGGATGCAGGTGAGTTTCGAAGCACGAACGGCATAATCTTAAAAGAATATAACCCTTTTGGAGTAATAAATGCAGCAATATCACAAGCACGATCCGACAAGGGGACCTGCCAGTAGCCTTTAAGAAGGTCAAATTTACTGACAAACTTCGCAGGTCCCACCTGATTGATGCAGTCGTCCATTCTCAAAAGGGGACACGAATCTGGTTTTGTGACAGAATTAACTTTACGAAAATCGGTACAAAAACGCATAGTGCCATCCGACTTAGGAACGAGTAGGCAGGGAGAAGCCCAGCTAGAAGAACTTGGTTCTGCAATGTCATGTTTCAAACATATAATTTATTTGCTCCTCCATTTGTTTCTGTTTTTCCGCATTTACCCGATAGAATATCTGTTTTACTGGCTTAACATCATCGCTCACTATAATGTCATGTTCTATTAGATGAGTGCGTGTAGGAGAATCAGAAAACAAACAAGGAAAACTATTAATTAATTCCGTCAATTGGGCTGCACGGGCTGCTGGCAAATGAGCAAACAATTTCTCCATCTTAACCATAGTCTGTGAGTTTTTAAAACAATCAATAGACATTTGTTCCACATCATCCAATGCATTTTCAATGTCTATACAGTCAGATTTAACTGGAACTGCTGAATCAGCGACACATGCCGCATGAGAAAAAGACTGAAGCGCACGGGAAAAATAAGGTTTTAATAGATTAACGTGACAGAGCTGTGTGCTCGTTCTAGGTTCAGGTGTTAGAAATATAGTTTTGATCAGACACCTTTTTCAAAATACCATAGGGACCCGCAAACTTCACCCTATATGGAGAGCTAATCACGGGAATCAAAGCCAAAACGTGGTAACCCGGGCTAAACGTGCATCGCTCAGCACTCCGGTCATACCACGATTTCATTTTCTCCTGAGATAACTCCAGTTTTTCGTTCGCTAACATCCCAGCTGTAAAAAGACGATGTTGAAACCCATTGACAAAGTCTATCAGGTTTAAAGGAGGTTCAACATTCTACCAATTATCTGCCAATGCTACTAAAGGACCACGCACTTTATGCGCAAACACAAGCTCATTCAGGGAAAACCCCAAGCTTTCTTGCGTCACTTCTCTAGAGGCAAGCATTAACCAGGGAAGACCTTCCTCCCAGTCCTTACCCAGCTCTGTGCAATAAGCTCGTAACAGGAATTTTAACATTTGGTGGAAACGTTCCAACGCCCCTCGACTCTGAGCATGATAGGTAGAGGCTTGGATATGATGGATACGAAGTTGCTTTAAAACCTTACTGAAAATATGAGAGGAGAAATTAGATCCTTGATCTGATTGAACGACCGTTGGAATGCCAAAAATTGAAATAAACTGGGAAAGTGCATGAACCACAGACCTCGTAGTTATAGTGCGTAAAGGATATCCAGCCGGATAACGGGTGCTCTGACACATCACTGTTAGTAGACAATTTGCACCAGACTTCGATCTAGGCAAAGGACCCACACAATCAACTTTTTTTAACATTTGGTTCGGTTTACCCATAAGCTGACATGTATGAAACGTTTTAATATAAGCAGACACATCCCTTTTAACACGAGGCCAAAATAAATACCTCAACACTCTGTCATACTTTTTTATTAACGCCTGATTTACCAGATTCATTATGCGCCACCTTCATAACTGCGTCACAAAATTTTAATGGCACCACGAAACAGGGTTGCCAAGGGCCTTCCCTTTATGATCAACCCATTTTCTCACAAACAGCGAGTTTTGGAGAAAATATCAACTGGCGCTATCCTCCATCTCAGTGTCAGGTTTAACCAGTTGAAACAGCTCCGATAAAGAGCAATCTGCCTGTTGCTCCAAGACAAGCTCACTGTGAGATACAGACAAAGGAAAATCAGACAAAGGCATTTAAAACTTTTCTGAAGGTTTATCTATACAAAACTGTGTAACAGGATCCGTATTAGCTTTTATGCTTGACATAACGCGTGTTACTGCACAAGCAGTAAAAATCCCTCTTGATTTCATCCAGGTCCTGATTTAACGAAAGATCTTCCTCCATCACCACAGCTGGTGAAACATAAGACCAAACCCAATCACCTGCTAGTTTGTTACCAGTGGCGGCTGCTGGTCTTTCAAAGAGGGGAAGCTCATTTTTGGCCAACATCATAAAAAATTACCATTTATTTATACCTAAATTCTGCCCAACATTCCTTTTCAAGAAAATTTTCTAGCCTACTGTATGAATGAATGAATGAATGAACAAACGATCTAAAAAAAGATATTAAACTCGAAATATGGGAATTAGGTTGAACTGAAACAAGGAATCTGGGTGAAATGTATGATGAAAATTGGCTAGCAATTTCACCAAGCAAATACCAAGAAATAGGTTGCAGCAGTTTGTTTTTCGACTACACTTCCGCGATGGGACTGAGCTCGAATAGCTTCAGTGTCAGTGACTTTTATAGTACAAAATCGCTGTCAATCAAAAGGAGATGCAGTCTTTCGACAGACCCTCCAATCATCACGCAGACGCTCGGAGTCCGGGCCAGCCCACTCCTCCATTCATCCCAGAGACGCTGAGCGTCCGTGGGCGGGACATAATCGCAGCATTATCCAATGACCGTCTTGTTTCTAAGCACTGAAAAAAACTGTTTAAAGCAGCCCCATTGAAGTCAATGGACGCTGGGCTTCAACAGAGTAATGCACTGTACGCTACGGGAATGAATGAGAAGGAAATCGAGTCAGCCGACCTAAGTAGCTGATTCTGAACGAAATTGTTTTCGTTCGAGATGAACGTGTTTAACGCATTTTTAGTCAATAAAATGTTAACATAATAGTACATATATTTGACCATTCATTTTTTGACAATTATAGGGGAAGCTGAGCTTCCCTTGCAGTCTTAAAGAAATCGCGTCTGTTTGTTACCCAGAATAACAGCTTCATGCTGAAATAAATTGCAGTCAAGCATTACTTTATGCAGCGGCACATGCAAAACATTTAACCCCATCCTTTGAACTGGAACTGAACTACCCAATTCGGACTCCTGGGAAAAGGGCAATACTTCTGCCAGGATAAAAGAATCAAATGCTCCTGTGTCCTTCAAAATTTTTACAGGCGCTTTTGTATCACTGCCTACTAAAGACACAAACCCCGTTTTAACAAACGGTTGGTAAGATTCCAACACTGCAGAACAAGTGTTTCTAATTTGTACCGAAGAACTCACAATAGACAAACGCACAGGTATTGCTAGACCCGTTCCTTTAACCGAATTACTCGTAACAGGTTTGGACTTTATTTTAGGTTTAAGCATATAAAAGTCAGACTTCCAATGAGCTCGTTTATGGCAATATTGACAGAATCTAAGTCACGTAAACCATTACTTCTATTTTCAGACTGGAAACCTTTTTTTCTGGTGCACAACATCGTCAGACACATTATTACTTGGCACATTGTATCTTGACTGGTACTTATATTGATTAAAAACGTGTCTACGCAGTTGCTGCTGCAGTTTTACCTGTGTTTTTTGCTCAGCAACATAAACTGCAACTCGATTGGTAACAGAACTTTTAAATTGTTCCAAAACAATTAAGTTGCACAACTCTTCAAAAACACTGACCTCGGCAGCAGAACATTGCATTTTTACTCGGCATTCGTGAAAAATGAATTTTTAAATCACGCGCAAACTCAAGATGACTTTGTTTTTCCTTTTCTTCTACGTTCTAAATTGCTGCCTATAAAATTCTGGAACACGTTCGTAGGCTTTTAACACTACCACCTTCACTTTTGCATAATCCTGACTATCCTCCACAGTTAAAGACGAATATGCTTCCTGTGCTTTTCCCTATTAATACAGTCTGAAGCATTAAATCGCGGGCCGCGTCCGGCCAATTACATGCATCGGTAATGCGTACAAAAAAAGAATCTGGATCTTTTTCGCAAAACTTCGGCACCAGTCGCAAATTTCCTACAACGTCAAAGCCAGAATTACTACATCCCAAAAAAGTTGACTGTGAATACACACCTACTCCAACTGCAGCACCATCTCTATCCGTTTCAAGTTCATGTTCAAAATCGAACCTATTTTGTGTTGTCTTCTGTCATATTTTCGCCACCGCTATCCCTATCCTTCGTGCAGAGACCTAATAATTCTTCCGACGGAAACGCTATAAATTCCTCTACCGTAGACATTTTAACCGTGTGCGTGAAATCTTGGCCAAAATTAACAGCACTCAATATAAAGCACAAATAGTAAACTTAAGGTGTGCCTCTCTAACTAACTACTAAAATCCCAACTATCTACATAAACTCAACCCTGGTCTTCATGCGGCTACTGATGGTGGTGCCATTATGCACAAAACCCGCTGGCTCTCCTAAACCAACGGAAGTACCCCCGAGACAACGGCTCTATCCATCCACTTTCACCACAACACTACACAGACAAGTCAGGTGAAACCCAAAGGGCTAACACCACTAAGCCTAGCAGAGAAGCACCTTATTACAAATAAGTTTAATTTAAAACACTTACCTAGATTTTCACGCACATCGGTCAAAAATCACGTTCATGCCAATAATCACAGCATAAACTTTCTTTGCAACCTATACCTGCACCATGCGGTCCACTACTACGGGTAAGTGACGTCACTTTAGCGAGACTTTATTCACAACCATTAACCCGCAAAACGCACAAATTAATATGTAGCACAAAAATGAATCAAAAATCCCGGATGAGTCCCCATTTGTCATAACCCGGCTCAAAGATTATGATAAAAAGAAGAAAGCTGGGATTTAACCAAAGTATAACACATTTATTTAACAAACAACATGATAAATGACCACAAATGCCGGCAAACCAATAACATAAAAGAGGTGGTGCGTGAGAGAGAAACTCCCTACCCGCACACACACACACAGGGGAAAGATAAGAAGCTTTTATAATGAGGAAAGACTCCGGGCCCAGGTGTCCCTCATTTAAATTCGGACTGCAGCCGCGGGGCTTCATTTGTGGGTACAATCATTTGTGTTCATATGGGTACACTACAACCATTTGTGTTTTTTTACACAAATGATTGTACCCATATTTACCCATATGTCATTGGTGTTTGGTGATGAGTTTTTGGCTCAAGGTCTGCATTTAAAGTCACATAACTTTATAACTTGAATAACTTGGTGGTGGTGATGCTGAAGACGAGCGACCGTAGTTCTTCATTTCTGGCGCTTTTATATAGGCTTCAAAATTAATCAATGTTATATTATTTTGTGAAGATTATTTTTATGGATAAGTGTAAGTTTCATGTACTATGATTGAAAACAGAGCTTATTTTTTTGCAATAATCCAAAAGCCTATGGAAAAATCCTATAGAATCCTGATGTAAAAAATTATTAAAATGTATGGTATAATTGTGATCTATTTGAAAATAACCATAATAACTAGACCAGCCCCCCCATCCTCAGTGATCACCTGTATGAGGTGGGAGGGGTGAGGCCACCTATAATTCTACAGCAGCTAAAAGGGCCATTGATTGCCCTGAATCCAGATGTACACACACCACGACATGGAGGTAAAACTCTCTCAGAGAAATGGCTGGAAGAGGTGAGCTCATACTTGCTTTTGTATTTTATGATTTAAAGCAAACTATGATTCAAACCAAAAAATAGATATGTGAATATTTTATGGTCATCTGGTATTTTAATAATGCAATGGTGTGGTAAACTGCAACTGCATGAAAAATATGCTGAACTGATTATAACTCATAACTTTATTAATTTAGGTACCTTACAAAACAATAAATGAAAGTTAACCCTCTTTATTTAGTAAAACTGTTAGCCAGCGGTTTTTAACTTTTTTGCACTAAGTGTAAAAATAACGACAGAGGCTATTTACACTAAGTGAAAATAGCATATTTTCTTATAGATAGATGCTATATATAAACTAAGTGCAAATAGCAGTATTTTCATAGGGATATGTTATTTACAATAAGTGCAAATATACACTATAGTGAACAGGTTTGACTACTTTAGTAATTTCCATGAGTACATATCTTAATATTTAAGCATATAATGAAATTCTAGGGAATTGTGTGCTTCTAATTTCATAGCAACAGTTTGGACAGGAGCCTTCGCTATTCTAACATGACAGTACCTCTGTGTATAAGAAAAGGATCAAAGAGAAATTATGATTCAGTGATGATTCAAATGGTGTTTGGTGATTCATTTTTGGCTCAAGGTCTGCATTTAAAGTCACACCAGAGGTACTCAGCTGGGATTAGGACTTGGCTTTCTGCAGACCAGTCAAGTCCACACTTCCACACTGACTGAATCATAATTTCCGTTTGATCCTTGACTTATACACAGAGGCACTGTAATGTTAGAATAGAAAAGGGTCCTGTCCAAACTGTTGCTATAAAATTAGAAATTCCCTAGAATATCATTATATGCTTAAACATTAAGATTTGTACTCATGGAAATTACTAAAGTAGACAAACCTTTCATCAGAAGCCAAAACGTTTGGCAATATAGTGTAGATTCTATTTACACTGTTAAAATAGCAGGATTTTCTTCTATTTATAACTGCTACTTATTGCAAATAGTGGCAATTATCTCCACCTCAATATTGTAGTACATTATGAAACAGTATGCAATAATAATGTAGGAAAATGATGGGGTACACCTGTCCAAAGGGTCCTGACCAAGCATCATGAATAGGCTATGTGACGAGTTGGGAGTGAGAATTTTTTGCAAATTTACACAGAGCAAAGAGAGTGGTGGAACTATGATCTCACTTTGTAGGCGAAAATCCGGAAGTGAGTTAGCATTTTAGCACCTCCGGTTTCATCATCCCAGAGTCAGCAGTTTTTTTTTTATGGGATTTTGGTTAAATCCCTTAAATAAGGTCCGTAGTCCACACAAGCTCAAGATACTTTCACGTTTTATTCTATGACATAAAACACTTCAGTTACACCACACTCAGGATTTTTTTTAAGCTGTTGCGTTTCTTAAAAAAGAAACGCACGCGCACGCACTATGTGGACAAACCTTACTGCTGCAAAATGGTGGGTTGTCTGAAGCGCTACACTGACCCCAGCTCTCTCCGAAAACACATCATGGCCCATGGCCACACCGTAGTGCAGGAACGTGCCGCCTCACCCAGAACCAACAGGCTGAAATCGGAAGGTGCCTCATCGATGGATGGCCGACGGATGGATCATACTTACCCTGGAGCGGCTCATTTCATCTTACCGGGTGCGGCGACAACCTTATTTGGGGCTCATGCCTTCACCGGAGCCCTAAGCAATCACCCTCTGGATCTGTCCAGGCTCAGTCCACCTTTAAGAGCCGGGCCGGTGCTGTACCCCAGCTCTGGTGCTCTTGGGTTTGGGAAGGTGCCTATCCTGCACCTCTTGTTGTTGCCGCCATTCGGTCTCTGCATGGGTCAAGCTGAAAGAGCGATTGAGGAAGAAGATTACGTTGATGATGAAGATGAAGGCAAGATAGGGGCAGGACGAGGCACTTATTCATGGGTTGTGATTCCTCCAAGCATGCTGTTCTTGAAACAAGAGGCGACCACATAAAGAGACTTGTGTGCCTTGTTCACACTGCACACCAATCTGATTTGGATTTCAAATCAAATTACATTGTCATTTTGCGAGTGCTGAAATCACAGCAGTGATTACATGTTATATCCCCCAAAAAACTACTTGGAAAAATGTTTGTAGAGAGTTCAGATTTTATTTGGATTTTGAACTGTTCACGAATTTGGTGTGAATCCAGTTTGTCTGGTTTCTGTTCACACTACAAAAGCTAAACTGGTTTCACATATACCAAAACATTTTAAATAAGACCTTATAGGACATTCACACCAAATGACAATAACTGTAATGTTTTAAATGAATGCAATTATCTTGGAATTTTAGGGCAAAATCTATTTATTTTTTTCAGCTGAGCTTGAGCATTTACAGCAACAAGCAAAACACTACAGTGTATACTTACAGAATGTTTTTGTCAGTTTATGTGAAGGCTAAGATAGTTACTGTTATAGTTATCTTTATAGCTATTGTTCCTGGTGTGAGTCATTTGTCACTCACTTTAGTATTTGCTATTCACAATAAAATAGTTGCTGGCATTTAGGGGAATCATCTGGGAGAGTATGATTACAGAGTGTTTAAATAGTCCAAACAAAGTTCATTCAAATATAGATATTTTTTTTTGGTTCTTCCTGACACAGTAAACCAATATTCATGCATCATCTATGTGCAATATTAATCAGTATCTCATCAAAGATGTCAGAACATATGTAATGTGGTGTTGATAAGAAATTCCCAGAAGGTGGTGCTTCGTAATTAATAGTATATCCTTGATTTACCTAAGAGTCTCCAGGAGACTATTGACAGTGACCAAACAGAGAACAGGATGTGAAATGAAAAGCATACATATGACACACATCTTTACAATTTTGCAAAAGAGCACCTGCTGTGAGCTAACAAAGAAACATTAGCCTTTGTTCCACAACTATAGACTGTAAATGTTCATTTAGTAAAATAAAAACAAGACTAGAACACTATAATGAGATGTTTTAAATGCTACACTGTGAATTTAGGCATCATTGCAATGTAATTATGAAAAAAGAAGATATTCATATTAAGATTGCTTTATTCAGTTTGTGGTTAATGTTAAATGAACGTTAAATGAGCGTTAGAAAGCAAAGCTAAATCAAAATAAGTTAAAATGAGCATGCACAATTAAATATCTTTTTAAAAGTTATTGATTTTGTTCAGTAAAATATAAAAATCTCTTATGGTCTTTTATTATAGCATCTATAAAAACCAACTAGTTGTTAATGCAGATGTGTGTTTTATTTGCAAAATTTGATACCAATATGTTTCTCACAACCAAAAAGTAACCGAATCGGGACATATAGTTACAAACAAAGTTACATTTCAACAATAACTTAATTAGCGAAGATGTGCGCCCTGATTGCTATGAGGAATCATCAGCTTGAGTTTTCATTATTAGCCATATAATGGTGCCACTTTATGTTTTATACATATTCAACGACGAGACATTGACTGTGCCAAAACCGTGTCAAATGTTGACATGAGTACACTTGGACTCAACTATTCATTATCCATTATTTAGTTCTGTGGCTAGCGGATTGGTAAACCTTTATGCATGGCTGACCTTTTTCAATTGTCATACCCGGGCTGAAAGATTATAACAAAAAGAAGAAAGATGGGATTTAACTAAAGTATAACACATTTTTGAACAAACAACATAATAATTGAACACAAATGCTCTTGTCCGACTACATAGCCAAGATAGTTCATGGTCGCCCTTGCAAATTCACACTTTGTGAGGTTGACCGTGAGCCTTGCCTCCACCAAACGTGTGAAAATTTCCCACACGCATTCTAAGTGAAAATCCCAGGTGTCCGAATAAATGACTACATCGTCAAGATATACAGCGCAACCATGCAAATCAACAATAATACGATTCATGAGACGCTGAAAGGATGCAGGTGAGTTTCGAAGCACGAACGGCATAATCTTAAAAGAATATAACCCTTTTGGAGTAATAAATGCAGCAATATCACAAGCACGATCCGACAAGGGGACCTGCCAGTAGCCTTTAAGAAGGTCAAATTTACTGACAAACTTCGCAGGTCCCACCTGATTGATGCAGTCGTCCATTCTCAAAAGGGGACACGAATCTGGTTTTGTGACAGAATTAACTTTACGAAAATCGGTACAAAAACGCATAGTGCCATCCGACTTAGGAACGAGTAGGCAGGGAGAAGCCCAGCTAGAAGAACTTGGTTCTGCAATGTCATGTTTCAAACATATAATTTATTTGCTCCTCCATTTGTTTCTGTTTTTCCGCATTTACCCGATAGAATATCTGTTTTACTGGCTTAACATCATCGCTCACTATAATGTCATGTTCTATTAGATGAGTGCGTGTAGGAGAATCAGAAAACAAACAAGGAAAACTATTAATTAATTCCGTCAATTGGGCTGCACGGGCTGCTGGCAAATGAGCAAACAATTTCTCCATCTTAACCATAGTCTGTGAGTTTTTAAAACAATCAATAGACATTTGTTCCACATCATCCAATGCATTTTCAATGTCTATACAGTCAGATTTAACTGGAACTGCTGAATCAGCGACACATGCCGCATGAGAAAAAGACTGAAGCGCACGGGAAAAATAAGGTTTTAATAGATTAACGTGACAGAGCTGTGTGCTCGTTCTAGGTTCAGGTGTTAGAAATATAGTTTTGATCAGACACCTTTTTCAAAATACCATAGGGACCCGCAAACTTCACCCTATATGGAGAGCTAATCACGGGAATCAAAGCCAAAACGTGGTAACCCGGGCTAAACGTGCATCGCTCAGCACTCCGGTCATACCACGATTTCATTTTCTCCTGAGATAACTCCAGTTTTTCGTTCGCTAACATCCCAGCTGTAAAAAGACGATGTTGAAACCCATTGACAAAGTCTATCAGGTTTAAAGGAGGTTCAACATTCTACCAATTATCTGCCAATGCTACTAAAGGACCACGCACTTTATGCGCAAACACAAGCTCATTCAGGGAAAACCCCAAGCTTTCTTGCGTCACTTCTCTAGAGGCAAGCATTAACCAGGGAAGACCTTCCTCCCAGTCCTTACCCAGCTCTGTGCAATAAGCTCGTAACAGGAATTTTAACATTTGGTGGAAACGTTCCAACGCCCCTCGACTCTGAGCATGATAGGTAGAGGCTTGGATATGATGGATACGAAGTTGCTTTAAAACCTTACTGAAAATATGAGAGGAGAAATTAGATCCTTGATCTGATTGAACGACCGTTGGAATGCCAAAAATTGAAATAAACTGGGAAAGTGCATGAACCACAGACCTCGTAGTTATAGTGCGTAAAGGATATCCAGCCGGATAACGGGTGCTCTGACACATCACTGTTAGTAGACAATTTGCACCAGACTTCGATCTAGGCAAAGGACCCACACAATCAACTTTTTTTAACATTTGGTTCGGTTTACCCATAAGCTGACATGTATGAAACGTTTTAATATAAGCAGACACATCCCTTTTAACACGAGGCCAAAATAAATACCTCAACACTCTGTCATACTTTTTTATTAACGCCTGATTTACCAGATTCATTATGCGCCACCTTCATAACTGCGTCACAAAATTTTAATGGCACCACGAAACAGGGTTGCCAAGGGCCTTCCCTTTATGATCAACCCATTTTCTCACAAACAGCGAGTTTTGGAGAAAATATCAACTGGCGCTATCCTCCATCTCAGTGTCAGGTTTAACCAGTTGAAACAGCTCCGATAAAGAGCAATCTGCCTGTTGCTCCAAGACAAGCTCACTGTGAGATACAGACAAAGGAAAATCAGACAAAGGCATTTAAAACTTTTCTGAAGGTTTATCTATACAAAACTGTGTAACAGGATCCGTATTAGCTTTTATGCTTGACATAACGCGTGTTACTGCACAAGCAGTAAAAATCCCTCTTGATTTCATCCAGGTCCTGATTTAACGAAAGATCTTCCTCCATCACCACAGCTGGTGAAACATAAGACCAAACCCAATCACCTGCTAGTTTGTTACCAGTGGCGGCTGCTGGTCTTTCAAAGAGGGGAAGCTCATTTTTGGCCAACATCATAAAAAATTACCATTTATTTATACCTAAATTCTGCCCAACATTCCTTTTCAAGAAAATTTTCTAGCCTACTGTATGAATGAATGAATGAATGAACAAACGATCTAAAAAAAGATATTAAACTCGAAATATGGGAATTAGGTTGAACTGAAACAAGGAATCTGGGTGAAATGTATGATGAAAATTGGCTAGCAATTTCACCAAGCAAATACCAAGAAATAGGTTGCAGCAGTTTGTTTTTCGACTACACTTCCGCGATGGGACTGAGCTCGAATAGCTTCAGTGTCAGTGACTTTTATAGTACAAAATCGCTGTCAATCAAAAGGAGATGCAGTCTTTCGACAGACCCTCCAATCATCACGCAGACGCTCGGAGTCCGGGCCAGCCCACTCCTCCATTCATCCCAGAGACGCTGAGCGTCCGTGGGCGGGACATAATCGCAGCATTATCCAATGACCGTCTTGTTTCTAAGCACTGAAAAAAACTGTTTAAAGCAGCCCCATTGAAGTCAATGGACGCTGGGCTTCAACAGAGTAATGCACTGTACGCTACGGGAATGAATGAGAAGGAAATCGAGTCAGCCGACCTAAGTAGCTGATTCTGAACGAAATTGTTTTCGTTCGAGATGAACGTGTTTAACGCATTTTTAGTCAATAAAATGTTAACATAATAGTACATATATTTGACCATTCATTTTTTGACAATTATAGGGGAAGCTGAGCTTCCCTTGCAGTCTTAAAGAAATCGCGTCTGTTTGTTACCCAGAATAACAGCTTCATGCTGAAATAAGTTGCAGTCAAGCATTACTTTATGCAGCGGCACATGCAAAACATTTAACCCCATCCTTTGAACTGGAACTGAACTACCCAATTCGGACTCCTGGGAAAAGGGCAATACTTCTGCCAGGATAAAAGAATCAAATGCTCCTGTGTCCTTCAAAATTTTTACAGGCGCTTTTGTATCACTGCCTACTAAAGACACAAACCCCGTTTTAACAAACGGTTGGTAAGATTCCAACACTGCAGAACAAGTGTTTCTAATTTGTACCGAAGAACTCACAATAGACAAACGCACAGGTATTGCTAGACCCGTTCCTTTAACCGAATTACTCGTAACAGGTTTGGACTTTATTTTAGGTTTAAGCATATAAAAGTCAGACTTCCAATGAGCTCGTTTATGGCAATATTGACAGAATCTAAGTCACGTAAACCATTACTTCTATTTTCAGACTGGAAACCTTTTTTTCTGGTGCACAACATCGTCAGACACATTATTACTTGGCACATTGTATCTTGACTGGTACTTATATTGATTAAAAACGTGTCTACGCAGTTGCTGCTGCAGTTTTACCTGTGTTTTTTGCTCAGCAACATAAACTGCAACTCGATTGGTAACAGAACTTTTAAATTGTTCCAAAACAATTAAGTTGCACAACTCTTCAAAAACACTGACCTCGGCAGCAGAACATTGCATTTTTACTCGGCATTCGTGAAAAATGAATTTTTAAATCACGCGCAAACTCAAGATGACTTTGTTTTTCCTTTTCTTCTACGTTCTAAATTGCTGCCTATAAAATTCTGGAACACGTTCGTAGGCTTTTAACACTACCACCTTCACTTTTGCATAATCCTGACTATCCTCCACAGTTAAAGACGAATATGCTTCCTGTGCTTTTCCCTATTAATACAGTCTGAAGCATTAAATCGCGGGCCGCGTCCGGCCAATTACATGCATCGGTAATGCGTACAAAAAAAGAATCTGGATCTTTTTCGCAAAACTTCGGCACCAGTCGCAAATTTCCTACAACGTCAAAGCCAGAATTACTACATCCCAAAAAAGTTGACTGTGAATACACACCTACTCCAACTGCAGCACCATCTCTATCCGTTTCAAGTTCATGTTCAAAATCGAACCTATTTTGTGTTGTCTTCTGTCATATTTTCGCCACCGCTATCCCTATCCTTCGTGCAGAGACCTAATAATTCTTCCGACGGAAACGCTATAAATTCCTCTACCGTAGACATTTTAACCGTGTGCGTGAAATCTTGGCCAAAATTAACAGCACTCAATATAAGCACAAATAGTAAACTTAAGGTGTGCCTCTCTAACTAACTACTAAAATCCCAACTATCTACATAAACTCAACCCTGGTCTTCATGCGGCTACTGATGGTGGTGCCATTATGCACAAAACCCGCTGGCTCTCCTAAACCAACGGAAGTACCCCCGAGACAACGGCTCTATCCATCCACTTTCACTACAACACTACACAGACAAGTCAGGTGAAACCCAAAGGGCTAACACCACTAAGCCTAGCAGAGAAGCACCTTATTACAAATAAGTTTAATTTAAAACACTTACCTAGATTTTCACGCACATCGGTCAAAAATCACGTTCATGCCAATAATCACAGCATAAACTTTCTTTGCAACCTATACCTGCACCATGCGGTCCACTACTACGGGTAAGTGACGTCACTTTAGCGAGACTTTATTCACAACCATTAACCCGCAAAACGCACAAATTAATATGTAGCACAAAAATGAATCAAAAATCCCGGATGAGTCCCCATTTGTCATAACCCGGCTCAAAGATTATGATAAAAAGAAGAAAGCTGGGATTTAACCAAAGTATAACACATTTATTTAACAAACAACATGATAATTGACCACAAATACCGGCAAACCAATAACATAAAAGAGGTGGTGCGTGAGAGAGAAACTCCCTACCCGCACACACACACACAGGGGAAAGATAAGAAGCTTTTATAATGAGGAAAGACTCCGGGCCCAGGTGTCCCTCATTTAAATTCGGACTGCAGCCGCGGGGCTTCATTTGTGGGTACAATCATTTGTGTTCATATGGGTACACTACAACCATTTGTGTTTTTTTACACAAATGATTGTACCCATATTTACCCATATGTCATTGGTGTTTGGTGATGAGTTTTTGGCTCAAGGTCTGCATTTAAAGTCACATAACTTTATAACTTGAATAACTTGGTGGTGGTGATGCTGAAGACGAGCGACCGTAGTTCTTCATTTCTGGCGCTTTTATATAGGCTTCAAAATTAATCAATGTTATATTATTTTGTGAAGATTATTTTTATGGATAAGTGTAAGTTTCATGTACTATGATTGAAAACAGAGCTTATTTTTTTGCAATAATCCAAAAGCCTATGGAAAAATCCTATAGAATCCTGATGTAAAAAATTATTAAAATGTATGGTATAATTGTGATCTATTTGAAAATAACCATAATAACTAGACCAGCCCCCCCATCCTCAGTGATCACCTGTATGAGGTGGGAGGGGTGAGGCCACCTATAATTCTACAGCAGCTAAAAGGGCCATTGATTGCCCTGAATCCAGATGTACACACACCACGACATGGAGGTAAAACTCTCTCAGAGAAATGGCTGGAAGAGGTGAGCTCATACTTGCTTTTGTATTTTATGATTTAAAGCAAACTATGATTCAAACCAAAAAATAGATATGTGAATATTTTATGGTCATCTGGTATTTTAATAATGCAATGGTGTGGTAAACTGCAACTGCATGAAAAATATGCTGAACTGATTATAACTCATAACTTTATTAATTTAGGTACCTTACAAAACAATAAATGAAAGTTAACCCTCTTTATTTAGTAAAACTGTTAGCCAGCGGTTTTTAACTTTTTTGCACTAAGTGTAAAAATAACGACAGAGGCTATTTACACTAAGTGAAAATAGCATATTTTCTTATAGATAGATGCTATATATAAACTAAGTGCAAATAGCAGTATTTTCATAGGGATATGTTATTTACAATAAGTGCAAATATACACTATAGTGAACAGGTTTGACTACTTTAGTAATTTCCATGAGTACATATCTTAATATTTAAGCATATAATGAAATTCTAGGGAATTGTGTGCTTCTAATTTCATAGCAACAGTTTGGACAGGAGCCTTCGCTATTCTAACATGACAGTACCTCTGTGTATAAGAAAAGGATCAAAGAGAAATTATGATTCAGTGATGATTCAAATGGTGTTTGGTGATTCATTTTTGGCTCAAGGTCTGCATTTAAAGTCACACCAGATGGTACTCAGCTGGGATTAGGACTTGGCTTTCTGCAGACCAGTCAAGTCCACACTTCCACACTGACTGAATCATAATTTCCGTTTGATCCTTGACTTATACACAGAGGCACTGTAATGTTAGAATAGAAAAGGGTCCTGTCCAAACTGTTGCTATAAAATTAGAAATTCCCTAGAATATCATTATATGCTTAAACATTAAGATTTGTACTCATGGAAATTACTAAAGTAGACAAACCTTTCATCAGAAGCCAAAACGTTTGGCAATATAGTGTAGATTCTATTTACACTGTTAAAATAGCAGGATTTTCTTCTATTTATAACTGCTACTTATTGCAAATAGTGGCAATTATCTCCACCTCAATATTGTAGTACATTATGAAACAGTATGCAATAATAATGTAGGAAAATGATGGGGTACACCTGTCCAAAGGGTCCTGACCAAGCATCATGAATAGGCTATGTGACGAGTTGGGAGTGAGAATTTTTTGCAAATTTACACAGAGCAAAGAGAGTGGTGGAACTATGATCTCACTTTGTAGGCGAAAATCCGGAAGTGAGTTAGCATTTTAGCACCTCCGGTTTCATCATCCCAGAGTCAGCAGTTTTTTTTTTTATGGGATTTTGGTTAAATCCCTTAAATAAGGTCCGTAGTCCACACAAGCTCAAGATACTTTCACGTTTTATTCTATGACATAAAACACTTCAGTTACACCACACTCAGGATTTTTTTAAGCTGTTGCGTTTCTTAAAAAAGAAACGCACGCGCACGCACTATGTGGACAAACCTTACTGCTGCAAAATGGTGGGTTGTCTGAAGCGCTACACTGACCCCAGCTCTCTCCGAAAACACATCATGGCCCATGGCCACACCGTAGTGCAGGAACGTGCCGCCTCACCCAGAACCAACAGGCTGAAATCGGAAGGTGCCTCATCGATGGATGGCCGACGGATGGATCATACTTACCCTGGAGCGGCTCATTTCATCTTACCGGGTGCGGCGACAACCTTATTTGGGGCTCATGCCTTCACCGGAGCCCTAAGCAATCACCCTCTGGATCTGTCCAGGCTCAGTCCACCTTTAAGAGCCGGGCCGGTGCTGTACCCCAGCTCTGGTGCTCTTGGGTTTGGGAAGGTGCCTATCCTGCACCTCTTGTTGTTGCCGCCATTCGGTCTCTGCATGGGTCAAGCTGAAAGAGCGATTGAGGAAGAAGATTACGTTGATGATGAAGATGAAGGCAAGATAGGGGCAGGACGAGGCACTTATTCATGGGTTGTGATTCCTCCAAGCATGCTGTTCTTGAAACAAGAGGCGACCACATAAAGAGACTTGTGTGCCTTGTTCACACTGCACACCAATCTGATTTGGATTTCAAATCAAATTACATTGTCATTTTGCGAGTGCTGAAATCACAGCAGTGATTACATGTTATATCCCCCAAAAAACTACTTGGAAAAATGTTTGTAGAGAGTTCAGATTTTATTTGGATTTTGAACTGTTCACGAATTTGGTGTGAATCCAGTTTGTCTGGTTTCTGTTCACACTACAAAAGCTAAACTGGTTTCACATATACCAAAACATTTTAAATAAGACCTTATAGGACATTCACACCAAATGACAATAACTGTAATGTTTTAAATGAATGCAATTATCTTGGAATTTTAGGGCAAAATCTATTTATTTTTTTCAGCTGAGCTTGAGCATTTACAGCAACAAGCAAAACACTACAGTGTATACTTACAGAATGTTTTTGTCAGTTTATGTGAAGGCTAAGATAGTTACTGTTATAGTTATCTTTATAGCTATTGTTCCTGGTGTGAGTCATTTGTCACTCACTTTAGTATTTGCTATTCACAATAAAATAGTTGCTGGCATTTAGGGGAATCATCTGGGAGAGTATGATTACAGAGTGTTTAAATAGTCCAAACAAAGTTCATTCAAATATAGATATTTTTTTTTGGTTCTTCCTGACACAGTAAACCAATATTCATGCATCATCTATGTGCAATATTAATCAGTATCTCATCAAAGATGTCAGAACATATGTAATGTGGTGTTGATAAGAAATTCCCAGAAGGTGGTGCTTCGTAATTAATAGTATATCCTTGATTTACCTAAGAGTCTCCAGGAGACTATTGACAGTGACCAAACAGAGAACAGGATGTGAAATGAAAAGCATACATATGACACACATCTTTACAATTTTGCAAAAGAGCACCTGCTGTGAGCTAACAAAGAAACATTAGCCTTTGTTCCACAACTATAGACTGTAAATGTTCATTTAGTAAAATAAAAACAAGACTAGAACACTATAATGAGATGTTTTAAATGCTACACGTGAATTTAGGCATCATTGCAATGTAATTATGAAAAAAGAAGATATTCATATTAAGATTGCTTTATTCAGTTTGTGGTTAATGTTAAATGAACGTTAAATGAGCGTTAGAAAGCAAAGCTAAATCAAAATAAGTTAAAATGAGCATGCACAATTAAATATCTTTTTAAAAGTTATTGATTTTGTTCAGTAAAATATAAAAATCTCTTATGGTCTTTTATTATAGCATCTATAAAAACCAACTAGTTGTTAATGCAGATGTGTTTTATTTGCAAAATTTGATACCAATATGTTTCTCACAACCAAAAAGTAACCGAATCGGGACATATAGTTACAAACAAAGTTACATTTCAACAATAACTTAATTAGCGAAGATGTGCGCCCTGATTGCTATGAGGAATCATCAGCTTGAGTTTTCATTATTAGCCATATAATGGTGCCACTTTATGTTTTATACATATTCAACGACGAGACATTGACTGTGCCAAAACCGTGTCAAATGTTGACATGAGTACACTTGGACTCAACTATTCATTATCCATTATTTAGTTCTGTGGCTAGCGGATTGGTAAACCTTTATGCATGGCTGACCTTTTTCAATTGTCATACCCGGGCTGAAAGATTATAACAAAAAGAAGAAAGATGGGATTTAACTAAAGTATAACACATTTTTGAACAAACAACATAATAATTGAACACAAATGCTCTTGTCCGACTACATAGCCAAGATAGTTCATGGTCGCCCTTGCAAATTCACACTTTGTGAGGTTGACCGTGAGCCTTGCCTCCACCAAACGTGTGAAAATTTCCCACACGCATTCTAAGTGAAAATCCCAGGTGTCCGAATAAATGACTACATCGTCAAGATATACAGCGCAACCATGCAAATCAACAATAATACGATTCATGAGACGCTGAAAGGATGCAGGTGAGTTTCGAAGCACGAACGGCATAATCTTAAAAGAATATAACCCTTTTGGAGTAATAAATGCAGCAATATCACAAGCACGATCCGACAAGGGGACCTGCCAGTAGCCTTTAAGAAGGTCAAATTTACTGACAAACTTCGCAGGTCCCACCTGATTGATGCAGTCGTCCATTCTCAAAAGGGGACACGAATCTGGTTTTGTGACAGAATTAACTTTACGAAAATCGGTACAAAAACGCATAGTGCCATCCGACTTAGGAACGAGTAGGCAGGGAGAAGCCCAGCTAGAAGAACTTGGTTCTGCAATGTCATGTTTCAAACATATAATTTATTTGCTCCTCCATTTGTTTCTGTTTTTCCGCATTTACCCGATAGAATATCTGTTTTACTGGCTTAACATCATCGCTCACTATAATGTCATGTTCTATTAGATGAGTGCGTGTAGGAGAATCAGAAAACAAACAAGGAAAACTATTAATTAATTCCGTCAATTGGGCTGCACGGGCTGCTGGCAAATGAGCAAACAATTTCTCCATCTTAACCATAGTCTGTGAGTTTTTAAAACAATCAATAGACATTTGTTCCACATCATCCAATGCATTTTCAATGTCTATACAGTCAGATTTAACTGGAACTGCTGAATCAGCGACACATGCCGCATGAGAAAAAGACTGAAGCGCACGGGAAAAATAAGGTTTTAATAGATTAACGTGACAGAGCTGTGTGCTCGTTCTAGGTTCAGGTGTTAGAAATATAGTTTTGATCAGACACCTTTTTCAAAATACCATAGGGACCCGCAAACTTCACCCTATATGGAGAGCTAATCACGGAATCAAAGCCAAAACGTGGTAACCCGGGCTAAACGTGCATCGCTCAGCACTCCGGTCATACCACGATTTCATTTTCTCCTGAGATAACTCCAGTTTTTCGTTCGCTAACATCCCAGCTGTAAAAGACGATGTTGAAACCCATTGACAAAGTCTATCAGGTTTAAAGGAGGTTCAACATTCTACCAATTATCTGCCAATGCTACTAAAGGACCACGCACTTTATGCGCAAACACAAGCTCATTCAGGGAAAACCCCAAGCTTTCTTGCGTCACTTCTCTAGAGGCAAGCATTAACCAGGGAAGACCTTCCTCCCAGTCCTTACCCAGCTCTGTGCAATAAGCTCGTAACAGGAATTTTAACATTTGGTGGAAACGTTCCAACGCCCCTCGACTCTGAGCATGATAGGTAGAGGCTTGGATATGATGGATACGAAGTTGCTTTAAAACCTTACTGAAAATATGAGAGGAGAAATTAGATCCTTGATCTGATTGAACGACCGTTGGAATGCCAAAATTGAAATAAACTGGGAAAGTGCATGAACCACAGACCTCGTAGTTATAGTGCGTAAAGGATATCCAGCCGGATAACGGGTGCTCTGACACATCACTGTTAGTAGACAATTTGCACCAGACTTCGATCTAGGCAAAGGACCCACACAATCAACTTTTTTTAACATTTGGTTCGGTTTACCCATAAGCTGACATGTATGAAACGTTTTAATATAAGCAGACACATCCCTTTTAACACGAGGCCAAAATAAATACCTCAACACTCTGTCATACTTTTTTATTAACGCCTGATTTACCAGATTCATTATGCGCCACCTTCATAACTGCGTCACAAAATTTTAATGGCACCACGAAACAGGGTTGCCAAGGGCCTTCCCTTTATGATCAACCCATTTTCTCACAAACAGCGAGTTTTGGAGAAAATATCAACTGGCGCTATCCTCCATCTCAGTGTCAGGTTTAACCAGTTGAAACAGCTCCGATAAAGAGCAATCTGCCTGTTGCTCCAAGACAAGCTCACTGTGAGATACAGACAAAGGAAAATCAGACAAAGGCATTTAAAACTTTTCTGAAGGTTTATCTATACAAAACTGTGTAACAGGATCCGTATTAGCTTTTATGCTTGACATAACGCGTGTTACTGCACAAGCAGTAAAAATCCCTCTTGATTTCATCCAGGTCCTGATTTAACGAAAGATCTTCCTCCATCACCACAGCTGGTGAAACATAAGACCAAACCCAATCACCTGCTAGTTTGTTACCAGTGGCGGCTGCTGGTCTTTCAAAGAGGGGAAGCTCATTTTTGGCCAACATCATAAAAAATTACCATTTATTTATACCTAAATTCTGCCCAACATTCCTTTTCAAGAAAATTTTCTAGCCTACTGTATGAATGAATGAATGAATGAACAAACGATCTAAAAAAGATATTAAACTCGAAATATGGGAATTAGGTTGAACTGAAACAAGGAATCTGGGTGAAATGTATGATGAAAATTGGCTAGCAATTTCACCAAGCAAATACCAAGAAATAGGTTGCAGCAGTTTGTTTTTCGACTACACTTCCGCGATGGGACTGAGCTCGAATAGCTTCAGTGTCAGTGACTTTTATAGTACAAAATCGCTGTCAATCAAAAGGAGATGCAGTCTTTCGACAGACCCTCCAATCATCACGCAGACGCTCGGAGTCCGGGCCAGCCCACTCCTCCATTCATCCCAGAGACGCTGAGCGTCCGTGGGCGGGACATAATCGCAGCATTATCCAATGACCGTCTTGTTTCTAAGCACTGAAAAAAAACTGTTTAAAGCAGCCCCATTGAAGTCAATGGACGCTGGGCTTCAACAGAGTAATGCACTGTACGCTACGGGAATGAATGAGAAGGAAATCGAGTCAGCCGACCTAAGTAGCTGATTCTGAACGAAATTGTTTTCGTTCGAGATGAACGTGTTTAACGCATTTTTAGTCAATAAAATGTTAACATAATAGTACATATATTTGACCATTCATTTTTTGACAATTATAGGGGAAGCTGAGCTTCCCTTGCAGTCTTAAAGAAATCGCGTCTGTTTGTTACCCAGAATAACAGCTTCATGCTGAAATAAATTGCAGTCAAGCATTACTTTATGCAGCGGCACATGCAAAACATTTAACCCCATCCTTTGAACTGGAACTGAACTACCCAATTCGGACTCCTGGGAAAAGGGCAATACTTCTGCCAGGATAAAAGAATCAAATGCTCCTGTGTCCTTCAAAATTTTTACAGGCGCTTTTGTATCACTGCCTACTAAAGACACAAACCCCGTTTTAACAAACGGTTGGTAAGATTCCAACACTGCAGAACAAGTGTTTCTAATTTGTACCGAAGAACTCACAATAGACAAACGCACAGGTATTGCTAGACCCGTTCCTTTAACCGAATTACTCGTAACAGGTTTGGACTTTATTTTAGGTTTAAGCATATAAAAGTCAGACTTCCAATGAGCTCGTTTATGGCAATATTGACAGAATCTAAGTCACGTAAACCATTACTTCTATTTTCAGACTGGAAACCTTTTTTTCTGGTGCACAACATCGTCAGACACATTATTACTTGGCACATTGTATCTTGACTGGTACTTATATTGATTAAAAACGTGTCTACGCAGTTGCTGCTGCAGTTTTACCTGTGTTTTTTGCTCAGCAACATAAACTGCAACTCGATTGGTAACAGAACTTTTAAATTGTTCCAAAACAATTAAGTTGCACAACTCTTCAAAAACACTGACCTCGGCAGCAGAACATTGCATTTTTACTCGGCATTCGTGAAAAATGAATTTTTAAATCACGCGCAAACTCAAGATGACTTTGTTTTTCCTTTTCTTCTACGTTCTAAATTGCTGCCTATAAAATTCTGGAACACGTTCGTAGGCTTTTAACACTACCACCTTCACTTTTGCATAATCCTGACTATCCTCCACAGTTAAAGACGAATATGCTTCCTGTGCTTTTCCCTATTAATACAGTCTGAAGCATTAAATCGCGGGCCGCGTCCGGCCAATTACATGCATCGGTAATGCGTACAAAAAAAGAATCTGGATCTTTTTCGCAAAACTTCGGCACCAGTCGCAAATTTCCTACAACGTCAAAGCCAGAATTACTACATCCCAAAAAAGTTGACTGTGAATACACACCTACTCCAACTGCAGCACCATCTCTATCCGTTTCAAGTTCATGTTCAAAATCGAACCTATTTTGTGTTGTCTTCTGTCATATTTTCGCCACCGCTATCCCTATCCTTCGTGCAGAGACCTAATAATTCTTCCGACGGAAACGCTATAAATTCCTCTACCGTAGACATTTTAACCGTGTGCGTGAAATCTTGGCCAAAATTAACAGCACTCAATATAAAGCACAAATAGTAAACTTAAGGTGTGCCTCTCTAACTAACTACTAAAATCCCAACTATCTACATAAACTCAACCCTGGTCTTCATGCGGCTACTGATGGTGGTGCCATTATGCACAAAACCCGCTGGCTCTCCTAAACCAACGGAAGTACCCCCCGAGACAACGGCTCTATCCATCCACTTTCACCACAACACTACACAGACAAGTCAGGTGAAACCCAAAGGGCTAACACCACTAAGCCTAGCAGAGAAGCACCTTATTACAAATAAGTTTAATTTAAAACACTTACCTAGATTTTCACGCACATCGGTCAAAAATCACGTTCATGCCAATAATCACAGCATAAACTTTCTTTGCAACCTATACCTGCACCATGCGGTCCACTACTACGGGTAAGTGACGTCACTTTAGCGAGACTTTATTCACAACCATTAACCCGCAAAACGCACAAATTAATATGTAGCACAAAAATGAATCAAAAATCCCGGATGAGTCCCCATTTGTCATAACCCGGCTCAAAGATTATGATAAAAAGAAGAAAGCTGGGATTTAACCAAAGTATAAAAAAATTATTTAACAAACAACATGATAAATGACCACAAATGCCGGCAAACCAATAACATAAAAGAGGTGGTGCGTGAGAGAGAAACTCCCTACCCGCACACACACACACAGGGGAAAGATAAGAAGCTTTTATAATGAGGAAAGACTCCGGGCCCAGGTGTCCTTCATTTAAATTCGGACTGCAGCCGCGGGGCTTCATTTGTGGGTACAATCATTTGTGTTCATATGGGTACACTACAACCATTTGTGTTTTTTTACACAAATGATTGTACCCATATTTACCCATATGTCATTGGTGTTTGGTGATGAGTTTTTGGCTCAAGGTCTGCATTTAAAGTCACATAACTTTATAACTTGAATAACTTGGTGGTGGTGATGCTGAAGACGAGCGACCGTAGTTCTTCATTTCTGGCGCTTTTATATAGGCTTCAAAATTAATCAATGTTATATTATTTTGTGAAGATTATTTTTATGGATAAGTGTAAGTTTCATGTACTATGATTGAAAACAGAGCTTATTTTTTTGCAATAATCCAAAAGCCTATGGAAAAATCCTATAGAATCCTGATGTAAAAAATTATTAAAATGTATGGTATAATTGTGATCTATTTGAAAATAACCATAATAACTAGACCAGCCCCCCCATCCTCAGTGATCACCTGTATGAGGTGGGAGGGGTGAGGCCACCTATAATTCTACAGCAGCTAAAAGGGCCATTGATTGCCCTGAATCCAGATGTACACACACCACGACATGGAGGTAAAACTCTCTCAGAGAAATGGCTGGAAGAGGTGAGCTCATACTTGCTTTTGTATTTTATGATTTAAAGCAAACTATGATTCAAACCAAAAAATAGATATGTGAATATTTTATGGTCATCTGGTATTTTAATAATGCAATGGTGTGGTAAACTGCAACTGCATGAAAAATATGCTGAACTGATTATAACTCATAACTTTATTAATTTAGGTACCTTACAAAACAATAAATGAAAGTTAACCCTCTTTATTTAGTAAAACTGTTAGCCAGCGGTTTTTAACTTTTTTGCACTAAGTGTAAAAATAACGACAGAGGCTATTTACACTAAGTGAAAATAGCATATTTTCTTATAGATAGATGCTATATATAAACTAAGTGCAAATAGCAGTATTTTCATAGGGATATGTTATTTACAATAAGTGCAAATATACACTATAGTGAACAGGTTTGACTACTTTAGTAATTTCCATGAGTACATATCTTAATATTTAAGCATATAATGAAATTCTAGGGAATTGTGTGCTTCTAATTTCATAGCAACAGTTTGGACAGGAGCCTTCGCTATTCTAACATGACAGTACCTCTGTGTATAAGAAAAGGATCAAAGAGAAATTATGATTCAGTGATGATTCAAATGGTGTTTGGTGATTCATTTTTGGCTCAAGGTCTGCATTTAAAGTCACACCAGAGGTACTCAGCTGGGATTAGGACTTGGCTTTCTGCAGACCAGTCAAGTCCACACTTCCACACTGACTGAATCATAATTTCCGTTTGATCCTTGACTTATACACAGAGGCACTGTAATGTTAGAATAGAAAAGGGTCCTGTCCAAACTGTTGCTATAAAATTAGAAATTCCCTAGAATATCATTATATGCTTAAACATTAAGATTTGTACTCATGGAAATTACTAAAGTAGACAAACCTTTCATCAGAAGCCAAAACGTTTGGCAATATAGTGTAGATTCTATTTACACTGTTAAAATAGCAGGATTTTCTTCTATTTATAACTGCTACTTATTGCAAATAGTGGCAATTATCTCCACCTCAATATTGTAGTACATTATGAAACAGTATGCAATAATAATGTAGGAAAATGATGGGGTACACCTGTCCAAAGGGTCCTGACCAAGCATCATGAATAGGCTATGTGACGAGTTGGGAGTGAGAATTTTTTGCAAATTTACACAGAGCAAAGAGAGTGGTGGAACTATGATCTCACTTTGTAGGCGAAAATCCGGAAGTGAGTTAGCATTTTAGCACCTCCGGTTTCATCATCCCAGAGTCAGCAGTTTTTTTTTTATGGGATTTTGGTTAAATCCCTTAAATAAGGTCCGTAGTCCACACAAGCTCAAGATACTTTCACGTTTTATTCTATGACATAAAACACTTCAGTTACACCACACTCAGGATTTTTTTTAAGCTGTTGCGTTTCTTAAAAAAGAAACGCACGCGCACGCACTATGTGGACAAACCTTACTGCTGCAAAATGGTGGGTTGTCTGAAGCGCTACACTGACCCCAGCTCTCTCCGAAAACACATCATGGCCCATGGCCACACCGTAGTGCAGGAACGTGCCGCCTCACCCAGAACCAACAGGCTGAAATCGGAAGGTGCCTCATCGATGGATGGCCGACGGATGGATCATACTTACCCTGGAGCGGCTCATTTCATCTTACCGGGTGCGGCGACAACCTTATTTGGGGCTCATGCCTTCACCGGAGCCCTAAGCAATCACCCTCTGGATCTGTCCAGGCTCAGTCCACCTTTAAGAGCCGGGCCGGTGCTGTACCCCAGCTCTGGTGCTCTTGGGTTTGGGAAGGTGCCTATCCTGCACCTCTTGTTGTTGCCGCCATTCGGTCTCTGCATGGGTCAAGCTGAAAGAGCGATTGAGGAAGAAGATTACGTTGATGATGAAGATGAAGGCAAGATAGGGGCAGGACGAGGCACTTATTCATGGGTTGTGATTCCTCCAAGCATGCTGTTCTTGAAACAAGAGGCGACCACATAAAGAGACTTGTGTGCCTTGTTCACACTGCACACCAATCTGATTTGGATTTCAAATCAAATTACATTGTCATTTTGCGAGTGCTGAAATCACAGCAGTGATTACATGTTATATCCCCCAAAAAACTACTTGGAAAAATGTTTGTAGAGAGTTCAGATTTTATTTGGATTTTGAACTGTTCACGAATTTGGTGTGAATCCAGTTTGTCTGGTTTCTGTTCACACTACAAAAGCTAAACTGGTTTCACATATACCAAAACATTTTAAATAAGACCTTATAGGACATTCACACCAAATGACAATAACTGTAATGTTTTAAATGAATGCAATTATCTTGGAATTTTAGGGCAAAATCTATTTATTTTTTTCAGCTGAGCTTGAGCATTTACAGCAACAAGCAAAACACTACAGTGTATACTTACAGAATGTTTTTGTCAGTTTATGTGAAGGCTAAGATAGTTACTGTTATAGTTATCTTTATAGCTATTGTTCCTGGTGTGAGTCATTTGTAACTCACTTTAGTATTTGCTATTCACAATAAAATAGTTGCTGGCATTTAGGGGAATCATCTGGGAGAGTATGATTACAGAGTGTTTAAATAGTCCAAACAAAGTTCATTCAAATATAGATATTTTTTTTTGGTTCTTCCTGACACAGTAAACCAATATTCATGCATCATCTATGTGCAATATTAATCAGTATCTCATCAAAGATGTCAGAACATATGTAATGTGGTGTTGATAAGAAATTCCCAGAAGGTGGTGCTTCGTAATTAATAGTATATCCTTGATTTACCTAAGAGTCTCCAGGAGACTATTGACAGTGACCAAACAGAGAACAGGATGTGAAATGAAAAGCATACATATGACACACATCTTTACAATTTTGCAAAAGAGCACCTGCTGTGAGCTAACAAAGAAACATTAGCCTTTGTTCCACAACTATAGACTGTAAATGTTCATTTAGTAAAATAAAAACAAGACTAGAACACTATAATGAGATGTTTTAAATGCTACACGTGAATTTAGGCATCATTGCAATGTAATTATGAAAAAAGAAGATATTCATATTAAGATTGCTTTATTCAGTTTGTGGTTAATGTTAAATGAACGTTAAATGAGCGTTAGAAAGCAAAGCTAAATCAAAATAAGTTAAAATGAGCATGCACAATTAAATATCTTTTTAAAAGTTATTGATTTTGTTCAGTAAAATATAAAAATCTCTTATGGTCTTTTATTATAGCATCTATAAAAACCAACTAGTTGTTAATGCAGATGTGTGTTTTATTTGCAAAATTTGATACCAATATGTTTCTCACAACCAAAAAGTAACCGAATCGGGACATATAGTTACAAACAAAGTTACATTTCAACAATAACTTAATTAGCGAAGATGTGCGCCCTGATTGCTATGAGGAATCATCAGCTTGAGTTTTCATTATTAGCCATATAATGGTGCCACTTTATGTTTTATACATATTCAACGACGAGACATTGACTGTGCCAAAACCGTGTCAAATGTTGACATGAGTACACTTGGACTCAACTATTCATTATCCATTATTTAGTTCTGTGGCTAGCGGATTGGTAAACCTTTATGCATGGCTGACCTTTTTCAATTGTCATACCCGGGCTGAAAGATTATAACAAAAAGAAGAAAGATGGGATTTAACTAAAGTATAACACATTTTTGAACAAACAACATAATAATTGAACACAAATGCTCTTGTCCGACTACATAGCCAAGATAGTTCATGGTCGCCCTTGCAAATTCACACTTTGTGAGGTTGACCGTGAGCCTTGCCTCCACCAAACGTGTGAAAATTTCCCACACGCATTCTAAGTGAAAATCCCAGGTGTCCGAATAAATGACTACATCGTCAAGATATACAGCGCAACCATGCAAATCAACAATAATACGATTCATGAGACGCTGAAAGGATGCAGGTGAGTTTCGAAGCACGAACGGCATAATCTTAAAAGAATATAACCCTTTTGGAGTAATAAATGCAGCAATATCACAAGCACGATCCGACAAGGGGACCTGCCTGTAGCCTTTAAGAAGGTCAAATTTACTGACAAACTTCGCAGGTCCCACCTGTCACGGTACACGGGGATCCAGGAACGAGGAGACGAGGATTGTGACAAACGAGGTATTTAATGAGAGACAAACGGAGGAGAGACAGGAACACAGGTAAGAACATTGACACGCTGACATTAACAATAATCCACACGTAACATGGGGCAGAACAGACTAGATATAGGGAGACATGACTGGAAACACCTGGGACATAATCAAGATACAGACGAAGACAAATTAACTAATGATGGGGAACAGGAAGGACCATATAAGGGTGAGGGGACAAAGGCAGAGGAAGACAAAGTCTGACATTACCCCCCCCTTCCAATAGGCGCGTCCCGCGCCGTACGACATCGAAAGGGGAGGGGGGGTGGGCACTCTGGAGGCCTCAAGGACCTGGAGACCGGACAGGTGACCTCCAGGGCGGTGCCCGTTCTGGGACCCATGGCGGATCCGGGGACTCAGGCGGCCACGGCGGATCCGGGGATTCCGGCGGCCATGGCGGATCCGGGGACTCAGGCGGCCACGGCGGATCAGGCGGCCATGGCGGATCCGGGGATTCCGGCGGCCATGGCGGATTCGGGGACTCAGGCGGCCATGGCGGATCCGGGGATTCTGGCGGCCATGGCGGATCAGGCGGCCATGGCGGATCCGGGGATTCCGGCGGCCATGGCGGATCCGGGGACTCAGGCGGCCACGGCGGATCAGGCGGCCATGGCGGATCCGGGGATTCCGGCGGCCATGGCGGATTCGGGGACTCAGGCGGCCATGGCGGATCCGGGGATTCTGGCGGCCATGGCGGATCAGGCGGCCATGGCGGATCCGGGGATTCTGGCGGCCATGGCGGATCAGGCGGCCATGGCGGATCCGGGGATTCTGGCGGCCATGGCGGATCAGGCGGCCACGGAGGGTCCGCGAACTGAGGAGGCCCTGGCGGAGCGGGGTGCTCGGGCGGCCATGGAGGAGCGGGGAGCTTAGGTGGCCATGGAGGGTAGCCCCCCCCCAAAATTTTCTTGGGGAAGCTCCCCATCCCAGGGGGGCGCTCAGGAGCCGTGGAAGGCGAGCTGGACAGGGCCAGCGGAGGGAAAAGTGAGCTGGACGGGACCAGCGGAGGCCCAGGTGAGCTGGACGGGACCAGCGTGGGCCAAGGTGAGCTGGACGGTACCAGCGGAGGCAATGGTGAGCTGGACGGGACCAGCGGAGGCCCAGGTGGGCTGGACGGGACCAGCGTGGGCCAAGGTGAGCTGGACGGGACCAGCGGAGGCAATGGAGAGCTGGACGGGACCAGCGGAGGCCCTGGAGAGCTGGACGGAACCAGCGTGGGCCAAGGTGATCTGGACGGGACCAGCGGAGGCAATGGTGAGCTGGACGGGACCAGCGGAGGCCCAGGTGAGCTGGACGGAACCAGCGTGGGCCAAGGTGAGCTGGACGGGACCAGCGGAGGCAATGGTGAGCTGGACGGGACCAGCGGAGGCCCAGGTGAGCTGGACGGGACCAGCGTGGGCCAGCGTGGGCGCTCGGGTGCCGCTGACTCTCGGGGGCGCTCTGAAGAGCTGGACGGAACCAGCGGGGAAATTGGAGCGCACTTACGAGGAGCCGGCACTGGAGGGCACTGGCGAGGTGCAGGCACTGGAGGGCACTGGCGAGGTGCAGGCACTGGAGGGCACTGGCGAGGTGCAGGCACTGGAGGGCACTGGCGAGGTGCAGGCACTGGAGGGCACTGGCGAGGTGCAGGCACTGGAGGGTGCAGCCTCGGAGCAGGCACTGGAGGGCGCAGTCTCGGAGCAGGCACTGGAGGGCGCTGGCGAGGTGCAGGCACTGGAGGACCCTGGCGAGGTGCAGGCACTGGAGGACCCTGGCGAGGTGCAGGCACTGGAGGGCACTGGCGAGGTGCAGGCACGGGAGGGCGCAACCTCGGAGCAGGCACTGGAGGGCGCAGTCTCGGAGCAGGCACTGGAGGGCGCTGTCGGGGAGCAGCCACTGGATCTCGGCGGCGCTCGGGAAGCGCGGGCTCTCGGCGGCGCTCGGGAAGCGCGGGCTCGCGGCGGCGCTCGGGAAGCGTGGGCTCGCGGCGGCGCTCGGGAACCAGCCGAGACGAAGACGAGCTGGGCGGGACCAGCGAAGAAGAGCTGGGCAGGACCAGCGGAGACGAAGAAGAGCTGAGCAGGACCCGCGTAGACGAAGATGAGCTGGGCGGGGCCAGCGGAGACACTCGTGGGCTGGTTTCGACTCGGGACCGGTAACTTCCCAGACACCGGTAGATCCCCTCTCTCCAACACAATCCTGTAGTGTCTGGGAGATCCATAGGGCGCTGGTACTTTGCCCCGAGCCGAAATAGATGGAGGATTGCCGCGTCGTGGAGCTCCGTCACCGAAGCGAGCCCGCAGAATTCCCCGGCGAACTCCACAAATGAGAGATCCCGCCGGATAAGGGCGAGAACGCCGGCGGCGAATTCCATCGTCGTTTTAGGGTGGATTATTCTGTCACGGTACACGGGGATCCAGGAACGAGGAGACGAGGATTGTGACAAACGAGGTATTTAATGAGAGACAAACGGAGGAGAGACAGGAACACAGGTAAGAACATTGACATGCTGACATTAACAATAATCCACACGTAACATGGGGCAGAACAGACTAGATATAGGGAGACATGACTGGAAACACCTGGGACATAATCAAGATACAGACGAAGACAAATTAACTAATGATGGGGAACAGGAAGGACCATATAAGGGTGAGGGGACAAAGGCAGAGGAAGACAAAGTCTGACACCACCTGATTGATGCAGTCGTCCATTCTCAAAAGGGGACACGAATCTGGTTTTGTGACAGAATTAACTTTACGAAAATCGGTACAAAAACGCATAGTGCCATCCGACTTAGGAACGAGTAGGCAGGGAGAAGCCCAGCTAGAAGAACTTGGTTCTGCAATGTCATGTTTCAAACATATAATTTATTTGCTCCTCCATTTGTTTCTGTTTTTCCGCATTTACCCGATAGAATATCTGTTTTACTGGCTTAACATCATCGCTCACTATAATGTCATGTTCTATTAGATGAGTGCGTGTAGGAGAATCAGAAAACAAACAAGGAAAACGCTCCGGTTACTATGGTAACCTCGGTTCCCTGAAAGCGGGAACGAGACATCACGGAGATTACTCCGTTATGGGGAACTCCTTCCCTCCAACCTTTCCTGAAGACCTATTGGCTCACGCCAGTCAATGACTGGCCAATTGTCGCGAAGCATGCAAATATGACGAGCTCGAGAGGCAGTATAAATGCAGCGCCCGCGACAATACGTCAGAATCTGAACTGAACGCCGCTTGGCTGAACTAGCAGCGATCACGGCGATCACCGTGATGTCTCGTTCCCGCTTTCAGGGAACCGAGGTTACCATAGTAACCGGAGCGTTCCCTTTCAAGCTGTCACGAGACATCACGGAGATTACTCCGTTATGGGAACGTTATTCAATCCCGCCGTGAGAGAAGCTACGGACAGCCTGAACCAGATACACAGCGCGAAAGCATTCCCACCAATAACAGAGCTCGAAGGGCGGGCTCACAGCTGATAGATGGAGATAAGCCAATGAGCGCCTACACCTCAGGTATACAAAATTTGCATATCTGGCAAGTGACTACATGGGCTGCGCTGAGAGCAGGGCAGAACACATCCAGCCATAGCAGTATTATAGGAGCTATACAGAGTAACTGTGTTTGAGCAGCATACCATAACATGACCATGTCCGCGGCACTGAACTCAGGGCCGACAACAACACCTCATAAGGGCTGCGTAATGTACTGTACAAGCAGCACCTCCCACAAAGGTAACTTAGCAACATGAATTAGTTACTCACCGACCGCTCTTGGGAGGCTAAGGACTGAACGTCCAGCTTGTAAAACCTGGCGAAGATATTCTGCGAAGACCACCGGCTGGCAAGCAATATCTTGAATACACATACATCTCAACCACGCTAGGTGGAACGATAGCCCTCAATGCACAGAGGGAATTTCCAAACCTTGGGTTGTATATGCCTCCTTGATAGCGTCCACAATCCATTGTGACAGACTCAGCTTCGATACGGCTCGGTCGTTCGTACACCCACCATAGCATCCAGAAACTGGATCGATTGCCGAAAACTGCTTGAACGGTCAATGTAAAATCTCAAAAACACTGACGGGGCAAACTGCAGTCTGGGCGTCCGCACTCTGTGAGGGCGATGATTTAGTAGCAAAGGCTGACGGCGAACCGTCTCCGTCCTTTCGAAGGGGGGTAGACAGTGATTTAGGCACGGAGTGACACTGCAGTCCCGAGACCGAATCGAATGCAGTCGCTGTCCACAGAAAAAGCGTGTAATGCTCTATGCGCTTAGCCGAAGCAAAGGCTAGAAGGACTGTAGTTTTGAGGAATAGTTCCTTCAACCTACGGATGTAAAAAACCCAATGGCTGCAATGAGAGAGCTCTTACCCCACTTCCTGGTCCCAGAGCGGAAACGAAAGTGGACATGGGGGATGTAGTCTTTTTACCGAACGATTGCCCGCTCTGCGGGGAACGGGCACGGCAATGCCACGACATAGACTTCAGTGTCGATGGTAACGATCCACTATCCAGTCTGTGCAGCGGGAAACTCAGAACATACGGTGCAAGTAGTCAGGTCGATATGAGCCGGACTCCTTCACAAACACTCCCATTTGAAGCATACAAACGTTTTGTACAGGGTTTTCGCGCTCCCATGAGCGTGCGAGACTGTAAGGCGCCCCTCTCTGATACCCCTGAAGCGATCACACATGATGGCTCTATAGTTTCAGGTTCGACCTGGAATAGCATATATTTCCTGCCGGGGAACGGCAAGGCGGTGCCTCCAGCACTTCCGTCAAGTCTGGGAACCCAGGCTGGATTCAGGGCGATGAGTATCCCTGATGCTCGCTCCACCCTGATCTCTCATAACACCAGCGGTAACATTCCTTGATCGGAGGAAATGCATACGGGCTAGCTGCTGGTCAGCGTGATGTCAGCGGGGAGTGAAGAACAACAGGCAATGCGTGTTCTCGCTCTGGCGAACAGATCCACCTCCGCTCTCCCTTAAAGATTTATGTATGAAACCACAGACGTGCTGTCGGTGCGAATCAGTACATTTTGCTGGTCCAGCTGTGGCTGAAAATCCTTTAGAGCTAAGAAGACTGCTTCCAGCTCCAGGCGATTTAAGTGCCACTGGCTCTGAGGTTCCAGCTACAGTCCCGAAGCTGGCATTCCCTCGCACACTACTCCCCAGCCGCTGAAATACCCTCAACTGAACAGAGCTGCCCTGCCTGAAAGGCGCAGGGAAGACAATTGGCCGCGGCTCGATCTCGCGAGAGGCTGGATAATCTCCACGCGATCTCACGAGAGGCAGGCTCTCATCTCACGCGATCTCACGAGAGGCAGGCTCTCATCCCACGCGATCTCACGAGAGGCAGGGTCTCATCCCCCACGCGATCTCGCGAGAGGCGGGTTCTCATAGCTTAGGGACTCCAAGTGAATAACAGAGAGTCTATGTGTGCTGATAAGCGTATCCAGGGACCGAGCTAAAATCAGCCAATCGTCCAGATAGTTGAGGATGCGCCTTCCGCTCGATTTGAGTGGGAAGTGCTGCATTGATGCACTTTGAAAGTGCGTGGGGCCGGAGCAGCCCGGACGGGGGAACAGAGTATTGGAACGCTGTGCTTCTCCCTGACAGTTGACAGCTATTCAGAAAAACCGTCTGAGTATGCGGTGCTATCCGAATGTAAAAGTACGCGTCCTTTAAATCCACGGACGCAAACCAGTCCCCGGGGCGAATTCGCGCCAGGATCTGCTTAGCGTTAGCATCCTGAACGGACGCTTTCCAAGCGCTCTGTTGATGGGTCCGAGATCTAGAATCGGGCAGAGTCTACCCTCTCTCTAGGCACCCCAAACAGCGGCTGGACAAAAACAGCCGTCCCGCCTGTTCGCTGAAAATTGCTCTATTGCTCCTTCCCCGAGCAATTGTATAGCTCTTGTTAGGATAAGGGCATTTCGAGTCAGTGTTAGAGACTACGCCACGCCATTGAAACGGGGTGGTCTGTGTCTGAATTGAAGGGTGTACCCTCGCTCTTATGCAGAGCAGCCAGCGTGAGATTCTCACGCGCTCATGAACTGACACAGCGGCTACAGCGGCTGGCAGCTATAACCCGTGTGGGCAGTGGGTCCGGTCGCTAAGGGGAGGGGCGAGCGGCGGTGGTGACTGAGCGAGGAGGAAGCTCCTCGTGCAAACGTATGCTTTAATGAACACACTTCGTCCCACACATTTTACAATTTTGAGACAGCTTGAGGGCTCCTGCACTGGTCGTGGTGCCTCTTCCCGGGTCTCTTAACTTGTCAGAGAAGACCTCGATCCCGGGGTCTTCTACAACATAGCGGCTGTAATAACTACAGGCTGACTATGCTATACGACCTAATTGAACACCACGTGAAGGGGCGTAAACAACTGGCGTAATAGTCCGGCGGGGAGGCTGATAGGATGCGCCCTTTCAAGGCATCAGGTGACTCCTCGCCTTCGCGCAGTCTTCCACAATAGCGGCTGTAATAACCACAGGCTGACTGCTATACGACCTAGTTGAACACCACGTGAAGGGGCGTAAACAACTGGCGTAATAGTCCGGCGAAATCTGGGAGGCATGCGCCCTTCAGGGCATCAGGTGACTCCTCGCCTTCGCGCAGTCTTCCACAATATAGCGGCTGTAATAACCACAGGCTGACTGCTATACGACCTAGTTGAACACCACGTGAAGGGGCGTAAACAACTGGCGTAATAGTCCGGCGAAATCTGGGAGGCTGATAGGATGCGCCCTTCAGGGCATCAGGTGACTCCTCGCCTTCGCGCGATCCTCTAAGCGGCTGTAATAACTACAGGCTGACTGCTATACGACCTAGTTGAACACCACGTGAAGGGGCGTAAACAACTGGTGTAATAGTCCGGCGAAATCTGGGAGGCTGATAGGATGCGCCCTTCAGGGCATCAGGTGACTCCTCGCCTTCGCGCGATCCTCTACAATATAGCGGCTGTAATAACTACAGGCTGACTGCTATACGACCTAGTTGAACACCACGTGAAGGGGCGTAAACAACTGGCGTAATAGTCCGGCGAAATCTGGGAGGCTGATAGGATGCGCCCTTCAGGGCATCAGGTGACTCCTCGCCTTCGCGCGCTTTTCGGCGCAGGGGTGTCATGTGACTCCTCACCTTCGCGCGCTTTTTCGCGCAGGGGTGTCATGTGACTCCTCACCTTCGCGCGCTTTCCGCGCAGGAGCATCAGATCCCATCGCCTTCGCGCACTTTGTGAATTAGAAAAACATATCCTCTACACACAAGGCGCCGCCGATGCTATCATGTGAATTATAAAAAGTTCACTACACACTGTAGCCGCTGACAAGGGGCTGTTACCATGTGAATTATAAATGTCCTCTACCCACTGTAGCCGCTAATAAGGGGCTATTATCATGTGAATGAGAAGTTGTCCCGATCACACGGTAGCCGCTAATGAGGGGCTATTATCATGTAATGAGAGGTTGTTCCGAACACACGGTAGCCGCTAATGAGGGGCTATTATCACGTGGATGAGAGGTTGTCCCGATCACACGGTAGCCGCTAATGAGGGGCTATTATCGTGTAATGAGAGGTTGTTCCGAACACGCGGTAGCCGCTAATGAGGGGCTATTATCATGTGAATGAGAGAGGAGCGATTGTGCTTTGCAAACAGCAGAACGCCGCTCTGAGGCGGGGGCTGCATGCTTACACAGTGGGTTCTTCCGTGCAGCATCTGCGGCGAGGTGAGATCCCTTTGCTCCCGCATCTGCCCTCGGCTCTCCGCACCACCATGGAAGGGGGGCGTGAGAAGCCGGGCTGATGTCCTGTCCTGCAGGTTCGACGGTGAGAGGAATGCGGACATTCAGTCTGCATGAGCTCATCACCTGAGTCCCGAAGGTCCACCGCTGATCAGAGGGCAGACGGACTACCTTAAGAAATGTCATACTCACCTGAACGCTGCAGAGGAGCAGCCATGAGGCCTGCCCTCGAATGAGCGAACCTTAACCGTGAGTTGTACCATTTTAAGCCATAACCTAGGTTCAGCAAGGTGAAGAAAAAGATTCTGACGTATTGTCGCGGGCGCTGCATTTATACTGCCTCTCGAGCTCGTCATATTTGCATGCTTCGCGACAATTGGCCAGTCATTGACTGGCGTGAGCCAATAGGTCTTCAGGAAAGGTTGGAGGGAAGGAGTTCCCCATAACGGAGTAATCTCCGTGATGTCTCGTGACAGCTTGAAAGGGAACTATTAATTAATTCCGTCAATTGGGCTGCACGGGCTGCTGGCAAATGAGCAAACAATTTCTCCATCTTAACCATAGTCTGTGAGTTTTTAAAACAATCAATAGACATTTGTTCCACATCATCCAATGCATTTTCAATGTCTATACAGTCAGATTTAACTGGAACTGCTGAATCAGCGACACATGCCGCATGAGAAAAAGACTGAAGCGCACGGGAAAAATAAGGTTTTAATAGATTAACGTGACAGAGCTGTGTGCTCGTTCTAGGTTCAGGTGTTAGAAATATAGTTTTGATCAGACACCTTTTTCAAAATACCATAGGGACCCGCAAACTTCACCCTATATGGAGAGCTAATCACGGGAATCAAAGCCAAAACCTGGTAACCCGGGCTAAACGTGCATCGCTCAGCACTCCGGTCATACCACGATTTCATTTTCTCCTGAGATAACTCCAGTTTTTCGTTCGCTAACATCCCAGCTGTAAAAAGACGATGTTGAAACCCATTGACAAAGTCTATCAGGTTTAAAGGAGGTTCAACATTCTACCAATTATCTGCCAATGCTACTAAAGGACCACGCACTTTATGCGCAAACACAAGCTCATTCAGGGAAAACCCCAAGCTTTCTTGCGTCACTTCTCTAGAGGCAAGCATTAACCAGGGAAGACCTTCCTCCCAGTCCTTACCCAGCTCTGTGCAATAAGCTCGTAACAGGAATTTTAACATTTGGTGGAAACGTTCCAACGCCCCTCGACTCTGAGCATGATAGGTAGAGGCTTGGATATGATGGATACGAAGTTGCTTTAAAACCTTACTGAAAATATGAGAGGAGAAATTAGATCCTTGATCTGATTGAACGACCGTTGGAATGCCAAAAATTGAAATAAACTGGGAAAGTGCATGAACCACAGACCTCGTAGTTATAGTGCGTAAAGGATATCCAGCCGGATAACGGGTGCTCTGACACATCACTGTTAGTAGACAATTTGCACCAGACTTCGATCTAGGCAAAGGACCCACACAATCAACTTTTTTTAACATTTGGTTCGGTTTACCCATAAGCTGACATGTATGAAACGTTTTAATATAAGCAGACACATCCCTTTTAACACGAGGCCAAAATAAATACCTCAACACTCTGTCATACTTTTTTATTAACGCCTGATTTACCAGATTCATTATGCGCCACCTTCATAACTGCGTCACAAAATTTTAATGGCACCACGAAACAGGGTTGCCAAGGGCCTTCCCTTTATGATCAACCCATTTTCTCACAAACAGCGAGTTTTGGAGAAAATATCAACTGGCGCTATCCTCCATCTCAGTGTCAGGTTTAACCAGTTGAAACAGCTCCGATAAAGAGCAATCTGCCTGTTGCTCCAAGACAAGCTCACTGTGAGATACAGACAAAGGAAAATCAGACAAAGGCATTTAAAACTTTTCTGAAGGTTTATCTATACAAAACTGTGTAACAGGATCCGTATTAGCTTTTATGCTTGACATAACGCGTGTTACTGCACAAGCAGTAAAAATCCCTCTTGATTTCATCCAGGTCCTGATTTAACGAAAGATCTTCCTCCATCACCACAGCTGGTGAAACATAAGACCAAACCCAATCACCTGCTAGTTTGTTACCAGTGGCGGCTGCTGGTCTTTCAAAGAGGGGAAGCTCATTTTTGGCCAACATCATAAAAAATTACCATTTATTTATACCTAAATTCTGCCCAACATTCCTTTTCAAGAAAATTTTCTAGCCTACTGTATGAATGAATGAATGAATGAACAAACGATCTAAAAAAAGATATTAAACTCGAAATATGGGAATTAGGTTGAACTGAAACAAGGAATCTGGGTGAAATGTATGATGAAAATTGGCTAGCAATTTCACCAAGCAAATACCAAGAAATAGGTTGCAGCAGTTTGTTTTTCGACTACACTTCCGCGATGGGACTGAGCTCGAATAGCTTCAGTGTCAGTGACTTTTATAGTACAAAATCGCTGTCAATCAAAAGGAGATGCAGTCTTTCGACAGACCCTCCAATCATCACGCAGACGCTCGGAGTCCGGGCCAGCCCACTCCTCCATTCATCCCAGAGACGCTGAGCGTCCGTGGGCGGGACATAATCGCAGCATTATCCAATGACCGTCTTGTTTCTAAGCACTGAAAAAAACTGTTTAAAGCAGCCCCATTGAAGTCAATGGACGCTGGGCTTCAACAGAGTAATGCACTGTACGCTACAGGAATGAATGAGAAGGAAATCGAGTCAGCCGACCTAAGTAGCTGATTCTGAACGAAATTGTTTTCGTTCGAGATGAACGTGTTTAACGCATTTTTAGTCAATAAAATGTTAACATAATAGTACATATATTTGACCATTCATTTTTTGACAATTATAGGGGAAGCTGAGCTTCCCTTGCAGTCTTAAAGAAATCGCGTCTGTTTGTTACCCAGAATAACAGCTTCATGCTGAAATAAATTGCAGTCAAGCATTACTTTATGCAGCGGCACATGCAAAACATTTAACCCCATCCTTTGAACTGGAACTGAACTACCCAATTCGGACTCCTGGGAAAAGGGCAATACTTCTGCCAGGATAAAAGAATCAAATGCTCCTGTGTCCTTCAAAATTTTTACAGGCGCTTTTGTATCACTGCCTACTAAAGACACAAACCCCGTTTTAACAAACGGTTGGTAAGATTCCAACACTGCAGAACAAGTGTTTCTAATTTGTACCGAAGAACTCACAATAGACAAACGCACAGGTATTGCTAGACCCGTTCCTTTAACCGAATTACTCGTAACAGGTTTGGACTTTATTTTAGGTTTAAGCATATAAAAGTCAGACTTCCAATGAGCTCGTTTATGGCAATATTGACAGAATCTAAGTCACGTAAACCATTACTTCTATTTTCAGACTGGAAACCTTTTTTTCTGGTGCACAACATCGTCAGACACATTATTACTTGGCACATTGTATCTTGACTGGTACTTATATTGATTAAAAACGTGTCTACGCAGTTGCTGCTGCAGTTTTACCTGTGTTTTTTGCTCAGCAACATAAACTGCAACTCGATTGGTAACAGAACTTTTAAATTGTTCCAAAACAATTAAGTTGCACAACTCTTCAAAAACACTGACCTCGGCAGCAGAACATTGCATTTTTACTCGGCATTCGTGAAAAATGAATTTTTAAATCACGCGCAAACTCAAGATGACTTTGTTTTTCCTTTTCTTCTACGTTCTAAATTGCTGCCTATAAAATTCTGGAACACGTTCGTAGGCTTTTAACACTACCACCTTCACTTTTGCATAATCCTGACTATCCTCCACAGTTAAAGACGAATATGCTTCCTGTGCTTTTCCCTATTAATACAGTCTGAAGCATTAAATCGCGGGCCGCGTCCGGCCAATTACATGCATCGGTAATGCGTACAAAAAAAGAATCTGGATCTTTTTCGCAAAACTTCGGCACCAGTCGCAAATTTCCTACAACGTCAAAGCCAGAATTACTACATCCCAAAAAAGTTGACTGTGAATACACACCTACTCCAACTGCAGCACCATCTCTATCCGTTTCAAGTTCATGTTCAAAATCGAACCTATTTTGTGTTGTCTTCTGTCATATTTTCGCCACCGCTATCCCTATCCTTCGTGCAGAGACCTAATAATTCTTCCGACGGAAACGCTATAAATTCCTCTACCGTAGACATTTTAACCGTGTGCGTGAAATCTTGGCCAAAATTAACAGCACTCAATATGAAGCACATATAGTAAACTTAAGGTGTGCCTCTCTAACTAACTACTAAAATCCCAACTATCTACATAAACTCAACCCTGGTCTTCATGCGGCTACTGATGGTGGTGCCATTATGCACAAAACCCGCTGGCTCTCCTAAACCAACGGAAGTACCCCCGAGACAACGGCTCTATCCATCCACTTTCACTACAACACTACACAGACAAGTCAGGTGAAACCCAAAGGGCTAACACCACTAAGCCTAGCAGAGAAGCACCTTATTACAAATAAGTTTAATTTAAAACACTTACCTAGATTTTCACGCACATCGGTCAAAAATCACGTTCATGCCAATAATCACAGCATAAACTTTCTTTGCAACCTATACCTGCACCATGCGGTCCACTACTACGGGTAAGTGACGTCACTTTAGCGAGACTTTATTCACAACCATTAACCCGCAAAACGCACAAATTAATATGTAGCACAAAAATGAATCAAAAATCCCGGATGAGTCCCCATTTGTCATAACCCGGCTCAAAGATTATGATAAAAAGAAGAAAGCTGGGATTTAACCAAAGTATAACACATTTATTTAACAAACAACATGATAATTGACCACAAATACCGGCAAACCAATAACATAAAAGAGGTGGTGCGTGAGAGAGAAACTCCCTACCCGCACACACACACAGGGGAAAGATAAGAAGCTTTTATAATGAGGAAAGACTCCGGGCCCAGGTGTCCTTCATTTAAATTCGGACTGCAGCCGCGGGGCTTCATTTGTGGGTACAATCATTTGTGTTCATATGGGTACACTACAACCATTTGTGTTTTTTTACACAAATGATTGTACCCATATTTACCCATATGTCATTGGTGTTTGGTGATGAGTTTTTGGCTCAAGGTCTGCATTTAAAGTCACATAACTTTATAACTTGAATAACTTGGTGGTGGTGATGCTGAAGACGAGCGACCGTAGTTCTTCATTTCTGGCGCTTTTATATAGGCTTCAAAATTAATCAATGTTATATTATTTTGTGAAGATTATTTTTATGGATAAGTGTAAGTTTCATGTACTATGATTGAAAACAGAGCTTATTTTTTTGCAATAATCCAAAAGCCTATGGAAAAATCCTATAGAGCTTGGGAAACAACGTCTCTGCCCATTGCATTCTGGGTAGTAGGTAGTCGTCGCCAGAGGCGAACCAAGATAAAGTGGGGGCCCCAGGCAAAATTAATAGATGAGGCCCTTCTAAAATATTATTTTGTTAATATATCTTTGTTACCTAGATATATATTTATACAACATACAAAACGTAGTCAAAACACATAATATAACATAAATAGTTTATTTTTTTATAACAATGTGCTTATTCTTTAACAAAATTGTAATCATCTTCATGGCAGAAGATAGAATACTGTACAATACAATCTTGAAGATACTGAACAATCTTCATATTTACAGTAACGGATTGTCACCTTAAAAATGGTGCTTACGAGCTTTAGCTACAGCAAATGCTGTCACTATGTCCTCCATATTCAAAGACCTTCATATGGACTGGGGTCTCTTCTGTCTGAGGCAGTGATGATAGGGACTTAAGCAATACTCCTATAGAAATATATGGTTAGCATCTTAATTGATTATTACATTAGTTTATCAACTAGCTACGTTAACTAATTTAATAGAAGAGTTGGATAATGCAAGTAAATCTATTGATATTACATTTACGCATTTAGCAGACGCTTTTATCCAAACCGACTTACAGTGCATTCAGGTTATACATTTATATTGTCAATATGTGTGTTTCCTAGGAATCGAACCCACAACCTTTGCGCTGCTAACGCAATGCTCTACCACTGAGCCACAGGAACACTGATATAGTAAGTGTAGTGGCTTCTGCCTTTTCTATGAAGAATCACTCTTAAAATCTTGGGGTTTTGATGCCAGAATATAGACTTTATTTCAAACAGAGAAACAAAGCCGAGACGTTCCTGCAGAAAGGATCTCCTGAATGATTTTTGTGTCCTCCTTAAATAGTGTCTCCTATAGGCGTGTTTAACACATTTCACATATATGCATTTTCCTTACACATACAATTTGCTTCCTCCCTAGAAGGAAGGAGCCCAAAGACCTTCCTTTGTTATAGTAAGCAAAGAGGTCTTAAACATATGTTTCCTATCTCTAAGTCAGCACAATCCGTATATGCAGGCCTAGGACACACACACACATATATATATACTTATAATGGAAGAATAACCTGATACATAAATGGCTAAATTCACCTTGATTATACTTGATTAATTCATATTTTGACTAATAAAAATCTTATGTAACACTATCTCTGACACTGAACTTATCATTTTCACTGTCAGGAGAAGGGACTGGGGAATCTGGTGGTGAGTGACAGGAACTTAACTAATGCTCATGCATGCAGAAATATATGATTATCATTTTAATTTAATCATTTTAATTTAATTTAAAGTTTATTAACTATTAGTTCATTGTTTGTTGACAACTAATTATGTTAACTCAACTAATTTAATGTAGAAGAGCTAAAAAAAATAATGTCAACTAAGTAAATATAACGATATTTATTTAGATTGTTTCGTGAGCTCCTCAATGACAGCAAGACTTGCCAAGTGGTGATGTGCGCGTCTTTCCCGGTACCACCTATTCTATTGCGGCCTACATTAATACCTGCTAATTGCTATATAATACATGCTGCTGCTAAGTGCAACCCTAGCTAACCTGTTTTCCAGTAACCCTAAAAGTAATTGGACTAGTATTTCATATAGCAAATAATTAAACGAAAATAAGCTGGAATTAACAACAAACACATTTGTTTGTCATATAATTATCCTTAAGTCAATCTGATCTCCATCACTTAACTTACCGCTGTCATGTTTCCTCTTTTCCTCCTTTTATTGCTTTTTTCCGCTTTTGGCTGCCAGATGGACAAGTCCTTTTCATTTTTAAAATAGCTCAGTAAATGCGCGAGTAAGTACTGTGCCAGTTTGAAAACGGCGGCCGACGCATCATGAGGAAAAAGAAACCACATCCAGCGTAACGCAAGAGGAAGCCCCCTATGGGGGATGCCGATATATTGCTCCATGTTACGTGTATATTTTTAATAATGACAATTCTGATTGTTCAAATGGTCAGCTGTCAGGGGCCCCCTCAAAATACGGGGCCCCAGGCAATTGCCTGCCTTGCCTGCCCCATTGCTACGCCTCTGGTCGTCGCAATGTTTTAGGTAACGCTCATCATCCGTCAGGATATTAGTATTTGCGACAATAAACATGAACAATAATGGACCAAACTTCAATTAAGTGTAAGATTCCATATCGAGGAAAACTTAACAAGGAAGCAAAGTTGCGGTACTTAGAAAAAATCAAGATAATCAACTAATTCGATCCGTACGAACACACAAACCGTCCGATGACCTTAACGAGCTAACTTAGCGCACGCAACCTTCCCTGATGTATTTCCCTGATGCATCTACTGGGGGTATCGCTGTGGGTTCTCCGCACAATTCGAACCGGTTACACTCTTCAGTTTGGGAAAAATCCCCCCCGCTTCGACGGGGTTCACCTGACAGTAGTAAACAGCGCCTCCAAGGCCTCTGTTCTACAACAGGAACTTTCCTCCCTCCTATAGAAAGGAGCAATAGAGGAAATACCGCAGTCGGAAGTCGAACGAGGGTTCTTCAGCCGCTACTTCCTCGTTCCAAGAGGGACGGCGGCTTGAGGCCTATTCTGGATCTACGGCGTTTGAATTTTTCCCTCTACAAAGGGAAGTTCAAGATGCTGACGATAAAAACCATCATGTCTCAGGTCCAGGAGGGGGACTGGTTAGTCACCATCAACCTGAAGGATGCGTATTTTCACATCCAGGTTGTTCGAAGCCCCATGAGGTTCCTTCGGTTTGCCTTTGGAGGGAAGGCTTACCAATACAAGGTCCTGCCCTTCGGCCTGGCAGAGAACGTTTACGAAATGCATGGATGCTGCACTGGCCCCTTTGAGGCTCCAGGGCATTCGTGTACTGAACTATCTGGATGACTGGCTCATTCTGGCTCACTCCAGGGAGCTAGTGAGTCGTCACAGGGATATCGTTCTCGGCCACATCCATTCTCTTGGCCTCAGGATGAACGCCAAGAAGAGTGTGCTCCTCCCATCTCAGCGAACCGTGTTTCTAGGGGTTCGTTTGGATTACGTTCAGATGCAGGCCTGTTTGGCTCCTGCCCGGATACCCGATTTTACAGCATGTCTGGCCCGCTTCAAGCTAGGCCATCATGTCTCTGTAGGTACCTGCCGCAGGCTGTTGGGCCTCATGGCAGCGGCCTCCCCTGTGTTGCCCCTAGGGTTGCTTCACATGAGGCCGTTCCTTTGGTGGATGAAGGAGCTGAGGTTACACCCCACTGTACCAGCTACTCGCCTTATCAGGGTGTCGCGCAGTTGCTGTCGACCCCTTTTAATGTGGCGAGACCCCGTTTTTCTCCGGAGTGGGGTGAGAATGGGTGTGATCCACCGTCGCCATATGATCACGACGGACGCATCAATGACAGGCTGGGGCGCGGTCTTCGAAGGCAGACCGGCGAGCGGGGAGTGGAAGGGAGAGTTCCTCTCTTGGCATATAAACTGCCTGGAACTCAGGGCTGTCTTCCTGGCTTTGAAGTATTTTCTCCCCGTTCTCGGGGGGTATCATATCATAGTCAGGACGGACAATATGGTGGTCGTGTCCCACATAAACCACCAAGGAGGTTCACGGTCGCGCACCCTGGACAGGCTTGCGCGCCGTCTTCTCCCAGGCGGGACTTACTGTCCCAGCTTCAGGGCAAGATCTGGCATCCTCAACCAGAGCTCTGGAAGTTGCGGGTATGGACCATACAGGGCCAAGGGCTGTGTAGAGAAATGTGATGGAAGAACAGCACATCTTTGGGGAATTTGGTTACATTCAGGTACCATGTCATAGATACCAGTCAACTAAAGTCTGGATCTAAAACCCCTCCCCCTCCTCATCAGAGCAAAAGCGCGCGATTTCTTTCGGCCACAGAACAAAGGAAATTACCATGGAAGATTTCTAAAAGACACATTTATTTCATGACTAGTAAAACCATCTATTCAAGATACAATATGGATATTAATGTTGTACTTGGCCTTTCATAGGCTTGATGTGATTATTTTGAATGTGAATTATTTAGGATAATGTGGGGCGATTCTTAATCTGTGCCTAAACTGTGTAATGTGTGTGCCAAATGCAATGTTTAGTCTCTAAAAGAAGCTGGCGTCGTAAGTCATATGTGGTGTGGATGACCGTTAAACTTTGGCATCATATTGTATGTTTACAACAGATATAAAATACCTGTGTATATCTTTCACGTTGAATTAAATATCAGATGACGGGTGATCATGTGCCTTGCAAAGGAAATCCTGGACATGGGCGGGACTCCGCCCCCCACAGACACTGATTCGAGCAGCCGCCTGTGGGCGGGTCCAAAATCGGACAGTTTAAAAGATGAGCCGCGTGCGCTCTCTCTCTTCCTGTTCTCGAAACTCGCTCTCCAACGACCCGGACGGCCCGCTGGACTCTCGCCTTAAGACCGGCTGAGACAAATTATCCAGGCGGATCAAAGACCGTGTAAACGCCGTAACGTCGCAGAACCAGCAGCGTAATGACGCCTTCATCTCAACGCAGAACCAGCATCAAAAAGCCTCCGCGACTCCCAACACGGCTCCCCGGTGACGTCACGCAACAGCGACGCGAGCCAGCAGAGTTTCCCAGAGCAACGCGTGGAAACCACGTGGAAACCGTAACAAAGATCCAGCCTGCTTACCAACAAAAGCAAGTATCATAAACTGATTCTCTAATTCTATCTGAACTGGTAAAATGATCTGAGTGCAGTAACAAAGCATAGGTATTTGTTCGTGATCTTTCCTGGTTAGTTTAAGTGTTAAAACAGCTAAGGGGGCTATTTTAACTTTCTGAGTTTACTCACCAAAATCCCGTACGCATGTGTGTATGTTTGTGTGTTATTATGTATGTTAGAATATTAGTATTGTAAATAAACCTTGTTTCGTTTTATAAAGAATTGTCTCTGGAATGTGATTTTCAAGTTTGTATCCTTATTGCCATAAAGAGAACGTTACCTAGCTCGAATTTGAGAGATTTATTAATCTCGTTTTATTGTTATCGTGGCCACGAGGCAAGAGAAGTGAGATTGATAAGATATGCTGATGTTAGTGATCAGTGGACGACCACTGAATAAAGTATAAATAAGTTAAATATTAATATTACTTTAACCAAGCAATATTGAATATTTAATAAATAATTCCCGGAGCTGAAACAATAGCTTCATATAAAATTGCATTACAGCTGTGATTGATGGTTTGCCTGCCGAAGTTCAGAAAACCATAGCCAGTGCCAGAGCCCCTGCTACTAGGAAGCTGTACTCTTCCAAGTGGGGCGTCTTTGAATCCTGGTGTTTGACTCGTGCAATTGACCCAGTTAACTGCCCTGTTGGTCCAGTGCTGGAGTTTTTGCAAGAAAGGCTGACAGCGGGGGCGGCTGCTACCACCCTTAGGGTTTATGTAGCGGCCATTGCAGCTCGGAGAGAGCTGGATGAGATCCCCTTGGGGAGACATTGGATGGTCTCCGCCTTTATGCGTGGGGTCAGACGCCTTAGGCCGGTTCGCCCCACGGCAGTTCCTTCTTGGGACTTGTCAGTTGTCCTCGAAGGACTAGTGACGGCCCCCTTTCAAACCCTTAGAGTCAGCTTCAGAGCGGATACAGACTCTTAAGGTTGTTCTTTTGCTGGCGCTTACGTCACTGAAAAGAGTTGGAGATTTGCAGGCTTTCTCTGTTAGTGAGACGTGTATGGACTTTGCCCCGGGTCTAGTCAAAGTTACCCTGCGGCCTAGGCCGGGTTACATTCCCAAGGTCTTGTCCACATCGTTTCGATCTCAGGTGGTCACGCTTCACTCTTTCCATCCTCCTCCCTTTGCTTCAAGTGAGGATGAGAGACTCCACATGCTCTGCCCGGTCAGGGCATTGAAGCTGTATGTGGATCGCTCCAAGGTTTGGAGAAAATCCCCCCAGTTATTGATCTGTTTTGGTGCTGGTCGCCGCGGGCTTGCCACGTCAAAGCAGAGGATTTCTCACTGGGTGAGAGACGCCATTTCGCTGGCTTACGAGGCGCGGAAACTCCCTTCACCTCTTAGTCTTCGGGCGCATTCTACTAGGGGCTTAGCCTCCTCTCAAGCTCTTTTTAGATGGGTACCCCTGGAGGATATTTGTGTTGCGGCAGGATGGTCCTCTCCGCACACCTTTGTCAAGTTTTACAACCTTGACGTTGATACGGCTCCAGGTTCTCAGGTCCTGTCTGATTGAAACGACCGTACATTGTTGGTTCGTTATTGGACCAGACAGGCAGCGCTTTTCAGCTTGGCGTGTTTGGTATATCGTTCCCGATGCGGTCAACGCAGCGTTGAGTTCACCTATGAAAGAGAACGTCTCGGGTTACTCGCGTAACCCTTGTTCTCTGAATAGGGAACAAGACGCTGCGTTCGCTGCCAAGCTGCTCACGCTGCTCACGCTGCCGACAGGGTTATTTTCGGCAGAGAAATCTGAGGAGTGGATGGCGCGTTCGCCAGTATGAGCTGACGACGTCATTGCGTTAGAGATGGCGTCGCGCCACCAGCCAATGAATTGGCGTGATTCTATATGGGTTCAGACATGAGCGGCCATGCGGTCAACGCAGCGTCTCGTTCCCTATTCAGAGAACAAGGGTTACGCGAGTACCCCGAGACGTTATATATATATACACCTGTTGTATGTGCACCACAGTAGTACTGAACTTAGTACTTCAATAAGTGTTTTTCTATTTAATTATTTTATTACACATTATTATCTGTGCTCTTGATACTTGGAGATTGCACCTCTTCTCCATCTTACACCTGTTGTATTTGCACTTCAGTAGCAGTGGAGTTTTAGGTTCAGTGGTGTTTTCATTTTTAGTCTTTTATTTAACTTATTGCCTCACATCCTGTGGTCTTGATACTTGTGTACTTACCATTTTGTGTGTTAAGACTACACTGCCCCTTTACCCGTTTTCTATGTTGTATGGGTTTATTGTAAACTGCACACATTTACCTCAGTGTTATGATGCAAAAATAAAGACATACAGAATTTATACTTTTTTGTCTTTTATTATTGTAATGTGGTGAACATTGATAATGCAGGATATGCTGTTCATGTCTAGGTAACATGTTAAATGTAAGACTGTTAAATAAATTACACATGAACCCTGAGGTGAAATATCCGGTTTCTTCCACATCTTTTGCATCTAGCGGGCTGCATCCTCTTGTGAATGCAGGTATTTTCACTTCTGCACACACAGAGTCCAACACTGTGTCTGATGTCAAATCCACAATCTGCCAACACCATTGCCCTGTCCCAAATGGCACCCTAAACCCTCGTGGTCTTCCTCTGAGTCCAACCTTTCGTGACGTAATGCCACTTTGACTATCGGGAAAAATTCTGCTGCGGAGCTCTCCCCAGTGCGGGCTCAGCAGAAGTACGGATTGAGGGCGCATAACGGCCACAAAGGTGGCGCTCGCGAGCACCTTTCTGAATGCTATAATGAGGAATGGGACACCCTACGGTCTCGTGGACTTAAAGGACACGTGCACGTGGTGGCCATTGTAAGTCTGTAAGACCGCAAGTGCACATGAAGTGTTCTATTTGGGACAGGGCCAATGCATTCCAATTGCCCGTTATAAACTTTCTGGATTTGAGGTCTACGTGAATCACATGACGATGGAGCGTTTTGAACTTCCGTTGTTGCAATTCTCTCTTTCTATGGCTCTTGTGTGCATTCGAGACGGTGACATGTGAGCGCAGCTGACAGAGATTCTTCACTCCTATTTGTTGTTGCTCGCGAAATTTGCTGTTCATTTGTATGAAGTTAAGCAATCCTTAACTTTTGCCGCTTGACCCGCATCGCTTGACACGCCCACATTCTGTCGCCTGTGACCATCACTGTCACTCTTGTTGCCAGCTCTCCATTGAAAATGAATTGGATCATGTCGCTCTGTCACTATGTGTCGCTGGCGGTGTGAATGGGTTAATCAAATTCGTCACATGAATGTTCTCTTTCTGAATTCTAGTGAATCGCTTCATCCAATTCTCTGCCTCTCTCTAGCATGTAGCATTGGAAAGTCTTATAGAATCTGGTAAATCGATTCGTCTAAAATGTCTTCTATATTTCCATTTATCATTCAAAAACTTTTGTTTTAAACTCTCACTCTCTCACATTACCGAGTGCTGTGAGTGTATGCATGGTGAGTGAATGACTTCTGTCCTTTTTCGTATTTTTGTTGCTTAGTGTTACTTTTGGTGTAATTTTGGGCCGTGTGCTACCATTTTTTTTAACCGAAAGAAGCATGACGGCCCCGGCTGCTCGGGTATTGTCTACACTGACACGGCACCATAGTTAAGGCAGCAAGTATAGAGGAGATTTGCCTAGTGATTGGTGAAGTTGTAGGACATGGATGTATTTTATCAGCATCAAGGACGAATAGCCCTACAGTGATTTTTTTGAGTAGCATAGAAAAGGTGAATGAAGTAGATAGGAGTGTAACCCCAGAGTGCACCCTGGACGATCGGGCGGGGCAACGCATTAAGTGGGGACAACACGAGTCGCTCCGCCCTTCCCCAATTTCATGGGTTTATAATACAGCAGAGCTTATTGGCGTAGACGTTTGTGCATGAGCATTCTTTGTTTTTACGAATGATCTACGCTGTTTTGCTGTACTACAGAAATCAGAAGTGCTAACAACAGCAATTTTAGTTAGAATCAATTAGCAAATGTGTTTTTATTTAATTTTTATTTTTTACTTATGACGAATTAGTTAGATTAATGATTAGTTCACTTTCAAATTAGAATTTACTGATAATTTACTCCCATGGCATCCAAGATGTTTATGTATTTCTTTCTTCAGTCGATCGGTCAAGTCGATCGGTCATTTGAAAAAATTAAATAAATGTATATGCTTTATAAACCCAAATGCTTGCCCATTCTGCGATGCGCATCCCAGACTTCACATAATAATACGTAATAACGTTGAAAAGGTAAAACAACGATGTTGGACGATTTTGAACTTGGAGGAGATGAGGAGATGGAACCTACGTTTAACATCATTACGTATTACGTGAAGTCTGGGACACGCATTGCAGAAAAGGCGAGCATTTGAGTGTTTATAAATCAGATAAATACTTTTTTTTTTTTTTTAAATGACCGATCGTTTTTGTTAGATAAGACCCTTATTCATCGTCTGGTATTGTTTATAGCCCTTTGAAGCTGCACTGAAACTGTCATTTTGATCTTCAACTGTTTGGAGTCCATTGGAGCTAACTATATGGATACAAATCCTGGAATGTTTTCATCAAAAACCTTAATTTATTTTCAACTGAAGAAAGAAATACATAAACATCTTGGATGAAATGGGGGTGAGTAAATTATAAGGACATTTTTATTTGAAAGTGAACTAATCCTTTAAGTTTCAATCAAACGCTAGGTGGCGACATCTCCGAGTAATTCGGGTTCACGAATTAAGTCTGGGGAGCAAATTCTTAATTGGTTGCCATGTTCAGTAGCCTGACTACATCAGACTTCGTACTTCCGCTCAATTTCAGTTCGCTTCTGTTCTCAGTCTGATATAGCAAACCAGCTCCCAGATTATCTCCGGCTCCGCACCAGCCGTCCAACCAACAAACAGAGGGCAAGAGCTGTGACGTAGACGTAAGCACCGAATTTAAGATTGTAGTTTAGGATTAGAGAAATCTAAAACGACAGTGGACATGGAGACATGGGAGGGATGCTATTCGCTCTGTTGTGGAGAATATTCCCGTCATTTGCCAACTGAAGCCTGAACAAGAAGAGTGTTTGGTTCACATTTTGAATTGAGGTGATGTTGTGGCCCTACTCCCAACAGATTTTGGGAAAAGTTTTATTTATTAACTGTTACCGATCATCAGCATGAAAAAGGTTAGTGTCTCCTTTCTTTTCCAGTCCTTGAAAAAATGGCATGTCATGCTGTAATCTTGCAATTAAGTTGCAGTATTTCCGAAAGACTCAAAATGAACGAAGAGCTGTGTTTAACAGAACTAATCTTAACTTTGACAGTTGGCTGCAAATATTTTCTTGTTTGTCTCTATTGTCAAATATTAGTTTAGATGCACTAATTGTGCCGTGGATGCGTAGATTTACTTCACACAATCTGCAAAAGCTGTTCACAGCCATCTTCACTGGTATTTCGCTCGATCACTGAAGAAATGACACTTTGCTACAATGTAAATCGGTGAGTGGGCAGCTTGTATAACAGTGTAAATTTGCTGTCCCCTCAAAATAACTCAACACACAGCCATTAATGTCTAAACCGCAGGCCAGAAAAGTGAGTACACCCCTAAGTCAAAATGTCCAAATTGGGCCCAATCAGCTATTTTCTCTCCCGGTGTCATGTGACTCATTAGTGTTAAAAGGTCTTGGGTGTGAATGGGGAGCAGGTGTGTTAAATTTGGTGTTATCGCCTCTCACTCTCTCATACTGGTGACTGAAAGTTCAACATGGCACCTCATGGCAAAGAACTCAATGAGGATCTGAAAAAAGGTATTGTTGCTCTACATAAAGATGGCGTAGGCAATAAGAAGATTGCCAAGACCCTGAAACTGAGCTGCAGCATGGAGGCCAAGACCATGCAGCGGTTTAACAGGACAGGTTCCACTCAGAATAGGCCTCCCCATGGTCGACCAAAGAAGTTGAGTGAAGGTGCTCAGCGTCATATACAGAGGTTGTGTTTGGGAAAAAGATGAATGAGTGCTGCCAGCATTGCTGCAGAAGTTGAAGGGGTGGGGGGTCAGCCTGTCAGTGCTCAGACCATACGCCGTACACTGCATAAAATTGGTCTGCATGGCTGTCATCCCAGAGGGAAGCCTCTTCTAAAGATGATGCTAAAGAAAGCCCACAAACAGTTTGCTGAAGACAAGCAGACTAAGTATATGGATTACTGGAACCATGTTCTGTGGTCTGATGAGACCAAGATAAACTTATTTGGTTCAAAAGCAGCCACTCAACTGAGACTGCCCTACTCTCGGTTGCTGAGGCCCTGAGACTGGCAAGAGCAGCTTCCAAATCCTCAGTACTCATCTTGCTGGATCTGTCTGCTGCTTTTGACACAGTTAACCTCAAGATCCTTCTGTCCACCCTCAGAAATATGGGCATCTCAGGAACCGCGCTCCTGTCGTTCGGCTCTTACCTCTCAGATAGGTCCTTCATGGTGTCTTGGAGGGGTGAGGTTTCTAAGTCACAACTTCTTGCTACTTGGGTTCCTCAAGGCTAAGTAATTGGACCACTTATCTTCTCCATCTACATGTCATCATTAGGATCGGTCATTCAGAAGCATGGTTTTTCTTATCACTTCTATGCTGATGACACTCAACTCTACTTCTCTTTTCAACCAGATGATCCGACGGTAGCTGCTCGCATTGCAGCCTGTCTGAGTGACATTTCTAGCTGTATGAAGGACCATCACATTCAGCTCAACCTTGCTGAAACAGAACAGCTCGTGGTCTCAGCCAACCCATCACTTCAGCCAACCCATGTAATGTCTCTATACAGCTGTATTTGTTAACCATAACTCCTTCCAGGACAGCCAGGAACCTCAGAGTTGTGATCGATGATCAGCGAAGCTTCACAGACCACATTGCTACTATGGCCCAGTTCTGCAGATTCGCCTTATACAACATTAGAAAGATTAGACTCTTCCTGTCAGAGCAAGCCGCTCATCTCCTTGTCCAAGCTCTTGTTCTCTCCAGACTGGACTATTGTAATGCTCTCTTGGCGGGCCTTCCCACATGTACTATCAAGCCTCTGCAACTGATCCAGAATGCAGCAGCTAGAGTGGTCTTTAATGAGCCAAAAAAAGCTCACGTTACCCCTCTCTTCATCAGGTTACACTGGCTACCCATAGCCGCTCATATCAAATTCAAGGTACTGATATGATACAAGACAACAACTGGCGCTGCACCAATATATCTAAACTTGTAAGTGCAAACTTATGCACCCTCCAGAAGCTTGTATTCTGCAAGTGAACGAAGCCTTGTGGTGCCATCCCAAAGAGGTACCAAATCACTCTCACAGACCTTTTCCTGGCCTGTGCCCAGCTGGTGGAATGACCTCCCGATCTCAATTCAAGCAGCGATTCAAGAGTCTTTATCCATTTAAAACAAACAACTAAAGACACATATTTTTCACCAGCACCTGACCAACTAATACTAACATTTGCCTTTTCTATTCTATTCTATTCTATTCTTACAAAAAAACTAGCTATTTATACTGTGCTAGACTAACTGAGACTTCTCATGACACTTGTATACTGTTGCTCTCTTAATGGTCTGATTGCTTCTATTAATCTCCTCATTTGTATGTCGTTTTGGATAAAATCATCTGCTAAACGATTAAATGTAAATGTTCAGATGATGTCAAGCGTGTGTGGCAGCAACCAGGTGAGGAGTACAAAGACAAGTGTGTCTTGCCTACAGTCAAGCATGGTGGTGGAAGTGTCATGGTCTGGGGCTGCATGAGGGAACCATGAATGCCAACATGTACTGTGACATACTGAAGCAGAGCATGATCCCCTCCCTTCGGAGACTGGGCCGCAGGGCAGTATTCCAACATGATAACGACCACTGCCTTGCTGAAGAAGCTGAGGGTAAAGTTGATGGACTGGCCAAGCATGCCTCCAGGCCTAAACCCTATTGAGCATCTGTGGGGCATCCTCAAGCAAAAGGTGGAGGAGCTCAAGGTCTCTAACATCCACCAGCTGTGTGATGTTGTCATGGAGAAGTGGAAGAGGAATCCAGTGGCAAACTGTGAAGCTCTGGTGAACTCCATCCCCAAGAGGGTTAAGGCATTGCCGGAAAATAATGGTGGCCACACAAAATATTGACACTTTGGGTCCAACTTGGACATTTTCACTTAGGGGTGTACTCACTTTTTTGGCCAGCGTTTAGACATGAATGGCTGTGTTGAGTTATTTTGAGGGGACAGCAAATTTACGCTGTTATACAAGCTGTACGCTCATTACTTTACATTGTAGCAAAGTGTAATTTCTTCAAAGTTGTCACATGAAAATATATAATAAAATATTTACAAAAATGTGAGAGGTGTATTCACTTCTGTGAGATACTGTATATATGTATATACTGTGTATATATATATATATATATATATGTTTTTTGTTTGTTTTTTGCATATAGGCCTATTTTAATTGTTTTTGTTTACTAACACAGTTATTAAATCTGACCTACAGAAAATATTATCATCAAAGTTCTTTAGTGTGTATTTATGCAATAAATGTAAAAAAATATATATATTTATTTATACTTTTATATATAGTTTATATGCACAAATTATATTACTGGTTTTGTGACCCAATCCTTTAAAAATAACCAAGAATCACCATACTATATTAGGCCTACTGATTTTAGATTTTTTGTATTTATTATAGTCTTTAATAAATAAAAAATATTAATTACAGAGAAGGTCTCTTTTACTCATTAAAAGTGCTCACGTACCTATTGCACAGATTTACAGGTCTGTCTGAGTGATTTAATATTCGATAGTTATGCAAGACTTTATGACTACTATAATCGAGTGTTAATAACTGAATCTAAATTCATCCCGTACACAGATTAGAACACGCACACACAATGAAGGTATGGATACATAAATCATTGGATTTTTTATATCTGACGTCACAGACTTACAGTAAAATAAGAACCTTTTAAAACGGTAAGAGAAACAATATAGGCTCAAATATTTTATTAAGATATAAACAAGGAAACATTGAGCTTGTCATGAAAACATTTTATTAGCACTTTATAACCTACAAGTTTGTGACTTATTGAGCAACGTAGGCTATAACTCATCTCTTTAAACAACAACAAAAATCGGTTGTGCTTTAAAATGTAAAATCAGCCGCTTATGTTTGTGTTCATCCATCTCTAAAATACAGTAAATTATCATAATTTGCATATAAAATCCCAATTTAATGCTCATCCGCGGCCTGCTGATCCTCAAGGAAATATGAATGAAGCGCTTTTCAGCCTAAAGAACCCGGAGATGCTTTCATTAAGAGTTTGTTTGTAAACAATGACTTAATCTGACTAAAAGTACCATGGTTACTAAACAGATAATAATTAAGTTAGGCCTATGATTCTAGAGTTAGCACATAATAGTTCTGTAATATGACCAAATCAATTACAAAATCATACACAAATGAATGCGCATGCTCGGGTCTACACCAATAAGATTTGCCATGTTTATAAACCAATGGAATTGGGGGTGTCGCTCTGCCCCAATGTGTCACCCCGCCCCAATCATCCAGATTGCACTCTGGAGTACTTGCCCATATTTGGTTCTGTTCCTGTTCTGATTAGTTCATTGTCTAATTATAAGTTAATCACCTTCATTGTGTCCACCTGTCAGCCCCTCGTTATCTGCCCTATATATGTTCCTGTCCTTTGAGTTCTAGTTTGTTGGTTATTGTTGATGTTACCCTGTGTGTGTGTGCGCGCACTGAACTTCCCCATCGTAAGTCTTATTAAATACCTTATTCCTTCTAATATTTGTCTTCATGTGACTCTTGTGTGTGCAGAGCACAGAACCCGTGACAACTATATTGAACATCACTTGTCTTCTCAGAAACGTTTAACTCCGTTAATTAATAAAAACTGATTATGTGATATTTGAAGGCAGCAGAATGGTAATGTAAGACAATACACATGGGTTCATATGAGGGATAATATGGCATCCCTTCCCAGATTAGACAGATTATATGGTTTTTAAACATCAGATGAAAAATTGCTCTATTATAATTGCTGCAAATAGGCAATCTGGGTTTATTCTAAGCACTAGAAGTGCTTATTGGCATTTTAATATTTCCCTATAAGTGATAGTGTTTTAGGGATTCCTTTAAGTACTTCTGGGAGGATTATAGATCCTCAGTTGTCAATACACTCACTATAGAGTTTAAATGTTAAAATGTATTAAATGAATGTCAACAACTAGCTGAATCCAATGGGGAAAATCATCACTTTAAAATAAACAAAGAAAGACCAGTTAGCGGCTCTGATGGAATATAAAACACCGGACGCATTGGTCAGATCAAGAAAATGGACAGAAAAGATAAATTCAGTCCCTCCAGTCTGAAGAAGGTCAAGTTTTGTTGAATCCTAGTGATATTCGGAAGAGTGCAGTTGTTTTTTTGCAAACAGTGAGTGTGTAACAGAAGTTAATGTGGAAAGCACTTTCTTGAGTTGTCAAAAGTTCAGAAAATGTCAAAAGAGGGTAGTGCAACTCTTTCAGGTGCGCTGAGTCTGGGAGAGCTGTATAAGGCCCTTCAAGGCATGGAATCGGGAAAGGCGCCTGGGATTAATGGCCTCCCAGTTGACTTTTCTATGTCTTTCTGGGCAGAGTTGGGCGTGGACTCAAGGACACAAGTCCAGTAATTCTGCAAATGGAACAACAGCGTACTTGATAACATCAGTCAGCTCACTTACATCTACACTGTATTACAATACAACGAAATACAATATCAAACACCACTGCCTCTTTTTGTTTTCATGTAAACATATTAATAGCTGCAAAACAATTTAGTTCAGGGAACGTACATGCATTACAGTGAAACGAAATATTATATCAAACAGCGTTGCCTCTTTTCTGTTTCTTTAAAAATATTAAGCGACAAAAAATGATATCATACCACTGCCTTTTCGTTTTCTTCAAAATATAAAACAAAACATTGAGATCTTTAATGGTAAAATCACTATTAATTGATTATAAATTTATATAAAGATATTAATGATTTGTTTAACTTTGAGAAGATTTGGTGTTGAAATGGAGCTCTTTGTATGATTTTTGAAAATGATTTAACTTTTGCTTTGTAAAATATATGGGTGTATAGTTGTGTATATGTTAGTATTGGTAATTTGTTTTGTAAATATGATTATAAAATAAATTTGTTTCAAATTCTCTCTCTTTCTCTCTCTCTCTCTCTTTCTCTCTCTCTCTCTCTCTCTCTCTCTCTCTCTCTCTCTCTCTCTCTCTCTCTCTCTCTCTCTCTCTCTCTCTCTCTCTCTCTCTCTCTCTCTCTCTCTCTCTCTCTCTCTCTCTCACTCACATATGCAGCGTTGAAAATCTTAGTTCGGTTCATGTGAACAGATTTATCTAAAACAAACAAAAGATTAACCATGTGTAATGTTTTCCCCACCATGTTTTCGACTTGATTATGTAAATAGTGTGTGTTTAATATTTAATTTAAATGTGACTGTTCTAAGTTTGATACTGATACTTTTATTGTATTAAATACCTTTTCTGTTTTTTGTGTCTCTTTTCTATGCAGGTTATGTGCGGATAGAGCTCCACACATAAGTCACATTAAAACAGGATTCATTTCACTACTTACATTAGTGTTCTTATTGACTGCCATTGTTTACATCTCTGAATTCCCTCTCAAGACTACTGCGCTCCCTGACACCTTGTATAAAAAAGTGCTAAATCATATACGCTCCTATTATGTAGTGACTGAGTACTCGTCTGCCAGTGGAAATCAAACAATATTTTTAACACACAAAAGTGTCCAGCAGAGTCCTACACAAACCACAGACATTTCAGTGCATCATCATGTGGCTCATCCAAGCAACTACCATTTCATCCTGGATGAACCTGATAAATTTAAGCAGGATCCGTTCCTGGTCTTGATGGTCCCTGTGGCCCCCCATCAGCTGGAGGCTCGTAACGCCATCCGGAGCACATGGGGGAACGAGAGCTCAGTGCAGGGAAAAGCAGTGCTGACTCTGTTCTTGGTGGGTTTGACTGGAGGAGCTGAAGCTCAACAGCAGCTGGAGGAAGAGAGTCGACAACACAGAGATTTACTGCAGAGCAACTTTGTGGACTCCTACTTCAATCTGACCATAAAGACGATGGTGATCATGGACTGGTTGGCCACTCGTTGCCCTCAAGCAGCTTATGCTATGAAGGTTGATTCTGACATGTACATAAACGTGGATAATTTGATAACTTTCCTATTGTCACCCAACACACCCAGAGAGAACTACATCACAGGTCATTTGATGTGGGACCGGTCTGTTGTTAGAAATAAAAACTCTAAATGGTACGTCTCAGAGGAGCTGTACCCCGAACCAAAATACCCCACGTACCTGCTTGGAATGGGATACGTTTTCTCCAATGACCTGCCAGAGAAAATAGTTGAGGCTTCCAAGAAAGTAAAGGCCTTTAACATAGAAGACGCATATGTGGGCGCTTGTCTGAAACAGTTGGGCATTGCACCCTCATCTCCCCCAGACCCTTCACTGTTTAGAATCTATATGGGGCAATATAACCGAGATAATTTTCTCAGAGTTATTACGACAATCCTGGGATCCCCACAGCAGCTAATAGACATTTGGAAGGATGTAAAACAAATCAAATTGGAATAGATTAGTTGGTTGTCTTAATTTTATTTATAAAAGACTGTTAGAAAATGGCAGACACAATCAGTGAACTAAAGACAAAACATTTAAATGCTATTTGTTTGAATATAGCTCATACATTAAATATTTATTTATAAATGTATATTTTTTTTATTATTTTTTTCCCTGTACATTATTTATATGTATTTATATGTGACCCTGGAGCACAAAACCAGTCATAAGTCGCACTGGTATATTAGCAGCAATATCCAAAAATACAGTGTATGGGTCGAAGTTATTGATTTTTCTGTTATATCAAATATAATTTGGATGTTAAGTAATGATCATTTTCCATGAATATATTTTGAAAGTTATCAACTTAATTTTTGATAAGTAATATAATATGCATTGCCAAGGATTTCATTTGGTCAACTTTAAAGGCAATTTTCTCAAGATATTTTTGCACCCTCAGATTCTAGATTTTCAAATAGTTGTATCTCGGCCAGACATTATCCTATGGTACTAACAAACCATACATCAATGGAAAGCTTATTTATCTCAATTTCAAAAGATTGACCCTTATGACTGTTTTTTTTTATACAGTTTTTTTTTGGTCATTTATTTAATTATATACATATCATTATTATACAGAATAATGCACTTATACTGTCATTATGCATTATTACATTTACATTACATTATACATATTACATAGAATTTATGACACAAAATTACATTATTTTGTAAAATGTTTTTGTTGCCTTTTTTGTGGTATATCTGTGAATATGACCATAAATATTGAAGATTGGTAACCAGCTTATGTACACAGGATTTCTTTTCAACTGAATCTTAATTTTGTGGTTTTCTTTTTATGTAAAATTAATGTATATAATCACTTTTTAAAAAATAAAAAATAAATGTATTCATTTAAAAATAAACCATTTAGGACCCTTTGCCATTCCACAAATCTACAGAGACAGATTTGAAATAAAAAAGTGAATTTTATTTAATTGTTGTTGTTTTCAGTTCTGTCCAACTCAAGTGTTGACAAGGTCACATTGGCACGTCATCTTGTATATTGCATGTCATTCAAATAATGTTGGTAAGGAGAGGTGGCAGTTTCCAGACTGCCATTATAATGCCACAGATCTTCAAGACATTTAGACATTATATTCAGAACCATATTAGCTGTTATCTTAATAAGAATCAGAATCAGAATGAGCTTTATTGCCAGGTATGTTTACAAATACGAGGAATTTGTTTTTATGACAGAAGATACTGCAGAGCAACAGAATGACAGTGACAGAACAAAAAACACAGAAAATAAAAAGAAGAATTCAAAAGAATACAAATTGACAATAGTATGTACAGGTATAAAACAATGGACAGTTTTGTACGTACGGGTATATTATGTGCAACTGAAGTGTAGACTAAATATGTGTGCTATATAAATAGTGTGTGTACCATAATTATTGTCAAGTGTTCGTGAGATGGATTGCTTGAGGGAAGAAACTGTTCCTGTAGCGTCGACCAGACGGTAACAGTTCAAAGAGGGAGTGTGCTGGATGTGAGGGGTCCAGAGTGATTTTTCCAGCCATTTTGCTCACTCTGGATAAATACAGTTCTTGGAGAGTGGGGAGGGGTGTACTAATGATTCGCTCAGCAGTCCGGACTACCCTCTGTAGTCTTCTGTGGTCAGATTTGGTAATTGAACTGAACAATATATTTATTGACGTGCAGAGGACAGGTTTAAGGATGGCAGAGTAGAACTGTATCAGCAGCTCCTGTGGCAAGTTGAACTTCCTCAGCTGACGAAGGAAGTACAGCCTCTGCTGGGCCTTTTATACAATTGGAGTCTATGTGACTGTCCCACTACAGGTCCTGGGAGAGGGTGGTGTCTAGGAACCTGAATGACTCCACTGCAGTCACAGTGCTGTTCATGATGGTGAGTGGGGGAAGAGCAGGGGGTTTCTCCTGAAGTCCATGATTATCTCCATATTTTTGAGCGTGTTGAGTTCCAGGTTGTTAAAATTGTACCAGACAGCCAGCTCCTTAACCTCCTGTCTGTAAGCAGACTCGTCACCATCCTGAATGAGGTCGATCAGTGTGGTGTCGTCTGCAAACTTCAGGAGCTTGACAGAGGGGTTTTCTTGATAGATGTGCAGTCGTTGCAGTAGAGGGAGAAGAGCAGTGGGGAGAGAACCCAGTGCTGATCGTGTGGGTGCTGGATGATAATTTTCACGGCTTCACTAGCTGCTGCCAAGGCCAAGCTGAAGTCCTCAAACTGGATCCTCACATAAGACCCTGGTCTGTCTAGATGTTGCAGAACATAATGCAGTCCCATGTTGACTGCATCGTCCACAGACCTGTTTGCTCTGTAGGCAAACTGAATAGGATCCAGCGAGGGACCAGTGATGTCCTTCAGGTGGGCCAGCACCAGATGCTTATTTTTTTTTTGTTCCAGCTGGCATCAGAAACATAACTGAAAACACTTGCAGATGGAGGAGAATGATTAAAAGATGGGTGGTAACATGACCCTTTTGAGTAACAAAATGTTTCTGGAACTTTGCCAGCTCACTGTGAGACTCCATAGACTCACCAGTATAGAGTCAATTTAATGCCACATATATATATGTAAAATAATAAAGTTTTGCAAAATAAAATAAAGTATTGATAGAAAAAAATTAAGAAATAATTCATCAACGACAGTTGTAAAAGAAGTTTATGAACTTTGATTCTATTTTATCTCTGCAACCCATATTTTCCATGCTCACACCTATTAATTAATTTGCAACACTCCATTTATTTTGCCTTTCAGTCAAGCTTGAACTTGTGATACCGTTTTCCCTTTGCACTTCACCTTTCTGTGGGTTTCACTTCATGGGACTGTTTTGACGTGGGGGAGGGAGTCAAGAAACTAGGGCGTGTTCAGCGGGCCTGGGCAGCCAACCACCCTCAGATTTCGAGTAGGATTGTATGGGTAAAGTTGATCAGATAGTTAGCTCGGTGTCAGATTATTTAAAGATTTAAAAACATAGAGAATAATTTTGAACTCAATTGTATGATGCACAAGTAACCAATGTAATGATTTCAGAATTGGAGTAACATGATCAAATTTACATTGTCCTTTAAGGAATTTAGCGGTGGCGTTTTTTACTAATTGGAGACGATGGAAGATTGTGAAATGCCGAGATAGAGAGAGTTGCAGTAATCCAAGCGAGTTGTAATGAGCGCATGGATAGCAATCCAGGAAAAGTTTTCATATAGAGGAAATATTTAATTTTGGAGAAAAGGCGAATCTGAAAAAAGAACAGGTACTAATAACCACATATATTTCTTTATCAAATTTAAGACTGATCCCAGAAAACACTTAGGTTCTTAATACAGAAAGAAGTAAAAGGAGCAAGATTGTACAGATCAATACTGGAGCAAGATAGTAAAGATCAAGACTTCTGCTTCCTGAATTTTCACTAGGGCCAAAGATTATAACCTTTGATTCATTCAGAAATAAAATAAATTGAGAGAACCATGTTTTCACTTCATACAAGCATGCAAAAAGAGATCCCAGATGTTTATTTAGTTTCAGAGGTAGATGAATTTGGGTATCATCTGCATAGCAGTAAAATTATACACCATGCTTTCTGAAAATAGAGCCCAAAGGAAGTAAATACAAAGAAAAAAGAATGGGTGCAAGAATAGATCCCTGCTGCACTCCACTGGAAATTTTAGCAGTAAGAACTATTACCCAATCTGACAGAGAAACAGCTAAGAAGAGTTCCCTGGATGCCCAAAAAATATTCTAGTTGAGATAAAATAGTTTTATGATCAACTGTATCAAAAGCCGAGGTTAAGTCTGACAGAATTCGGATAACAGAGTCACCAGAGTCACTCGCCAACCAAGTATCATTGAGGACCTGTAATTAGTGATCCACCGATATTGATTTTTTATAACCGATACCGATATCGATTATTTGTACGTTTATGTAACCGATAACCGATATGCAGAACCGATATTTATTTACTGTTATAAAGTAAATAAATAACAGAGTGAAGTAGGCTTGCCGCGATAGACGTGATGACGGTTATACCGGTGTTAAGCCGCAACACCGTTACCTCACTTGCTCACCATGGCACCGTCGTTTAGATTGTTTTTATAGTAATACAAATAAATTTGTTCAGTTAGAGGACACTACAATTAAAACTGAACGCTGCTGCTCAACGCAGTGCACCGAACGAACAAGAGTCTTGCATCACAGCAGTTAGGTCTGCATTGCCACGGCTGTCCCGACCAGATTTCTTACGCCGCGGGATTAATTTCCCAAATACGAGGGGCTGACGGTCGGTAACTCTGGCACAATTTGAATTTGAGCGGGTGGTCTTACAATATCCCGTTCCCAGACGTCCTTTCAGAACAGCATATCTGCGCTTTATTCTTATCGAGCACCGGTACAGCCTGCACTCGGACCGTTATGCGCGCGCTGCAGCACGAACCAGTGCTTTGTTTTATTTGAGGGGTCAGAGCAAAGCATGTGCAACGATGCAGATATAATATAGAGCTCTCAAACAGAACTGACAGGTTGTGATGAGTGACAGATCAGAATAAAGATGGAGTGTGAATGCGATGTCCTTGAAGGACGTTCAACTCGTCTTTCCTTTGTTCTTTTTTGTATTATGCTTATTCTATCATTTTAAATGACAGACTGTGTCGAATTTATTTATTTTTCTCTGCTGCACTTTTCACTGTGTTAACAGCAAGATGTTAAATTAATTTAGTGTTTTGACAAGACTTATAAAATATATATTAGGCTAAACCTACATTTTTTCCTATTGTGTTATAGGCTGAATGTTAGCATAAACTAATTATATCTTGACAAAACGAATAAAAATAGGGATTACAATTTTTATATAACTTTTTTTTTTCCTCTCTGTGACACTTTATTCCGTGTTGGCAGCAAAATGTTATTGACATTTATCAGTCAATAAATTCAAGACTCTTGATAAGACGAATAAAATAAATACAATTTTGTGCAGACTACACTTTTATTTGTTAGCCTATCTCTCTATCTTTCAGCAGAAATGTGAAGAAACTGTGAATATATCGCGGGAGCGGGTGTATGCGGAATAAAACCTAAAACAGTTCCGCGCAGACCTCTACATCACAGTTCAGATTTCATTTACCATGTAAAGAGAGATGACTGACAAGAAGAGTGAGGTGAAACACACAAGACGATGCAGAAGAGTTTCGAAACGAAATTTAAAAGCACTCGTTTTAAGCCTGTTGACTTCCGAGTCTGACATTTATCTAAGTCAAGGGAGAAAACTCACCGAGATCTACCAAGTGAAAAGTAAATAAATGATAAAATACATATTAAATAAATAATTAAAAAGGCTCGTTGTGATGTTGCATTAATTTAATAATAATACATAAAATAGTGTTTTATTATTATTCACTATTCACGTCGCTGTATTCAACTATATACTGAGCTGTATTCAAGCAGAAATATGATGTTATAGTGATCGAGAGCGCATACACGGTTCGTTTGCGCATCATTTATAATGGACATAACGTGCGCCTAATGCACGATCATGTCACTGTAATCAACTTTACCTTGATTACAAAACTTGCCCATCCAAACTTGTGCGTACTAGTGTGACACTGGCTTCTTTTATCCAGCGAGAGCTGTAGTTTGTGTATCATATACTCATACAGCGGTTTTGAGCCGCCGTTCAGTCTGTATTCACAGCGCCATGAGAACCGTATTTCTCCTCCTAAACACAGAATACGTAGAGAGGTGGTAATGTTATTTTTTATAGGCTATATGTGTTTTTTACATTACTTAACATGCGAGTCATAATATTAGTGAATGTATTATATTTGAGTTTTATCTCTCGCCCCCCTGGTTGAGAAACACTGACCTAAAGCGCAAGCGATCTAAGTGATAATGTTTTTAAAAAAAAAACATTCGTTTCTCATTTATTTGGTTCCACAGTATTTGCTGATTTTTATTTTAAACACTGCTTGACGCCGAATTGCTGCTGATAAAGTCAAAGTAAATTTAAAAACCTAAGGAAAAGAGGGAAAACTCAAACAAAATATCAACTTCATTTTAAACTACAGTTTTAGGTTTATAAGCTGTTTAATAGGCTAAAGAGTGAATAATAATGCACTGGATAATGTTAATTCACTGAATAATATTCTCTGGAATATTGAAATAAACAATAACAAACAAAACATCGTATTTTATTGCATTTCTTAACTGGCATGTTTTGTCAGAATTATTAAAATGTTTTTGTCATTCTAAATTATGAAAACTGCTGACGGCGCGGTTTATCTATTTACACAGAACTATACTCAAACTGCAATCGCTTGTGGAGAAAATAAATAATTAATTTCGATAGAGATGTATTTATTTAGATGTTTATAGGCGAAATAATAGTTAGTAAATGTTAATATAATTTCGCATGTTTCAAACAAGTGAATCTTGTTAAAAGTTACATGCGGTGGACGTGCTGAGCATCAACCACTGAGTGAACAGTGCCCACTGCTCCAGGTGTGTGTGTGTGCGTGCGTGCGTCCACTGCTCCAGGTGTGTGTGTGCTCTTGGATGGGTCAAATACAGAGAACACATTTCACTGCTGATTATACTCTGTATAATTATGTATGTAAAAAAACCAAAAAAAAAACAATTGCAAAACCGATTTTTTTTGTTTTACAAAACCGATAACCAATTATGGTAAAATGATTAAATATCGGGAAAAATATCGGTCTACCTGTAATAATGCAGAGTCTGTGCTATGCGGAGGCTTAAAACCAGACTGGAAGGTTTCAGAAATAAACTGACCAAAATTATAAACGCAACACATTTTTTATGAGCTGAACTCAAAGATCTAAGACTTTTTCTATGTACACAAAAGGCCTATTTCTCTCAAATATTGTTCACAAATCTGTCTAAATCTGTGTTAGTGAGCACTTCTCCTTTTCCGAGATAATCATCCACCTTCTAGGTGTGGCATATAAAGACGCTGATTAGACAGCATGATTATTACACAGGTGTGCTTTAGGCTGGCCACATTAAAAGGCCACTCTCCGGGGGGGGGGGGGGTCTCCGGGTGGGTCTCCGTATATGGTGTGACCACCATTTGCCTCACGCAGTGCAACACATCTCCTTCACATAGAGTTGATCAGGTTGTTGATTGTAGCCTGTGGAATGTTGGTCCACTCCTCATCAATGGCTGTGCGAAGTTGCTGGATATTGGCAGGAACTGGAACATGCTGTAGTATACGCCGATCCAGAGCATCCCAAACATGCTCAATGGGTGATATGTCCGGTTAGTATGCTGGCCATGCAAGAACTGGGATGTTTTCAGCTTCCAGGAATTGTGTACAGATATTGTGGCCAGCCTAAGGCACACCTGTGCAATCATCATGCTGTCTAATCAGTATCTTGATATGCCACAGCTGTGAGGTGGACGGATAATCTCGGCAAAGGAGAAGTGCTCACTAACACAGATTTAGACAGATTTGTGAACAATATTTGAGAGAAATAAGGCCTTTTCTGTACATAGAAATTATCTTAGATCTTTGAGTTCAGCTCATGAAAAATGGGGGCAAAAACAAAAGTATTGTGTTTTATAATTTTGGTCAGTGTATGATTTGCACCAAGGAAAGACTGTAGCTGAATAAATACAGTTTTCGCAAGTGCTTTTGTAATAAACAGAAGATTTGAGATGGGTCAAAAATGATTACAATTAATAGCATCAAGAGAAGGTTTCTTAAGAAGAGGTGTCACAGTAGCTTCTTTGAGGCTATCATGTATAGTCCCTGAAACTAGACATTTATTCAGAAACGACACCAGACTAGGTCCAACCGAGTCAAACATTTTTTTTTAATACACGAATGGAGAACATCATGAGAGCAAAAATTTATGTTTTTATTTCTTTTATTATTTCTTTTATTATTCTCATATTATTCTCATAGCTTTTATTTCACTAACATTAAACTGTGTTGTTTTGTTTTGTTTTAACTAAATGCGATTACTATTAACGTTGTTTGCCAAATTGTAAGAAGTTAGAGCTCAGTTTAAGCGGTGGTTTTATTATGTATAGGCCTACTCATGCATACAGCATAATATAGACAAAATCAGCCTGTCCTTCACCAGATAATCATTGATGGGGTACATTAGTTTGTTACTAGGATGACCAGATGGTAAGTTGAAAATGTCATTGTTAAAATGACATAAATTGAAAGTGGATTTATGCAAAACTACAATGACAACATTATCAACTTACCATGCAATACAAGATACCTAGAAGGGTGGCAAGAATATTTCAAGGCAGAAAATGGCAAATCAGCTCAAACCGGGAAATTATTGATTTTTTTTAAAGCAAATTAACAGGACACAGAGACGTCTGGTCACCCTAGTAACAAGCTAATGTACCCCATAATTGATTATCTAGTGAAGGACAGGCTGATTTTGTCTACATTATGTTGTATGCATGATTAGGCCCCACATCAAAACAGTACCATGAAGTGAAACACTCAGAAAAGGGAAGTGCAAAGGGAAAACAGTATCGCGAGCTCATGCTTGAATGAAATGCAAAATAAATGGAGCGTTGCAAATGAATTAGTAGGTGTGAGCATGGAAAATATGTCTTGCAGAGATAGAATCAAAGTTCATAAGCTTCATTTACAACTGTCATAGATGAGTTATATCTTAATTTTTGCAATTATTTCTGTTTGCAAAACAAACATTTTTCTCTCAATACTTTATTTTTATTTTGCAATATTAATTTTTGCTTGCAAAAGGTATTTTTGTTTTTTACTCAATAGTTAAATTTTATTTTGCAATGTTTAATTTTTATTTTGCAAAACTTTATTTTCTTTTGCTTTTTTTATGTGTGGCATTAAATTGACTCCATACACCAGGTGTTTTTAAAGGATCCAATAGGTCAGAAGAAAGGACAAGGAGGAACTCAGATACTATGACTTTGAGATCTGTACAGTCTCGCTGTTACAAGACAAGATAAGGTATGTTTAAACGTTTCATATTTCATTTGATTTGTTTTTTTGCAATGGCTTCTTAGAGTAAATTATACACTCTTAAGAAAATGGTTCTAAACTGTACCAAATTAGGATTCTTTGGCTCGTAACAATAGCAGAAGCCTTTTTGGTGCTAAATGGAACCATTTTTAATGCTATTTTTAATGTGGGTGTTATGTAGGACCTTAATGGTGTTATAAATAACCTTTTAAAATAATATATTTTAATGAAATTAGTATGTTAGTAATTTCGCGTCGCTCTATCAAGCTCTCGCTGGAATCCGCTCCTCGGCTATCAACGAGATGAACGTTTGTACTTCCTCAACAGACAACGAAACAGACATTTTTTGGTTGATACAAAAAGGTGCGTTTGTTTAAACAAAAGTTGCGTCCGATCCTTCGCTGGTTGTGTGGATTTAAATCTAGCAGGTCTCTTTTTTTATTTTGTATTATTAATGCCAATTTACCAAAGATAAAAGTACAGAGAAGAACAGCATTATGTACAAACAGGTGACATTACCTGCAAAGCAGTTTTAGATGCATGTAACGCTAACAAAAATAATCCTAAACAAAGCTTTAACATAATAAGTTAAAAAGACCAAATAAATTAACTGTTTTAAGAGCTTTAAGATTCTTGGAAGATGGGTCTTGTGTCGCAAGTTCAGTGACGCAGTAATGAACCGTACCGTGCCGAACCATGCAGTGGAAAAGCGCCAAAAGAACCATTTCAGCATAAAAGGTTTCTTCAGGAAGATATGGTTTTAAATAGAACTGTTAAGTGCAAAGAACTTTCAAAGAACCATCTTTTTTAGAGTGTATCTTTGGTTTAGAGTTTTTAGTGAGGATAAAGCATTGAATTTGCATAAGGAAAATGTAATATGATTTTGTTGACCTACTTTGAAAAGAAAAAGAAAGAATCATTTGCCTGTTTCCTGAAAGAAGCACTGCATGTTTGCATTTTAATAACTCTGTGACAAAGACCTACTTTGAAAAGAAAAAGAAAGAAAGCAAGTTTCTTTTAAATTTAAAGGAATAATTTTCCTAAAAATGAATATTTTGTCATTGTTAACCTCAGGTCTTTAAAAATATGTAAAAAAATTTGGCCGCCACGTGCACATATCTGTTAAGTCCACGAGACCGTAGAGTGTCACATTCCTCATTTTAGCGTTCAGAAGGGTTCTCGGGCGAGCTCCGCAGCAGACTTTTACCCGACAGACAAAGCAGCATTACGTCATGAAGGTGCTCTGGGAGGAGATCGTCACTATCAATGATTTCGTTCTCCGCAATGCCCGCCAGGCCATCCAAGCCAGCGGGCGATCAATGGCTCTTTCCGTCGACGGTGAGCGTGCGCTGTGGCTCAACCTATCAGGTCTCCCTGATAGCGAGAAGCGGAGCGTCGCGGGAGCACCAGTGGAGGCCGGTCAAGCCCCCTTCAGCCCTGCCGTCGCCCTTAAGGCCATTTCAAACCGCACAGACAAATGCCAACAAACTCCGTGGCCGCAGCTACGAAATCCCTTATTTCATCACACAGCTCCCTAAATTTGTCTCTCAAGTTCAATAAAGGCTTCGGCCCCAGTGTTCCCCAACACACAAAATAAAAACTTAAAAATATGCAACGAATCAAATTAATTAGTTAATAAGGGAGAACCTCTTCCTGCAGAGAGGGGAAATGTCTCTGAACCCCTGCATGTTTCACTAGTTCGTCCACTAGTGGGTGCCATTTTATCACAAATGTGCCAGCTGCACTCACACGAAGCCATCAGCGCCTCGCCGGCTCAGGTGGGGACACTCGTGAGTTAGTCAGCTTGGCAGGCGTAACACGTACAATAATGCAAGGCTACAGGGTGCAGTTTATAATAAAGCCCCCGCATTTCAACGGCGTTCTCTCTTCACACACGGAGGAGAGCGCTGCTCACATTCTGGAAGAGGAAGTCTCTTCCCTTCTAAACAAGGGAGCGATTCAGGTGGTACCCCCCCCCCCATTTCATAAATTTCGGATTTTATTCTCATTATTTCCTGGTTCCAAAGAAGGATGGCTCTCTCCGCCGTTAAACAAACATTTGAGGGAATACAATCTCAGAATGATAACCCACGGCACTCTGGCCCACGCCATAAAACGGAATGATTGGTTCACATCGGTCGATCTGAAAGATGCTTTTTTCCAGCATTTATCCGCCACACTGGAAATGTATTCGTTTCGCCAATCAAGGCACATGTTGTAAATTCACAGTTCCCCCATTTAGGCTCGCACTCAGCCCAAGAACGTGTAGAGGCGGGTTTAGCTCCCCTAAGATTATCAGGTCTGCGGATTTTGACATACATAGACGACTGGCTCATAATAGCCGAATCGAAGGAGAAAGTGCTGCAGGACACCTGCCGTGTGCTCACGCACATCACATCTCTCGGATTCAGGGTGAATGTAAACAAAAGCTTTTTTACACCCAGTCAGAGTGTGAATTTTCTCAGCTTGGAGCTGAACTCAGTCTCCATGCGAGCACGTCTCTCGCAAGAGTGCGTTCTCAGTTCAGTGTGGTGTGTCGCAGTTCAGAGAAGGAGCGAAAGTTTAGTATCGCACCTGTCTCAGACTGCTGGGTCTTAAGGCTTCATCTATCCAGGTTTTGCCTCTGGGACTTCTGAGAATGAGAGTGTTCATGAAATGGGTTTTGTCTCTACATTTCAGCCCGTTACGTGATCTCTGCCGCTCTGTAACAGTGACGCGTGCCTGTACAGAAGCTCTGGGCCACTGGAGGAGTGCAGACTTTTACGCACAGGGGACCCCTTTGGGGACGGTGATGTTGCAGAAAGTTGTGGCGACAGATGCATCCTTAAGCAGCAGGACCCGATGGGATTACTGGCCGCGTTCTGAGGTCCTGTGCTGATCAGCTTGCTGGTTTGTTTACATCCATATTTAATGAGTCCCTCGCTACCTCTGTGGTTCCCACCCCCTTTACAAAATCTGTCATTATCCCTGTGCCTAAGAACAGTAAACCCTCTTGCTTGAATGACTATCGTCCAGTTGCCCTCACATCGACAGTCATGAAGGTTTTTGAGAGACTTTTAAAGAAACACATTTGCTCCTCCATCCCTGTTACTTTGGACCCTCTTCAGTTTGCCTATCGGCCAAATAGGTCTACTGATGATGCCATCTCTCAGGTACTACACTCCTCCCTCACTCACATTGACAGCAAAAATGGCAACTATGTAAGGCTGCTATTCATTGACTATAGCTCCGCTTTCAATACTATAGTCCCCACCAAGCTGGCTGTTAAACTCTCAGACCTCGGCCTAAACACTTCACTTTGTGACTGGATTCAAGATTTCCTCACCGCCAGACCACAAGTGGTGAAAGTCGGCCAGTTCACCTCCAACTTCATCACCCTGAACGTAGGAGCCCCACAGGGCTGTGTCTTGAGTCCCCTGCTCTACTCTCTCTACACACACGACTGCGTGTCCTCTCACAGCTCCACTTCTATCATTAAATTTGCTGATGATACTGTGGTCCTGGGCCTCATTAACAACGGTGACGAGGCCGCATACTTGGATGAGGTGGAGAGACTTACATCATGGTGCCAGGACAACTGTCTCTCTCTGAACGTGAGCAAAACCAAAGAGCTGATCGTGGACTTCAGGAAGAGACAGCAGCGGCCCTACACTCCTCTTATGATCAGTGGAACCCCTGTGGAGAGGGTGAGCAGCTTCAAGTACCTCGGTGTAAACATCTCCGAGGACCTGACATGGACTACACACATTCAAACTCAGGTTAAGAAAGCCAGGCAAAGGCTGTACCATCTGCGACAGCTGAGGCAATTCAGGGTCTCACCAGCTATCCTGAAAACTTTCTATTCAGGGGCCATAGAAAGTGTACTGACTCAGTGCATCTCAGTGTGGTATGGAAATTCCTCAAACCAGGACTGCAAAGCTCTACAGAGAGTCGTGCGCTTAGCTGAGCGCATCTCAGGGTCTACTCTCCCCTCTCTGCAAGACATCTACCTCAAACACTGCAAAAGCAGAGCTGCTAAAATCATCAAAGACTCAAATCACCCCGGTAACCATATTTTCCGTTTACTGCCATCTGGCAAGCGCTTCAGGAGCATGATGGCAAAGACTGAGAGACTGAGGAGGATCTTCTTCCCTCAGGCCATCAGGCTCCTTAACACAAACTCTGTTTCATAAACATAAAAAAATAAATTAAAAAAAGCAGTTTGCACATCCCTCTCATCCCTCCTGTCATTTGCACATCCCTCTCATCCCTCCTGTTTATAGTACTATTTATTAAGTCCCATATACTGTTTTTGCACATCCTACGTGTTTGCACATCTTACTGTTTTGCACTTTTCTTTATTCTACTGCACATTTTACTTTTTATTTCTTTTTTTACCTATATATATGCTCTTGTGTGGTGTTACTTTTATATAATTTTTTATTCTTTGCACTGTCCACTGAGCGGACCTGATTTGACCTACATTTCACTTTTGATTATACCCTGTATAATTTATTATGTGACAAATAAAGAAACCTTGAACCTTGAACCTTAACAGGCTGGGGTGCCACCCAGGAGGGCATAACAGTGAATGGTTTGTGGCCGAGGAGACTACGTTCAGCACACATAAATTATTTGGAGCTTATGACTATATGGAAAGCTCTGAATTATTTTCTGCCTCGCCTGCAGGGACATCATGTGCTCGTACGCTGCGACAATTGTCCTATATAATTGTCCTTATATTACATTTTCTTTTATGCATTTAGCAGATGCTTTTATCCAAAGTGACTTACATTGCATTCAACTTACAGTTTCTACATTTTATCAGCACTTGCTTTCCCTGGGAATCGAACCCATGATCTTGGCGTTGCTAACGCCATGCTCTACTAGTTGAGCTACAGGAAAGCTGTATGGTTGTAATGGTTATATGGTTGTAAGTGGCAAGTGTTTGAAGGGTGGTGTGATGGACGTGGTCTCGCATCATATCAGTGCTCAGTTCCTGATATTTTGTGTTTCTTACAAGACCTTATGGATAAAGGCAGGTCCTTTTCCACTATCAAGGTCTACCTGGCAGCTATTTCTGCCTGTCATGTGGGCTTTGAGGGCTCAGCGGTCGGGCAGCATCCTCTAATCCGCAGATTTATGAAAGGTACCCATCGTTCTTTGCCAGTCATCAGGAGAACTGTTCCTGAATGGGACCTCTCCATGGTGCTGGAGACTCTGTCTCAATATACTTTTGAGCCCCTGGGAAGTATTTCCCTGAAGCTGCTGTCCTTCAAGATGGTTTTGCTCTTGGCCTTGGCGTCAGCTAAATGTGTCAGTGAGCTACATGCACTCTCGGTTCATTCCTCTTGCACCTATTTCTCTCTAAGTGGAGATAAGCTTTTTCTTAAGCCTAACCCGGCTTTTATGCCTAAGTGCTTCCCTGCACTCACATCAGAGGTGTTGGAGCTATCTGCTTTTCATCCTCCGCCTTTCTCCTTCACGGAGGACCAGAGGCTGAATGCTCTGTGTCCTGTTCGAGCATTACAGACGTGTATAACCAGGACCAGTGCTTTCCAGAAGAGCGACCAGCTTTTTATCTCATGGGTGCACGCTCACAAGGGGAGTCCCGTATCTAAGCAGCGCCTCTCACATTGGCTTGTGGAGGCTAAAGCTTTTGCTTATGAATCGAAGGAAGTGCCGCCCCAAGGAAACATCAGAGCTCATTCCACGAGGGGCTTAGCCGCCTCTTGGGCCTTGTTTAGGGGAGTGTCTCAGCAGAACATCTGCTCTGCTGCCAGCTGGGCTTCTTCCCATACATTCGTGGGTTACTACCGACTGGATGTCACTAAAACCTTGGTAGCACATTCTGTTTTAGGAGAGGGGTCTTCATAACCGATATCGAACACGAGATGATGAAAGAGAACAATAGGTTACTGTCGTAACCCCGGTTCTCTGAAACATCGAGTGGAGAGATCCACCAGCTTTGCCCCGCTTGCCACACGAGAAGCGAATATACTTACTGGAGAATAGCAGCACGTGCGGCTGCTCCCACGCTCCCAGGTAAGGGGGTAGGGCCCTACCTCTTTACCTGCTAATGAGCTCTGCTCACCCCTCACCTCTCTTCTGTGGAAGAGCAAAGGTGATTAGCAAATAAGCATTAAAAATATATATATAATGTCACGAGCTCGAACAATGGGTACTGATCCATCCTTGAGTTTTAACTTGAGTTTGAACAAAACCTGCCTTGAATTGTCCCTCATTCAGAAAGCAAAGGAGTAAAATCATTTGCGCAGACATAAACGAATCTAGGTGTATTCGTTGGCGCATTTCCATCAAAATCGAAAGCTAATCCACTGCGTCCTCAGTGGCTCTGATGCTTGGAGAAAATTACGACTCTTATATTCTTCTACATCTAACAACAAAACACCTGCATTGTTTACAAGACAGCTACAGCTGCTCAAGCTTAGAGAAAATGACTGACTTTGTACAACTGGCTGAGGGCAGACAAATGTTAATACTGGAGAGTACGTCAGTGGTCGTGAGAGGGGCCTGAGCAATATGACATCATATTGGCTTGATAACTGTTTAGAAAAAAAGGAGGGAATGGATTTTTATAATTGGGTGATAAAGGGTAGCTGTGACTATGCACTACCAAGGCACATTTATATGCAAATGAAGATTTTTGCCTCCAATCTTAATTCAAGTGATGAAAGATTTTTCAAAGTCTGACAGTAATCAGTGTTCAGTACTGCTGTAAGTTCAACCCTGCCTGGTTTACATGTTTCAAAATGATTAACAGTTGAAAACACTGAAATGTAAAAAAGTAACCAGAAAGTAATCAAATGCAATCAGTTACATTACGTTAATAAAGTAATTGAAAAGTTACACTACTTATTACATTTTAAGTAGGGTAACTTGCAATTTGTAACCTATTACATTTTTAAATTAACCTTCCCAAAGTTACTTTTAAAAGTAATGCATTTACAATATTGCGTTAATCCCTAAAAAATTTACTGATTACGTTACTTGGTTACTTTTTATGGAAAGTAATGCGTTACATTACTGTTGAGATACTTCCGCATTACTTTTTAAATATGAGCAGGGCTTGATTGTTTGTTTTTAATACAAGAAGTTCTATTTATAGCAAATGTAAAAGACTTTCACACCAAAAAGTGTAATGAATAAAGCTCAGGCTGAAGGAAGAGTAAATCACGTCTGTACAGTAGAACGCAGGAGAAGTTCAACACTCTTCAGCAATAAAAAACAATGTTAGTTTATCTAAAGTCATTTTTGCTTATTAGTATGGTTGAATTGGATCATCAAAGGTCAGCAGCAAATACATGGGTTAATAAAATGGGATTAGATACATTTGTGTTGTTTAACATATTTAATTATTGCAGGTTTGCTTCATATTCTGAGTTTGCATTTCACTGTTTTAAATAATTTTGATGAATACTGAAATTTTTTTTTGCGAGTGGGATGAACTAAAGCACGTTCACATTTAGACTATATTAGAACTACAGTAAAATCATGTTCACACATCACACTGTCAGTCGATAAATGGGAAAAAAGTAACTCAGATATTTTCTTGAAAATTAAAAAGTAATGCGTTACTTTACTAATTACTTGAAAAAAGTTTTATTACTACGTAACTCGCGTTACTTGTAATGCGTTACCCCCAAACACTGCCCGATGGTGAGTAAATCTTAAACAGATTGCCATTTTGTGTGACCTATTCCTTTACATTTCTATTTGTCATAATTTGAAATAACCTTGTAATATAAAAATGCACATATACACTACCCTATTAAGGTAAAATATTGATGTTGATAAAAGGTCCACGATTCAAGATTCAAGATTTGTATTCCTCACATACACAATTATACAGAATATAATCAGCAGTGAAATGTATACAAAAACCATTACACAAAAATGTCCAATCGTCACTCCCATAAGCAGACCAGATAGTCAACACAAAATGAGCAGTTTAGATATAGGCTACTTACATATCCATAGCCTGCATGGACGATATTACCTCAGAATAGGAACTTTGATTTCAATCTGCTACTGCTCTAGAGCCACTAGATAGCAGCAAAGGTTTTACCCCCTCTCTTGAAGTGTTTTTTTTTATTGAGTGTGGAAACGAAATATTTACTTGCACAAATATAGTCCTAACAAATACCATTACTACAAATTATACAAACACCAGTCTATAGTTTGTTTGCAATACATCGTGGTGACTTGATATTAACCACTACCTGTCAAGAAAACATTAAAATGAATTAAAATGTAAGGATTTTTTTTCTCAAATGTCAGAACATACCTAAAGGATCCCCCATATTAATAGCCTACATATACTGATTCGAATTTACAATAAAATCAGGTAAAAAAGAAACAGGTGCCCTAATAGGCTTCGTGAAAAGAAGATAGCCTACCTGAAGAGGAAGGTGATTTTCCGAGCATGGGTGTGGCTAGGGGCGGGAGACACCTGTTATTGTTATAGATGGAGGCTCTTGTTTGCGGGCACAAACATCGATTGAGATACTCTACTGGATAGTTATGGCTGTCTAAACGGCAAACGCAGAAACACGCATCACAAACGCGTTTCAGAGGCATTCACCTGGTTGTCACCGCGTCTGATGTAAGTAATACACGTTTCTTTAAAGAGTTTGATTCCTATGTCTTACTTTATAATGTAGGCTACAGTAGTGAAAAATAAAGTGGCGTTGTCAAAGGTACCGCGTTTCGAACTAATATCGCGAGAAATATGAGTATTTAATGAGAGGAAAATGGCTATTTTTAGATTTAATATACATTTAAATAAAGGTTAATATAAATTTATATAAAATCAATAGAATATTGACAAGATATGATCACTAAACTACAATTATTAGTTCCATGTTAGGTTAAATGGATAAGTTCATTATGTCAATTTAATCTTAAAATAGCTTGCTAGTTAGGCTTTTGTTTTTGTATGAAGACCGATTCATTAATAAAATGAGTAATAACTCCTCCTACTACTAGCCTATAACAGAACTATTAATTATACAACATATTTCAGAATGAGGTAATAAAGACAATAGGCCAGGGTCAACAATTAGGGAACATTTTTTATATTTAATAGATACATTAAACTATTTCGTAACCTAATTAAAATAGTTTAGTATAAGGGGTTAGTTTGTAACATAACACAAAAAAACAATAAAAAACTAGGCTAGTGTATGAGAACGTTGACCTGTATTCACCCTATATGCCATCATACATGAAACCTTTGGTTTCTAGTGAGAAGTATTGAGTTTCAGCCTCATTTAAAATGCAAGTGTAAGTTCACACCTGGCAGTCTTATGGTCTGCCTTTCAGATTCAATAGAATACGTTGTAGAAACCTGAAAAGGGTGTGAGCCTCACCCTAAACGTAGTGTTTTACCAGCCAAACCATATTCAACCGACATTCATATGACTGGTGTCTCTCTGCACCTTTTGTTGTGTTTGGCATACAGCCATAACTGTTAACTGGAGCAGTATCTGCATCGATAAAATGAGATTTGTGCGTGGCTCCAACTTTTAGGCCTTACTCAGATAGGTTCGAAACTGATTTTTTGTTTGATTGCATCTCCATCTAAAAGGTCAAATCAGATTTCAAGTAGTTTTTCGTAAGTCCTCCCAAACAGCACAGATTGTTTTATACAAAGTATGTATTGTTGTTTGAAAAACAGAACTATAAAAATAAATGGATCTGTCTAATAGTTCATTTATTTCAGTAATTCAACTCAAACTCGTGTATTAAATCAATTCAAAAAATGTGTTTCTCTGGCACATAAGGTAAATACTGTAAGAAAATCAACCGGTTCTGTTAAGGCCGGGACACACCAGGCATTTGTCAGGCAATTTTTTCTGTGTGTTCAGCATCAGTTTGTCCAATTCTCGAGTGAAAACTCTGATTGGATGTTCAGTCTGAGAGCGAGTCAGTGCATGAGAATTGAAACAAAAGTTTTTAGAATGAGGAAGTAAATAGCCTAAAGGTGGCACAGGCAGAAGACTGTTCTCATGTAACCTGATATTACCCAAACAGTCCAATATGCAAACATTATCATAAGAGCATGAGCTGCTTAAAATTAGTAAAGTTATGAACATAACTGATATTCAAAATGGTAAAAAAGCACTGCTTTGTTTCCATTTCCTATATCTGCTCATATGTCATATATCCTGCTTTTGGTTTCTATTTTTGAATGATGAATATATACTATTGATAGCTGCTGATATATACAGCTAATTCCTCTCACACTAGGCACAGAACATATGTGTTAGTTTGCAGACGGCTGTAGCCTCTGAGGTGTGTTCAAGCACAGTTTTTGGTCCAGACGAGAGAACACAATACCATTGGATTTCGTCACCACTAATTCTTTGAAGTCTGCTTAGTGTGTCCCCAAAACAAGAACCGAAAAGGAGAGTGAATGCTTTGTGAATTTGAATATGGAAAGCATAGACACACATACACAAACGCCCGCATATGCATTTACATATACAGATGCATCTCAATAAATTAGAATGTTGTGGAAAAGTTCATTTAAGTAATTCAACACAAATTGTGAAACTCGTGTATTAAATAAATTCAATGCACACAGACTGAAGTAGTTTAAGTCTTTTAATTGTGATGATTTTGGCTCACGTTTAACAAAACCCCACCAATTCATTAGAATACTTCATAAGACCAATAAAAAAAATTGTTTAGTGAACTGTTGGCCTTCTGGGAAGTCTGTTCATTTATTGTATATGTACTCAATACTTGGTAGGGGCTCCTTTTGCTTTAATTGCTGCCTCAATTCGGCGTGGCATGGAGGTGATCAGTACAAATACAAATTATACAAGCTCAGATGAGCTTTATTTGTCACATACACAATTATACAGGGTATAATGAGGAGTGAAATGTGTTCTCTGCATTTAACCCATCCAAGTGCACACACACCTGGAGCAGTGGTACGGCGCCCGGGGAGCAGTTTTGGGTTCGGTGCCTTGCTCAAGGGCACTTCAGTCATGGTATTGAATTCAATTCCTGCCGGCCCAAGTCTCGAACCCGCAAACTTTAGGTTACAAGCCCGACTCTCTAACCATTAGGCCCCTGTTCTCTGCATTTAACCCATCCTAAGCGCATACGCACCTGGAGCAGTGGGCAGCCATCGTACGGCGCCCGGGGAGCAGTCAGGGGTTCGGTGCCTTGCTCAAGGGCACTTCAGTCGTGGTATTGAACTCAATTCCTGCCGGCCCAAGACTCGAACCCGCGAACTTTAGGTTACAAGACCGACTCTCTAACCATTAGGCCACGACTGCCCCTGATGGCACTGCTGAGGTGGTATGGAAGCCCAGGTTTCTTTGACAGTGGCCTTCAGCTCATCTGCATTTTTTGGTCTCTTGTTTCTCATTTTCCTCTTGATAATGCCCCATAGATTCTCTCTGGGGTTCCGGTCTGGTGAGTTTGCTGGCCAGTCAAGCACACAACACCATGGTCATTTAACCAACTTTTGGTGCTTTTGGCAGTGTGGGCAGGTGCCAAATCCTGCTGGAAAATGAAATCAGCATCTTTAAAAAGCTAGCCAGCAGAAAGAAGCATGAAGTGCTTGAAAATGTATTGGTAAACGGGTGCAGTAATGTTGGTTTTCAAAAAACACAATGGACCAATAGCAGCAGATGACATTGGATTCAAGGATTCAAGGTTTTATTCGTCACATACTTAATTATACAGAATATAATCAGTAGTGAAATGTATATCAGGACAGGTCCGCTCAGTGGATAGTGCAAAATATGTAACACACAACACGAGAATATACATAAATATAGGTGAGAAAAATAAGGAGAAATAAGATGTGCAATAAAATAAAATGTGCAGGACAGTATACTGTGGACTTAATAAATAATAATATAAGCAGGGATGTGCAAGAGATATACATAGCAGTAATGATGAAGAATAGTGGGTATCTTACTGTTTATTAAATTGAGTCATGTTGAAGTTATTCGACCGAGTTTGAGTTTAGGAGCCTGATGGCCCGAGGGAAGAAGCTCCTCCAAAGTCTCTCATTCTCTGCCATTCTGCTGTGGAAGCACTTGCCAGATGGCAGTAAAATTAAGAGACGGTTGCCAGGGTGGTTTGAGTCCTTGATGATTTTGACTGCTCTGCTTTTGCAGCATTTGAGGTAGATGTCCTGCAGAGAGGGGAGAGCAGACCCTGAGATGCGCTCAGCTAAGCGCACAACTCTGCAGAGCATTGCAGTCCTGATTTGAGGCGTTACCATACCACACTGAGAGTCAATTGGCTTTCTATGGCCCCTGAATAGAACGTTTTCAGGATAGCTGGTGAGACCCTGAATTTCCCCAGCTGTCGCAGATGGTACAGTCTTTGCCTGGCTTTCTTAACCTGTGTTTGGATGTGTGCAGTCCAAGTCAGGTCCTCGGAGATGTTTACACAGAGGTACTTAAAGCTGCTCACCCTCTCCACAGGGGTCCCACTGATCATAACTCAGGACACAGCCCTGTTGTGCTCCTACATTCAGGGTGATGGAGTTTGTGGTGAACTGGCCCATTTTCACTAATTGAAGTCTGCCGGTGAGGACGTCTTGAATCCAGTTGCAGAGTGAAGAGTTTAGGCCGAGGTCTGTGAGTTTATCAACTAGCTTGATGGGGACTATTGTATTGAAAGCTGAGCTATAGTCAATGAAAAGCAGCCTGACATAGTTGCCATTTTTGCTGCCAATGTTTGTGAGGGAAGAGTGCAGGATGTGAAAGATGGCATCATCAGTAGATCTATTTGGGCGATAGGCAAACTGAAGAGGGTCCAAAGTAACAGGGATGGAGGAGCAAATGTGGTTCTTTAAAAGTCTCTCAAAAACCTTCATGACTGTTGATGTGAGGGCAACTGGACGATAGTCATTCAGGCAAGAGGGTTGACTGTTCTTAGGCACAGGGATATGATAGATTTTTTTAAAGGAGGTGGGAACCACAGAGGTAGCAAGGGACATCACAGACTGTGGAAATTTAATTGTGGTTCTCTCAGCTGGTTGTTCATCTTTTTCTTCCACACTTTTTCCTTCCAATCAACTTTCTGTTAACATGCTTGGATACAGCACTCTGTGAACAGCCAGCTTCTTTGGCAATGAATGTTTGTGGCTTACCCTCCTTGTGAAGGGTGTCAATGATTGTCTTCTGGACAACTGTCAGATCGGCAGTCTTCCCCATGATTGTGTTGCTGAGTGAACCAAACTGAGAGACCATTTTGAAGGCTCAGGAAACCTTTGCTGGTGTTTTGAGTTGATTAGCTGATTGGCATGTCACCATATTCTAATTTGTTGAGATAGTGAATTGGTGGGTTTTTGTTAAATGTGAGCCAAAATCATCACAATTAAAAGAAACAAAGACTTAAACTACTTCAGTTTGTGTGCATTTAATTTATTTAATACACAAAACTTTTCCAAGACATTCTAATTTATTGAGATGCACCTGTATATATTTAGTGAGGTAATTTTCTTCTAATTAAATATATATGGGTCATTCTGTGCCAACTTAACCTTTTTTTTCTAGTAAAAGAAATGCATAAATGACGAAGAACCAAAATATTGAATGTCACATATGTATATTTACTGAGTAATCCACTATTTTGTAGAGGGGGGGGTCTAAATGACAATTATCACCTGATGTTTGGAGCTAAATTACAGGGGGGTACAAATTACTTTAGAAAGACGGGAGCATCATTATTTGTTTATACAGAGATTGCTCGATCTATTACTAAAATATATTAACTATAACGGTCTTTATTACATTGTATGTATACTGGTGGTGACCGTTCAAAAAAAGGAAGAAGCTAGGGGTGTCCTCAACTAAGCATTTTCATAGTCGAATCGGAAATTTTGAATCTTGCCGATATTGAATCATATATTTGGGGGCGTGGGGCAAAATACATTACCAAGAGTCAAGTCAGACATTCCATTATTACTGACTTTAACACACAGCTAAATGTGTAACAGACGCCTCGCAGATACAAACGGGGTAAATAATGTTTTATGTTTTGATCAAACGATATTTAACATTAAAAGTCAGTGAAACTCTAAGAATTCACAACATTTTTTTTTACAATAGTGCTCTTAACATAACGTTATGCAGCCTAAATGACAGTTATTAATGAAATAACTTGAATTAATGAAAAAACTGAAATTAATTAATTTATGTTTTGAGCTGTGCCAGCTCAATGTGACCAGTAGAACGAAGTACGATAACAGGTTTTTAATCAATGGGATTTCTCATATAGCAAACGCTTTGTTATTTATTCAACATATCGTTAATATTATGACTTATAGGCTATCTGCACAGACATTGAGCACCCCATATAGTCAAAATGGCATGATCATAACACCCCGCGGATATTCGACTGTGAGATTGGGAGTCGAATCAGCCTCCTGCTGTCGAAGCATCGAATCATCAACTATTCGGGGTCGCTCCTAGAAGAAGCACTTATTTTGTTTATTTTTCCCCTGGTTTGCATGCCTGTAACACAAGAAGCATTATGCATATCTTAATATCCTTTTAGATTCTGGTTCTTAATAAACTTTTATTTTAAAATCTTCATTTTTAAGGCCATATATGCTTCAATCCCAGAGATTTGGGGTTCCAAATGTGACTCGATGTCCAAATGTTAACAAAAGTAACCCAGCGTTTAGGAATGTAGAGTGTGACATGTCAGAGCATGAATAACCAAGATTAATTTTTAACTCTGGGTCTGAGTATGAGCAGTGTGAAACAAAATAAGATTACACAGGAATGTGGCTTAGAATTACACATGGTTAACAATTTTTTTTCGGATTTGAAAGAATGTTTCAAAGTTTGAGGTACTATCAGTGATTATGCCAAATAGGCTATGCCATTTAGCAGTGCTTGATACTTTAAGTTAAGTTAAGTTTGATATACCGATCAGAACCCCTAAAATCTCTAAATCACATTTCTGGCATCCTCAAACAATCAAACAGCAATAAATCCGCTATTAACTCTTGTCTGAATGGATGTGATCAGAAGATTCAGGACCCTGTCCCGGTGTCTGTGCTCACTCAGTCAGGTCCGGACTTCTTAGGGTTCGATCAGGATTTTATTCAGGTTCAGATAACAGGTTGTATAAAAGTAATTACTCTGAGGTTTATTTTAATGAAAGGGTTACGAATCACCATAGCAATGGTTTCGTTTTATTGAAAATAATAATAACTCATAAGCAAATACAAAAAACACAACTGCGAGTAAAGTCTTCACTACAAATTTTTGGCCTCGTCTAAATCTCTGGACAAAGCTTTTATAACCTTGCATCTCATTTGCATTATCTTCTATGACGCCACACCTGTTTTGCTCCTTATTTGTCCTTCTCCTTTTTACTTACACAGGCTGGTCATAAGACCTCTGTCACAAAAACATAGACTAGACCAAGTCAAAAGTTCACTATGAGGGGAACAAACCTCCCCCCCCCCTATAAAAACACATCTACTTCCTTTTTAACACACAAGCCTTTAAAAAGATTAAGCTAATCACACATATTCAAACTAAATGCATAGCAGTTGACACCTATTCTTGTCATCACACTACAAGACATCACTTTAACTTCTATTCAGCTTTCTTTTATGTATTACAGGAGGCTGAATTCTTAATGTACTAAATTCATTGGTCAACAATTGTAATTCAAAAACATGATTATGCAGTTTGATAATTTCCTTTAATAACTGCATTACCCTTTTATGGATCTTTTCCTGTTTCCGTATTAAGTGAACCATCGACTTCATGTGGTAGATGATGTTTCAGCTTCTTTCTTTCTCCGTCTGCGTTGTTCCGCTTTCTTTTGCTTCTTGACTTGCTGGCTCAACTGTCTATGCTTTCTACAAGAAGATCGTCAAAGTGAATCTCTAATTTCCCTGGTTCTTTTTCAGGATTGCCTATTTGAAATTGATTAGGAAATTACATATTTATTGGGCCACTGGATTTGACATACTGCTTGGTCTATGATTATGCTTCACATGTATTAACATGATGAAATTATAATGCTTTAACAATCCAGCTGAGGCAAATCTTGGTTAGTTGATGTGACTAATGTGTGAGGAGAGCAAACACATGCCTCAACTTGACTATTTTTGCATTTAGATAGGTCTGTTCTGTGCAGTTGTTTTGATAAAGAAACAAGATAAATTTCTAGTTTCAGCATTATTTATCCTTCAGACACTCCCCTTTAAACAAATACGTGTCAGCTATATGCATAGGGGCCCAAATTAGCATATTTGGAAAATGTTTAATATTCAACAACACATTGATTTCCTCATATCTATGCAATTTGATCATGGGGAGTTTGAAAACAAACCATTTTTAAACTCTCACCATTGTTATGTAATTCCACAAAGACATCTAAAGTCAATAGATTTTACCAATAGACCTATCAATCTCTAGGTAGGAAATATAAGGAAATATAAGCTTCTTTATCGCCGCTAAAGGTATGTCTGATCAGTTTAAATGTGTCAGGGTTCTGTCACTTCGGTCTAGTGTTATCCATGGTTCTGTGACAGAGCCCTGATACTCCCATCATGTCCGCGTTTTCATGTGAGCGCGCGGCTTCAAGTGTGCTCGAGTCGCGCGCTCTCGTCTGCGTGCCTTGTTTCATGTTGGAGCGTGGTGTTTGGATCCCGGCACTCATGTCTTGAGTTTTGGTCACGTGACGGGGTTCGGACACTCGCGCTCCATTTTCTGTCATTGTGTGAGTGCGCGGTCTCGAGTTCACTCGGCACCGCGCATTCTTGTCCACGTGTGTTTTGTTGTGTTGCACGCAGTTCGTGTTTCTATCGGCTGCGTGCAGTTATGTTATATGTTGTGCTGTGTGGCACGCAGCTTGTATATTCATTGGCTGCGTGCTTTCATGTTGTCTTGTGTGAACACATGGCTTATGAGTTTTCTCATTAGCTGCGTGTTCATGTCCTGTTTTGCACATGGCTGGTGATTTGTTTGCTGGCCATGTGCTTGTGTTTTTGTTTTATGTGAGCACGTGGCTTCTGTCCTAGTTTTCTGTGTGCCACGTGCTCTCATGTCAATTTGTCTTGACCCCACCCATCTTGTTACCTGTTTATTGATTAATTTTCCCCAGCTGCTTTCCCTCGTTACCCTCATAATTTGCTCCCTTTATAATCTCCTTGTGTTTGCAGTTCCGTGTGGGTTCGTTACCTTATGTTTGAAGTCGTCTGTGTCCAGCCCTGTCAAGCCCTGTCCAGCCCTGCCTTGCCTGTTAGCCAGCCAGCTTGTTTTTCCCCTACGGGGTAGTTTTTGTTTGTTTGTTTTATTTTTATTAAATAAGTTGCCCATAACCTGCATTTGAGTCTTCGCTCTCTTCCATTCACCCCAACCCTGACAAAATGAGGCTAATCTGATAAATGACGTTCACTTGATAACATCTTTCTGTGACGTCTGGAAGTAACCCAGTAACCTGAATTTCCTTCAGGATTTCCAGAGTGGTTGGATGCATTGATGACAAGCATATTCCCAACATCTCACCTTCTGTGTGGATTTAATTAATTCATTTAGAGACATACACTTTTAAATAGAATACTAAACGGTTTGCTTAAATCAAATCACTTTATGTTGTGCTCAAAAGTGTCATGATTAATAAGATTGGGAAAGTATCAATAATGCCAGAATGTAACTGTGTGTTCACACCGGACGCGGCAAGAGCGTCAAAAGTCGCCCTGGCCGCCCTGCCAGCAACGCGGTAGAAAGATTTGTGGAAGCTCTGACGCTGTGACGTAGATCGTATGCTTGTCTTGTATTTAAAGCAAACAAGCACGTTGATCTTGTGCAGACTGACCACAAGTAGGGTATAAGTTAACCTCATTAAATATTTTAAATGTGAAAGTGAGAAATTGATCGATGTAAAGAACTTTATTGTAGTTACATGTTTGCTAACTAAATAAACCAATGAAAAGCCATTTGTGTGAGGTGGATTTGTGTTAGTGCTAGTCTAATTTCAAAATATATATAACGGTAATGCACATCAGCAACTCACCAGGAACAAAAACAATGTAAGACACCTTATAGTCCACGCATCATTTTTTTATTTATGTCCCTGTATATAAACATATGTGGTTTAACGCATTCATTTGTTGACACTGTAATCACGAGAGCATTTGGACTCTAGCTTGAATCAGACTAGTGTTGAATCAGATTTAATCCCAAGATCTGACAGGTCCAGAAAAAGCCCTCTAGTTATCATCATCAGCTTACTTTTACTTAAATTACTTTACTGACATAAAAAGAACTAGTGACAATGGGAGCTGTGTTATGGGTTAACAAGTTGAACACACCACAAAGGCTACAGCCAACAGACTGCTAGCACATACACCGAACAAAATTATAAACGCAACACTTTTGTTTTTGCCCCCATTTTTCATGAGCTGAACTCAAAGATCTAATACTTTTTCTATGTACACAAAAGGCCTATTTATCTCAAATATTGTTCACAAATCTGTCTAAATCTGTGTTAGTGAGCACTTCTCCTTTGCCGAGATAATCCTTCCACATCGCAGGTGTGGCAGATCAAGATGCTGATTAGACGGCATGATTATTGCACAGGTGTGCCTTGGGCTGGCCACAATAAGTGCCATGCCTTTTCAAGCGCATGTGTGAGGGGGTTATGAAAGAGCTGCAACTTTATTTTAGAAGAGTACAAAGATATTTTTTTTATCGGTCATAACTTCAGGAGAAAAATTTGACTAGACAAATATGAAGCGGTCTAGAGCGTTTGTGTCGACCGCCTGAGTTTGTGCATGCTATTTAATGGATATGTCATAGGCTACACATTGGACTGTACAAAAAACTAAATATAGCCTACTTTGAGCATTAGTGGTTCAACAGCTTGTCACTGGGGTATTACTCTTAGAGGAAAGACTTTTAAACTTATTTACCCCAAAAACTGCACATTAGTACCTTTAAGTAATATGCCCTCTACTATACAATTGTTTTGAGTAAATAAGGCACAAATATGTCCCTTTAAAGGTACAAGTGACATACTGTCGTATGCCTAAAGGTGCAATGTACAAAAGTGTTAATATTAGCAGTGAAGCAGTTAATATTTGAACTATTTGAAAACATGTGTTTACCAAATCAAAGTCATAAGAGGCAATTTGACAGAAATTATACTTGCTATTGAACATATTAATTTAACCAGCAATCTATATTGAGGTGGAAACATCCCAAGTAATAGGATATACTGCAATATTTACTTGATGGTTACACTACCCAAAATGTTTCAGTCAAAAAATGCCACGTTTTCCTGAAAATGGTTTAAAAGTGTTTCAAAACCTCATGAAACTGACATCAGTATAAACAATACTGCTAAGAACTTGCTTACTAGACACTTATTTGTCTGTCTCTTTCTGTTGTCTTTCAGTTGTGCCTCATCAAGACCAATGTCCTGTCACAAGAGTTTCCAGTTTTTTCTCCTGGTTACAGGAGCTGCTTTACTATTGTATCTCTCTTATTCCTCTATGACAACAGGTCAAGATATGAAAGAACCACAAGTATATCCTCTTCCAAAACGACAAAGCACAGCAGCACCAAGTACTGTAAATGAGAAAACAGAAATGAGCACTGTCCAGGAACCAGGGTTGTACCACGTGGCTTACCCCCGAAAATATACATTTATCATTGACCAACCAACGATATGTGAACAACAAAAGCCCTTTGTGGTGATTATGGTCCCGGTGCCTCCTTGGGACGCTGAGGGACGCAGTGGCATCAGAAGGACGTGGGGTGGAGAAAAGCTCATTGGGGACAAAATTGTGCTGGTGCTGTTTATTATGGGCATACATAGTGGAAATGATCAAGAAATGTTGCAGGATAAACTCCAGAAGGAGAGCCAGCAGTACCAAGACCTTCTCCAGAGCAACTTCCTGGATTCCTATAAGAACCTGACCATTAAAACCATGATGATGATGGAATGGCTCAACAAGAGTTGTCAACAGGCGTCCTTTGCTGTGAAAGTGGATGCTGACGTACTCCTTAACGTGAACAATCTAATAAATATGCTTGTGAGTCTGAACCCAGTACCAACCAATTATATGACCGGGCTAGTGTGGTACGGAAACATTGTCATTCGAAATCCATTAAACAAGTTTTATCTCCCCTATGACGTGTACCCCAGAGATACATATCCGCCGTATCCTCTAGGCATGTGTTACATCATTACTTTGGACATGCCACAGAAATTTATTCAGGAATCAAAGCACATTATTCCCATATTCATAGAGGATGCACATCTTGGCATTTGTTTGGAGCGTTTGGGTATTGTCCCAACCAAACCGCCAAATATACAACAGTTTGTGGTGGCACCACCGCAGTACAATCGTTGTTACTATTCTGGACTGATAGCAATACTTACAGCCAATACAAATCAGATGACGTCTCATTGGACAGATATTCATTCAACCAGCAATCCATGCTAAGGGGGAAACATCCCAACTAAAAGGATATACTGCACTATTTTGTATCTAAGAAAAAAAATTATATTGGATTACTGGTTCACTTTACATAGGTTTACCATTTTATTTTTTGCTTTTGTGTGTGTGTGTTGTTGTTGTGGTGTGTGTGTGTGTGTGTGTGTGTGTGTGTGTGTGAGCATTTATTTGTTTCAAGTGAAACCATTTGCAACATAACGTATCCTTAGGAACAAAGACTGTATTGCATGTAAAAACATGTATGTACATTTTATTATTTAAAGTTTAAGAGATTTTAAAGAACACGAATTCATCCAGGGGAAAACAATGGAACTGCTATTATTATTTGCTTGTTGATGTAATCTTGTTTTTACTAAACAAAATGTCACACTGTTCTGTTTGAGAACCCGTTTCAATAAGGAGGTTCAACCAACTCTGAGTTTAAACTTGAACTTGACTTACCGAGTTTTCAGTTACACAACAGCTGAGCTGAGTTAGTTAACTCAACTCTAAGTAGGTTGACTCTGAGTTAAGCGTGTGTACCACGACTATGAAAAGTCAAGATCAGTGGAGCACCGAAATTACGATTCACCATGACAACAGCTCCCGCCAAAAAGACATCAGCGCGCTTACTTCCGTTGTTGCGTAGCTTTGATTCTTAATAACTGTCAATAACATAATAACTGTTCTAATATCAGAGGTGAAAACTGTAAATTTTTTAACTAATATTAATTTTAATGGTGTCCCATGGCCACAAAAAAGGAAAAAGACAGAAAACAAGAACGTGCAGCAGCTAAAAATTAAGTATAAAAACACAAATCAATCTAGGTAAAGCTTTAAGCATGAAAGGTTCATGGGTGTGGGCTAAATTACTTCACAAACATTTGACATTAAATATCATTCAGTGTCTTTTTCAATGCGCTGCAGTTTTTTCCACATAGTTTTACACTCTTTTCACATAATTAAATATTTTATAATCCAACCGGTTACGTTTCTTAATTAGAGTAATAAAACTAACTATTGACTTGTTGACAGCAAGAAGGCAGAGGAGAACCTGCAGCAGCACAACTGACACTGGTCAAATATTGGAAGAATTCTAAAATCCAAAAGTAAAAACAATAACTTTTGCTTTTGTGTTAGGAAAAAAAGATGACCAAAAAATGTTTAAATAATTTGTTTATTTAACAGCTGTGGTGGTGGTTAAGGCTCATACTACCCCTCCATCTGGCATCCTTCTATTCAAAACAGTAATCAGTTTCATTTTCACAAGGTGCGATGGTGGGAATATGCTTGTCATCAATGCATTCAACCACACTGGAAATCCTGAAGGAAATTCAGATTGCTGGGTTACTTCCAGAGGTCACGATGTTATCAATTGAACGTCATTCATCAGATTAGCCTCATTTAAACCGATTTCTACACCACTGACCTACAGTCCTGTGATACTCCTCTTTGACGGATTTGTGCCCAGGAAAAAAATTATCAGAAAGAGCATGAGAGGGATGCACACTTTCCTTAAAATCTGCATACAGTTGACTTATAATGTGCTCTGCATCTCCGATGTTTTAAATTGTTCTTATTTTGCAAATTATCTTCCAATGGGGTAAGAACATACAAATATTCTTGTTTCTGTTTGCATTGAGATTATTTTTCTTACCCTATGGCGGACAACTTTACTTGGTTTATGTAAAATGCACTTGAAAGGAAACAAATACTAAATATATAGACAATTTTTCATATATAATTATATTTTTTTTATATTTTTTTTCTTGAAATAAGACGAAAATACTTGGTAAGAAAATCAATTTTGCAGTGTGAATGAACAAACAAGGTATTTAAACTTCGCTAACACTACAAAAAGGGGAGGAGACTAAAAAAAACTCTGGGTTTACAGAAGAAAACCTGCTCCTGACCAGATTAGGTTCACAGAGTAAGTTACCACGGTAACTGACTCTGAGTATAAGTTTCCTCTCTTTCAGAAACGGACCTGACTTACCCTGATTTCTCGGGTTTGACAAACCTCCCATTTTGAAACAGAAAACCCAGAGTTTCCCTCAGTTCAGGGTTTACATACTCAGAGTTTTCTCTTAACCTCCTTTCTGAAACGGGCCCCTGGACACTTACCGTTACTACAGTTAAAAAGCATAGAAAAGCAGCTGTTCTTGCATAAGGAAATAGTGTATTTTCAACTGAAACATATGCTTGCACACACTCATGCATGCCATGCTTGACAAAGAAATATGAAGAGATTCTACTCTAATCTGTCTGTATGATATTTGAATTTATTTTTTGTAATGTTATTCTTTAAAGTGAAGCAACTATATTTCATTGTTGTATTATTTAAAGGGTTAGTTCACCCAAAAATTAAAATTAGCCTGTGTTTTACTCACTCTCAAAGCATCCTAGGTGTCTGACTTTCTTCTTTTATACGAATCCAATCAGAGTTCTATTAAAAATTGTCCCGGCCCCTCCAAGCCTTACAATAGGGAGAAGCGGGTGCTTTTTGTCAACAGTCCAGAAGATGTGAAATAAAGCATGTGTATCTGTAATGAAAAATGCCTTGTACGGCTCTTGTGGTTGAATTAAGGCCTCCTGTTACAAATCCATTTTTTTGTGTAAGAAAAATATCCATATTTCAAACGTAATAAACACTTCTCTCTCACTTCATCTAACTAGGGTTGCCACCTGTCCCTTAAAATATGGATTCGTCCTGTATTTAAAGGTAAGATGATGCGTCCTGTATCAAATCAATACGGTACATGATTTGTCCTGTAGGCCTATTATACAAAGACCAACACAAAGTTGAATCAACAAATAAATATTTTGCACTGTATTATAATACTAATCGCAATTATAATTGTGGCAGGACTAGTGAAGCTCTTCCTGTTTACATTTGATTGGCTGGTTACTCATTGATTGTCCTATCATCGGGCAGTGAGCGAATCTATACATTTGTGGGTGAGGTAGTATGGGGTCATGTTCACGCCCCCTTGCTTTCTGTGTCATAGTTAGGCACCGTTCAGGTATGTTGGAGAACGTTGGCTGTGTTGTTAGTTGTACACTGAAGCTCTTATTGGTGTACTTTCTTATAGAATGGCTTATTGAAGGAAAACCCGTGGCTGGTATTTGGCTGAGGTTGCCCCGCTGCAGGTAAGGGAGTCGGTCGCGATGTGTCCTTTATTTAACAAATGCATTGTTTTAGTGGTGTTTTTTTGTTGTATGCATTTATAGTCAGAGTTGTGAACGAGACCGTTTCAGCGCAACAGGTACGAGTGTTTACCTAACATTACGGATGCGTTCTGTCCCTCCGTCATTAGCTGAGCGCATCTTAGGGTCTGCTCTCCCCTCTCTGCAGGACATCTACCTCAAACGCTGCAAAAGCAGAGCTGCTAAAATCATCATGAACACAAATCACCCTGGTAACCATCTCTTCATGTTACTTCCATCTGTCAAGCGCTTCCTTAGCATGATAGCAAAAACTGAGAGACTTAGGAGCATCTTCCCTCAGGACATCAGGCTCCTTAACACAAACCCAGTCTCATAACATTTACAGGACTCAATTGAATAAACTGTAAAACATTCATTACTCTCCATCATCCACATTGCTGCTATGTGTACATACCCGGTCTCTTCTTCTTGCACATCCCTGTTTATATTATTATTTATTAAGTCCACAGTATACTGTATTGCACATTTTATTTTATTGCACATTTTACTCCTTATTTTTTCTTATTTTAATTTTATTTTTACCTATATTTAAATATATTTTCTTGCACTGTCCATTGAGTGGACTTGTCTTGATTTACATTTCACTACTGATTATATCCTGTATAATTGAGTATGTGACAAATAAAAGAACCTTGAACCCATTGTCTCCCAGGTAGACTGAACGAACTCTCAGCTTCTCAGCAGATTGTTTGTCTGCCAAACTGATTGGATTTCAGAACTAACTCGTATGGTATGTGTATTCTAAATTTATTATGGTTGATATTCTTATTTTTTATTATCATTTGGTATTCTCTTGAGGGTCTGTCTGATCTGTCTAATTTGTAAATTCATTGCAGACAGATTAGTGGCATCGATACATGTGATTTAGCTTCCCTGTTGTTGCTATGTGGAAACTATCATCTGGAGACGCTGTGGCTTTGTTTTGGTTAAAATTCGTTTTGTAATTTAATTTCTGTTATGGTTGTTCAAGCCTTAGTGTGTGTTTAGTTTACAACAATTTTTCTTTTTTTCCTTTTTCCTGATTTTTATGTAAACGCTTGGATGTCTTTATTGTGAAACGTGTTTGATATTGTGAGGCTGCTGACATGTGCACTCTTTGGCTGAGTTTGTTGTGGTGGCAACAAATTATTATTTATTATTATCTTTTGTTTAGCATTAGTTATTTTGGTCGATTTTAAGTCCGTGTTGCTGTTTATTTGTGGGTCAGTTATGTGGATGGGCAACTCTTCTTACTAAAAGCCATCTGTGATAAAGTAACTGTCTGTTCAAGTGTATAACCTGGTTTCTGCTTGTTACAGGAGCTGAGTGCCTAAGGCAGTGGCGGAGTCCGGGTGTTGGTGTTTCTTTCACGAGTGCTGGCTGGTGTGTTTGTGTGTGTGTCACAGGTATAAGTGAAGGGTGTTTTGCTGTGTAGGCCGATTGTGCCCTTATTCCCTGCTGCCAAGCCTCGGTTCCTGTACCTTGATCCTTGGAGGTCCTTGATGAACCAGGTTGCTCATCGTTGTATTTTGTGAAGAGTCGAATTGAGTTTGTTATATGTGGACTGTTGTAATCAGCGATTACTCTTTTTCTCCTGTTTTCCTCTGTTTTTGGTAACAAAACCCTTTTTCAAATGTAATAAACTACTGTTTTGGTATATCTATGTCTCCTGCCAATTTATCATGAGCGGACCTGTTGCCTAAAAAAAAAAGGGAAATTATATTCGTTATCGGTCCCTGGGCCAGACCTTGGGTGGCATAGTCGTACTAAATCTTTAATCCCTCAGCATTACGCCCCATAATGAAATCAAGTTCATTAAAAGTATTAGAGAAGCTCATTTGCGTGTGATTGCATTTTGGCTTCTTTTTTTCCCATAGCGATTGAGTCTCCAGAACAAACGCCGTTAAAGAAGCATGCGCTAAACCTGTGTGCCGCGGTTTAAAACATCTACCTCTGGTTTCACAGATAAGGCTTAAGCCTAGTCCTAGACTAAAATTAAACTGAGCTGTTTCAACTGTAAGACACTTGTACTAAGTGATCTTAAGTTTATGTTTATAAAATTTACTTAAATGAGCACTCCACTTTTTTGGAAATAGGCTCATTTTCCAACTCCCCAAGAGTTAAACAGTTGAGTTTTACCGTTTTCGAATCCATTTAGCCAATCTCCCGGTCTAGCGGTGGCAATTTTAGCTTAGTTTAGCATAGATCATTAAATCGGATTAGACCGTTAACATCTCGCTCAAAAATGACCAAAGAGTTTTGATACATTTCCTATTTAAAGCTCTTCTGTAGTTACATGTACTAAGTTGCGGTTTTCTAGGCCGATATGGCTAGGAATTATTCTCTCATTCTTGCGTTATAATCAAGGACATTTTTTGCCATACCATGGCACCCATGGAATGAGTTAAGTTCTAACGGTCTAATCAGATTCAATGATCTATGCTAAGCTAAGCTAATGGCATTTTTCCACTGCCTAGTATGACTTGGCTCGTTACGGCACGGCTCGGTTCGAGTCCGTTTGCGTTTCCACTGCAGTTTAGTACTGCTTTAGAGTGGGCAGGATTTTTCATGTGTCATTATAGTTGCGCCACCTCTACTGCCATGACATCATCGTAAACCACAAAAAAAAAAACACAGCATATTGACGGAACGGTTTTCTTCATTCTCGGCATGTGCATGTTTTTAACAGCAATGCAGAAGCCTATAAGAATGCTTGGGATTTACTCCCAGCGGCAGAGACTGTGATGGCAATGCTACAGGCTGTAGAGGAGGAGGGCAGGGATGTTCGTGCATGGTGTGCTGCGTTACTTGAATAGTGAACTATTAATGTAGCATGTTCTGTAAAGTGAATTATCAGTAAACTTTTGAACAATGTTTCAAAGTTTACAATGTATCCCTTATTTTTTTATTTATGTGTTGGTTTGTATCATTATGGTATTTGTCTTTATCAAGAGGTACATTACGTGCTCATTCAATAATACATTTTTATTAATATAGTCTGGAGGTACACTTATTCGATCAGATTATTTTTATTGAAGCAAAACATAGATACAAGATACAAAGGTAAATATACAAAGTGTAAAAAGTATATACATTAGGCTTTTTCATTTCGTGTCGCCCCATTAAGCTCTCGCTGGATCCGCTCTTCGGCTATCAACGAGAGGAAGGTCTGTACTTCCTCAACAGACCACGAAACTGACATTTTTGGGTTGATACAAAAAGGTGTGTTTGTTTAAACAAAAGTCGCATCCGATCCTTCGCTGGCTGTGCTGATTTAAATCTAGCGGGTCTCTTTGGGCCTTGTGTCGCAAGTTCAGTGACGCAGTAATGAAGAATTTCTCTGGCCAATCAGTAATCAGCAGAGTTTACACGTCACGTTTTGGTAACGGTTCAGATCGCTTGGAACCTCGGCCGAGGTGGTACTAAAAAAAGTACCAAGTACTGTACCCAGTGGAACCCCCCCCCCCCCCCCAAAAAAAGTGAACCGTACTGAACCGTACCATGTAGTGGAAAAGCTCCATAAAAGTGCTACTGCCATAAAAGTGCTACAGAGATCACCTGGATGGATTCAAAAAATGAGTTGTAAAATGAGTTGTAGATGTTCTAAAAAAGTGAACACAAAGCTCTCCAGATGTAAGGCTGAATGGGAAAGTTGTCAATGGGTCTTTCCAGTAATTTATGATGAACGTGCAAATTGCAGAGAAGCTTTCATGGACTGTCTTATTTGGTGGGTGGACTAACACCCAAAAACGTTTACATACCCACAAGTTGTTCCAAACCGGAAATAATTTATTTCTTCTGCTGAACATAAAAGATACTTTGAAGAATGTGGGTAACCAAACAGTTTCTGGTCCCCAATGACTCTGGTAGTATTTTGTCTCTACTATGGCAGTTACTAAGGACCAGGGGTCTGTCTCATTTATAAAACTCTCTGTAGATTTCAGCCTAAAAGTGTACGTAGGCATAAAAGCTAGATTTTGTGCCAGAACCTGGCAAAAATCCCTTTATAAATCCCAATCAGGAGAAGATTAGTGCGTACACACATTTCCACCCCATCTCCTCCCCGATATCACCATATATGGAGCTTCAAACGCCTAGTTTTACTATCCATAACCTCGTCTGCATATCATTTCCATGCATGCTAATGAATGGGTGTCCCTTATTTTGCCTCGCTGAAGGTGGCAACCATAGATGTGTATATACGTAGATGCCTCATTAGCGACTGTTTCTATGGGCTGCAATACGTAAGCTGTCCGCCATATTGTAACAGTAAACTTGATGTCATTCACCATAGTAATCACTGAATATTCGAAAGATGTCACAATCATGCGTAGAACGGCTCAACGGCTCTGTGCGAACCTATAGTATAGTGAATCACGTCAAAAATACCATTCCAAGATGGCAACCACATCTATGTACCTGGAGCGGTCGAATAAAGCATCTATTAGGGGTGTAAATCGGATGGTTCGTGACGATTCGATACGATATCAATTCTCATACCCAGCGATACGATATTTGCCAATACCTCAAAATATTCTACGATTCGATTCGATACAAGAGTATATCGATCGATATATCGATATTATCATATCATATACCTATTTTAAACAACCATCTACATTTTTATTAACTCGCAAATGCAACCAAAATATATAACTTGAACATAAATCTAAAAATGCTGCTATGGGCTCAGTGCTAAAGATCTTTTCTACAGATAACCAAAATACAAGTAATAGCAGAAAATAAATACAATAGAAGAAAGACACAAGTTCAATAAACAGTGCTTTTCAGTTTTTTCAGCTCAGTCTAAAATATATTTTCAGGTACGCTACAGAAATGTAATAATCAAATGTAAAATAACTGCATAGTCTTCACTGTATAAATTAAATAGCCTGTAAATTAATACTTTTTGATGTTACAAAAGTTATTTAGTCAGGAGCAGTGAGCAATTGTATTTTTCTTTGACAGCATTATATTTATAATTAGTTTTCTTTCACTTTAAGAATGAAAGCACAGATTACACACGCCTTTTCTTTCTCCACTGTTTACATTAAGACATATGCTTTTCTTAACCTACTGTTTACAAGGATATTAGTCAAAACATGCATTTTGATGTAGTTTTGTCTGAATTTATTCATCCATGCTCAAAGAAGTGGAGAGCTCAATTTAGTATTCGCGCAGAGTTGACGCAGCTGTCTGTGTTCGTGCGCTTCAGATGTGTGCGTGGAAAACTTCCCACACAACGCGCGACTGTTCCACCAGCAATCCCGAGCGTCTTATATGCCCGCTTTGTGCCTTCGGGCAGTCCTTATATCGAATCCTGACACATGAGTTTGAACGAGAATGCACGCGTTGGTGGTAAGGCATAGACAGACATCATATGAAAATATGTACAGTGCCAAAATAAAGGTGCCTTTTTATACTACAGATATCGATATTTTATGCGTGGCATCGATGCATCGTATCATCTTACATTTGTATCGATATATCGATCCATATCGATGAATCGTTACACCCCTAGCATCTATATGTCTATAGTGGCAACATCTAACTGTCGTAAGCGGAAGCAGTTCCAGCGGATGACATAGGGCGTGAACTAACATTTAACGTATAAATTATGTACGTTTTATTTAAATCAGCATTAACTGAAGACCGTAAACCAATATTTTTTTTATATTCTCATCTCATTCCTCAGTTTGTAAACACAATAACAACATCAATGACTGTATTTTTGTAAACCGTAATTTACAGTACAGTGGAAGCCTATAGGGCAGTTTAGATTTGAGAAGCACCAAAATAAGTCAAATTGAGCTTTATTGTCATTCCGCTACATGTGGGTACATATAGTGGAACAAGGTTAGGTTCTCTGTGATGTGCACCTCCAGGAATTTGGTGCTGCTAACTCTCTCCACAATCGAGCTGTCAATGGTCAGTTGGGGGTGGTCACCAGAGTTTAGCCTGAAGTCCATCACAACCTCCTTTGTCTTACTCACATTGAGGGACAGGTTGTTTGCTCCACACCATTCAGCCAGTTGTGCCACTTCCTCTCTGTAGTGTGTTTCATCAATGTTGCTGATGAGAATTACCACTGATGTGTTATCGGCAAACTTGATGATGTGGTTGGAGCTGAACTTGGCAGTTCAGTCGTGGGTCAGCAGCGTGAAGAGCAATGGGCTGAGCACACAGATTTGTGGGGCACCTGTGCTCAGTGTGGTAGTGTACGAGGTGTTGCGGCCGACACGGACTGACTGAGGTCTTCTGGTTAGAAAGTTCAGGATCCAATTACAGAGGGAATTGTTGAGGCCCAGCAGGTTTAATTTATTAATGAGCTGTTGTGGGATTATTGTGTTGAATGCTGAGCTGAAGTCGATGAACAGCATTCTAACATAGGAGACTTTATTTTCAAAGTGGGTAAGAGCCAGGTGGAGGGTGGAGGAAATGTCATTATCCGTAGACTGGTTTAGGCGGTATGCAAACTGGAGCGGATCGAGTGTGTTGGGGAGGCTGGTTTTAATGTTGTGCATGACTAGCCTCTCAATGCACTTCATTGTGATTGGAGTAAGTGCTATGGGAGGGTAGTTGTTTAGACAGTACACAGGGGATTTCTTTGGTACCGGTATGATTGTCGTGGATTTGAGACATGTGGGGATGACTGCCTGGCTCAGCGAGGTGTTGAAGATATCTGTTAGGACATCTGTCAGCTGTTCAGCACAGTCTTTCAGTACACGGCCAAGTATGTTGTCAGGATCCGCAGCCTTGCATGGGTTAATCCAAGATAGGGTCTTCCTTACGTCGGCTGGAGTTTTTGTGCAGGTGTGTCATTCTGCATTTCAAACCGTGAATAAAAGTGGCTGAGTGCATCTGGAAGGGATGTGTCATCCTCACAGGCTTGTGGCGGGGGCTGTGACAGGGGCGCGGGAAGGTGTTTTATGTAGGGGGTGCTGTGAGGGGGGGGGGGGGGGGAGGGGGGTGGTGGTAGTCAATTTCTGCATATAAATATTACGCCAAATAGAAACAGAAACTCATGCTATAGCCTACGCACTTTCATGAGATCGTGTTAGACAACAATTAGCTATTTTACAAATGGGAATAGGCTACAATGAATTCATAACAATGTTTTACATTCAAGCTACATTCAAGCTTAAAAACCCTTAAAATGTATAGTGAAAAGTTCTTTTAAAAGCATCTGGAATGCAATAAAGTAATTTTAAAGCTGTTTTTAAAGCAAATCCTTTAAATTTCAAGGACAAATATTTACATACTTTTTTTTATTATTATTGAATACAATTCTAAAATAAAACGCAAATTATAATCGGGCCTGTTTTAGGCTTTCCCCTATTTTTATATTTTAGATGGTGAGGTGACGGGGAAAAATGACTAACCATCTCCTCATTGGACGCGCAGAGAGAAATATATGCATTTTAACGGATTACATAGGCTAATGAAGAGTTTTTGCTTTGTTTTGAATTATTTCGTTTAAAAATAGTATTTTAAAGCTTTCTATAGATATATTTATCATATCTCTGAGCCAGTTTCGAGTTGCCGAGTTTCGGTTCATCATTGAAGCGCTCTTGTTCAAAACCGGCAGAAAGTGCATTCTCTGTTTTCCTATTTTATAAAAGCACAATGTTGATATTGTGAATGCACACAAATAAAAGTAGACCCTTTACAGTTCCAAATGATATATTACTCTTACCTTTATGAGGAAAAAAATAAAATAATAAAAAATCACACGGCGTATTTTAAGTTGTTTTTACTGTAAGAAAAATATCCAAGTGACCATGCTGGAGCCTCCATGTCCTGTAAAGCTCGCTTCAGCTTCCACTCTCCACACAAACTGTTGGATATTGCACATTTATATAGGTTAAACATATAAACTAACACTGTGATATGCTTGAACTCTTTATAGGCCTATCTATCGATTTTATTTTAGTCAAGTTGTGATGATTTGATAAGGCTAAATTAATCAAACATAGGCGATCAACTCTGATGCTGGCCGCTTGGTCGTTGCTTAAAATAAAAAAAAAACATTTAACGAACAAAAAATGCTCCCAAGGTTTTTCTAAATTAACTTTATGAAGAAAAAAAACGAAACATAGTCTAATCACTTTTCCATTACATACAAAACTGAACTATTTTAATAGGTAGCTATAAGCTGTTTTGGACTCATATCGCTGAGAACAAAAAAAAGAAAGTTTTTTTTTCTAGTACATCCATGATATTTCCATGTTCCGCTTTTAAGCCACAACCTACAGATCCCACAACACAAACATAACATTCACAAACATAAAAGCAAGCATTGGCAGTGCTGCGTGCGTGATTTGGCAGGATGTGCGCAACAGTTTACAGTTGCCCACAGAAAAAAACAGGGGGTGCTGCAGCACCCTCAGCACCCCCTGTTCCCGTGCCCCTGGGCTGTGATGGTCTGAATGGCTTGCCACAGGCTCTGTGTGTCTCTGCTGTCTGTGAAGTGATTATTGATTTTTTGAGCATATGTCCGTTTCACATTTTTGATGCCACAGGACAGATTGTCTCTTGCTGTTTTGAGGGCTGCTTTATCTCCTGATCTGAAGGCTTCGTCTCTAGTCTTTAGCAGCCCACAAACCTCTGCTGTCATCCATGGCTTCTGGTTTGCACGTGTGGTGATGGTCTTGGTGACGGTCACATCATCAATGCACTTTTTGATGTAAGCAGTCACAGTTTCAGTGTACTCCTGCAGGTCTGTGTGGTTGTTGTAGGTGGCCGCCTCTTTAATCATGTTCCAGTCTGTATCCTGGCAGCAGTCCTGCAGTGCTGAGGTCATATTTTCTTGCAATGCCGTGATCTGCTTTTGAACCGGTTTGGCATGTTTGAGAAGTAGTCTGTATGCTGGGATTAGCATAACAGTGCTTTGTATGTGTGTTTCACTGTTGTATAAACAAAGTCCCGTGTGTTGTTTCCCCTTGTTGCAAAGTTCACACGTTGGTAGAACATACAGTATATATATATATGAGTGTTTGGCTTAGTGTCATGTTAGAATCATTATTATAATCATTCCTTTTGTTTTTTTAATATGTTGAAATGTTTATCTAAAAAAATATGAGCTTGAATATATTTTAAACTGCTTAAACTTCATGAGTTACTTCATGGGGAGTTAGGGTTGAGTGGGGGAAAATGCCCCCCCAATGTTTTTCACAAAATAACCACAAGATAATATCAAGATAAATTTTTATTGTAACTATGGACTACGTCGACAAGAGTGATGTAGATGTTTTCACCATGAAGCTTACACTGATGATGAACCAGAGAGAAAACGGATTTTACAGTAAATGATCTAATTTTCAGCAGAAAGAAAAAACAGTATTTGAAAGCTTGTTGTTTTGTAAAACATCACATTCATATATGATATGAGAACAGTAGGGCCTGTATATAGGGAGTACGCGTTATTTAATAAAAATATCAATATATTTTCAGAATGACAGAATGTTCTTTTTTCTCAAACAGTGAAACGCCCCCAGGGGGCAATAGGCAATTACTGTAGTTATTCTGTTCTTAACATCAAATCCTTTGTTTTTCCATCAAATAATTTCTAAATAGTTGGTTGACTAAAAATATTTGGATTTTTTATTTTAAAATTACCTCAAGTTAGCATCAGGTAGCCTAGCTAATTAGCTAGCTAGTTATCATCAACTATTTTTTTTTAAATAGGCTATTATAATTTTGTAATTCATAATTTAATTATATATTGATACAATATTGATTATATTCTTTTTAATTTTAAGCAAAAACGGTCTGTACTCTGATTTTGCTGTAAAGGTTTAAAGCAAACTGCGTTGTCAGACTGGGGCATTTTAACCCACCCATGGGTAATGGCTGGGGTAAAACACCCCCTGGCACACATTTTATTTTTGTTAAAAATCTAATAACATGACCACTCTGGACATTTTTTATACTTGATTTATAGTTTATGTCATTGTCACTAAATACATTTACTTTTATGAACCTATTTAACTTTTGTTTCACAGAAAAGAAAACTTGCGCAATTCTTAAGGGTTAAGATTATTTGATTATTTGAATCTGACTTAACTCCCCCTAAGCCATGTTTCAAGTAGCCTATAAATGCCGATTTGTCCTACCCTGTCAGATTGTGCTACCTCCCATTAAAACAGTGGGTAGTAAGCTACAATTCGACAATGAAAAATGCTACCTGTCAAATTCTGTTTTATTAATGTGTACACCTACCACAACCCTAAACCTACAGCTTACGGTAATGCATATATATATTAAATATTGTTGTTCAGTGTGAGAAAAACGAGGCAAAATTGATGTGTGCATGCGCAGTAAGCTGAAGTAGGAAAATCTGACGGGTAGGATAAAATGTCAGGACACAGGTGTCATGAGAAATCGAGTCCCCCCTCGAAATCTGGTCCACTTAGGACCCCAAGTGATCCCATTGCCTAAATAAATACATAAAGAAATTAATGTTAAAACGTATGGCTTACTATATAGTGCATAATAGAACAAAATAGTGCACAATGAAACAAATTAAACGTAATTTCTTACACTTGATTAACTGCTAATTAATAAACACATGTAATAATATACTATTAAGTAAAAAAATAACAATCATTAATTTGTTTATTTATAAAATAAAACATTTGACATTTAACACTTAATTTATAATGTAATTAAAGAAAATAATTGTGAACATGTAGGATAAGTGCAAATACCTATAGAAAATAAGCTATGCAACTCAGGTATCAGGTATCTGTATGCTATGCTAGTACAAAAGCTAGCAAATACAGACATGAATTATCATTACAACATAGTTTAAACAGCATTTATCATTACATGACTTTGTAGGAATTGTATTCAGACACTAAAGAGAGTACCTATTAAAAGTAATTTGAGCCAATGGTGTCGCTTGGGGTCCTAAGCAGACCCGATTTCAAAGTGGCGGACTTAGCCATTTGCCAAGGGCCCAAAAAGCCAAGGGCCACCTAAAATGCTTTTCATACAAGATGCGCATTGAGCGTGGATCCACGAACGGTTGCTGTTTACGTGTTTATTACCACGACAACCTTCTGCATGTCTGAGTTGAACGTGCTTCTTGTGCATCCTGCTTGTAGCAAATTAAAATATTATGCATCTGAAGATGCTGTCTGTAGCGAGAGCGTGAGGTCTCTCTTTCCCAGCGCGCACACACCTCTCTCTCTCTGCATCTGTTCTGTTCCGCGAGCGGCTGAAAGGAGCTGCGCTTTCCGCTTTCAGCTGAAGCTTTGTTGCTTCTCAAATTTTACATGCAATTATAGCCGAAATCATAGCACAGCTATTGTCTTTATCTTATGTGTAGCCTATTTGATTTTATCAGACGACGGCTCGATTATCAGGAATTTTGTGCAGATTAACATCTTGGAAGGGAGAGCTGGTTATGCAAGTTAGTCTTAATGGGTCGCGTTTCAATCACTATTTCATATTCATTCCATTTTCTGACAACAGAAACAGAAAAATATACCAATGAAAACAGTTTTATTGAGAATTTAGCTGCATCAAAATACAGTATGTGGCACAGAAAGGCAAACAAATGTAATAATAAATTATAATTATAAATGTTTTCCTGTTCAGAAGAAGAGCTGCCCTGTCATGCGAAAATGTAAACAGATTTGTGTAAGTAAATTTCTCAGTGCAGAGAAAGAGAAGTAATGGGAACCTGGTGTTTATTTTTTTCATTTCTTCAAGACATAAACAATTTCTTTGAAAAAGATATATGATCTTTGAAACACGTCTACTCTTCATGGTCTATATTGACTATGGTTTCACTAATAAAAAACATATATTGCATAAAGCACCCACATTTGTCCATGCCTGTTATGTCGTCAAGTCATGCCGGCAATAAACACAGCAACAGATTCTTCTTAGGAAATTTTAATAAGTCATTAACTAGGTAAGGTAACTCACATGCACATGCACATGCACAGTATTCGTAACAACTCTATTCTCACTTCCTTATACAAGGAACTAGAGTGCCATGTAGTGGGGAATTTATACAAGGACATCACATATTCCCCTCTTGCTAAACTGAATTCTTCATGTACCAGTAATTTAACATGAAATTAAATAAGATATTTAATCTGTAATGCCTCCACAAATTAACATGTAACTTAAACATACACTAGGAAACATATAGAATGAATGTAAAGAAAAAATTTAGAAAAATAAGCAAAATGAACCAAACTACTTCAACACTGTTGAGTACCTATTTGTATGTGAATGTGCAGAAGTCCATGTCAACTCGTGTAACTAATGAACATAATCCTTAAGCCAAACTGTTTCTCGTCTTTGATGTTTCTCTCTTGGGCAAGTATCAGAAGACATTGAATTTCCAGACATCGGAACATGAGAAGGAATCACTTTCTCAGCATTAGTGATTGGTCCATTATCCATCACATCCGCTTTCACGGGTGCAATACACGACGTGGGCCACTTCTTTCCTTCATCTAAGAAGTAGGTGTAAGGACCGACTCTTTCATAACCTCAACTGTAGGGGTGAATTTTGGATGAGCTTTTTTTCCACGCACTGGCTTCTTTATGTGCACATTATCCCCATTTTGAAAAGCAGAATGTTGTACTCTGTGCTTGTGATCAAAGTGAGCTTTCATTGCATTCTGTCGTGCTGAAACACATTGCTTCAATTGTGCAGGTTCATGAGCTGATGTGAGGGTTTCCGGACAGTGAGGCAAGTACGTATTTTCCTCCCATGGAGTAATTTGAAAGGGGAATCACCTGTTTCTGCATGAGGTGTAGCACGATATATATCTGTAAGAAGTCACTGTTGCTTTCCATGGTGCAGAACATAGAATTGCAGATTGAATAGTACTTTTAAGCACTCTATGAAATCGTTTGATAGCTCCATTTGAAGCAAGGTGATACACCGATGTACGAATGTGCTTGATGTCCCTCGCTTTCAGGAACGCAGCAAACTCAGGCGAAGTGAACTGAGGACCGTTGTCACTTACTATAGTAGTCAGATTGCCATGTCTACTGAAGTCAGAGTTAAGGAATGCGGTCACCTGTTTTGTTTCCACAGACACAGTAAAGGCTACCTTGGGCCATTTACTATAATAGGCAGTGAGTGTCAGAGCGAAACCAACAGTCTCAGGCTGCAGTCTAAAAAGGTCCCACAATGTCGATCACCAGTTTTTCCCAAGTTGCAGAGGGTAAGGTAACAGGTTGGAGTGGCACCACAGAGGCTTTTGCAGTTTAATCCAGTGAAGAGCATAACTTATAGTTTGTGACTTTTTCTTCCACAAGCTTATCCATTTTCGGCCACCAATAGATCTCATGCAGACGTAGCTTCGTTCTTACAATTCCCTGATGGCTTTCATGTGCAATACGAACCAGCGACTCACGCAGTTCTCTAGGTACTACTAATCTCGAACCTCTGAATATGAAATCAGCCTGCACACTGAACTCATGTCTTAGTTTGTAGTATGGATGTAGAACCGGATCCAAAGCAGCAGGAGACGGAGGCCACCCACATGCTATTTGTGAGCGCAGTGCAGAGAGTTCTGGGCAGCGAGCAGAGGCAGCAGCGAATTCATCCTGGGGAATGGCGATTGGACTAGTGGACACTAGAGCGACAAACTCTGGCTCTGTATCCAACTCTGCATCCGAAACAAGAGGAAGGGGCAGGCGAGACAAGCAATCTGCCGTGTTGTTCTCAGATCCAGCACGGTACTCAATTGAATAGTTAAAACAAAGTAAGTGTGCAGCCCACCAAGCTATATGCATACCAGCTCTATCAGTCCCTTTTGTAGTCAGCAGCGTAGTCAAGGCTTGATGATCTGTCCGTAGCGTAAATTTGCGACCCCACAAGCACGTTCACCATTTCTCCACTGCCCAAACACATGCCAGTGCTTCTTTCTCAACAGTAGAGTATTTTTGTTCAGCTAGAGTGAGTGTTCTGATGCGAAAGCGACAGTATGTTCTTGATCATCAGCGCCTACTTGTGAAAATACAGCACCTAATCCGTGAGCAGATGCATTGGTAGAAATTATCACTGGCAGTCCTGTGTCAAATAGTGCCAGGGCAGGGCTGTGTAGGAGTAGTTTTTTACCTCAGTTAAGCTTTGTTGAGCTTCCTCAGACCAGTGAAATCCACTCTTATCTTTCAGGCATGTACGCAGAGGCATCACCACTGAAGCAAAATTGGGAATGAATGTATTGTACCATGAGAGAAGTCCCAGCAGAGAACGGAGCTGCACAGCATCTGATGGAGCGGGAGCATTGATTATTGCAGAGAGATGTTCCTGATCTGGTTGAATACCCTGTGCCATTACGAGGTGTCCTAGAAACTTCAAGCTCTACTTGCTGAATTGACATTTAGACTTGTTTAGCATTAATCCAGCCTCTTTAAGACATTGCAGTACATTCTGTAGAGCTTGATCATGCTCTTGCTATGAGCGTCCCCACACAATGATGTCATCTAGATAGTTTGCAACATTCTGAAGTCCTTTGAGAATGATAACCATCATCTTTTGAAATGCAGACGGAGCAGATGCCAAACTATACAGTACCCGGCAGAACCTGAAGAGACCCTTGTGTGTAATGAATGCAGTGAGGTCCCTGCTATCTTTGTGAAGAGGTACCTGGTGATATGCACTTTCCAAGTCTATAGTCGAGAACACAATCGCACCTTGCAATAATGTCATCATCTCCTCCATGTTTGGCAATGGGTAGCTATCTACTATAACTGCCTTGTTGGGCCCTCGCAGATCCACACACATTCGGATTCCACCTGTTTTCTTTTGGACCACAACAATCTGCGAAACCCATGGAGAAGAGTCAATCCTCTCAATCACACCCATCTTCAGGAGTCGATCTAACTCTGTTGAGACAGCATCTCTGATAGCGAAAGGTAAGAGACGCAAAAGTTTCATTTTGTGTGTAAAATTGTTTATGCAGCCCAATGCAGCATGCTGTGACGGAGGAGTGGAGAGAGAGCAAACTGAAGCAAAGTGCGGCGGCGGCAGCACAGTGTGTCCATCGAACCTGAGCTGGTGTCCTTTAATTAAATCCATGCCTAGCAAAGCTGTACCCTGGTCAACGATGAAGCGTGTAGAGCAAGTATGGCCGTATTTACACTGTTGCAGGTAAACATCCTAGTACTGGAATTGGCTCTTGTGAATAAGTAACTAGACGGACAACGGGACCTTGTAATGGCACAGTACGAAAATGCTGTTCATACCATCGTTTTGGCAGTATCGACACTGACAAACCAGAGTTCAATTCAATTCAAGATTATTTATAAAGCGATTTTTACGATACAATCGTAGAAAAGCAACTTCACAGGAAATTAAGTTTCTAAAATAGATTTATATTGTAGAAACTCAATAAAATTAACTTATGGCAAAATTTGGTTAATTCAGTATAATCGCTGATGGTTGGCTTCCTCTGATGTCCTCTGAGGGGTTGTCACCATCTCTTCTCAGGTGTTTGGTCATCTCAGATAATTTAAGGGTTGGATCCAGACTGAAGCTTGTGCAATTCCTAGTTACCACGGGATGTTAATCTTGTGGCAGAAACAGATAAGGAACAACCCTGGATGAAATTATCTGTTCAACCCAAGCTAAAGCATAATAATGTGCGGTTGATCAGATATACCTGCAGTACAAGATTGTGAGATGCATTATATGAATGCTTGACTAAAGAGATGTGTCTTTAATCTAGATTTAAATAGAGAGAGTGTGTCTGAACTCCGAATGTTATCAGGAAAGCTATTCCAGAGTTTGGGAGCCAGATATGAAAAAGTTATCCAGTACAAGCTGTGCAAAGTTAGATTGCACAGCTTGTACTGGAGAGGAGGTGCTTGAAGCCATTGCATTTGTCTGTGCATTAGCGGCTTCCAGCTGTGTGGCGATAGAAATTGCAGTTTCCAATGTCAATTTCGCTTCAACTAATATTCTTTCCCGAATGCGAAGGCTAGCAACGCTTTCAACTAGTTGGTCATGCAGTATATCATCTAAAGTTTCTGCAAATTCACAAGTTGTAACCAAGTCTCTTATTGCAGCAATGTATTGTAGTACTGTTTCATCCATCCCTTGTACTCATTTCCTGAAAGCATGTCTTTCTTTCCACAACGACGTTTCTTTTTGGAATTAAGTGTTCCTCCAGAGCTTTAGTAGCATCTGCTAGTGTGTCACCGGAGTTGGGCAATGTGTAAAACAGTCTCTGGCCTTCCGATCCAAGGCAATGAAAAAGCAAGGCCCATTTTCTGGCTTCTGGCCAGGAATCTCCATTCGCATTAATGACTAGTATGTAGTTCTGGAACATCTTCAGCCATGTAACTAGTGGTATAGCAGACTCCCCTGGCAAAAGGCAAAAATGGAGTTGGAAATGGAATACTGACTGATGCCATCTTCAATAATCTTTGCAAAAAAAAAATGTCCTCATCGCCAATTTATGTCATGTCCTCAAGTCATGTAGACAATAAACACAGCAACAGATTCTTCTTAGGAACTTTTAAGAAGTCATTAACTAGCAAGGTAACTCACATGCACAGTATTCGTAACAACTCTCTCACTTCCTCTATCACGTTCCCTCTTATACAAGGAACTAGAGTGCTATGTTGTGGGGAATTTATATAAGGACATCACAATGCCCATGTAGATTAGAGTATAAAAATTAAGGTACATTTAGAACAGATACAAATGTGTGATTAAGTTGTGATTATTCGCAAGTTAACTCATGAAAATCATGCGATTTAATTGCGATTAAATATTTTAATAGATTGACAGCCCTAAGTTAAAATGGCAAGTAGAAAATTCAATGTAGGCTTAGGCTGGTAACTCATCAGTGGACTTTCCTCGTAGGCTAATTTTTTCACACTTTTCTCATTCTCGCTAATTCAAGTTTTTATATGAATGAACCTCTGAAGGGAATCAATTGTCTTCAAAAAAGTTTGGATGGAATTTCCATTTTACCTGATAAAGTATAACTTATGAGCTGAGCGCTGCTGTTTACAGCCGTTACCGGGGAAACCGCTATATTTCTGACGTTCCAAAAGCACCTCCTACTGGCAGAGAAGGAATGTGCATTTTCTATAATACAGTCTGTTTTTGTTCAGACCAATGCAAAAATCCACCCACATAAACCCGTTTTAAATAATATCATAATTTATACTTCTGACACATCCCTTTTCTTTAAAAAAAATGGTTTAAAGGTTCAATTGTGAGGTTAATCATTTTATAATGTAATTCGTTTTTTGTTAAAATGTGAATCTCAATGGTAAATCAAATGCTATTTTGTGGTCTACAACATACAATAATAAAAAAGTGTCTTCTAAATGAGTAAATGTAAATGAAAGAATGCCATTATAACATGTACATGACAAATTTAGAAACATTGGACACAACTATGGGGCACCATTGTGCAGCAGCAAGCATCACGAAAAAGTTGATCTGGTAAATGTGTGCAAATGTATAGGGCCCCATTCCTATATTTGCCTGGGCCCCCAAATCACTAAATCCATCATAAACATATTTTATTAATAGGTTTGCTCATTCTTCCAATTGATTCTTGTTAACAGGGACTCTGACCTTTATTGTAATAATTTTCAAATATTTTTACTGCATAGTTTTGGAGACAATTAAAGGCAAATTCATCCCAAGCATCGGTGTATCCTTGCACTTTTACATTATGTCCCATTTGCAAACATTCATATAAATCTGTCCTTTGTAGTTTTGTTCGTTCTTTCAGTTGACTCCTGTTCACAGTCACCCTGACTATTACTGTAATAATATTTTTACTGTATGGTTTTGGAGAAAATGAAAGGCAAATTCACCACAAGCATCTAGGTGCACCTTTGCAGAATTACATCACATCTCATTTTCAAACACTCATAACAATCTTTGTTTTATAGGTTTGCTCATTCTTTCAATGTATTCTTGTTCACAGTCACCCTGACTATTACTGTATTAAGTTTAAAGTCATTTTACTGTATAGTTTTGTAGAAAATTGATGGCAAATTCACCACAAGAATAAAATTGCATTCTACCACTTGCACCATTTTCAGACACTCATAAAAATCTTTCCTGTGTAGGTATGCTCATTCTGTCTGTTGATTCCTCTTCACAGTCATGCTAGCTATTACTTTATTCATTTTCAACTCATTTTACTTTACAGTTTTTAACACTATAACACTTACATCATGCCAAATTTTAAAACACCCATAAAAAATTGTAATTAATAATTTTGATATTCTTTTTTTCAGTTTACATGCTGTCCCTCACTAATACTATGTTAATTGGCAAGATTTTTTACTGTATATTTTTGAATATATCAAAACATAATAGTAAAACACAGCAAAACATAATTTGAGAATTAAAGCAATTTAATTTTATTTAAAAAAATTACTAACTACACTAATAAGTGCAACTGATTTTACAAACTGTTTAAAAAGAAAAAAAACAGACATTCACAAACATAAATAAAAATACATGCATTCCTGAGACTGCATATAATGAAAATTGTAAAATACTTTAAGTACTAATAAAATTACTTCACACTTGATATTTGTAAATCTTAACTTTACATGGCTATATTAAAATGAACTGACAACAATTTAAATACTAGTGAAACAATAACATTTTCGGTATTTAAAGCAATGTATACAGTAATGAACCATACACTCATTTTACTTCCCACATTGGCTTCAGAAAAATAAATAAATAATCTGTTTTAGATTTTGCCAGTACAATTGGGGCAGTGCCAATCATCATCCCCAGTAATGGCATTTTGGGGTATCTGTGGACAGTTTGGATGATACCAACTCTTGCATGAAGTACATTCAACCATGACTTCAGTGCAGTCCTGAAAAAGCATTAACCATTCACAAGTGTTGTGTGGATTTAGCCTTGTTAAGTCTTGGCTCTGTTTTGAAATGTATTTGTCCTTTCCGGAAAGAAGAAACAAGTTCTGCTCTCAATCCACCCTCACGGAACTGGCAGTTTTCTGATCTCAGGTTACAGCACAATGCAAAAGCAAATGCTATAGCAAACAAGCCACAGTTGCTAGAATTTGACTGTTGCTGGACAGCAGAGTAAGTAACCAAACAATGGTATTCCACTGGACTAAGCAAACATGACAGGATTCGTTTTTCTTTGTTGTACATCACTGTTGACACTGTCGTATATGCAAACCTGATTTTTTTGGGGGGCAAAACCGGTTGCTAGCAGTTACCCAGTGGTTGCTCCCAGTGTGTAGAATTTGTACAAACTGCCCGCTTGGAGTACACACAACACCTCCATTATGTAAAACGCTGAATAAAAGAGTTGATTGAAAACCATCAATGTGTGGGTACTCATTTGCATGCAAGTATGACGCGAAATCAATCTCATCACAGCTAAGCCAATGGAGTGGATGGAGTAAGGCAGTCATTTTGCTAACTTTTTGGACCTGTGGAGGACTTAGTTGTCGTTTTGCATACATTTTTTGGAGGGGCTGCTTCTTGCCAGCATGGCCCGTAATTCTGATTAATAGATTTTTTTGTACTGCCATGTTTGCTTGGGAGAATGTCAGTGTTCCGTAACAGTTCCTGTATAACAAAAATGTATTTATCAAAGTCTGACAGATAGATAGATAGAAATATTATACTTTATTATTATGAACTATTCACTTTAACTATTCACCTTGTGAAAATGTTAATTTATGAGGACATACCTTATCCGGCTTGGTTTCAGACAAACTGGTGTCTTCTGTACTTCCACTGGCTTCTGGCATCGTTTGACCAAAGCCTAAAAAATGTATATCACATATACTAAAAGTAGATATGTGGCTTCAAAAATAAATACTTTATCTGTGTGTTCACATTTCTACTCCGCATACAGTGTTATAAACAAAACTTAATTTTGTATTCTATATAGTATAATATTTATGTAGTATATTGTACTGTATAATACATAAAGAAGTCATGTTTTATTTACAATGGTAATGAACAATAATGTGTAACAATAATTTATATGACACTACAATACCACTTTGGCTGTCTTGAATTGAAAAGCCTTCTTTAGTGGCGATACAGATGCCTTTTTTGGATCAACCTTTCTCTCCGGCGTTCAACATTTACCCTGTAAGTCTTAAATAAAGCAGATTCATAGTAATGATTATTTACAAATTATGTACATGTAAGTACCTGTACTGACAGTAAACATTTAGTCAAACTTACTTTTCTCAAGAGAACTCCTTTAAGAGAGCATTAAGAGTATCTTGATAAATCTGTACAAAGTCAAGTCTTGTGAGACGTTGTCTCTGGAATCTAAATTTTTTTCAGATCCCATTGGCATTTTCCATTATTCCTTGTGTCTTGTTGTCCTCAGTGTAGTTCTTCATTATTGAATAACATATTTAATTACTTACATTTAAAGACTACACATATTATGCACGTAATTTAGAACAGGTTACGTATTCATTTTGTAAGACATTATCAAACACGCACTTGTGTGGCTAACTGACTGCAACGCATATAAAACTTGGACAAACTTTTCTAGGCAGGTCCTTTTCCATGGCGACCAAGATCACCTATATTAAAGTAACAAATTTAGACCTTAAAAATGCATTATGAGGCATAGACAGAATACGATGAATACACACAACATATTATTTGCCAAGTGAACACACAGTTATCAATCAAATATGCCATATAGTATTTCCTTTCAGTACAATTAGGTAAATATATGTCAATTTAAGATGATAATTTTTCCTTTAATCTAAAGGCTGATAATAAGTTCAATATTTGCCATTTTGTAAACCCCACAACCTCACTCCAAGCAATATTATAAAATAAATAACCACTTACCCAGCATGAGACCAGACCACAAAGGTGCCTGAGTTAGGAAGTATTTCACTAGGTTAGGCATGGATGTACTTGAATAATACTCATTTGGCTCCCCCTTTTCATCTACAGGTGCATTTGCCACTATTTCCTCAAAATGACTCTGAAATGTTGTGGGTCCAATGTGATCTGCAAAATTAACAGATACTTTCAGTTTGTATGTCACAAAACAGACATCTGGATTATGAAGTGTGCTTCCTACTGTACGAGGGAAAGAGATGCTCTATCAGTACTTCATGCCATATGAAATCAGGAGTGGCCATGTGTCATCACATAAAGCCAATACTACATGATGCTTCCTGTTGTGACTCAGATTAGCACCAGTACCCTAACATGATTGCACCATCGAAGTATGATCATACCCCAAGATGTAAGTATGGCATTACTACATTGAAGTTAACCGGAAACATACAGCTTTAACACTGCACAAATCAAACAAACCTCCAAATCATCTTCTGCATGGTCACTGCCTTCATAAGAGCTGATTCTGAAGATTTTTTCCACGTTTTCACCACTCTGAGGGCTTGAGAACAGTACTGTCATTCTGATAATGATGTCATCCATTTCCATCAGTGTGGCAGCTCTTGTCAAGAGGCCGAAAAGATGCATGGACAACCTGTAATGTTTGGGGGAACTGACAAACATGATGTTATAGTTTTACATGCATTATTGTTCAAAAATAGCAGTAATTGTAGCACTGTTCTTACATTCATACGTTTTGGAAACACTATTTTATTGTCATTGTTATTTATGTTGCATGCAGTTGCTGTAGTAATAGCTATTGAGTATGCTTAATTATATGCAATTAATCTTAAATCTAAATAAAACAAACCCTAATCCTGACCCCACAGTAATTACCCGTAGTTATTTAATATTAATCAGCACTTAAATGCAATTACCATTTAACAAAGACAATCATAAATTGTAACAACTTTTCTTTTAAGACAAAGCCAGCTGTTTGTCTTAAAACAAAGACTAGAAACTACTTTGAACTCTTTTGATAGTACCAACTTTTTGGAGTTTGTTATTGGTCTTGATATTTTTTTAAATAATAATTTCAACTAAATCAATGACCACATGACTAAGCATTTAGGACTACACCGAATTACATAAATATAAAACGTACTGTTTCCTGCAGAACACTTTAGCATTCTTCATGATGTGGCTTAGGCAGCGATGAAGAATTGGCAGTTTGATTACATCGTCAACTGTCTTGTGACAATGTCATAGTACATACTGATCAAGACTACATCATGCAACAGCTTGCATCAGAACAAACGACCCATCGCATTTAATCATCACGGGTATAGGAGAGGCTCCTTTAGTAGGATTCCTCACCACCAGCTCATACACATAAAAAGGAGCAGATTGTCCTTGTGTTTTTTTAACAACGCTTCCTGTGGCGTCGAGATACACTATGTCATCCCTCCATCATTGATGGAAAAGTCTTGTGTTTTTGGACCACAACATTACTCCTTTTGTGTGCAAGAGCACCTTTTGAAGAACTTCATTGACGCCATCGGTTTCGTCCTCCACCATTTTTTCCAAACTTAATATTTAATTTTCATGCTTTCTGCATTTCTTCCGTGTGTCCAAGGCAATGTTTTTGAGGACAGCCGCTGTAGGTGCCTGGTCTCTACATCCTGACTCAAAAACCGTAGGTGGTATTTTGTCCAGACACTGCAAATGAAATGCTCTTGGAAGCACTGATTCCAGTTGTTTTGCAAATTTTTCTGATATCGGCCCGTACAGGTTGTCTTCTCAATTTGTCCATACTGTTACACACCACCTCTCCCTGAAGCATCACCCAGGCCTTAAGAGTACTCCTGTAAGGCCCGGCTCGATCGACCCAATGACGGCAGTCGTTCAGCGGGTGAAGGCCTTTGCGTATTACAGTCTTTCCTTTTCACGACACAACAAGATTAAAATGGAACACTTTTTCTTATATATTTTATCTCGTTATTTCATCTGACTCCATAAATGAAAATGTTTTAATGATATCTGTGCATCATTAAAATATGAACGAATGATTGATTATTCTTATCAGCTCTTTTTAATACTTTATCCGCTCAGATGTAGGGAAACTATATCGCTTAGAGGCCCTGTTTTTCACAGGTCTCACGGACACAATCTCGCCAGGCCCGGTCATCAATCAGAGGTAAATTATGGTTATGTATCTAAGATTTGCCGTTAATTCACACGTACACAATCAGAGACATCGAATAACCCCCTTGGAGCCCCCTCAGAACTTTAGTTCAATCGTTTACTTCAGTAAAGGTTTTTTGGCCACTTTTAGATATGTTAGCAGATCAATGTACCACACTTGTAATAGCTTTAGATTGGTCAAATACTTGTTTAAAGTAACATTAAATCAAAAGTCAGAGGTATAGGCGTACCCGAGTTTAGTCTGACCAGACGGCATTCGCCGTCCCTAAACGGAAATTTACCCGCCTCTGCATCCAAGTAGACTTGAAATGATGTCGGATATTAGCCGTCGCTAAAACTGACGCAGGCTTGCGGAAATATACGAATCCACTAGTCTAATAGGGAGAAAGCAATCTCTAGAGGCAGTCAGAATAGAATCAAACGTTACAATTTATTGACCAGGTAATCGAAGCAATAATTCAAAACTCCAATGTTACAAGAATAGAATCATCAGTTAAATTACTACCTGGCAATGAAAATTACACACAGCGATTGTGTGGGCAGTCAACCTACCGACGCCCAGAACTTTGTGTCACGTTTCCTTATAAACCCAGATAATTCAATAAGCCCACCAAATGGTGGTATTATAATTAGACTTTAGAATTTGCAACCAAATGGCTTCTTGATATCCTGTGGCAGAGAATACTTATTTACATACAGGAGGTGGTTTGAATAGAAGATCAGGGGGGAGGGCACACCTTTGAGTTGTAGAATTCTCATACTTTAGAACTTCTTTTAGCTTTTCATTATGATTGGGAGAATGAGACCATTTTACCAGGCGCACTGAGACATTTCAAATGATATCAAACATGTATAGTCATACATTACATTGCATGGGTTTTTAGTGGGTTCTAGGTGAGGAGGAGAGGGGGGAAGATGATGAAACCGTAAGTACAGGGTGTGAGCTACCCTGTGTGTTGTGTCTTGGATGCTGCTGTTACATATGCAAGAGATAGTTTTTTGTTGATTCTCAGAAGGGCCTTTTGTCCTCTCGAGGGGGGGGGGGGGGGGGCAGACATACTGGCACCAAGCTTACAGTTCCTCCCTCTGGCACTGTTTTGGGCCACTCACAGGGTTCCCTGCAGTGTCACTTCAGTCGTTGTAAGGTGGGCAGTTTTAAGGGGCTGAGGGTTAGGATAGTGTTGGTGGATGCTTTTACTGATCTGATGAGGTGTCGGAAATAGCAACATTGGAATAGCGTGAAGGAGAAGATGAGTGCGCTTCCAACTGCGCAACCTCGAAGTACCCAGTCCCACCAGGTATATGCAGTCTGTGCCGATCGGGTAGATGAGCTAGACAGAATCTGTGCAGTCTTTCGCGCCAAGTTTGTCTCCACTTGCGCTTGAGAAAGGTGGTACTCTGTTTGGAGGATGACGTTCTGTACCAGGTCCATCGTGTCGATCAAGGCTTGTGTTCCGTGTTCATAAAAGGTGTCGTCCCACCATGGGGAGACCTCTGCGTCCTTTGGCATCCTTCCGAGGATGTCGATCTGGCCCAAAGAAAAATCCTCTGTCACTTCCAAGCAAAATGAGTGATCAGCAGGACAGGTCAGTCCTCCATATGTGAACGAATTCATCTCACTGATGACACACCACTGTGTATGAGACACCTGAATAGCATTTGAATGGCTATGCAAAGATTCAACATTTATGAGTTTGCTATCATTGGGAGAGAAAGGTTGTAATGTGTTACATGTACAGACAACATAATTGTGAGTTTCATGACAACAAGTGCGACTGGTAAATAAGGTCTCAGTACCCTTCAACGTCATATATCCAGTGAGGTGATCCCATTTAATTACCTGATCTTTCACTACCATGCCAATGGATCGAATATTAGTGGAATTTGGATAAACTTGATCTGGGTGGATTAAAGGAAAAGTGGCAAAAAATCCAATGCAACCAATACATTCGTTTCCAGTATACATCATAATTGTGGATAATAATTCTGAATACTTTACATTTTTCATTTTTTCCGAAGAGAACCATCTATGTAAATCTAAAACCTCAATTAAATCGTTCAAAACATGTCTCGGGGTCTTGTGAAGACGAAGATCTAAAATTTCCTGTCTTGTTGCAGTGAATAAATCTTGTGCATATGATCTGCAGGCTAAGTCACGTTCGATGGTACGGGTCTGATTGAACAATGTGTGGCTGATCGTTAGAAGCGCCTGCGCCTCGGAACGAACCGCTTTGATAATATTATCATTGCTATTGGTGATGTGTTGGAAACCAGTGGCCATCTGATCTGTCAACCATGTGGAGAATTGAGATTGTTTGGTTATTTTATAAGTGTTGGCTGCTGAATTAATTGATCCGAACAGGCCGGCTATACTGCTGAGCAGGTCTCGTTTTGAGCGAGCAGGTGGAATTTGGACGGCAAGTCTGTCTTTGTAATCAGAAATTAAATCATCGATTCGTGACTGTAGCCATGCATACGACTCATCATTAGTATTACAATGTTTTGTATAGGCAGAGAGTATATTGGAAATGTTATAAGTTACATGTGTCATTACCAAATTTACATCATGTAATAAAGTCTTGTTGATGTTTCCTCTAATCAGTCCACCAGGAGGAATTGAGTGCAATTCTGGACACTTTTTGGGTTTAGTGTATCCACAGGTGGTCAAATTAAAACAGTACTTAACAGTCCATGAACAGTTGTGTGGATTGGTGAAATTGTCTATGCTATGCGAACATTCCCCGACACAATACATTCCTTCCTTTCGGTTGGTCCAGACAAAAGTTTTTGGTTTTGGCTCGTTAGGTGTGTACGACGTGAGATCGTACATTAGCTCGGTGAATCTCATATGTGTGTCATTATGTGTTTCTGTATGTGTGCACCTATATGTTGCAGGTTCCAAATTTTTAACATAGTAGCACAATTTTGGGTCTATGCCATTGTTTTTGTTTTCGTGTAGTGTGTACATGTTACCTATTGTGTCACCTGGATCTATTTTAAGTTGATACCAGGCAGTGAGGTTGTGCATGAATTTTGGTGCTCGAGTGTGTCCCGAAATGTTTCTTGTAGGTGGGTGGGTGTTACCTGAACTACAACAAATTTGTGGTGTGCAATTTGGATCCGGTACTAATCCGGGAGGCCATGTAACTGTCTCTTTTGGTGCGACTGTGATTTTTTTGTGTGGATGGCCCCTTGGAGTATTTCCACACCCACCTCCCACATTTCAGGTTGTGTGTGAGTGAAATCCTTTGGCCCAGTCTGATGCACGTGGGCCCAGACACTTTCCTTTCATCTGGTCTCCATGGGATCGCTGCAGTCGACCTGGAAGGCAAGAGGAGAAGACAGTGACAGTTATTTATTTATTCTGAGTACTTTTGAATGATTTGCATTGAGACATGTGGTACCATCGCAGTTTCCCTTTCACAGTTGTGGCCACACAGCTGTTGCATATAGCTTTAACTTCATATGGGCCATGCCATCGGGGTGTGAATGCACCTTGCTTCACAAAAACGCGTACCATTACCATGTCTCCTTCTGAGAATTTCACCTCAGAGGTTGGGTTGAATTGTGTATCATTCGTTAAGTCTGATTGCTGTTGTTTCAGAGCAGCGCGTGCATGTAGCACTTCCAACCTCTCTCGTAATTGCTTGAGCACAGACTGTTGAGTTGCAACCACGAGGGGCCCCAGGTCTGCTGGGGCAATTTCTGGGTCTATGGGCAGCTTCATGACTCTTCCAGTCATGAGTTCGAATGGACTGATACCTGTGGCTTTTGAAGGAGTTGCCCGCAGTATTGTTAGGACTGTGGGTAGGGCATCAATCCATTGGTTTTTGTGTTGTGCTACCTGTTTCGATATGCTTTCTTTTATTGTGCGGTTGGCACGTTCCACCATGCCTGAGCTTTTGCGGTCGATACAGTATGTGAAACCTTTGTTTGATGTTCAGCATCTGGCATATTTGTTTCATCACCTGACCTGTGAAGTGTGTGCCCTGGTCAGATTCAATTTGGATTGGTGCTCCCCAGAGTGGGAGGATTTGGTTCGCTACTACTCGTGCCACTGTGTTTGCACTGTTATTGCGGGTGGGAATCGCTTCGACCCATTTGGAAAATTTGTCAATTATCACAAGGCAATAACGATACCCCCCTTTGGCACTAGGTAGTGGGCCTATGAAATCCAATTGGAGTAACTCCCAAGGTCCCTTGGGTGGCTCTGGTCTACACAGTTTTGTACGGCCAGGCTTGCCTTGGTTAATGGTGGCACATACGATGCATGTGTCACACCATCTTTGAATGTCTGATGCCAATTGTGGCCACCAGAAGTTCTTTTGGATCAGCTGTTGTGTTTTGGGAGCTGATACGTGTGCATAATCGTGGTACAACTTTATCACTGGTTTCTGGAGGGCTTCTGGAACAATGTATTTATCGTCTCTTAAAATCATGCCTTCAGTGACCTTGACTAGTTGGTCCTGCTGCAGGTGCGGTGTCAGCTCTCCATCAGAACTCCACAGTTCTTGTTGGTACTGTTTCAAGTCAATAGGAATAGTTTGAATCGCACTCACGGCAAGAACAACCAGTCTGTCAGGCTTCCATTCATCTCCCTTTTGTGCTGCTAATTTGGCTAATTGATCTGCGATGTTGTTGTTTTTCTCGTTTTCATCTGGATTTTTGATGATGTGCGCACGCACTTTAACGACGGAGAGTGAGGAATCGCGTGCTCTAATCTCCTGCCAAATCGAAGTTATGATGTTAAAATGTTTGATCGGCGTTCCGGCAGACGTGAGGAATTTTCTCAACTGCCACTGTGCCATGTGCCATCATGGACTGTACCAAATGCGTATCGACTATCTGTGTATACACACAGCGGCTCGTGATGTGATCTGATTGCTTCAAGTAATGCAATAAGTTCAGCTTCTTGCGCAGATGTGTTTTCGGATAGTTTGATTAGCAATTGGTTATTGTCTGAATTGGGAGAGTGAGGAGCCCACACCGCACATCCTGTATGGAATTTGCCATCATGCCAGTACCGGGAGCCATCAATGTACACCTGTGTCTGATTTGGAAGTTCTTGGTCATGAACTGGGCTCTGTGCTTCATGTTTCGTTTGGCATGTGTGTGGGTGGCCCTCAACATCTCCCAATAAATGAGGCAATATTCGATCGTTAACAGTTGTGATGTCACGCGCTTGTATGTCTGCTAGCCATCTTGCTAACCTTTGAGACGACACACCTTTTATTCGGCCCTGCAACAGCATTTGTACTGGCGTGTGCACTGTATGCACAACGATAGGTTGAAAACCTACAATTGGTTCAGTTGCTGTCAACATCCAGTGAACCGCCAGTACGTGCTGAGTGCATGGGTCGAATCCTTGTTCGATTGTGGATTTTTTTCGGCTGTAATATGCGATTGGACGCAATTTTCCCCCATGATCTTGAGCTAAAACGCCACTTAGTGTGTTTTCGTTCGCGTCCACTTGTAAGTGGAAGGATTTTTTGGGGTTGGGCAGACCGAGCGCGGGAGCACAGCACAAGTTTTCTTTTAGACTCGTAAAAGCTTTATCGTGTTCCTCTGTCCATTCGAGGACGTCAGAGGGTTTTGATTTTCCTTTTAAGAGGGAATATAATGGCGTGACGACGTTTGCAAAGTCTGGTATGAAATCTCTTAAGTAGTTTGCTGTTCCCAGCACTTTCTGTAATGAGTTTAGCGTGTGCGGTCGGGGCAATTCAGCGATGCATTTCCGCCTATCATCTGTTAATGCTCGATAGCTTTGCGTGATCGTGTAACCCAAGTACTGAACCTTGGTTTGAGCAATTTGGGCTTTTTCTTTGTTCAATTTGAAGCCAGCTTTACCGAGTGTTAACAGCACTTCGTCAACGAGTAGCAAATGATCATCAAGTGATCCCTCGGTCGCGATAAGTATATCGTCAACGTAATGAATCACGTTTCCGGTCCCTGTCAGTGGATTTAGTGTGTCTTCTAATGCTCTGTGAAAAATCGCAGGACTGTTATGGAGGCCTTGTGGCATTCGTTCCCAAGTGTACTGGATTTGATTCACAGTGAAGGCCAATTTCCACTGATCGGTGCGTTTGATTGGGATGGACCAGAAACCGTTCTTTACGTCGAGCAACGTAAACCAAGTCGCTTGTGTTGAAATTTGTGATAATAACGTCGATGGATTTGCCACTATAGGTGTAGCCTTGGGCAACACTTTGTTCAGACGCTGATAATCAATACAAAGACGCCATTTACCGTTCGATTTTGGTACTGGTAAGCATGGAGAATTTGTGGTCGAACTACATCGTCGGACTATACCTCTGGTTTCAAGTTGGTGTACAATTTCATGAACGGCTGACTCTGCCTCTGGTTTGATGCGGTATTGTTTTTGTGGGGGAGGGGGCTCCCCTTCAATACACACAACAAAGTCAATGAGGCCGCAGTCATGTTCATGTGTAGCCCAAATGCTATCGTGTTTGTTTACCATCTGTTGAATAGGATCTGGGGTGGATATGGACATAATGCTCGTTATTTTTTTTGGTAGGCACTTTTTTACTGTTTTTTCTGTTTTCAGCTCAATTTGCTTTTCAAAGCAGTGAATTACAAAGCCATACTTTCGCATTATGTCCATTCCCAGCACAGTCCCTTCACTGTTGTTAGGTAAATACCAGAGGGATTCTTCCAATACTGTCACGCCTAAATCAAGTTGAACTGGCTGTGTTTTTGTCGCAATCATTATCGTATCGCCGATGCCTTGGATCGGAATCGTTTCGTTGGTTAAAGGTAATGGAATATCTGTACAGGAGCACGCTGCGCCAGAATCAATAAGTACGTTGGCTAACTGGCCTCCTAAATTAGCCCTTATTTTTATTCGGTTTCCACTCTTAATTATGCTCCCTATGGCAATGGAGGCCACGTATCCCTATTGGTGATTGTAATTTTCAGTCGTTCCGCTCGCGTTGTGGGCCGCGCCATTTTGGCCGTTTTGTTTTTTAAACTCATTCATGAAGTTTACGAATTGTTTCAACAGCTCAGAGTCGTCGCTAGAGGGCGTTTTTTGGTAATGCTTCGTTTGTTCTTTTAAATCTTTTTCTCTTCTTTGACAATCTCGCATTACATGGTTAGTCTTTCTGCAATAATGGCATATAATTTTATTTGGAGATCTTTGGCTAAATGTATCTGTGCTGTTCCCTTCTTTTAACCATTGTGCGGACGCAACGCTGCGGGGTTTTAATCGCCATCTGTTTTCTATTCTTGAACCCCAGTCTACTATTGCTCTGAACGTGTTTTCGTCCGGGTCGACGCCATTTGATAACGCCTTTTGAACGGGGATGCCGGCATTGTTTTTAACAAGCTGCAGTAACGCGTCATGGTTGCGGTCTGCATTTTCAAGGCCTGAGTGTTCTCTGTATGTTACCCATAACCATTCAGCGTACGTTTCAAATGACTCATTACCTGCTTGTTTGATTTCTAATATTTTGCTCCAATCTGCATGTGACAGTCCCCTCATGTCTAATAATGCCTGTTTTAGACGTTCGTAAATCCCTTCGTCGGTTTCGTCATTTACTCTGTTCATTATGTTGCCGGATTTCATTTCTGTGTTTAGTTTCGGTCTGAGCTCCTCAGGGAAAATGTTCAAGGTGTTTAAATGTCTGTTTCACCGTAAGCAGTGACAGCTACCATGCTAGGCTACTTCATTACTGACCTGCAACTGACCTGCCGCATCTAACAGCATTATGCGGGCCATTGTGTTGACTAGCCTAGATCAAGTGCTTAATTAGCAAATTAAACATTGCTGGATCCAAATCAGCAGTTAACAGGCGCCGTGCCCGACACACGACTTCTGTTTTCCCGGAACATTCAATGACGTCACTAAACGGTGTTGCCAGCATTGTTCACATGTTTCTGCATGGACCTAACTATAGCCTAGGTTTCAAACCCTGGGTCAAAAATGGGTCGCCAGGATGAATTAAGGAAATGTATCGGCATAAGATACCTTAAAAATAACAACATTAGTTTCCATAAAAATAATATATAATCATAATCTATAAAGAAAAGGTAAAAATATACTAAATATATCTGACATAAATAATTAACAGATATAAAACTAATAGGGTCTGGCTGCAGACAGCACTTGCACTCTCAGCACTTGCACGCTCAGACACTTCCTCAGACACTTCCGCTATTTCTAGTGATGTCACTTGCAGTCTTTTTTATTTTTTATTTTGTTCTATTTATTGATTATTTTTTGTTTGAATCTCTCAACATTTTTACAACAGTAGCAGGTGGTGAAGACAAGAAAAATAAACTAAAATACAATGTCACTTGCAATCGCTGACGTCACTTGCATTCGACACGAATCCTGTTCATTGGCAACGGAGAAAAGACGCTGTGCTGGTTAAACGATTAAAACGATAAAAACGTGTGCAAAAATAAAAGTAAACATTTAGTAATTTAGCAGACGTTTTTATACAAAGCCACTTCCAAATGAGTACAATAGAAGCAATCAAAATCAATATATTATATAACTAAAGAGTAATATTATTATTATATAATAAATACAAATAAAACAGATAGAATAGAAAAGGAATAGAGCAACCTAGTGTTAGAGGCATTTTTTGCTTTTGTTAATTGTATAATAAATAAAAAGAAAATAAATAGATAGAATACAAAAATAGAGAAGCTAGTGTTAGTATTTTTATTCTTATTTTTTAACACTTTATCTAAAATAGATAAATAGATATAGGTTGTCTAACTGTTATCTGTATGAACAAAAATAGAGTATGCTCGCCTATTTAATATGTCAGCTGTGTGTCACACACACACACACACACACACACACCACATATTCTAGCAATTCAAACTTGCCATCACAGTCTGTTCATTATCAAAATAAAATACAGTCAGTCAAACATCAGTTTAAAGAGTCCGTAGTATAACCGGTCTACAGCTGCTGTTATGCAGTGCATTTTTGCGCACGTGAAGAGGATTATATTTTCCGTCGATATGCAAACGCACGTGAAGCCTATACATTATAAATAATAGTTTAAGATTGAAATACATTGTGAATAGGTGTTAAAATATGTTCATTATGTCCTCAGTTGTATATTAAGAATGTAATGCAGTACTGTTCTGTATTGTGTATAAGCCACAGGGGGGCACTAAGGTGCAGGCTAAAGAGGACGCGTTTGTATTATTGTTTGTTTTGTCCCAAATGTTTTACCGTATTAAGGCTGTTTGACCGTGAGACTGATGTGTCTGCAGCTCGTGAAATAAATATGCCAAAAATGGCTAAAGATGGCTCATCTCTATCGTCCACTCTTTTCCTCCGAATGCAACGTTAGCTGCAATAATATAGTCACATAACTCAACAGGTTATGGGCCCAGGAAGTCGTTCGGAAGATAAGTTAGTTGTTTTCCACTGTTTAGAAAGTCGCAACGGACCGCGTGCTAACGGACTACTGGAAAAAGAAAAAGAGTAAGCTAACATGACGGAACAACGAAGGAGGTTGCCTCGACTGATGTTCGACGGAGATGAGACTAAGTATGAGCTTTGGGAGACCAAAATGTTGGGACATTTTCATTTATCAGGGCTAAAGGACACGGTGCTGAGAGAACCGGTGTCAGAAGCCGAGATAGCAGAAGATGAAAATAAAAACGCGGACGCGTATGCAGAGTTGATTTTGCTTCTAGATGACAAAAGTCTCTCATTAGTTATGAGAGATGCGCCCAACAATGGAAGAAAAGCTTTGGAAATATTGAGAGAGTATTATGCAGGGAGGGGAAAGCCCCGTATAATCAACTTGTACACCACGTTGACATCGCTTCAGAAGGCAAGTGATGAAAGTGTAATGGACTATATCATCAGAGCCGAAACCGCCATCACAGCACTACGGAACGCGGGCGAAACGTTAGGAGACGGACTGCTAGTTGCTATGGTCTTAAAGGGATTACCTGAGAGTTTTAAGCCATTCGCAATACATGTGGCACACGCAGACGATAAAATCACGTTTGCAGAATTCAAGACTAAACTACGTAGTTTTGAAGAGACAGAAAATATAAAAGCAGCTGAATCAAGCGACAGTGTAATGAAGACTCGAGGGAAAACCGGACGGCGACCCGCCAAAACGAGCGCACGTGGTTGGATAAAAGACGACGCAGAGCTGGTGTGTTTCAAGTGTGGCACCAAAGGCCACCGAGCAAAAGGATGTCGACAGAAAACCTGGTGTAGTCTCTGTAGAAGTGACACACACAAAGACGCCACGTGTAGGCGTAAGGACAAGGACAGTAAGAGCAAAAAGGATGGTGCGAGTAAAGCCTCAGAAGACGCCGAGGACTATGTTTTCAAGATGAGAGACGGAGGGGCCGGTACCCAGCGGCAGCCGCCATGCAGCATCCAGGAGAGGGGCCTGATGGTGGACACGGGGGCTACCTCTCATATCATCACGGATATAACCATGTTCAAAAGCTTCGACTGCGCGTTCAGGCCAGAAACGCACAGTGTCGAGCTGGCAGACGGCACCCGGTGCAGCGGAATCGCTCAGCGGAGGGGAAATGCTGAGGTTTCCCTCATCGACAGCAGAGGACAGCGACACAAGGCGGTGCTGAAAGACGCTTTGTTCGTACCGTCGTACCCCCAAAGCATCTTCTCAGTGAAGGCAGCGACCACTAGTGGGGCTACGGTTGTTTTTAAAGAAGATAAAGACGCCCTGATAACCAGAGACGGTACCAGGTTTAACATTCACGTATACGGCAGGTTGTATTTTTTGCACACTGAAGCTGAGTCTAATGATAAGTGTAACACATGTCACGACATACAGACATGGCACGAGATATTGGGCCACTGTAACTATGACGATGTTTTTAAGTTGCAGAACGTCGTTGAAGGTATGCAGATCAAGGGCAAAACAGGCAGACCCGAACAAGGGTGTGAGGTGTGTATACAGGGAAAATTTGCCCAAACCAGAAATAGGGACCCTGATACCAGAGCAAAGGCTCCCTTACAGATGGTACACACAGACCTCGCAGGTCCAGTAGCCACTGAGTCAATAGATGGTTACAAATATGTGCAGTCATTCACTGATGATTACTCAAGCGCAGTATTTGTATATTTTCTAAAGAAGAAAAGTGACACTGTACAGGCTACGGAAAAGTTCCTAGCAGATGTATCCCCTTACGGGAAAGTAAAGTGCATCAGATCCGATAACGGAACGGAATTTACATGTGGTGATTTTCAAGCGCTGTTGAGGAAAAACAATATCAGACATGAAACGTCAGCTCCGTATTCTCCGCACCAAAACGGAACTGCAGAGAGGGGTTGGCGTACTCTTTTTGAGATGGGTAGATGTATGATAGTTGAAAGTGTGCTACCAAAGCAGCTATGGCCCTACGCAGTACAAACAGCAGCAATGGTACGCAACAGGTGCTTCAACAGGCGTACAGGGCAGACTCCTTATGAGTCGTTGACAGACAAGAAGCCTAATGTATCTAAGATGCAAAAGTTTGGATCTGTATGCTATACTTACAAACAGGAAAAGGGAAAACTTGACTCCAGATGTGACATGGGGCGTTTTGTAGGTTACGATAAGAACAGCCCGGCTTATTTGGTGTATTACACAGATACAAACAAAGTTCAAAAACACAGGCTAGTGAAGTTTGTGAGCAAGGCAGCTGTGGAAAAACAAACACAGACGGGTGAGCCAGATCCAAGCGACGACTATGACAATGTGAGACCCCTGACTTGCGAGACCACACAGAGTAGGAGTACAGAAAATGCTCCAGAGCTAAGTGTACAGAGTAGAAGTGCTCATGGTGATAGTCCAGGGACAGAAACAAGGTCCAGTGACCATAATCAAGCACAACAGAGTGTGACAAGTGGTGAACCCGAGAGTAGGAGGTATCCGTCTAGAGAAAGAAGAACACCAAGTTACTTAGATGACTTTGTGACTGAAGACAGTGATAGTGACGGGGTTCATATCACGATAGACTATTGCTGCAGAGCCGTGTGTGGCATTCCACAGACTTATGGGGGAGCAATGGGGTCAGCTAACTCAAAAGAATGGGTAAAAGCCATGGATGAGGAAATCCAGTCCCTGAACGAGAACAAAACCTTTACCCCGACAACACTACCAATAGGCAAGAAAACAGTGGGGGGTAGATGGGTTTACTCCATCAAAACTGATATAGATGGAAAAGACAAATATAAAGCAAGGTTCGTAGCTAAGGGTTACAACCAGAGAATGGGAGTAGATTATGGGGAGACGTTTTCACCCACTGCAGACTTGACGAGTGTTAGGGTTGTGCTACAGAAAGCAGCACAGGAGAATTTACTCCTTCACCAAATGGACGTGAAAACAGCGTATTTGCACGCTCCCATAGACTATGAGATATACATCAATCCACCAGAAGGCTATCAAGAGAAAGAGGGTATAGTTTACAAGCTAGAGAAATCGCTTTATGGTTTAAAACAATCCGGGCGAAATTGGAATAGGGTTTTGCACGATTGCCTAACTGAGGATGGTTTTAAACAAAACCCAGCCGACCACTGTGTTTATGCCAAAGAGTCAAAAGAAGGGAAGGTGATCACCATCATATGGGTCGATGATTTGATCATTGCAGCGAGTGATAAAGAGAGACTGAAAAATGTGAAAGAGATGCTTGCAGAAAAGTTTAAAATGAAAGATCTGGGCAAACTTAAACATTTTCTGGGTATCGATTTTAGTCAGTCAGATGGGTGTGTAAAGATGTCACAGGAAAAGTACACTAACAAGATACTACAGCGTTTTAATATGCAAGACTGTAGAGCAAGAGAAACACCCTGTGAGCAAAAGCTAGAATATACTGAGGATGCAGTAAAGATGGAAGATGTCAGGATGTACAGAGAGGCTGTGGGAAGTCTAATATATCTGACTGTTTGCACCAGACCAGATTTAAGTTTTGTTGTGAGCAGGTTGTCACAATTCTTTGCTGAGCCTACAGAGGAACAGTGGGTCACTGTGAAGCATGTACTTAGGTACCTCAAAGGCACAGCAGAGAAAGGGTTAAGTTTTAGGAGAAATGACAGTGAGAAACTAGGTATACAGGCCTACAGTGATGCCGACTGGGCAGCTGATACCAGTGACAGACGCAGTACCACAGGATACTGTGTGAGCCTTTGTCAGAACAGTTCTCTGATCTCGTGGAAGACTAGAAAGCAGCCTACTGTCGCGCTATCCACATGCGAGGCGGAATATATGGCACTGGCATCAACCATACAAGAGTGTTTATACCTAGAACAGTTACTGGGAGGTATAGATAACTTTAAGTACACACAAACTATAGTACATGAGGACAATCAGGGAACAATCGCTCTCGCCAAAAACCCTGTAAACAGACGAAGATGTAAACATATTGACATAAAGTATCACTTTATCAGGTCTACTGTGAATGAGGGAAGAGTGACTTTGATGTATTGTTCTACTGATAACATGATTGCTGATGTAATGACCAAACCTGTAAATAAGTTGAAACTGAAGAAATTTGCAGGTACTCTTTTTGGAGATTGATATGTGTATGACAGGAGTCCACATACTTTTTTTTTTTTTTCTTTTTTTTTATAAAGAGTATAGCAATCTGAGTACAAGTGGGGGTGTTAAAATATGTTCATTATGTCCTCAGTTGTATATTAAGAATGTAATGCAGTACTGTTCTGTATTGTGTATAAGCCACAGGGGGGCACTAAGGTGCAGGCTAAAGAGGACGCGTTTGTATTATTGTTTGTTTTGTCCCAAATGTTTTACCGTATTAAGGCTGTTTGACCGTGAGACTGATGTGTCTGCAGCTCGTGAAATAAATATGCCAAAAATGGCTAAAGTTGGCTCATCTCTATCGTCCACTCTTTTCCTCCGAATGCAACGTTAGCTGCAATAATATAGTCACATAACTCAACAATAGGAAACATTGGATTTGTGCCGAATGAGAGAGGTACGTGATCCCAACGGTTTACTTTGAGTCTCGTTTTAGTTGTTTTTTTTAAATCTACATAATCTACATAAACCTGCAACCGCTCTGTCTCGTATGCGTATACACGCACTGTCACGATATTAAAGCCGGATCTTTAAAAACAAATACCGGAACGCAAATATCCAAAATCTGACATTTTGCGGAACAGGATCCAATTCCAGGATCCCGGCTCAAATTAAGCACTGCCTACATCCAATAGTACTTTAGCTGCGGCTCAAGACTGCTCTACTCCGTTTAAAAGCTGCTCTTGCGCGCGTGATTTTTTAAACGCTGCAAATAAGTGCTGCTCATTTTCAAGCGACTTACAGATAGTTTGGCTTTTACAAACACTGGTAAACATCTGGCGAACTAATAGATGCTGCATATAGAGCTCCTCTGCTGCTTTCTGCAGGTCATTCATTGATAGTTCAGAGTGGCGTGCTATATCTTTATTATATTATTGTTAATAATAAACTTAATATTTAAAACTATTTCACTATTTTTTTAAGTTAAGGATATAATTAAAGACTGTTAAATGATATAGAATGATAGCCCCGTTTGTAATGCATTGCATATTAGGGATGACAGATTGGTCAAGACATAACTTACTGCAACTTTTGATACTTCGTGGTAAAACTGGCTCTCCGATTGACTTTGCCCTATCAGTGCGGCTCCCATGAAAAAACAGTGAGGATTATTAATAGTAATAATTCAATAATATAAGTTTACAAACACCGCTCCGCTGAGAACGCCACTTACCGGCAGCCGCGGACGTCATTGAAGGCATCCCGAACATAGACATATGCGTCTACCTATATAATGTCTACGATCCTGAAGCTGTCTGAACATGAGGGATCGTCCCGGATGAGATCGTCAGGTGAAAGGTCATCATGTGGAAAATTGTATTTACGGCTAAATTATTATTAATTAATTTTACTCATAGTTAGATTGGGCAGGCTTTCACAAAAGCCTTTAATATCTTTATTAAAAGATAAAGCCTTTTCACACTTTAATATCTAAAGAGTTTATGTGATTTTATGTTGTAAAATTAAAAAATGCATAATAATCGTAATAACCGTGATTATTCCTCAGACTATAATCGTACCAACAAAATCTATAATCGTTGCATCCCTATTCCAGAAAGACATAATGCACAAGGACAGTGTCCTTAAAGTCACAGGATTTATTTACTTTTTGCTTGTATATATATATATATATATAAATAATAGAAAGACATAAAACAGCTATGTTTGCACCCAACATATTTTGGTCATCTATCATAGTAGTAATTCATTTGCTAGTAAATGCCCTTCTATGTACTGTACAACAAAATAAGCAATAGCCAACTAGCTAAACCACCATAATATGAATTCTATTAAACTGCACAGGATCCCGGTTGTTGTTGACAGATGAAGATGTGATCGGTTTGATGGATCAGCCCAAGACAGAGAACATAATGCATTAAATATGTTTTGCTTTATGTAGACGATATCAGGTTTTCTTCAGTCTCTGGTATTCCAGGGATGTCAGTGCCTGTGCAGTGTGTAAGAAACTAGTCAGATCTCCACCCAGCTGTCCAGAATCTGCTTTTCCTCAAAGCATGGAAAAATTTAGCCACTAGAGGGAGACAAAATACAGTTGTCCGGTCAATGGCCTGATCTTTGGATAGATTTGGAAGAGCATCCTACCATACCTTTCTGGTTTTTAACTTATACCTTTAGAGACCGTTGTGAGTTCCGAGATGGTTAATTGATGGTATATGGCATCTGTTTGCATCATTTTAAACAAATTTTTTAATTATCACGTCTAACAGTAGAATTTGTGGTGAAAAACTACCATTTCCCATGATGCTGTTAAAAAATTCCACCAATCAAAGAGTGTCAAGATAACCTATACCCTCTGACATCAAGCACTGCAAATTATGACTTTAACCTGTTAGCCAGCACTCCTCATTTTGGGACTCACAGCTGAAAAATACGTACCAAACTTAAAATGATAACAGGTGCTGACTTCATTGTGCTACACTCACAATTTTTTTGCAAAGAAGACCATTTGGGCTTTACTATCCATCTTCCAGAGTTGATAATGCTCAAAAAGATAAAAAGTTATAGAGACTGAACTTCCTTGAAAAAAGTGTACCACATTGAATGAAAATAAATATCAAATTGTATTTCATATAAAAATACAGGAAATAAGTCCTGGAGCAATCCAGAAAAGTAATGGGTTGAAAGTCACAAGTCTTATGAGTTTATATTTCAAATCTGAAGACGATACCATGAAAAATTAGATTTTCATGAGACTATATTAGCCCCCCCCCCCACGTTTGAGGAAAAATATTTATTTACCAAATGTATCGAAGAGTTCTACAAACTATTAAACTATTTTAGTCATTATACATACCACTGCATGTTTTTCAATTATAAAATGATTACAGACAGAATCTTAGACATCATATAAGTGATTTATTTGACCACTAAAAAATACAATAAGAATAATTTGAGTAATAAAAATAAAGAAAAAATAGCTTGTATGAATTATCAGCCACACAGATGCTAATCATACAGATAAAGCCACATTCCCCACAAAACACGCATACACATATATATAAAAAAAACAAGGTTTATTTTGTCCAAAATGCCGATCGCTAAGTTCCGCCCCCATCTGATGACAGATACGTCACAGCGTGCGTCACGAGAGAGAGACAGATTTTAAATAAACAAATTTTCACTTTTTTGTTTTCACTGTTTTTGGGGGGATGGTTTCATTATGTGTGTAAGTCACTGTGTGTGAGTCACTTTTTTGATAACCAAGACGGAGTTTTTTTGAGCTATTGCAAAACGGATACAAACAATAACTTTCCCTGAAGAAATGAGACGTAAACAAAGGAATATCCGTCCATATAACAATGTTATTGCTTCATTGGACTAAAGTGCTCAATAGGATGTTGTTCAGTGGACTTTTACCTCTCTAACTAAACCGGGATTTACAGCAATGTTTGTGACTCAATATTACATGAAGCTGGTGTGTATTGCGTTTTTATTATGGATGGTTTGATGTGTACTGCTTTAGCAAATACAAATTTAGCAAATACATTCCTTATAAGCTTTCCATCAAAAACAGCAATCTATCGTCGATGCATAGACCTTCAGAATGATATATAGTTTGTCAAGATTAATTTTGTCCCGTTTCATTTAATCTATTTGTAAACTATGACATGTGCAAACAAAGAGCGTTCAGAGCGCCAGTGTCCTCGTGCAGGTTAACAACGTTAAAATACATAGTTTCCAATTTCACAATTGTCATTCAGAATGCTTCATGGGATTGTAGTTTATTCCCTCATTAAAGCCGTTGAGAACACAGTCTTGGACCTTTGTCTTTTTGTCCAATTTTTAAATATTGTTTTGCTTCAAATGTAAGTTTGTGCTGCCGTGATTCACCTCGTAGCTTGCTTTGGTTGGCTTTTGCCGAACTCATTTATCTCTCTTTTCCCATTACAAATCAGAAAGACATTATTTTCAATAAAAATTAAGGATATATTTAAAAAATGGAAGTAAAGTGCCTAATGGGTGTTTAATAATAAAGTGTTTATCGGTTAGGGTTTGGTGTAGGGAGGGCTTTATTGTCCCAATAAGTCGGCATCCATGAAATATGATAATTTACACTCAAAATGTTATTACTCTGCTGTTTTATAATGTAATACAACAGCGAGGTGCAAATATCTGCCTTTTTTGCACTAATTATTTAAAAAAAAATAACATAAACATTCCATAACTAGAATTGTTCTAGAACTCTCACTGCATGTCACATGACTAACAGAGACACATACCTCAAAAAAGTTCAGCTCTATTGTGCCAGACTTGTCCTTGTCCAGCATTTTAAATGTTTCTGCAAATGAGAATGTGGATATGTAAATACAGAATATCACATATCAGTCTTTTTTCAAATGCGGCTGTTTATCGCACACTCACTGAACATGCTTTCAAGACGCACAACACAGCCCACAAAGTTGTCGAAGTCGATGGTGTGATTACAGTCGCTGTAGCGCGCGACCATGATCTGGTGTAGAGGGTTGTTCAGAGAGAAGCCTTTACAAACAACAAGAGGGTGATTAAACGATAACAGGTTTGTTATTTTTGTGTGAACACTTCCTTTAAGCTCTGACCTGCTTTCCCTATGGCTTCCCTCATCTCCATAGAGCTCATTGTGCCGGACTTGTCCTTGTCGGATTTAGAGAAGACGCCCTGACAGAACACAAACACAGGCAGACTGCAATGTTACAACATTTTATAACAGTCTGCCACCTTCAAAGAAAGTTTGTACAACTACATGATACCAGGATGAAAACAAGCATGAAAACATACCAGGTACACCTCGATTTTAGTCCAGAGAATCTTAAATTCAAGGATGCCCAGTTTTCCACTGCCATCTTTCTGAGACACCAGTAAAGGAAAGAATAGACTAGAATAGTGCAGAAATAAATCATTTAAACAGTCTTTCTAATTATTTTGATCAAACTGATCCATTTCAAATATGTCTTATGCATTGATTCAAAAGGATACATCCAGTAAGTTCACCATGTTGCGGCAAGTGTCCAAACTAAATCCATCAGTTTTAATGTCTTTACCTTTAATAAAAATATTATAAATTCTCAATAATTAAAATAGTATAGGATACAGGCAATCTATATGTTAAAACACTTATTTATTCATATTTTATTGATATCTATGACATATTAATTTATTTACTATATATTTAACAGATTTTACAGTGAAAACATGTTTATTTGTTAAAATGTATTGTTATATACTGTTTTTTTATTATACCCATAAAATATGAATACAATTGTGTTTTATATATTTTACAGATGTAATATAAAAAGCAAAATGACTTGTAAAAACTTTCAGAGCTTACGTTTAGATATCACTTTGTTCAGGATATTTTGCAGCTCAAATGCTGAGATTTCAGCATCCTTGTGAAAAAAATTTGATACAATTAATTTATAAATATTAAAATGAGCACAATTATTAGAATTCAATCATTACCCTGTAATACTCACCGCCCCAGCAAGCTGTCCAAACAGATTCTTGAACCGGCTATCAATATCATCCTCATCCACATTAATCTAAGAAAAAATACAATTGAAATAAATGACATTTGTGTCATAACACAGTATTTAATTCATATTGGACACATGAAGAAATTTACCTCAGGAACGTTGCACTCGACAGGGTCATCAAGCTCCCTAAAAACCGAACATATTTTCAGTCAGAAGAAACAGACTTTCATTAGAACCAATCTAATTATTGTGGGCCAGGAACTCACTGGAACTCTGCCTGTTTCTCAGAGAAGACGCGAACACAAAAGTCTCCGTTCTGGTTGGGCTCGAATGTGGACGGTAAGATGAGATACTCGCCGGGGGGCAGACAGAAACGAGAGCAAACCTCACGCAAGTTGGTGAAGGTCTCAGAACGGGCCGCTGAAGCATGTCGCGCGAAGAAGTTACGGTCCAGGTGGAAGTTCCTCTGCCCGACAAACTACAACAGAATATCACAACGAAATTGGATTATTAGTGTTAATTTCTGTGTACATTATCCATTTAAGAGCTATGATGAGCTGATAAAAACACTAGTAGATTTTGAGATTATGTAGCAAAAAACAGGCGATTTTGTGCTTCAGTATCTGCAGTCCATACCTCGTCAGGAACCTGTGGACGATAATAAGAGAGATATATCAATGTAATTTATTTATCTTTGTGAAATAATCAATTCTTATAACTTCCAATAGTTCTTGCAAGGAACACGCAGGAAAGTGGATCAGACTACTTCCAGACAGTGTTAGGCTGCTCACCTCGTAGATGGCGAAGCCGATGGTTTGCATGTCCTCTCCGACTTTCCTCAATTTGCGGCGGTTCTTCTGGATCAGACCCACAACGAAGCTACAGCCCACGTCATTATCAGTCGGGTCGTCGTCCTGTTCCTCCAGCTTGATCAGAAACTGAGGGTTCATCCAGAACGAGTCTGCCAGGAACATAACGAAGGTCAAACACATGTTTTGTTTTAAAATACAAAATATTTTTTTTGTTTTGTAAACAAATTAAATTTGTTTTTTTTTTGCTATATTTTTATACAGTATGTTTTTGCTTTGTTTTGTGTTTTGTTTAGTATTCTTTTTTTGCTGTTTTGTTTTTTTAGTTGTATTTTGTTTCTTGCTGTTGATGTTGTTTGGTGTTCTTTTGTTTGTTGTGTTTTATTTACCATCATTTATTAGTTTGCTTTTCTTTTTTACAGTTTTTAGTATTTTTTTCTGGTTTTGTAGTCTTTGTTTTGTTCAGCTTTATTTATTGCTTTGTTCATTCATTGTTATTGTCTGTGTACTTAATCTAAACACTTTCCTCAGTTCATTGTCTAGCATTGTCTTTGTGAGATGTGCAAAGATGTCATGTTTATTTTATCTCCGTTTGTTTTTGTCTTAGAGTATTATTTTTATTTTTATAAACAAACTTAAAGCTGCATCTCCTTATCTCCCTCAGCCTGCACTGTGACAATCACTCTTTTATTTTGTTTTGTATTCTTGGTCAAATGTTTTTTATATAATATAATGTAATATCATACAGTATAATATATTTATCAGGTAGTTGATTCAGTTCATTACTAGGGTAATTCCTGCAGCCTCCAGCAGTTGATCCGCTCCTCCAGTTGCCATCAAACTTGCACAGCGCCCACTTATTAACGCTGTCGTCTGACAGAGCATCAGGGGTCAGATTACAGATCTCCACCCGCGAGTAAAGGTGCAGAAAATCAGAGAACGACATCCTGAGATACGGATAAATATCTTGTCAATGATCTTAAGAACACCATAACTAAAACGTCCAAAAAAGAAAAAGATCAACAAATATCATATTGGCAGATTACCAGAACTCTCCATCTTCTGCTTTGCAGCTCAGTCTCTCGCGGTCGCTGTCACTGATCTGACGCCATTCTGATGACCTATAGACCAATCATATGACTTTCAGTGAATTTTCTGTTCATCGTTCAGCTAAACGATTATATTTGGCTTGAATAAAAAGCTTATTTTGCATATATACTCTAACACTCATAAGCTTGTGGTCGATAAGACTTTTTAATGTTTTTGAAAGACTATTATGCTCACCAAGGCTGCATATATATATATATATATATATATATATATATATGTGTGTGTGTGTGTGTGTGTGTGTGTATGTATGTATAGTAAAAACAGTTATATTGTGAAATATTGTTACAATTTAAAGAATTTTCAGGATCATTACTTCAGTCTTCAGTCTCACATAGAGATTATTATAATACTGATTTACTGCTCAAGTAATATTCCTTACTATTATCAATGTTAAAACCATGATACTTTTTTCCAGGATTCTGTGCTGAATGGAAAGTTCAAAAGAACAACATTTATTTGAAACATTACAAATGTTAAGTGCCAGTGAGTCACATATGCTCAATATCTCTTGATTTTGTTGTGGAACGAGGCGTATACTGCGTGAGGAGGAGGATAGACGGCACACAGCCTCTCCTTCCTACACCTGAGGGCATATGGGCTTAAACGGAGTTCCTATAGCAACTCATAGCAACATGTCTGAATAGGGCCACAGCTGGGTGTGGTTACTCTCTGTGAAACCACAGTTGGATTTCAGAAATAGATGCTTTACATGTTTATTAGTCTACAGACATGTAACATTGTGTGTTTTGAAACCAACAGCGGGTTGCCTACCCATCACTCCAGTCTCCGGTCCACTCCACCTGCCCCCAGGGGTTCCTGATCCGGATCAGTTTGGTTAAGTTGCCCCTGTACTCCACCTGTAACATTCAACCATAAATTATATTACATATGCAAACCAATAAAAAGGGATAGTTCACCAAAAATGGAAGTTCTGTCATCATTTACTATTTTACCTACATGTTGTTATAAACCTGTGTGAGTTTCTTTCTTCTTTTGAACACAAAAGAAGGTGTTCTGAATAATGTTATTAAACCAAACAATTGATGGCACCCATTGTCTTCTATAATGTGGAAAAAACACCATGGAAGTCAATGGGTACCAACATTTGGTTACCAACATTCTTATTTTTTGTGTTTAACAGAAGACAGAAACTCGTACAGGTTTATAACAACATGAAGTTGGGTAAATGATGACAGAAGTTTTATTTATGAATGAACTATCCCTATAAATATAGCCTAGTCAACACTAACCTCTTCGGCTCCTGTAACTGAGTAGGCGTGTCCTTTCACCAGTTTCTGACTAGTAATGGCCTCCGAATCAGCCGAGTCTGTGATCTAAACCAAACCGAAACAAAACAAGCATCATTAACAAATAAAAGAGAAATGGTTTTGCAAGACTATCAATTCCAGTTCGCTGGCAGTAGCACAACTAGATCCAGTTACACACTCCTAGAAATTACAAGGTTATGCAACTGAACACATACAAAATATGAAACTTCTCACATCTATCGAGCAGCCCAGCAGCGAGCCCCAGCTCAAAGCCTTTTGGATGATTTTGAAGAGGTTTGGACCTGCTTTTGCTAGTTCGTGGACCTCAGCGATGCCTCCAGTGAAATCCTCAAAGCCCTCAGTGGTAGAGCCACCAGACAGAGCTTCATAGTCTAAATGAGTTTGAATCTACTGAATAATTACTTTGCATAGGCCTTCTCCAGCAGGGCGCTCCAGAACTCAGAGCCCTCAGCGGAATGGACAAACAGCAGCTCTTTGTTCCTTGTAGGCAGACGGTCATCAATGACCACATCCACCCAGTCACCTAACTGCCAGAACTGAAGAGACAATAGACGTGTGTAAACGTTAATGGAACATTTGACAAACATCTTCATGGAATAATGTCATGTAGATATATAACAGCACGGCTGTTTCTGAATGTATGGCAACTAGTGCTGTCAAACAATTAATCGTGATTAATCGCAAGTTTTTGTTAAATTACATATATATATATATATATATATATATATATACATATGTGTGTATATATGATCGTATTGTTATATGTTATATTATAGAAATATATAAACATATCATATTTTTCTGAAATATATATACATGTATGTGTTTGTATTTATATATGTGACCCTCGACCACAAAACTAGTCTTAAGTCGCTGGGGTATATTTGTAGCAATAGCCAAAAATACATTGAATGGATCAAATTATCCACATTCTTTTATGACAAAAATCATTAGAATATTAAGTAAAGATCATGTTCCATGAAGATATTTTGTACATTTATTACCGTAAATATATCAAAACTTCATTTTAGATTTGTAATATGCATTGCTAAGAACTTAATTTGAACAACTTTAAAGGCAATTTTCTCAGTATTTTTATTTTTTTGCACCAACAAATTCCAGATTTTCAAATAGTTGTATATTATCCAAATATTGTCCTATACTATCAAACCATACATCAATGGAAACCTTATTTATCCAGCTTTCAGATGATGTATACATCTCAATTTTGAAAATTTGACACTTAAAACTGGTTTTGTGGTCCATGGACACATATACATAATACATATTCACAGTACACACACATATATTATGTAAACAAAAAGTTTTATATGCGATTAATTGCGATTAATCGTTGGAGAGCACGAATGGTAACAAATGTCATTGTAGCTTGCTAATGAGACACATCCTTAAACAATTATGAAAATAATTGTGACTTTTACATGGGTCAACAACTTTGCATAAATAACAATATAATACAGAAATTACAAAAACAAGTACATAAATCAATCAATATTTACATAAATATTATAATTATAAATATTACTGTTATTTTTAATTTTATATATATGTAACGAATTGCATTTTAGGAGAGAAATGTGTCGCTTTATAATGAAACAGTCAAAAATAACTACGGAAATTAACCTGACTTGGTCTGAAGACAACAATAGCAACAATAGCAATACTGCAACTGCTGCTGCTACTTCTAAAACTTCTAATAATAATAATATGTAGTTGAGTTATTAATTTCAAAAACAAATAAAACAATAATTAATGCCGAGGTTGCTTTGTTTCTTTCTGATAGGTGAGTAATACCGTGTCAACACCAGACGCGCAGCGGATGTCTGGCTGGACATGATAAAGCGACCGTTGAAAATCACTTGAAATTTGTGTCAGCACGTCATAAATAGAATGTGGCAGAACCAATTGTTGCCTGGGTTGTGTAGGCTACGTATGTGTGGGGTGACGCTATCAAAATAGGGCGTGTTTTTTGGGTGATTTCAAATATCAACATTGGCTTCCAGAAATCGCTTGCCTCACCTTTAAATATTAGTAATAAATAAATACAATTTATAATGTATATTAACCTGTACCAAACGCAAACAAAATGTTGATTAAAAATTGGTTGAGGGTATTTTATAAATATTAAAATAAACTATATTTCTATAAAAAAAATATGTAGCTTAATAATGAAATAGCCCAAAATAATGCTAAAGAATTACTGGTATTTTTATATCAAAAGACAACTTTGCATATATAACAACACTAATTGTGAAAATAAATAAATACTAATAACTGAGTAATAACATATATATATAAAACGTATATTGTTTAGTTAATATTAAGTCAAAAAGCATATAAAATAACAAATAAAAATAGATTCAGAATATCGATTAGCAGACACTTCTGAATTAGTAGAGGCTATAAAATATTAATCATAGCATTTGTAAAAATTTTGGCTACTTGGCTTTTATGTGAACAAGAGACTATTAACCTGGAAATGAAATATTCCAGCGTAGTCTGCGTCAAAAGTCTGTCCAGATGGGACCACACGGGCGAACACGTCCTGGTTGAGGGTAAGAGAAGCAATGGCAGCTAGAAGCCAACAGTCACCTGGAAAACCAGCAGGATGATGTGAAATCAAATTGAATTCACTAAAACTGCGACTCACTATTGCAATTGGACAGTAACGGTATTTTCATTTAATATTTGATTTGATTTTACAGCTCATTCTGCAAACGCTATAACAATGACACACTACAATATTGTTGGTAAAACATAAATTCCTATGGACATAACCATTCAAAGTTGTTCTGGCATGTTTCAGGACAACACCTCTCCTATTATTCCTGCTCACACACATTTTAGGTTTCATCAACAGGTTTAACAGTGTGTATGTGTGAGTTTGGGAGTTAGAGTTGCTATGTAGACAAAAAGGTTTTGCTTTTCCCATATTATACAACAGGAATTCCCTTCCATACCGCTGATAACTCACCCTTTTGTTTTTTTAAGAACATACAGTATGTATTATTCTTAAAGTATTAATAAAGTTCCCAGATATGAAAAAATGCCTGTTGAATCATAGATGAAATATGAATCAGAACGGATGAGTTTGCTCAAACAGGGTGTTTCCCTGAACAATTCTATTGATTTTCAATGTAATCCATCCTCCATCCAAAGAAACTTCCTCAACCAGAAAAACTGATTTTGTGGTTCAGTGTTTCAATGGCTTCTGCTGGTTATTCTGTATGGGACAGTTCTTTACGATCTTTAGTTATCATCATTTCACATGCTCCACAATGGGCATATCTATTACAGGTAAATTGACTCACCCAAAGCACCCTGGCAGATGTCAGTTCTGGATGCTCCTCCGCTGATGAACGTTGGGTTGGATGTCAGTTGCTGGATAACAAAAACAGGCATTCCAAAAACATGAATCATTGTTTACCTTAATAAGAGTTCATTGCTGAATGAAACTGATTAAACAAATTGCTCTTTATAGGATACTAAAAAGAGCTAACAGAATTGCTAATTTAGCTTAACATTTAAGATTTTGAGGTTGTTTTGTTGCTTCATTAATACATTAATTTTATCATAAATTAAAGAAAATATTTGCTTGATTATTATTCTTTTTTTTATTCCAGTACTTATTATGTTTTCCCGCCATGGGAAATGTCCAAATTATAGTTCATCATTAGGGAAAATAAAATATAAACAGGGTTGCCAAATTAATTCCAGAACGTTAAATTCTAAAGGTTTAACCCGTGTAATCTTCAAATAATTGTAATTGTTATGCAAATTAAGCAGACCGAGGCTAATATTGTCTCTAAGTTCGAACCATAATTCTTTATTAAATACTAAGTCATTAACATATTGTAGAGTGTATAGTTCAATTTTAATACATTACAACTTTTAAATGTTCTTCTAATAATCATGCATATATTATTATTTTATTCTTTCATATTTATTTAATTCATGTTAAATATTAAAAAAAGCATTAAACAATACGTTTAGCATTACTATAAATTTACTTATATAAATTGTATTAAGTAACAGGGTTGAAAAGTTGCGCAGTCAACACTAAATTTTGTTTACAAATTGATAATAAATAATTCACCTTGGGTGTTACAATTTTGAGGAATGTTACATTTTCTGTAATGGGTAATACTATGTGGTAACAGGGTTGAAAAATGTAGGACACAGCTAAATATTAGCGTATCCAATCATTTTATTTCAATTAATAATACATTTTTACTTGTTAAAAGTCTGTGAGTCAAACTGACACCATTCTTGAATACAACAATAAGAATCCATCAAACGAGCAGTGAGGATCAAATTCACTTTAATTGACTCTAAAAGGTTTTCTGGTAAGCAATGCATTAAGCGGATCACAAAGCACAAGCATGCAACATTTAATGTGCTAATTCTCATAGGGGAGCATATGTTTCCATGACTTCCTGGTCTGTCTGACTTGACTAACATGCAATGGCTTTGCATGGTCATTATAGACTTGTTTGTTCTTCCCTGGCTGCCGGGATGGTGTTAGAAAACACATGCATTAAAACGTGGATATATTTATATGTAGTACATGATATGATGATGACCTAAAACTATGGACAAGTGCCGCTTCCTGATCACAGTGCCTCAAAAAACAAATGATGGCAAACACACCCAGGAAGCTTCAGACTCATAGTCAGTTATAATAATTACCAAACACAGAACAAAAAGACAAGATGCTCAGGGTGTGATGGCCTGGAAACAAGTAAGAAAATACGTTTTGAACCTGGTTCGAGAAGAATGTGTTTTGCCATTGTAATGACGGGTGTGAACACTTCAACCATGCAAAACGGGTAAATGTCAGTGCAATAAATGCCAAAGAAATATTAAATAAAATCAATGGATAGGCTACTTTAGGTTCAACCAGTATCAGATATGATTTTATGTTATGCAAATTCTGCAAATTAAAAGTAATTAAGTCTTTCAGTTTAGATTTTCTTTAAATAATACATTTTAAGTATAGAATTAAAGCATAATACATATATTTTAAATATGCATTTAATATTCATGCATGTATTATTTTACATATATCTGTAATAGTTCATATTCATTAGCCAACATAATATGTTGCAGTTTTTTAAGTTTATTTTAGCACCTTTGTTAATTATTATTTATTAAATGATTGTGTTACACCCACCTTTGGTCTCAGCCACTCAAGCCCGCGCACTTTAGAGGAGTTTGGTCCCAGTTCCTTGAACCCGAGCGCAGATATACTGGCTTCAAACGTGTCATCCTGAAACAGGCGTCCGCTCTCCAGACACTCGCGCTTGAGCGCTTCATAGTCCTGGTTGAGGAATTTGACCGCTTGAGCGTTGGTACCGACGCCCGCTGCCCGCGCCCGGTTCTGCTGGAGCTTCGCCGCGATTCCTGACATCTCTGCGCCTCTGTCACAACAGTGAAAGCACATCTCAGATGACAACGCGTTAAATGGAGTGGGCGTAGCCAGGGGCGTTATAGCATGATGGGTTTCAGTCACATGACTTTTTTGTTGCGGCCGCCATCTTTAGGACCATGCCCCTCTCCTCGGTGATCGGAAACCAAAATAACACTTCAATCAACAAGGAAAAACAATGTTAAAAAAAAAATCATAGGATTAGATCCTTATTTACTGTCAAGTGAACTGCTGAATCCACTAAAGTCTGGTGATTATTTACCATTTTGACATGTGCTGCTATTTACATCTACTACCTCATACACAATCCTTTTCCATACACTCGGGACTGTTTCAGTTAAATTCTCGCCTGTCAGAGACATGCTCATCGGCACGGCTCCATCTACCACACCCAGCCTGGATTCCTGTGTACTCACTTCTAGATTCTGGGATGAATCAATCTGGTTAGATGCCATAGCTGTAATTTACCGACACTCCCGCATCCAAGCCGGACTCGGCCAGTTGCGCAGAACGCCAGACTTAACCCGGTTTCAAGTGTATATCTACTGTACTGTTCATTAATATTTCATTTTAAATTGATATCGTTACTAAGACAAACATTTTACCTTCATTTTAATTATATAGATTATATTATAACACGACATAAATCTCTAAACATCTCATATTTTAAGCAATTTATATACACGTCTATTAAAGAATTTGCTTGATCAAGCTGGCACGAGGAACATTTATTTACACAATTTATATACAAAACCATGCAATAAAAAGACAGCAGCTATACAATGAGTGTAGATGAAATATTTTACATTTTTCGAAATTACCATGCATTTACTTGAATGAATGAGGCATGTATACATACAATTGGACTGTAACATTGAATAAATGGTTAAAACGTTAAACATATAAAAGGTGTTTTCAAACATATTAGTAAATGGCAAAGTTTTGGAATTAAAATTGTTATACTTGGCAAAATAATTTAAATAATTGCCTAACTGTTACTATGAATAAAGGTAATCAGTGAGTATTGTTCTTGGTTGTTACTAATTTTCCAAATCTCTTCTCAGGAGTTGTGGTCTATCCACACGTTAGCTAGTTCTTTACTTGGGAGCTTTCATTTCTGCACCTGTAAAGAGCAAATAATGCAAAAGTGTCTTTTACTAAAGGTTTAACTGAATGCACCAAACTGAATTAAAGTTTTATATTTATTAACTTATATATAACTGTATATATTGTATTAAAGCACATTTTGTTTGACAGAATATTTACTTATTATTATTTACCTATGTAATTATTGCACATTAAGTGGCTGTCCAATATTATTAATATTTAGTCTGACTGTGTATCATGCTAATTAAAGAGATTACCCACTAGAGAGTTTACCCACAAATGAAAATCATTTACTCCCTTCATGTCATCTACACGTGACAAACCTGTTGGTTTTGATTACCAGTATTCTTCAAAGTATATTCTGAGTTCTGCAGAAAAACCAACGTCAGGGGTTTGAAAAAAAATGAGGGGAAATTTAAGTAATAATGTATGACAGAGTTCTGAGTTAACTATACTTTTATGTAAATTATTAGAAAAAAATCACTTTTTATCACTGTGCAGAAAAATTGCCACAATAAAATGCTTGAAAAATACACATTCAGCAGATCCATAGCTTCCTGTCTGTCAGGTCGTCTCCTCACCGTTGTTGCATAAAACATGTCTTACATGAAAGAATGAACAGTCCAACATGGATATATGAACAGTGTTGATCCTGTTCTAGCATTTCAACTGAAGGTTCTGGTTGAAACGTTGTAGTTTCCCTCTGGGCCCATGGGGTCTCTGATGCTTGTACAGAGTGCTCTGGTTGAGGGTGAAGGTGGGTTTTGTTTCTCCTTTGAGAAACCTTTGTTGCTCTGTCCGTATCCAGATCATATGGTGGATCATCACCTAGAGACAACCTCTACAGCTCTGAACGTCAGCGGAGACCCGGACACCTAGATGAGCCCCAGAGACAGATCTCCAGTGAGGACCTCGTCACCTAGACAGCCATCAGGAAAAGAACACTGGAACCAGTGGAGCCCTTACACTGACTTTGCTGCAGTTGGAACAAACTACTGGTTCATCTGGCCAGAGGGGCCTGGTTTCTCCCAAGGTTTTTTTTCTCCTTTCTGTCACCGATGGAGTTTTGGTTCCTTGCCGCTGTCGCCTCTGGCTTGCTTAGTTGGGGACACTTTATTTCCAGCGATATCACAGACTTGATTGCACAGATACTATTTAAACTGAACTGGACGATGACATCACTGAATTCAATAATGAAATGCCTTTAACTCAACAATGTTCCTATTTTGATATTGTGCAGTTGCTTTGACACAATTTGTATTGTTAAAAGCGTTATATAAATAAAGGTGACTTGACTCTGTTCCTGTCTGTATTATGTAGGACTGTTATATGTACTTTGGTGTATTTGCTTTGCTAAGCACCGTTGCTGGTTATTGTGATTTAAAGATCCATGCTGCTTGTCCTGGTTTCAACTCAGCCCTCACATTAGCTCTGTGTCTCCTGTTAAAGTTCAGTGTTTGAGCCATTTTCATCTGTTCATCTTCTTCTCTGAATACTTGCCTGTTTGGCCATTGTGGTTTGAGTTGCGATTTTGCCTGTGGGAATTGAGATCTCAATTTCTGGCTCATTAACATTTCAGCGGGTGAGGGTCCATGTAGCAGCGGTGTAACCCTGTAGGCCAACAGTGCACGGTAAGGATCAGGATTTTTTTTAAAGTCTTAATGTCTTAATTGTTTTAACTGCCCTTTCAGCCTCCCCATTGCTTTGGCTGAATTAAGGACTGCTGGTTATATGAATAAAATCATAATCTGCCGCATAGGATGAAAACTCAGCAGATAAACAATTGTGTGCTATTATCGCTTATCAGGGTTTTTGGGACTCCATGCCTAGAGAAAATGGCCTTCAGTGCTTGTATTACACATTTAGCTGTAGTACTGGGGATCTTCTCAATTTCAATGTACCTTGAAAAGTAGTCGATGATTAGGAGGTAGGTCTTATCTTTCTGGAAGAATAGATCAGCCCCCAGTTTTTGCCAGGGCAGTCCAGGTAACGGGGATGGTATCGTTCAGTGTGCTGGGGTGGATGTCTCAAACATGTCTCACATTGCGCAACCATTTTTGCAATCTGACTGCTGAGGCCCAATTACCACACTGACTGCTGTGCACGTGCTCTAGACTTGGATATTCTCATATGTCCCTCATGCAGCTGCACTAACATTTCTGTCTGCATTCTCTCTGGGATGACCACTCTTTGGCCCTTCATCAAGAGGCCATTTGCAATGTGCAGCTCACTTTGATGGACCCATTAAGTTTTTTTTAGCTCCTCCTGTCTTGGCCACCCCATTTTGCAGTGCTCCATCAGCTCCCTTCAGATCCTGCCATATTGCTGCTCCTCTGCTATTTGTTGTAGTTCTGATTATGACACTGGTAAGAAGTGATGTACCACTTCCACAAACATTTGTGCTTCTCTTTCCAGTTCCTTTTTTATCGCTTGACAGTTCTCTGACTACAGGGGCTCTTGACAGTGCATCCGCAGTGACTAATAACTTGCCTGGAACATGCACTATGTTGTATGTATATCTCAGAAGTCTTAGACGGAATCGTTGAATCCTGGGGGGTCAGTCTTCCAATGCCTTTGTTCCCAAAAGGGCCAGTAATGGTTTTTGGTCTGTCTCTATAGTAAAATGAAGGCCGATCATGTATGAGCTGAGTCTTTCACAAGCCCATGTTACTGCCAAAGCCTCCTTTTCAACTTGAGCATATCTCTGTTCTGTCTCAAACAGGGATCGTGAAATAAAAGCCACTGGTCGCCATTCTTTCTCATTCTGCATTTGGCTAAGGATGGCTCCTAATCCAAATGAGGATGCATCTGTGAACACTTTTGTTTTACACCTGGGTTGATGCCAAGTCAGATTTGATCTTTTCAAAAGCTGCTTGCTGCATACTGCCCCATATCCAGCCATTCTGCTTGGCTAGAAGATCACACAGTGGTTTTGTATCATCAGTGAAATTAGGAATTAATTTACTCATATATGTGGCCATGCCCAGGAAACGTCTCACATCTGCCACATTTTGGGGTGTATTCATCTCTACAATAGCCCTCACCTTTTCTGGATCCGGTGCTATTCCTTCTGCACTCGCTTTGTGGCCCACAAACAAAACTTCAGATGGTGCAAAGGAGCACTTCTCGTTCAGAGTTAATCCTGCTTTCTGAAGTCTGAACAGAACCTCAGTTAATCGCTCATGTTGGGCTTTATCCTTACCACAAACTAACACATCATCATCATCGCACATTATTCCTGTTATTCCATGTAGGACCTGAGACATGCGTCTCTGGAAGTGTTCTGGGCCTGAGTTGATGCCGAAGGGTTGGACGTTAAAGCAGAATCAACCAAATGGTGTAATAAATGTTATGAGTTCTCTGCACTCTTTCGCCAGTGGTATCTGCCAAAAGCCAGACCATGCATCTAGCTTGGTAAAAATTGTTGCACCATTCAACTGGACCAATGACTGCTTTACAGAAGGTAATATATGGCGCTCTCTGCAAACTGACTCATTTAGCTTGGTTAAAACAACGCATAATCTGATTTTTCCATTTGCCTTTACAACTGGCACCATGCCAGCACACCAATCCGTCAGTTGCTCTATCCTTGTTATCACCCCCAATCTTTCCATACGATCTAACTCCTCCTTAATTTTTGTTTTCCAGAGGAATTGGTACTCTGCATGGGGTTGTGAGTGCGTATGGCACAGCATCAGCTTTTAAGCAAATGCAGTAGTTTCCCTCTAGTTTTCCCAGCCAAGTAAATACTTTTGGAAATGTATTTATGCATTTTATCCAAAGCGACTTACAATTGGCATTCAGGTTATACATTTTCATTAGTATGTGTGTTTCCTGGGAATCGAGCCCATAACCTTTTGCATTGCTGACGCAATGTTCTACCACTGAGCCACACAGGAACCTTTGTTTTTAACCTTTCTTCAGTTAATTCGACTGCATCAATCCGTTCAACAACCTGTAATGCTTCGATAGCTGGCAGGCCCAAAAGGGGTCAGGAAAGTGAATCAATTACAAAAGAAGTTTGAGAGGTCTTTGCTTTCCAGTTTGCACATTATCTGTCCTGCCACTAGTAGCTGTTTATTTTTGGGCTCGTACAGTTTTTTTCTTTGATTCCATCAAAGGTCCGTCCCTCCTGTAGTCATATAGTTTTGTGGGGATGGCTGTGACTGCAGCGCCGGTATCAATTTTGAATAAAATATGTTTTCCCCATTTACTGTTATATCTGTATACCATCATGTGTTGTGGTCTGTTACTGCACCAAAAGCAAGGGAATCCTCCTGTATATCTATAACACTTCCTACACCTGTTGCCTGGAATGACAAATTACAGCAAAATGGCCCCTTCTGTGACAGTTCCAGCATTCGCCATCCTTAGCTGGACATTCTTTCCAACCATGAGGGGATTCTGCCACATCTTGAACATTTACTCATGTTTGGTACATTCTCTGTCTGTTTCGTCACATATCCTGCTTGTTGTTTGCTGTTATAAGTTGTCTGTTGTCTTTTTACTGCTCCCAAAACTGCATCCACTTCACTTTTCTCATCAGTCTGTGAAGAACTTCCCCGCATAATAGCTTGCTGCTGTTTTATCATCTCATTCTGTTTCACCTGACTGACAGCTATGCTTAATGTCAAGTCTGAGTCCAGCTGAAGTTTTTTCTGAAAGTGACATGTCTCTTATACCCACGACAATGCAATCACTATTAATTTGTCTTTGAAAGGTCCAAAATTACAATATTCAGCAATCTTATGGATGGCCGTTATAAAGCTATAAGCTGACTCGCCGGGTTCTTGTTTGCACATATTAAACTTGGCTCTCTCAAACACGACGTTATGCTTTCCCACAAAATGGTCCTTGAAACAGTTTTCAGCTGCAGTGTAGCTGAGCTTTTCATCTGCAGTTAAAGTGGAAGCATTCAAAATATCCCCCACTTCGTCACCCATACAGTAAATAAGAGTATTGATCTAGAATTCGTCATCTCTTTTGTTCAGTCCCGATGCGACACGGTATCTCTGGAAATGTCTGATCCATTTCGGCCACTCTGCCGTCAGCACAGTCAAATTTGTCAGGAGCGCTGACAAGAAAACTCCGTTTGTGCACGTGCTGGTGTTTCATTCTCAGACATTATGTAAACAAAGTTAGTTACAAACCGGGAAACATTTCTCGTTCGTCAGATGAGTCTCAGGTGTGTACTCAGTGTCCATTTACCACATTATGAAATCTTCTGACACCATGGAATAGTAATCAACGACACACACAGCTTGATGCGATAGACTCTGTTTACTTAACTTGTTCTGTCCATGCCCCACTCTCTTACGGGACCCCTTTTGGGACATCTAGGCTACTACAAGCGCATCATATCATCAGCTGTTAAATTCAAATCTGCGTTCGCTAGCTAGCACTGAGCGTGACCGGATGTGTTTTACAGCACTGCACATTATAACCACTCACACATGATGCTGTTGAGCTTATGAATGCAATGACCAGTCAGAGGTGTTCAGATGAGTCATCGCTAAAATGCTGGTGTTTTCACTCGCTCGCTGACTGAATCCCTCTTTCTGGCGAATCATCTCGCTAGAAACAACTGAGTGCAGATTTGTGTACGAATCTGTAAGATATTATTTTCATAGTGTGAACAGCTTCAGTGATTTTAATGGGAGTTTTTGAGAGTTTTTGAACTCTAGACTGTCCATAAAAATGTTCTTTGATAATGTAAATCTTCTTTGCTCTCTTTCTGTACAATGAATGTTTTATGATTATAGCCTAACTTGCAATGTTTTTATTCACATCAATTTTCAATGTTTTAAATTCATTTTAAATAATTTTTCATAACATTTTAAAAGTTTGAACAGAAGGTTAAGTGCTGTGATGGTAAAGAGAATGTGGGCAAAGAAAGACAAGTGTGTTGGTTAATCAGTCGAAAGCAGGACCTCTGAGTTCTATTTGTTTTATGATGTTCAAAGTGAAGTAGTGGAATAGTTAGGTGTTTTGGAAGGTTTTTTATTTTCAAGAGTTTGAATGTTTGTTTTAAGATCATTGTTTTTATTTTTATTTTATTGTTGTTATTTTTCTAAAAAAAACTATTTTCGAATGATTTTATAAGCCTTTTGAAATATGGGGACACGGGGGAATGTCCTCATAAGTCACCTTCTCCTTGAAATACCAATGTCATACCCATGTCATTATGCACATTTGTGTCCTCATATGTCACAAAAATGCACACACACACACACACACACACACACACACACACACACATGTTGGTTTTTATGGTTTACGGGGACTTTCCATAGGCGTAATGGTTTTTATACTGTACAAGCTGTATGTGCTATTGCCCTACACCTACCATACACCTAAACTTAGCCCTCACAGGAGACGGTGCATTTCTATTTTCCCTCAAAAAAACTCACTCTGTATGATTTATAAGCGTTTTAAATTATGGGGACACTGAAAATGTCCTCATAAATCACTTTCTCCTTGTAATACCTATGTCATACCCATGTCATTATACAAATTTGTATCCTCATAAACCACATAAACATGCCCACACACACACACACACACACACAACACACACACACACAGACTGCCATATGTGGTTTACGGGGACTTTCCATAGGCGTAGTGGCTATTGATGTTTTTATTTCATCATTAGTCATTAGATGTCACCAAGGTCACCACATTTTTAGGTTTTGGCTGTCTGAACTTATTGGAATTTATTTTTATTTTCATTTTTAAATAAATATTAAATATAACATTAAAATAAGCATATTCTACATTAAAAAATATGGTTCTTTTAGAGGTAAAAAAAACAATAACAACAAAATACCTTTCTTGCCCAAATTTGTCCACGAAGGATGCATTAAGGGCTGCTATATGAAGGATGCTTGAGGGTTAAAGGAGGACAAAACGGAAAACTTAAAACAAATCACAAAATTGAAGACGTAGGATCCAGGATACAGTTAAGCATGTTTTAGAATATATGGGAACTGTGGACTGGAAAAAAGAAACAAATAGCCTTCAATACCATCTAAGAAGTGGGCTCTTTTTAATGACAATATTTTATAAATAAACCTTTTTTTAATTAAAAAAAGTTATAAAAACGTAGCCAAAAAAGCATTGTAATTTTATATTTTTGTGCCAGTTAATGTTGTTAATAATAAGACTAATAGACCTAATGTTCTTGTTGAGATAAAAAAAACCCTGCATCTCACACATTTAGCCAGATTTACACTCTAAAGCAGGGCTGTCCAAACTCGGTCCTGAAGGGCCGGTGTCCTGCAGAGTTTAGCTCCAACTTGCCTCAACACACCTGCATGGAAGCTTCTAGTATGCCTAGTAAAAGCCTGATTAGCTGCTTCACGTGTGTTTAATTATGGTTGGAGCTAAACTCTGCAGGACGCCGGCCCTTCAGGACCGAGTTTGGACTGCTCAGTTCTAAAGACGAATTCATATGACAAGACTAAAATCTTCAAAAATTTACTTTCAAAATGCTGGTGGCAATAATGCTATTATGCTTATACAATACTGAGAGATAACCAAATATACTATGTTTTATAAATTATCCTAATTACTGAGAAACTGCTCCAAACGATTCAGTGCGATTTTCAATTATTCAGTCGCGAATCGTCTAAAATAGATTAATCCATTTAAAATCTGTTAATTGAAAGAACTGACTAAAATTAGTGATTCATCAATGAACCGCGCACCGCTAGTTTTGATTCTAAACATAAGTTGCGACATGATTACGGAAATATAAATACTGATATTTAAAATGATTCTCCGGTTGGTATTTAGTAATCTCAACTGTAAGAATTAACTCTGATTTTAATTTGATCCTTTTGGGAATCGAATATTATAGATTCAAATAATTTACACTTATCAACTTAAGACGTCCAGCGTCTTAGTCGAACTTAGTGTCTTATCAATTTGTTTTACTTATTAGTGGCCAATGACATTTTCAAACAAAATGATAATTTTACCATGAGCAAGGTAATGCGAAATCTTGCCAGATGTTTAGACTTTAAAATTTTACAACACGAGATAAGGATACTTATAAAGTAAACAAAGTTTATTTTCTAACTGTTACTCTACGATACATGAACTAAACTTACTAAAACACACATACACACACACACACACATATACACACAGTTCAGGAGTTATTGTGTTTGCATGAAGTTTAAGTCTAGCACTCTTTTGCCATTTCAAAAATTCAACTTGAGGAAGTCACAAGCAGAGATTTGGCTATCTTTGACTGCGGATTGGCTGCTGATGTCGTCGTTGCGTGATGTGTTTCTAGGAAAGAAACTGTGAGTGGTTGCTGTTCCTGGTGACGTGAGATTGACTTGTTCACTTGAAGTTCTTCTCTGAGTTTTAGACGTCTTGGATGATCGGCCTGATGTTAAGGCTGTGAGCGCTTCGCAGCACGATCAGTGAGGCGAACAGTTCAAGTGTGTAAGCAGCGCCAGCAAGCAAACCAGCAGGGCTTTGTGTCCAGTTTTAGCCGGCTGATTTCAGCCCAACCCACTCGATTCTCTTCCAATTAAATTGTCCCTGTAGAGCGGAGCCCCACCCGGCACGGTTTCTCTTTGGGTCACAAATGAATACTCAAATCATCATGTGGAGAAACACCTCTAGAAGTTCGATTAAGACTCATGTTAAGTGTTATCACATGCTTACCGTTTATAATATCACCATGTCAGTTGCACCACTGATTTGTAATTATCATGACCATTCATATGAAACTTAACACTAGTGATCTGTTTAACAGGGAAGAGTTCTACAGCAAAGATTAAAAATAGCATAGATTCCAATGACACAGCAAGCTTATAAAAGACATCAAATACAGCATTAATATATTTTGTCTATTGAGTATATTGCTTTAATAGCAGCAGTAATTACTTATTGTCTTGTTAGAAATCCTTATGCAAGTTTGAGTCTTTTCTGTCTGCACAAGAATAGAAAAGGGCGCGTTTATTTTGGAATGCAGGAAAGACAAGGGGAGGTGTCCTGAAGTCACGAGAATGTCACGTTGTGTATGTAGATCTGGTGATTTTCTTAACTCAGACGGAGCTATAAATCAATCGTTTTTGTTTATCAGATTAGTAGTTTATGCGTAAAAGGGTCACGGGTGTCGTGAGCCAGCTGTTTCTGGAATATCTCCAGATAAGCAGTTCTTTGTTCTTTAGATGGTTATTTATGCAAAGTTAGTCAGGAACAACACTAAAGTTCTGCTCTTAACTACATCCAGATTGGTGCGGTCCTTCTAACCTCAAATCTATCATTGTTTTTATGGGTCTCATGAGATGATAAGCAGAACATGGCAGGAAGCTAGACAGACAATCGACTTTAGGTTTGATCATTAAATATTTTTACGACTTGCAGATGTGAAGAGGAGACTTCTCAATTTCCTATAAGGACTGCTTTGATTCTGCAGTTTATTTTGTAATCTTGTATTTTGTCCATTCGATGAGGTCGTACACAACCCTCAAACGTATTTATCATTTACTAGGACTCCAGATTTATACTGCAAAAAAATATTTTCTTACTTAGATTTTTGTCTTGTTTCCAGCCAATATATCTAATAATTCATAAAAAAAGAATGATTTTCTATACAAATCATTTTTTTAAACAAGCTAAATAATCTGCCAATGGGGTAAGAAAAATAATCTTGTTTTCTGTTTGACCAGTTATCATGAGAAAAGTAATTTTAACTCTTTATGAAATCTGGACACTTACCTGAGTTGATGTTTGGAATTCCCAATTGAATCTTTCTGTTTGACTATCCTGCGACAGTAACGACTGTTTAAGCAATCTTCCTTTAAGTTATGTTATAATGAATGTACAGTCTGAACGTACCTGCCTCTGTTTGCTTCTGCTGTATAAATAATCATTTCCCAGTTAACTTACCTGTGTTTCTCCCGGTCTGTTTTGTGACAGTTACACTGCTGGATGTTGAAATGGTATTTGGTGCATATTATTTTGTTATTGTAATCATAAATGCTGACCAGTTTGCCCCCATCTTTACACAGATCTTCAACAGATCAATGGAGCTGTGTTAAGTCCCTTCCTGCTTCAAACACTCCACCATCATCCCCGTCCCAAAGAAACCCAAGATAACAGGACTTAATGACTACAAACCTGTGGCTCTAACATCTGTGATAATAAAGTCATTCGAAAAACTGATTTTGGCTTATCTGAAGGACATCACTGGACCCCTGCAGTTTGCCTATACAGAGCAAACAGGTTTGTGGATGATGCAGTCAACATGGGACTGAACTTCCTGCAACACCTGGACAAATCAGGGAATTATGTGAGAATCCTGTTTGTGGACTTCAGCTCAGCTTTTAACACCCTCATCCCATCACTCCTCCTGCCCAAACTAACTCAGCTCTCCATCCCCACCTCCATCTGTCCGTGGATCACCAGCTTCCTGACAGACAGGCAGCATCTAGTGAGACTGGGAAAATACACATCCAGCACCCGTACGATCAGCACTGGAGCTCCTCAGGGCTGTGTTCTCTCCCCACTGTTCTTCTCTCTCTACACCAATGACTGCACATCTAAAGACCCCTCTGTCAAGCTCCTGAAGTCGCCCTCTTTGAACTGTTGCCATCTGGTTGATGCTACAGAGCTCTGAACACCAGAACGGCCAGATACAGAAACAGTTGTCCTCAGGCAATCCATCTCATGAACACTTAACAATAAACATGGAACACACAACATTATTATACATTATTTATCCATCATACATACTTATTTACATTTTAAATTTGGACCTAACATACCTGTACGTACTAAATTGTCTATTTTGTATATTGGTTTTGTGCTATTTTTGCATTTTGTCAACTTTGTATATTATTATTTGTATTATCTGTATTGTCTCATCACTGTCCTTCTGTCCAAACTGTGGAGCTTCTGTCACCAAAACAAATTCCTCATATGTGCAAACATACCTGGCAATAAGGCTAATTCTGATTCTTATAAACACCCTTTGTAGTGCTTTATTATTATTTTAGTTATTGAGCAGTTAATGAATCGGAAAAAAATTGTCATGAGGTATCTGTGAATTTAAGTGACAAATGGTTTTATTTTCAGCAGATGAGCACCATAAACAAACTGTATTCTGTAAGAAATTCCAAGTTTAGATAATACCCGTCTTTGGTTGTTTTTACTCTGATTTAACTCTTTGGTAATCCAGGTCTTCTGCATCCTCTTCAGTTTATTTGCAGGAAATGAATGGACTAATTCTGGTGCAATCTGGTGAAACGTAAGTAGCTTTTCAACCAAGGGCCAAGCAAAGCCACTGCAAATCCCAAAACAACACATTTGTAATTGGAAATTCTGAATTGAGAAGATACAAAAATTGTTATCAACGTTCACACTTGTGTGTCACCTGCAGGATATCCAGCTCAATTTTCCCAGTGCTCTTCTTATCGAATGTTTTAAATATTTCTGTGAAGAGCACAGATGAAAGTGTTACAGTAAACCATCATTAACAATTTATTTTATTCCTATTCATAGCTATTTATTTCAGGTAATTTAAAACATTGACCTGGATAATCTTTAGCAAAACTTACTGAAGAGCATTTCCAGGCGAATCAGGCAGCCAACAAAACAATCAAAGTCAATGGCGTACTGCTGATTGGCATAACGTGAGATTATCACCTCAAGTACCTCATTTTTCAGCTGGAACCCTGTGGAGAAAAGCAAATACAACCAATAATGCACAAGAGATGAATGACTATGTTGTCTTCAATGGTCTGGCTAACCGTAGATTAATTACCTGCTTCTTTCACTGCATCTCTCATCTCATGGGAACTTATAGTGCCTGAGTTGTCTGTATCGTGCTTCTTAAAAACCTCCTGGTGAAGAATGACATAAAATCCACATTAAGTATTTCAAATCACTAAATACAATGAAGAATTTATCTGAAATTTAGAGCCCACAAAGTTGTTGCTCTGTGGTAAGGATGCGCAATATATCTGTATTTTATCAATTATAAGCTGATACACTGAAAAAAAGTTATACTCATTTTTTTAAGGTAAGTGGTTGCAAACAATTTATTAGCTATATTAAAAAAATAAAAACATGTTGAAAGTTAGTCAACTAAATTTGTTTATTTAAATGTAGCTAAAATAAACTGATTACAGCCTTTAAAATTACCTTAAAAAATGTAGTAAATTCAATTAATAATTTTTTTCAGTGTATTACTGATTTTTCATTTTTCATTTATATAATTGATCTAAAATATATATTATACCAAATATTTCTGGATCTTTATCCACAGTATATGAAACTCCACAAGGCCGAGTTTGCCACTGCCATCTTTCTGGAACAAGGTCAAGGGTAATAGTAGGGTTATCATGATTAATTTGGTTGCTGTGTTTGTAAAATAAAAGGACTCTGTTGAGAATATTATTCACAATTAAAGGGGTCAAGAACTGAGAAATCAAAATTTCCATTATCTTTTGACATAAAAAAGTAATTGTACTATAAAAAACATCCTGTAAGTTTCAGAACTCAAAACATTCTCAGTAGTCTAAAAACATATCTAGTTCAAGCGTAGTTCAGGCAGAACACGGCGTGACTGCAGCATCAGCTGACGCTCAGCTGATCGTAACTCCTCCCACTACAATTAATAAGATATATAAGTTCATCCGTACTCACACTTGCCATAGTCTGTCGCACAGTCATGCGCTTAATCGGCCTTGAGTTCTGTCGCACAGGTGCATGCTAAAACAAGTTTTAGTCTGTCGCATAGACAAATGAGTCAGTTCACAGATCTGTCGCACAGACACTCGCTTTTACGCTCAAGACAGTTTCAAAACGCTAATCCGTTGCACAGATACTCGCTTAACAGTCTTCTAGTTTGTCACAAACACTCACTCAGGACAGCTTTCAATGAATTTAAAGGATGTTGACCTTTCAGATTTTGCTTCATCAGATTCTGTACGTGTTTAAACACACGATTCACCGCATCAACCAGTATAACGTAATGCGGCTGATTTGGATCTCAAGAACAATTCAGTCAAGATCGGATCTCCCTGCATGAAGACATTGGACATCATTAAGAAGATAAGAATCCTCAACAGATGTGAATATACTTCACTCTCCATTCATCCGAACGTATCTTCATGAAGCTAAAATAAGATTAGGAGGTATTTGTAGGAGGTACAAACCAAAGTTCCACTGATGGTTCGAGGACAGTGATTGAGGAAATTCAGCAGTTTATCAACCTTGTGAGGATAGTTGTCACTGATGGAGGGACATAGACTGAATCAACAGCCGAATAAGGAAGTTCAACGTAGACATAGAGACAGGCTTTCCAAGAGACCTGGAAGACACTGGCATCCAATGGGACGATGTGGATAACGTGGCCATGGATTGAATACTTTGGAACGTTTTGTTGCCCGCTGGGCCAAAACGTGACCTGATCTGATAATGATTAAATCTCTGCCAAGAAAGAAGCTACTGTCCTTAAATAATAAGGCACACCACCTCTCCTAACCATTCAGAGAGTGCGCTCCCTGAATGATCATAGAGCCGAACTATTACGTCTTTGTGTTGGGGGGGGGGGGGGGGGGGGGGGGGGTGCAAACCTCAGTAAGGTTTACCTGTGGATAAGCTCAGAATCTGAACCATTCAGAGTGAATCCTGCAACCAAATACAAGTTCAGGACCTCTACAATACCAGAACCTGACTTGAACAGAGTGGTCCTGATTGAAATCTAGTTTGAATGACGAATGGAGATAAAGCGTAGCTCAGGCAGTACACGGCGTGACTGCAGCATCAGCTGCCGCTCAGCTGATCATAACTCCTCCCACTACAATTAATAAGATATATAAATGAATCCGTACTCACGCTTGCCATAGTCTGTTGCACAGATATGCTCTTACCCTCCATCCCCAACTCATCCTTATGAAAATACATGGTCACTAACTGCTCGCCCACGGCGATATATAATCTGACTATCTCATTGCTAAATCGTCAAAATGTATTCAGAACTGTTTACTCTACTTGGAATATACAACTGTTGCATATAAAATATCTGGCAATTGCTTAGGCTTCGGGTGAGGGGGTTCAAACCTCAGTGATGTTTGCCCATGGATAAGCTCAGAATCTGAACCCTTCAGAGCGAAGCCTGCCGCCAAATACAAGATCTGGACTTCTACAATATTCTAAATTGAACAGAGTGGTCCTGAACTTATATTAAAGTCAGTCTGCTAAAACGACAGCTTGTGTAATGTGCCACTCTATGGCGTAATAGTGAGGCTAAACACCACCTCCGCAGCGGAAGATCAACGCCTACTTCAACATCACTGCCTGTTTAGCCCCGCCCAATGATTTGCACATTGAGTAAATAACAAGAAAGGCAAACGCAGGTCTACACAAAACCTAATAATGAAGACGGCTCCGAAGACAACAAGACGCTGTGCCAAGTTGTGGAATTTTTTTTTTTACCTAAATCACAGCAGTGTCCATCTGTAAAGGATGTGGGCTGTCAAAAGCTTTCACACCATGTCATACTCTGAGCTGAATTATGTTTTTCTATGGTAACACTATCAACGTGCTCCAGAAGTCATAATGACCATAGATAGTGTACATATTTATGATAATGACAACTTGTACGTTCGGAATGTTCTGAGACTTACGACTTGGATGAGGCGCTACCTCTGAGGATACTTTACACTATAATAAACTGTCATGTACTACTTTTGAAAATGCTCAAGACCCCGTCTTAATTTGAAAACTCTGCGGTTGAGTTTAGACCAATACGGAAACTTTTAAAAATGATGGCATGGCTGCCCACAATCTCTCTGCGTATCCTTGACAACCGTGTAAACAATAACATCATGCTAATTGTTGTACCCATAGATATGTATAGGTAGATTCCCCATTTGACTGCTCCAAGCATGTAGACACGTCCACCATTTAAATAATAGGGAATCTACCTATACATTTCTATGGTTGTACCTGCAAGAATTGTAAAATGACATGCGTTTTCGGTTGTGTAGTGTAGACGAAGATCATTTCTGAAGTGCAGTGAAAATGCCAGTGTAGATGAGGATCATTTTCATTTGATCCATTCATATGATTCAGTGAGGTAAGGATACATCTAGCAGGCTGATAATGTGGCGACAGGTTTCCTTACTAAATCCATCTGTCTTCAGATCAGTTCCTGTATGAAATACCACAATATTTTGAAAATGACCAGAACAGATTATCGAGGTAATTTCAAATCAAATTTAGATATACACTTAAATACATTTGAATAAAACCAGAAAAGCGTATTTTCCTACCCTTCGAGGTAACACTGTCCAGGATCTTCTGAAGTTCAATCACAGACACCTCTGAGTCCTACGGATTGAAGACAAGATCAGAAGATCAACAAGATCAACACAAGATCAAAATCATTAAGAAATGTTACCCAAAACTGAACCAAACCATAAAACTGAAAATGACCAGCCATGTGACTTACATTTCCAGCAATCTGATTGAAAAGGTGTTTAAAATGTGGGTCCACATCACTCTCGGATATGTAATGCTGAGAAACAAAAAATTATCATTAAATAAAGATAAGTAATTTTAGATTTTATATGGGGTATATCTGAATTTATAGAAAATGTATTTCTAATAAATCATAATACACGCTATGTTTATAAATAATAAATTCACCTTTTTCACATCTGCAATGATATCCGTATCCATCGGGCTGAGATGAGAGTCAGAAACATCCATCATGCATTTGGGTGCAAATAGAAAAATGCTTAGGGTACAGTAATTACTTATTTGTCTGACAATCAGATAGAAACCAAATGTCCACTCAAGGCAGAACAGAACCTAGGCAACATCAACATCACCACCATGTGGTCTAAAATGAGAACTATATCAAATATATATCCTGAAATTTACACGTTGGGACACTTAAATTGGGACAAACCTGGCAGCAGCCTCTTTCTCTGTGAACACACGCAGTATGAAACCCCCTTTACGATGTGGGTCGAACGTGGAGGGGATGATGACGTATTCACCTGGAGGCAGTTTGAAGCGCTCGCTCACCTCTCGCAGGTTGATGAAGGTGTTGCTCCCTGCAATGGACTGCTGACGCAGCAGCACATCAGGGCCGAGATGAATGTTATTGCGACCCATGATCTGCAAAACAAACACAGATGGATGAAATGGCATCTGAAAACTTGTAAAGGTTGTTTCATTTAACTGTATTATGTGATTCCCCAAAGCGACATGATAGAAAAAATGGGTAGAAAAATTACATTTTAATGCTTTAGGGTGCACATGTCAAATTGTCTCATTCTCTTACAACACAATTTTTCACGTAATACACTTTAAGTTCTCTTACAAAAGGATTGCTTTCCTTTAAAAAAAAAGTACAATTTTTGCTCCCACCTCATATTATTTCCATCACAAAAACTTTGCCAATGAATACAAAGTTTCTTAAGGGAACACAAAAGGCATTGAAATATATTTGTCTTCCTTTTTTTTAACCATCATCATGTCTCTTTAGAATCTCTGTAGTATCATAAAAATGGAAGAACAACTGGTTACGTTTGTGGTGTTTAGTTACTCTTATGTACAAACATCTTGAGTTAATACACACCTCATCTGGAACCTGAAAAACATAAAAGAATATTGTTTCATTCAGTGTTCAAATTCATACAATTCACCACAACAATATTCTGTTATTTAGTGGTAATGTTGATGGTTATGTCACTGGAAAAGTGTGGTAAATAAAGTGCAACAGTTCTGGAAGTAAAATCACATTATTTTAACATTTGAAAACAGACCTACCATGATCTTAGAGGCAATTAATAGATATTTCAACTTTAAGGAAAAAAAAAATCTTTCCAAACTCCAGGTGAAGAACGTCTCAGGTTACGTATGTAACCATGGTTCCCCGAATGGGGAACGAGACACTGCGTCCCCTAGGGGTCGCTACGGGGAACGCCCTCAGCGTGACTCGTGTCTGAAGATACATATGTAAAAACACCACCTGTTGGCCAGCGACAGCCCATGACGTCACTACCGGCGCGACCACAATATAAGGGCCGCCGGGAGAATACATCATCAGCTTCTTCGTCTGAAGCTTGTGTCCGAAGCATGGCCCAAAGCCTAGGGGACGCAGTGTCTTCAAGGTTCTTTATTATTTGTCACATACATAATCATACGGGGTATAATAGGTAGTGAAATGTTAATCAGGACAGGTCCGCTCAATGGAAAGTGCAAAAAAATAAAATAAAAATAAAACATAATAATAACATAAAAGCAATAAAAACTATGAAACAAAACACGAGAGAGTATATATATATATACAAATATGGTGAGAATGAAATAAGAGACAAATAAGAAATAAAATAAGGGGTAAGATGTGCAATGAGATAAAGTGTGCAGTGCAGGAGAATGTGCAAATAGGTTGTACCGGGGATGTACACAAAGCAGCAGTGTGGATGGTGGGGAATAATAGATGTGATTACAGTTTATTAAATTGAGTCCTGTGGTTCCCCATTCGGGGAACCATGGTTACATACGTAACCTGAGACGTTCCCCTCCATGGGAACTCGAACTGCGTCCGCTAGGGGTCGCTACGGGGAACGTTATACCCACTTCACCATGCTGAGGGGAGTGCAAGCCAATTTCGCGAAAAAGGCGAGCACTAAGCCAACTCTACCAGCTAAGGGAGTTGCCCCTGGGACGGTTGATGGCTGTCAGTGATATTATCCCCTTCGGCCAAAGGCCTGAGCTGCATACCCTAGTACTTACCTGCTAGGTGGATACTATAACTACACTAGCCATGAATTGCTTCTTTAAAGTTTGAAATGTTGTGATTAATCTTAGCAGGTTGGTCTAGTTCAGGACTCGTTGAAGAAATTGGAGAAAATGAATGGGGAAAAAACACCTCTGGAACTAAGACGCTGTGATTGGGATTGTAAAGTTGGTGGTTCTGTTGGTTGTGGTGTTGATGGTAATGTTGTCTGTGATATTAATAGTTACCTTATAGATAGCGAAGCCAATGGTGTTCAGGTCCCGTCCAAAGCGTTTGTCTTTACGACCATCTTTCTGCATCAGACCCACTAAGATCGTGCAGCCGTCCTCTCCATCATGAGGATCATCATCTTCTTCCTCCAACTTGATCACATACTGAGGGTTTGAGCAGAATGTAGCTGGAGAGAAGGAACCAAACGGTCAAACATGGATAAAAAAAGCTTAAACAAACCTAGTTTCAAGCACATTGTGGTTGATTTAATTTACCTGGGTTGTTCCTGCAGCCCCCTGCAGTAGATCCCACCCTCCAGTTGCCTTCAAACTGGTTGTAGTTCCAGTAGCTCACATCTTCGCTTGAAAGAGTGTCTGGAGTCAGATTACAGATCTCCAACTTTGAGAACTGCTTTATGAAGTCCGAATACGCCATCCTGATAGGACAAGGAAGTTTGGTCAGTATTCGTCAACACATTGGTTACGTTTTTAGGGTTCAAAGCTCAAGTTCTCTTACCAGAACTCTCCATCTTCGCCAGAATAAACCAATTTAGCTTTCTCCTCTGGTTGGATGCTATTCCACTCTTTGGAACTGAAAAAGACAAGGGAAATATTTTACAGGACATTCAAAACTGATGTTGAAGGAGTAAGATCTGTTTAGGGAAACTCACTTGTCACTCCAAGGGCCCGTCCACTCCACCTGACCCCACGGGTTCCTGATACGCACCAGTTGAACAAGACAGCCATAGGAATTAACCTGTAAGTAGGATGACATCCATTTGAATTCCTTTGTGTTTTTCCTATCAAATCCATATTTCAGTGTCAGTGCCAGTTTCTGACCTCCTCTGTGCCCGTGATGGAGTAGGCATGACCCTTCACCAGCTTCAGACTCGTCACTGCCTCTGACTCATATGAACTGGTAATCTGCTCAATGATTATGAAAAAAATCAGCTTTGCATCACAGAAATAAATTACATTAAAAAATATTACTTCAGAAAACAGTCATTTTAAATAGTAATATTTCACAATATTAGGACTATGGTTTTTACTATATTTTGATCACATAAACCCAGCTTTGGTGAGCATGAGATACTTCTTTCTGAGCCCAAACATTTAAACAGTGTGTAAGGCTGGATGGTATGATGGTATATTATTTATATACTGTAAGTGTGTATCATTTGAGATATTGCTTTATCGTTTATTTCACATTATGCAAATATATCGCATAGCACACTTACAAATTATATACACCTGACCTAAGAATGAAAAAGAAACAATCATGAATGAGAAAATACAGAGTGGGACAAGCTTTATGTTAAATAGAGTTCAATTTCAAGTCGGTCTCTCAACATTGTGTAAAACGCTAGGGGAAATCCCTTTCTTAAAACATTCCTGAAGCCTTATTAAATCACGCAATTGCACTGCAATAGCCAATGTCATTCTGAGTGCTTGCTTGGTTGGTGGGCTCAGCCGCTATAAAGTCAGTGCCGAGTGCCATATTACCTCAGAATCTGTCTTGTTCACATGTAGCTATGACGCCTGCTAATGCCCGCAGTTGAAGGCAAACTCTCAAGTGGACTGTGCCTGGAAACCACTCCACAAGGAGTTTGGCATCGTCATGGGCCTGGTCTAAAGGTATGTTTATACAGGATGTTTGTGAGGCAATTATAGCAGTTTCATGTTTGTTACACTTTGTTCAGTAATCTTAAAGGGCTCCGGCTGTTAACTTGCTACTCTACTCTGTTACTCCTGTGTGTTTACCTCACTTTGTAATGTTACAATGGATGTGTAATAGGGTTGCACGATTTTATCGGACTGATATCGGAATCGGCCGATAATGGCTTTAAATGTAAATATCGGCATCTGCCCGATATGAAAAATTATGCTGATATATCTTGTCGATAACATTAACTCACATGTGCTAAGGGTGTGCTAGTGATTAGATCACGTCAAGAGTGTGGCTCATTCTTGAAGCAAAGTTTTGTCTGAATGATGATTAGATTCACTATTTTGGATCGCTGCATTTCATCTTGTACAGAATAACTAGTTCGGTGTGTGATGTTGAGTAAACAGTAATAGCACAGGCAGCGGCAGCAGTGACAGCCTCCCCCGGGTCCTAACGCCCGCTCTGTAAGGAGTTTTAATCTGTAGGGGGCGCTGTTGGCCTACTTCTAATTAAATTAAAGTAAAATAGCCTACACTAGAAACATTTAGACTGTGTTTCTGATTAAATAAAGCAGTAATATATGTAATAAAATAATTAAATTAAAGGTCAGAAGCTATAGCTTGCATGAATCACAAACATGACACTTGTAAATTAAATCATTTTATAAAACAATTAAACTTATAAAACTATTTAATCTAAACAATTTTCAGATTTTTTTATCTCTTTTTCTTTAGACCATCTACAAATGTCAAATCTTGTAAATAAAATAAAATATTAGGGTTAACACTGCATATTTCTGGGGGGGGGGGAGGTGCAATGGTTGATATAGAGTTTTATTTATAGTTATTTTCAAAGCTTCAATAAACTGTTAAAAATACATTGGTTTATTTAATTCTATCAAATAAGTAATTTTTAAAAACTAACCAAATTTTTTTTATATTTTGCCTATAATTTCTGCACAGGAGAGACTTGGTGTTGTTTTCAAACAAAACAAAGGAAATATATCGGTATCGACCAAAATTCTTTGAAAAATATCGGTATAGCGATATCAGCAAAAATCCAACATTGTGCATCCCTAATGTGTAATATATATGTCCTGCTATAGGGCCAGGTTTATGCGGCATGCACCAATTCATTGCTGCGTCCTCATTTACAAAACATTTATGTGTCCCGCATATATAAGCTGGTCAAAATACTGTATGCACAAATTCACCTGTTGCTTCATTATGACCACCCCATATGCACATCAGTCCAATGCTGCTCGACTGTGTGCTAGGTGATGCTGATGGTGCTGGCGCTATCTTTGCAACTTGCCAGGTGCATGTCTGGAAATTTCAGCTAGGTCCAGTACCATGCTGTATTAACCTGGCTGGATTGAGGAATGCTACTTTTTTAACACGGCATGGATTTTAAGCATTCCCCTAGCATTTTACGCAATGTCAAGAGACTGACTTGAAAGGGAATGTCTCTGGTTACTTAGATTAGACATTTTTAAACTTAATAAGCAGTGAAAAATGCAATGCAGTGACACCTCAGAATTCAGTTTTCTTTTTTGTCTCAATGTGTTTAAATGGTCAAATACACACAATAATGTATAAATGCTTGCTACATGGAGTATTCACATAAACGCATTTGTAAATGTATGGTTGAAAACGCCTCAGGTTACATATGTTTCCCCGATTCTTCAAAGGAACGGTAAGACGCTTTGAATATCATGTGTAATCAGTCCAAATGATGGGTGAGATGTCACGGGCAGGAGTGATGTAATGACCAGCTGGTATAAAATCACGTGCGACGCAGCCGGCATCAGCTTCAAGAAATGAAGCAAAACGCTGGCAGGGATGCAGGAAGTGTGGCACCGAGACGCATCGCTTCATTCCTTCGAGGAACAAGGGTTGCATACGTAACCAGAGGCGTTCCATCTTACCGGAGTAAGATGCTTTGGGGAACGAGATGCCCACGCTGCCAGACTTCCAAGTCCCTGCCCTGTGTGTATCCCTCAGGAGCACGATGAGGGCGAGAGAACGGAAGAGCCTGGAGTGGCCCACATATCGAGGCCATAAATCCTGACTAAGGTCAGGGGCGTGAATCAACACACAGCGTTGCAGTCTGTGAGAAAGGCCTTGGACTCTGAGTTAAATGAGCTCTTACTCCTATTGGCGAGGGTAGCTGAGAGAATTGAAAATAAATATTAAGGGCATCCACAATCCATAGGCTGAAAGTCTGCTTTGTAGCCGGCAGACCTCTCTTAGGGGGACCGTAGCAGACTAGCAATTGGCCCGCCTTTCTCTACAGGGCAGCTCTGTGGACGTATGCGTCCAGTGCTTGCACTGGACACAAACAATTGTGATTTTGCTGGTCAGGCTCCCGACAGGGAGGAGGACAGAAAGCCTGCAGTACAATAGGCTGTGGTGCTGAGGAGGGGACCTTCGGAACATACCCTGTTCTAGGGTATAGAAAGGCTTTGGCCATGCTGGGCACAAAGTCCATATGAGTAGGGGCCACTGAGAGGACCTGAAGATCCCCCACTCTTTTTATAGAAGATATCGCCAACATAAATGTTGTCTTTAGAGTGAGTTGGCGATCAGAAATCTCCTCGATAGGCTTGAAGGGAGGCCTACAGAGAGCCTCGAGCAGCACCACCAGGTCCCAAGGTGGCACACGGGACTGTACTGGAGGCCTCAGCACACCGCGGAGGAAACGTGTAACTAGGGTGTTTCTGCCCATTGACTGTCCACCAAGAGAGGCGTGGTAGGCCGATACAGTGGAGCTGGATGAACTAGAGAACTGCTGTCTCCTGAGAAGTGAAGAGGTCCACCTGAACCTGGCCAAACACTGTCCAGATTTGCTTCACCACATCTGGGTGAAGCATCCATTCCCCGGGCCTCAGCCCCTGTCTCAACAGGATGTCTGCTCCCATAATGAGAAGCCCAGGGATATATACCGCTCTCAATGAGCGGCGTCTCCCTTGGGCCAACACAAGGATCTGGCGCACCAGCCTATACAGGGGGCGTGAGTGCAGACCTCCTTGGTAGATTCTATAAGCGACCCCCGATGTGCTGTCGGTGCGCACCAACACATGGTGATCTCTCAGGTCTGGGAGGATATACTTCAGTGCACCCAACACGGCCAGCATCTCTAGGCGATTGATATGCCACGTGAGATGGCGACCACTCCACAGACCACAGACAGGGTGGCCACTCATGACCGCTTCCATACTGGTGAGGGAACCGCGGTGAAAACCGTTCCCCTCCAGCGGGGGCTACCCTCATAAGCCCTGGGCCATGGGCGTCAGGGCTTCTTCGAGGCCTTCTTGGCCTGAAGCATGGCCCGCAGGTCCATCTTTGGCTTAGAAGCGCCGCTTGCCACCTCGGTCCCGAGAGGAGGAGCGCGAGTGGCGACGCTCTGTCTCTGTGCCCACAATCTTGAAACCTCGGTGTGGAGATCAGGGAAGAACGGCAGGCTCCGTGTCGGAGGTGATCGCTTTGCTCGCAGAAAGCGTTCATTAAGTTTGCTAGTCTGCGACTCAGCATGCTCCTTGGCCGGCCAACTGATGTTTAGTTTGGCCGCAGCACGAGTCATCACTTCAAACAGCTCCTCATACTGGGGTGACACAGGAGGCAGAACCTCGACACTCTCGCACTCACCCTCCTCGGAGGATGAAAGATGAAGTGCCGAGCCTGCGCCCCGGGGGGAAGTAACCACCGAGCGGGCTTCCGACCAAGGGAAGCTGCCGCCGAATCTGATGGGTGGGGAAGAAGATAGGGACTCGCCGGTCTGCATTCCCTCCATCAGATCCAATTGCAGGACAGACAACTCTAAATAAGACTCACAAACATAAAGTTTGGACAAACACACACAGAGCGCTTTTGCTGAATGACAAAAGGCTGATGTTGGTTGCATCGCACGGGCTTTTATACCAGTTGGTCATTACATCACCCTGCCCGTGACGTCTCGCCCATCATTTGGACTGATTACACACGATATTCAGAGCCGATCATGCTGGAGACGTTCCCCAAAGCATCTTACCGGACGCAGCTTGAGCTCCTGAAGAGGAACTGGATATGTTTCACAATATTGGATCTGTGCAGTCTGTCTTAAAAAGAAAGCAGCTTAATTGAATTTACTAGATGTTAAATAAGCCTACTGTAGCTGAAAAACAAGTTTATTTAACTTGAAATAAAATGTCTCATACCGTGAAATAAGATTTTGGTCATATCCCCCACCTCTAGTAGTGTGTGTGTGTATACTGTATATTAGACAATATAGTGGTTATCAGCTTCAAAATACAAATAATTATTATTAGCCAACATGTTTATATCAGTGAATCCCTACTTATTATGAATTACAGCAATGATAATAATTGTCACACTTGAAACTCCTGGTATTTAGTGTGAGCCATAAGTGTACAAACATTTGATATTTCCAGACACAAAACCCTCATGGGTGAGTCAAACCTATTTGCATATGTGGCAAGTATTCTTTGCAAGTCACCTGCAAAACATCTACAAAGCACATGCAAATTGTTCGGTTTCACAAGGAAATTAATTTCCTGAATCTTCGTAAATACTGTAAAAGCTTAGGTATTTAAACCGTGTTTTTAATTAGACTACAGACCACAGTTATAAGTTTAAAATGATGTGAAATAACAGAAACGAAATGTGACTCACATCAATAGAGCAGCCCAGTAATGATCCCAACGTCAATGCTTTCTGCATGAGCTTAAACAGGTATGGAGGAGCTTTGCTCAGCTCATAGCTTTCAGCGACGCCTCCAGTGAAATCCTCAAAACCCTCAGTGGTTGAACCTCCAGTCAGAGCTTCATATGAGCCATTAAGCCTTCAACATATGGGAATAATCAGCGCCACTGGTTGGTCATGTCATGGATTTGTGACATGTTGTATGAACACTGTGTTTTGTAGGCTGTGGTTGTGGCACGTGTTTACCAACTGTTTCAGATGACTCAGTATCTTATTGTTCAGGATTACAGTTTAGGTTAGTAGTAGCAGGTAATTTATGATGAATAAACACATGCACTTACTTTGCATAGGCCTTTTCCAGTAGGGCGCTCCAGAACTCAGAACCCTCGGCTGACTGGACAAACAGCAGCTTCCCATCTCTTGTGGGCAGCCGGTCATCAATGACAACATCCACCCAATCACCATATTGCCAGAACTGAGAGACGCGAACAACAACAATAAGTCTGATAGTATCCCCTTAATTTATCATTGGAATTCTAATAGGGTTATGTGTTATAATTAATAATCACGTGAGGTCCAAAAGTCTGAGACCACTAGTGAAAACAATTTTGTATTTTTTCTAATGTTATGTGATATTTTTTGTGACTTATCCTCCTGGTTTTCAATCCCAGATCTTTAGTGTGGTCTCAGACATTTTGATCCCACTGTATGTTCTGACCTGAAAGTGAAAGATGCCGGCGTAGTCCTCTAAAAAACTCTGTCCAGGTGGAACTACACGTTCCAGAATTTCATTATCCAGAGTTAACGATGCAATAGCTGCCAGCAACCAACAGTCACCTGCCAATGAATCAAATTGCCATTATACTTCTGCATTGAGCTCATTGTTTTATGCAAACTGACTTCCAATTCATTTGTTACAGGTATAGCCCTCAAGGACCAACCCGAGCTTCCATGTTTTGCTCAAAGCGGATCCTGCATGCATACATCTTGCTCAATGGTGGTGGTGTTTGGACCTCTGTGAGGTTTGAACCTACAACCTTGAAGCTTACCTTCAAGCATAGGTTTTTAACCACTCCCATTTCTCACAATATGCTTTTCCACGACACAAGAAATTATCGTGCATTGTGAGGTAACTTTAATTAGTGGTTGCTAAAGCTAGCATCACCATTATTGTTGTTCATACTTTGTTCTTGTCCACTTTCCATGATAAGATTATATGGATGTTAGAAGTTTTCATGGAACCATAAATGTGAATAAAGAACTTTTTTATTTTTCAGACTAAATGAAACCTCTTTGTATGCCTTCTACTTTATGCTTTTTTTTTTAACCAAAACTGATGAAAAAAACGGAAGGAGGCACTGAGTCATATCACTTCTGTTTCAATCGAGTTCAATCCATTTATTCCGGAACTTCATGTATAATTTTAACTGGGCAGTGTTTTTTTTGTTTAACGTTGATAGTTAAATGTTAAAAGTAATTGTTATTTAATGTGTTTTTTTATTATTATTATCACATAAGCCACATATGTATAACGATTATATTTGTTGTTTCAAGGATATTAGCAATGCACAATATGAGTCTGTGTGGGTTTGGAGTGGAGGACAGTTTACTCATGTCAACATAAAGCAGCCACACCAGCAGAGAGAGGTAACTAAATCCCTCATTCACTATAGTAATTCATAATAAAAATATCCTGAAATTCCATATTCATCACATTTTTTTAATGCTGCACTTGCAGTGATACTGACTTAATCTGTTGTTAGTGGAACTCGTAAATAATTTATGAATTATGCTACAGGCCATCATTCTGATCAAAAGGCTCTTTTCTCACCTAAAGCTCCTTGGCAGATGTCTGTCCGCTTGGCGCCGTCCACAATGAACTCAGGGTTTGAGCAGAGCTCCTGAGAACAATATGAGAACAATAAGAGGGGATAGTGTTACGTTTTGTAAAGGTACACCTTAATGAAAATATAGCTTGTATTTGCTCTTAGCTCGAATTTCAGTTGAACTAATGTTCAGTTGAACTTATGAATGCTCAAGCCGAGCATTCATAAAATAAAAAAATACAGATAAAAAGAATCGTATTTAAATATCAATGCAAACTGTTGAGCAGAGAGTCTGCATGTTTTCAGTATCAACACACACATAAGATCATCGTCACACCCAAAGAGAAACCTGAGCTGCCGTCGGTTACCATAGCGAGTATATTGTGCACACGCATGAAAACCTATTCACAGACATAACAATACATGTTTTGTATCTCCGAAAAAGTACTGTTTGTTTGATTTTTCTTTCTTTCATTGTATTATTTATGTATATAGTTATTGGAATCTTTTGAAGTCATAGGACTCTTTGCACCACTTTGGGTTTATTAAGATTTTAAGGCAGTGATTAAACATATGTATTCTTTAATAGTTACTACACTAAAATATAATTAAATATTTGCATTAATCACTAAAACTCTTTCAATTGAACCTCATGAATGCTAATATCATCTTAAAGACTTAATTGATTTCAAATAGGTCTGAATAAATAGAAAAATAGATCATTAAAATCTGTTTCATCTGTTCAATGCAGTAACATCGAATTTAACTGTTTTTATTTGTGAAAATGTTTAACATTGTTATTATTATTCAATTTTGAATTAACCATAAAACATATTTTTTTATCATTTCATGATAATGAAAAGCATGACAAAAACAATATGATTATATATATATATATATATATATATATATATATCACTGTTTGTAATATTTATGTTTATTTTAATTAATATTTAATATTGATATTACTATTTTATACTGAATTAACCTCACTATACTCTTTAAATAACCTCACTACTTAGAAAAAATAATTTTTGCATTTAAGTAATTGGTTAAAAGTAATTTTTATGTTCGTGTCGTAGAAATCAATTCTATAAAACAAATGAAGAACACAAAAGCACACCTTAATATTTACCTAAACTCCACCTGTGTGGAAGAATGCAAAAACACACTGCAGTACCTTAGGTCTCTTCCACTGCACCCCTTTGGTCTTGGAGGAATACCGCCCGAGTTCATTGTATCCCAGAGAGTCGGATTCAGCAGGGAAGGTCGGGTCGCAGAACAGGGTTTTTTTCGCCTGACACTCCTGCTTCAGGGTCTGGTAGTCCTGCTTGTTGAAGGGAATCGCCTTCTCGTTTGTTCCCACTCCTTCTCCTCTATCCTGCCTCCTAGAAAGAACTTTAGCAATATTAGACATGCTTCTCTGTACTCAGGTTTCTCTGCTTGTGTACTGCGTGTTTCTATGAGACTGATGCTGGTTTTAAAGTGAGAGCTGCTGTATGGTATAGCACTGAGGGGTGGAGTCAGACCCACCTGTCAACACATAGAGGCAGGTGTTGCTTTCACTCTGGTTTTACACATCATGTAATCTTGTGATGCAAAATGAACAATTATTGTTGTAGATTAATTTTTAATAAAATGTAAACACTTTAGTTAATTTACTTTACTTGTAATTTACCAAACACCACGCCCATGTGTGCTGGTTTAACATTCAAATTCAAAACCACAGACTTCATTTTGATTACAGTGCTTCCTAAAAGCTTCAACTTCCAGTTCATTCAAAAGTTGTTTGGCTTCTTGCAGGTCTATCAAGTTTTTAGACTCCGTTAACCATTTATATATGGATCTGTATATGGTCTGTTAATTTTTTTGTACATCTTATTGTTTTTTTTTTGCACATCTTGTTGTTTTTTTGCACATCTCATTGTCTTTTGCACATCTCATTGTCTTTGCACATCTTATTGTTTTTTGCACATCTTATTGTTTTGCACTTTTTTATTTCATTGCACATTTTACTCTTATTTCTCATTTTCTTACCATATGTATGCCCTGTGTGTTATGTTACTTATATAATTTGTATTCTTATTGTTTTGCACTGTCCACTGAGCGGACCTGATTCGATTGCATTTCACTTCTAGTTATGCCCTGTATAACTATTATGTGACAAATAAAGAAACCTTGAACCTTGGATCTTGATTTGTGCATCGTCATGACAGAGCAGAAAACTGCCCTCCTCAAATTATTGTCACAAAGTGTTTAGAATGATACATATATACAATAGCGTTAACATTTGTGGGATTAAATGTTGTAGCTTATTAATTAGAAAGCAGGGTGTATAACATGGCTAGGGCTATGTCGTGTAGGTTTTATGCAATTTCAAAATCTTAGCTTGATACCACAAATCACAATTTTTTTCCCTAACAAAACATCAAATCACATGCTTAAATTAAGTCACCAGACATTTTGTTTTTGTTAATGCTTCGTATATTAGAATATTTCTGTTTGTACAGTGTTAACTTTACTTAGGCTATGTTTAAAGCAGGGGTCACCAAGTTCGGTCTTGGAGGGCCGGTGTCCTGCAGAGTTTAGCTCCAACCCTAATCATACACACCTGAAGCAGCTAATCAAGGTCTTAGGTATACTTGAAACTTCCATGCAGGTGTGTTGAGGCAAGTTGGAGCTAAACTCTGCAGGACACCGGCCCTCCTGGATCAAGTTTGATGACCCCTGGTTTAAAGTGAGCACATGATAGTAATGGGTCCAATTCATACATGTACATAACTTTAGGGATGTGGTGCATCCTTGGGAATAATCACATTGGATCTAAATTAAACTGCCTTTAAAATATGGCTTTCCAGAAAAAAAGTGGTCTCATGCCCCTATAGTGAGAGGGTAAGTTGAGCCACATGGAGTTAAACTGTGCCACTCAGGGGTGGACTGGGACACAATTACCACAATTACCGGGAAATCTCACACTCATCCAGGCCGTCCCATACACCCACAACAAATTCTGAAACCTGGACAACCTTATTAGCCTTTTTGTATGACATCACATAAAAAGGTCTAAGTCTTTAGTCGGGGCGGTGGAAAATAATTAAAGCTTCTCTTTTGAACTGCATCTTCACTTCCCTTTTCCTTTTTTTCAATTTCTCCAATTTCTCTGTCACTCCCTTCTTTATTGTACCTGTCACTTCTTTACCAGCAGGTCTGTTATTAACAGAACTGCGTTCACCTTGTTGCAAAACAACCACCGCATTGCAATTTGTTTGTACATAATTTCTCTTAAAATGACTTAAGATTTAACAAACCTATAATTCATACAAATGTATTAAAACAAAATTTCTAAAGTGCCTAAATCCCAAAATGAGTACATTGAAAATCCTAATACTGACCACACTATTGTATTTTTGGGCAGACTGATATTTTTGTGTTGCTGTTTGCTCTTGATCCCTCGCTTTGTATACAATAAATCCGTGTGAATATCTGCCTGCTACATTTATTAATGTAACTTTCCAATCGATAATTAATACTTTAGCACAGTATTCTGAATGATGATAATAATGGGGTGCTACTGACAGCCGTTTAATACTCAACTACAGTAGCGTATTACAGATGAATGTGAAGCGCTGTGTTGCCAGTCAAGACTAACCAATTTATGATTTATTATCGGTTTATTAGGGAATGCCACAATCGGAAATAGTCACTTTGGCACACTGGGAAGGCAAAACAATTAAAATAATATTAATAATACTAATAAAACACAGGGCAGCGGGCCAAATCAACCGCCAGGCCACCAAGAAACGTCCCGTTGCTCCTAATGTCCAGTCCGCGCCTGGAGCCACTGATTATTCTGAAATAAGACTGAACGTTTTCACCTCATGCTATATGAAAGGAAGATAATTTTTTATAAAAATGAATTGCTCAGATCGGTGTGTGAGCCTTGTGATGGACTGAGCATGTGAGCTTAAGCTGTGACTCAAGACGCTGGGTTAGGATCCAGCTCTCAGCAACCCTAATAAGGACCAAGAGGTTTGGATAATAGAATGAATGGATGGAAGTTTTATTTAAAGATACAACTTTGAAGGCATTTTTTATGTAAAAAAATGAGCCTATTTTGCACTATATCAGTAGTGCCATATAAAAAAAATAATGAAAGGGTTAATTGCATATAATTTGCTCAATATCAATCAAAACATGTACGGTGCTACATCCTGCTGATAAGAAATGGCTGAACCGACTTTGATATCCGGCAGATGGCGGTGTTGTGCAGCTAATCGACTTTAGAGGTTCATCGGTACCGTTAGGAAGAAAATGTCAGAATGAACGAACGCTTGAACGAATGCAATTTGTGAGCGCAAAATAAGCTTATTTACACTTCAAAATCTATTATTAATTTAAAATTGAATTGACATGGCTGTTTCTCCACATGCCAATGCCAACTTAGTAATTGTGATCAAATAGAAGACTTATGTAAACAATAACTTACTTTAAAACACAATAGGCCTATTAATATCATTTTTTTAGTGTAATACTAAATGCAGCATCAATAACCCGTGATCAGTCAGACATGTTATTTTCGCAGTAGCTGTCTGTATTTATGTTAACGCACTTCTTCCTGTTCTTCACTGTGTGCATAAAAACGCGCAATAACGCGTTCACGACAGCCTGACCACGCCTGGAAAGTTAGGGGTGGAGAGTCACAGTAAACTAAGTTGAAGGATCAAGACATTTTTTACATTTCTCAGATTTCTTGGGCTCTTCAGAAGTGGAAAATGTCGGGAGTCGCCTTTACCCTGGCCAAGAAGCGAGCGCAGGCTGCGGGGTTTGGGTCCAACGCCAATGCCACCAAATACCTCAACCAGGACTTTGAGGCGCTCAGGAGACAGTGTCTCAGCGGAGGGACCCTGTTCTCAGATACGTATTTTCCAGCCGCACCCGAATCCCTGGGCTTCAAAGAACTCGGACCCAGCTCGTACAAAACCAGAGGAATAACCTGGAAAAGACCTAGGGTATGTTTTAGTATCACAAGTTAAATATAAAGGGCATCATTCGTTCACTAGTTAATGATTTAACGGGAAATCATGCACTTTTTATTCTTATTTAAGTTGCGTAATGTTGGACCGTTATCCGTCGCGTTCTTGCGTTTTGTTTGCTATTTTTATTACTTCTGTTGCTACATTCGTCAAAATTACGTCTTGGCTTCGTCTCGCTTTTTAGGGTCGTGTCGAGAGCGTTGCGTTTCAGCGGCGTAGCAAAACAGTCCAACTTTAAAACGTCTTCTCGTGACTAGTGTGGGATTCTAGAGGTGCGTTCCAAACGCTCATTTAGAGCCAATAGTAATATATTTGTGTTATATAAATCTGTAAGTGACCATGGATCACAAAATGAGTCATAAGGATCTTTTTTTTTATTGAGGTTTATACATAATCTGGAAGCTGAATAAATTAGTTTTCCATTGCATGCTTTGTTAGGATAGGACAATACATTCTTAAAAAAAAGTTCCAAAACGAAAGTTAGGGAGGAGCGAGCCCATCTAATCTTTCAATCAACAGCCAGAGTATATAAGCAGCTGCTTACCTCTCTCCAGTCTCAGCTGTTCCAGCATCCCTCCACCTCCCCAATCTCCACCTTCTTCTTAGGTACCTTGCCCTTTGTGATCACCTTATATCAAGTCCCTGGGGGGGGGGGGGGGGGGTGTATCAGAGCACGAGCTGAAGCTGCTTCATCGAGCCCCTCATCAGTCGATAGCAAACCAAATAAGTTTACTCTATTTCCTAATGATTATATGGGCAAACGAACTTGTTAAATGTTGCTTAAAAGGTTCTTCTATGCATCGCTGTGAAGAACCTTTTAAGCAACATTTAACACATTTTTGGTTCCACAAAGAACAATTCAGTCAAAGGTTCTTTAAAGAACCATCTCTTCCTTACCTTTTAATAACCTGAAGAACCTTCTTTCACCACAAAGAACCTTTTGTGTAACAGAAATGTTCTTCAGATGTTAAAGGTTCTATGGAACCAATTTTGTGAAGCACCTTTACTTTTAAGAGTGTATTTGGCTGAGATACAACTATTTAAAAATCTGAAATCTGAGGGTGCACAAAATCTAAATATTGAGAAAATCCATATGAAGTTCTTAGCTATGAATATTACTAATCAAAAATTAAGTTTTGATATATTTACGGTAGGACATTTACAAATATATCTTCATAGAACATAATCTTTACTTAATGATTTTTGACCCAAACAATGTATTATGACTGCTTTTGTGGTCCAGGGTCACATATAATGTTTTGTCAATGATCCGCCCGATAATTATCCTAATAACTCTACCAGCCTACTGTTGCTATGTTTACTGTAGCCGATTACGGTTTATTCATTTTCACCAGGTGGTCAGATTAACAGCTGTTATTTTAATAAGTAAATATATTTTATGATTATCTTTGTATATAGATCCACATATGAATGAAATCTCGATGTTTTAGTGTCTATATGCTTTCCTTTTTATATCTGATTATTAGCCTGATTCAGCATTTCAAACAGGGTGTTGTTGGTGTTTTTTGCAGGAGCTGTGCTCAAACCCACAATTCATTGTCGGTGGAGCTACACGGACGGATATCTGTCAAGGAGCTCTGGGTAAAAGATTAAAAACATTCATCTACCTGCAAGAAACAAATTTTGAGATTCTTTGTTAATCCTCCTGGTTTGACTAAATGTGAAGAACCTGTTAATTATACAGTCTGTGTCTCCAAGTCAACAATACAACTCACTGAGTCACAGATCTCTTCTCGCTCTCCTCTCCTTAATTCTTTAAACACAGGATACCTGCAAGTCAGTACAGTGTGCTTAACGTTTTAACTGCCTCTACCAGAAAATTAGTTTATAGCCTATTGTGGCACAATCAACACTGTATAAATGTTCTGTCAGATAACCTCAAATGTGCTTCGTTGCATTATAAAAGGTAACTAATTATTTACATCATTACTTTGAATGAAAAGTAAAAATTATGTTACTTTTACACTGGGATGCTCTCCTAAATCTTAAAAACATGTTTACTTTAGCAGTGCTGTTTTGGGGTCTAAACCTTTATTTAAGCCACCAGTGTAGTTTGTTAGCAACAACAAAATAGGCTGTGACGACAAACATGTGGGTTTAAAGTGGCATAAGTGCATTTACACCTGAATGTTAGATTTTTGATGTACATTGACTGAATTCCACTGAATTGATTTGTTCCTTGAATGTACAGGTGCATCTCAATATATTAGAATGTCGTGGAAAAGTTCATTTATTTCAGTAATTCAAGTCAAATTGTGAAACTCGTGTATTAAATAAATTCAATGCACACAGACTGAAGTAGTTTGTCTTTGGTTCTTTTAATTGTGATGATTTTGGCTCACATTTAACAAAAACCCACCAATTCACTTTCTCAAAAAATTAGAATACTTCATAAGACCAATAAAAAAAACATTTTTAGTGAACTGTTGGCCTTCTGGAAAGTATGTTAATTTACTGTATATGTACTCAATACTTGGCAGGGGCTCCTTTTGCTTTAATTACTGCCTCAATTCCGCGTGGCATGGAGGTGATCAGTTTGTGGCACTGTTGAGGTGGTATGGAAGCCCAGGTTTCTTTGACAGTGGCCTTCAGCTCATCTGCATTTTTGGTCTCTTGTTTCTCATTTTCCTCTTGACAATACACCCTAGATTCTGTCTGGAGTTCAGGTCTGGTGAGTTTGCTGCCAGTCAAGCACACAACACCATGGTCATTTAACCAACTTTTGGTGCTTTTGGCAGTGTGGGCAGGTGCCAAATCCTGCTGGAAAATGAAATCAGCATCTTTAAAAAGCTGGTCAGCAGAAGGAAGCATGAAGTGCTCCAAAATTTCTTGGTAAACGGGTGCAGTGATGTTGGTTTTCAAAAAACACAATGGACCAATAGCAGCAGATGACATTGCACCCCAAATCATCACAGACTGTGGAAACTTAATACTGGACTTCAAGCAACTTGAGCTTCTCCGTCCTTCCTCCAGACTCTAGGACCTTGGTTTCCAAATGAAAAACAAAACTTGCTCTCATCTGAAAAGAGGACTTTGGACCATTGGGCAACAGTCCAGTTCTTCTTCTCCTTAGCCCAATTAAGACACCTCTGACGACAACTGTAGCCAAATTCCTTGACACATCTGTGTGTGGTTGCTCTTGGTGCCTTGACCCCAGCCTCAGTCCATTCCTTGTGAAGTTCACCCAAATTCTTGAATCGATTTTGCTTGACAATCCTCATAAGGCTGGAGGATTCTCCAGTTGGTTGGGCATCTTTTTCTTCCACACTTTTTCCTTCCACTCAACTTTCTGTTAACATGCTTGGATACTGGACTCTGTGAACAGCCAGCTTCTTTGGCAATGAATGTTTGTGGCTTATGCTCCTTGTGAAGGGTGTTAATGATTGTCTTCTGGACAACTGTCAGATCGGCAGTCTTCCCCATGATTGTGTAGCCGAGTGAACCAAACTGAGAGACCATTTTGAAGGCTCAAGAAACCTTTGCAGGTGTTTTGAGTTGATTAGCTGATTGGCATGTCTCCATATTCTAATTTGTTCAGATGAATTGGTGGGTTTTTGCAAACTATTTGTAACTGTGGTAAAGCCCATTATTAATTCTACGAAGCCCTAACAATGAATTAAGTTCATTGTGAACATTGTTAACAAGCAAACACTCACACAGAAAGTAATTCATAGAATAAGGGTGGGTCAGTATTTGAAGGGTGCTTTTAACCTAGTGCTCATTCCAGTGTACATATTGTTAACTCAAACCAAAGCTAATAATACAGTGTTTGCTGAAATAAAATAAAATATAAATATCTTATGAAAAACATAAAAAAAATGCAAATTAGAAATGTTGCCATCCAACTAAAATAAAAAAGCCGAAATACTAAAATTACAAAAAAACCAACATTAAAGCTAAATATATTTATTTTACAATAGTTATAATAATGATATAAAAAATCACAACAAAATTGAATTAATTTTAAACTAAAAATCTAAAATAAAAGCTGATTAAAAATATGAATAATAGTAGCCTATATAAGCAACACTTGAGGCTCATTGCATTTATGTCTTTCTATTAGATTTTCTCCTCTTTGAATAGTACAATATGTTAGTTTTGCTATCTGTCTGTCTGTCTGTCTTATACCCATCCATCCATCCACTTTCCAAAAGCCTTAACAGTTTGGAAGACTTGGTGCAGCGAACTTCTATCTCTATTTTCTATCTCAACAGTTAATTTACATTATATTAGCTTTACACTAGTAACTTTACCCTCCCCTTCTATACATAATCTCACTTTCTTTTGCCTCATTCATTCCTGTCTGTTGTGTTTACCACTTACAAATGGCTTAGCCAAACACATAATACAAACCATCCAAACCTAGAAACTAGCCAGAGGGATTTTGCTCACAACCGCTTTTGTTATTAAAGGCTGCAGTTAAAGAGAAAAACTCGGCTGTACTTCTCCCGTAAAGTCTTGCATTAGAAATATGCACGCTTAATGCGATACATGTGTCAGACTGCAGGAAAAGCAGCCAGTTGTCTTTTGAGGAGGGTACGTTCAAGTCTCTGTATTTTCTACATGCGTCTGCTGTCTCAGAGTTGCAGCTCATCACTTGGCGTGACACGAAAACCACAATGGCGCTCATTGGCTGCCTGGTTCGATCATGAGTTTCATTTGTGTCCCTCAAAATGTGCCTGTTGTTGCTTGTCTGCAGGCGTTTTGAGTGTCACGTTAAAAACATTTGGCAAAGTTTCATTTTGTATTCCAAATGCAAGTATATGTAGCTTCATTTCCATATCGATTAAAGATTTGAGTGAAAACAGGCCTGTATGTGGCTTTTCTAGCTTCAAACCACAGAGCTATCGTAAACACAGTCACAGTCTCACTTCCCGTCTCTCTGTCTCTCAGGTGACTGCTGGCTGCTAGCGGCCATTGCCTCTCTAACCCTGAATGAAGAAGTTATGGCACGAGTGGTGCCCGCTGGACAGGGCTTCAGTGACAATTATGCTGGAATCTTCCATTTCCAGGTATCTGCAAGTTACACCGTTACAGTAAATGTGTCATTATAGTGTTACAATATAAAGTCATTAGCATGATAATGAACAACATGGACATTATTTTTGTGCAGTGGTTTGTCGCTTAGTACTTTTAAAACTGCATTAGAATTAAAAAATAAACAACACTCTTTGACACTGTGGTGGCAACATGGTACATTGATGGTATACCATGGAAACCATATTCATAGACCATTATGTTTACATGCTACTCCATAGTATTTTAAAGAAAACTATTGTAATTGTTTGGCAAGCAAGCATGGTAATACGATTTAAAAAAAAAATTATAATACCATAGTGTAGGTTAAATAAATAATGGTAATACATATTTAATGTCCAAAAATATCTTGGTACTATATAATACAACAATGTGGTAATACAGTACTTATCTAAGAAAAACTAAAATATGAAGCACTACAGCTGCTTTCAACATAGATAATAATAAGAAATATTTCTTGAGCAGCAAATAATGTTAGAATGATTTCTGATTTCTGATCTTGTGACACTGAAGACTGGAATAAAGATGATACTGACAATTCTATGGAAGCCCGTTTCGCCACTGAAAACAAAAGTTATTGTGACTTTCTATTTTACAATTCTGACTTTTATCACAGAATTGTGGGATATAAACTCACAATTGTGAGTTAAAGTCCAGTTTGTTTTGGGAGGGGGGAAAGTCTGATATGTTCTCAGATTTGCGAGCTTTCTCAATTTTGACTTTATAACTCGCAATTGCGAGTTTATATCATGCAATTATTAGAAAAACGTCAGAATTGTGAGATAAAAAGTCGCAATAACTTTTTTTATTTTTTATTCAGTGGCGGAAACGGGCTTCCATACAGTTCAGCATGGCATCACAGGAATAAATTACATTTTAAAATATATTCAAATATAAAATATTTCACAATATTACTGTATTTACTGTATTTTTATTAAAATAATTGCAGCATTGGTGAGCAAAAGTTACTTCTTTCAAAAACTTTTGAATGGTAGTGTAAATGGTAATAGCTTAGTACATGACCAAAAACATAGTAATGGCATAGTATCTAAAAACCATCATAATAGTTCCAAAAGTGTCCTAAAAGTACTTTTTAGTGAATTTTTCTTACTGCTTTTGTAATGCAGAGTTTGAGTCTAAGATGTTTTGCGGTTGTATATGGGTGTATTTATAGTTTCACAGACGTTTTGAGACTGAACAGATAATGTGAGTCTGTACTGTTTACCTCCATCCTTTAGTTCTGGCAGTTTGGCGAGTGGGTGGATGTTGTCATTGATGACCGGCTGCCGGTGAAAGATGGCGAGCTGGTATTTGTTCACTCCGCCGAGGGAAACGAGTTCTGGAGCGCCCTGCTGGAGAAGGCCTATGCGAAGTTAGTGTTTGTGTGTGTTGTTTCTTGTGTTTTTGTGTACTCACAGTAGAACCAGAAATCAACTTCATGTTCATAAACTTAAATCATGGAATTTACTTTCTAAGAATAAACAACAGGTTATTCCTTATTTAGGAATGTCAACTGATTTGAATTATTACTCACAATTTATTTATTTATTTTGTTTATTAAATTTGTCATTTGGACAATTCTATATAAATTAAAAGACAAGTGCAAAAAAGTCCACACATTCTGTTTGGATCTGGTTGTTAGTGGACTTTGCATACAAGCACAGCAGTGTTTGCCCAGAGCAGCTGGATTCCTGGAATAAGGGTGTGTCATTTTGTGTGGTGTGTTTTTAACTTAGTGCTCACCGTCTTTCTAGTAGCTTTCACTCCCTTGCTATGTATTTCTCTCTTACTCTCATTCTTTAATGTTCATCGTTGCCATCCGAACACATAATGTGAACCAGCTGTTATTTGTTTCATTTGTTGTTTGTAAGAATGCATTTACGGCCAGTGACCTGCTAATTTTAGAACCTCATGTGAACTATGGGAATGGCCTCACCCACAAGTGATGATATCATCAGAATCAGAATGAGCTTTATTGGCCAGGTATATTTACACATACAAGGAATTTGTTATAGTGACAGAAGCTCCACAGTGCAACGGTATGACAGGACACAGACAACAAAAGAACAATATACAAATAGGCAATGTACAAAATAGCAAAAACACAATATACAATATAGACAATTATGTGTGAGGTCTGACATGTGCAAATTTGAAAATAAAAAAAGAAGTATGTGTGAAATAAATGAACTTTTCCACAACATTCTAATTTATTGAGATGTACCTGTCTACTGTGGATTTTTGAGCAATATAGCCATTTTTATAGTATTCTCTTCCTAGTTTTAATAGTTTCATAGTTTTTCTGCACTTATAGATTTTCTGTTCTTCATTCTATATTACTGCCATTTAATAGGTTTAAATCTACAGCACATTTACAGACAGTTGTTTGTAGTCAATTAAATTTTAACCACTCAGTAAATATTTGACCATCACATAAAAGAGAAGGAAGTAATTTCTTGATTCCTAAATGGAGCTCCATCCTTTTCGTAGACATTCAAGTGTGTGAAACAACAACTAAGTCAATTTAAATCTTTGTATAGTATCAAAAATGTAAATGTAATAGGATTTACAGTAGTTTCTTTAAATGAGACTGTTTAACAATAGGTCAAAAGACGTGTGCATACATGTAATGTACATGTTTTATGGTCTCTGGCAGGGTGAACGGCTGTTATGAAGCTCTGTCTGGAGGATCCACCAGTGAGGGTTTTGAGGATTTCACTGGAGGCATCGCTGAGAGCTACGAGCTGAGCAAAGCTCCTTCCAACATGTTTCAGATCATCCAGAAAGCCCTGGATGCTGGAGCTTTGCTGGGCTGTTCCATCGATGTGAGATTCCTCTGACTGTATAGGATTATTATTATTTGACCAATCAGCAATCACTTTTAGGACATAAGCCCCGCCCATTTTCAGGAATCCATGTTGTATTTCTAATTCTGTGATGTAGATCACTAGTGCTGCTGATTCAGAAGCCGTCACCCGTCAGAAGCTGGTGAAAGGCCACGCTTACTCGCTCACAGGGGTGACCGAGGTATGAATAGAGCTATTGGCAGGCCTCTGTTTTTAATAATATAATGCATTTTGTCATTAGAGTACATTCTTCTTTGTCTCAGGTGAACTATCGTGGCCGCAAGGAGAAACTGGTTCGTATGCGCAACCCATGGGGGCAGGTGGAGTGGACCGGAGCCTGGAGTGATGGGTACGATTTCATTACCACCAGCACCAGAGATAAATTATGAGTTCAAATAATTAGCTAAATGTAACTGAAATAGCAAAAAAATTGTTATTCAGAAATTATGAGTTCGAAACCACATGAAACCGAAACCATATACACAAAAATCATATACACTCACATAAATAATCCACACACTTATTAATGAATGAAACCCAATGTTTACTCAATGTTTTTGCGTGTATTTTTGTTAAATACATATTATGTATAATATACATAATACATATTCAAATCAATAAATAAATAGTTGAATTTGGAAATGAGTCACTAATAACAGGTTTTTATTTACATATACCATTCTTAAAGGTACAGTACAAAATAAAAGTACATTTTAAGGGTCAACGAGAGGGTGTAAATTGCGCATGACTATATGGAATGCAATAAATCCTGATTCCTGACAAAATTATATGATATGGCTTCTGTGAATTGTGCTGAATAGTTTTAATTGACTTCTGTGAAACTAATTTGGAAACTAGCATCACTGATGGTTTTCTGAATTGATTATATTTTCTTTCATGTAGTTCATCCGAATGGAACAGTGTTGCCGCTTCAGAGCGGCCGAACGCCAACGCTGAAGATGGAGAATTCTGGTGCGTTAACAAAATTCTTTATATATGGATCTAGATCAGGGATGGGCAACTTCGGTCCTGGAGGGCCACTGTTCTGTAGAGTTTAGCTCCAACTCTAATCAAACACACCTGAACCAGTTAATCAAGTTCTTCAAGATCCCTAGAAAACTACAGGCAGGTGTGTTTGATTAGGGTTGGAACTAAACTCTGCAGGACAGTGGCCCTCCAGGACCGTAGTTGCCCATCCCTGATCTAGATACTGTAATCTAGACGCTTGGATTTTATATACCTTCTTATTCTCCACTCGTTATATATCATATACATGTAATATATTTTCTTTGTCTGTTCAGGATGTCCTTCTCAGAATTCCTTAGCCATTACTCTCGTATAGAGATCTGCACTCTGACACCGGACGCCATCACCAGCGATTCAGTTAAACACTGGGCCGTGACCAACCACGACGGCACATGGAGGAAAGGCTCTACCGCTGGGGGCTGCAGAAACAACGCTTGTGAGCACAAAATACACAAACACACCATCAGGCATCGGGGATCAGATTCATTTTTATGAATCACTTCATTTCAGTGCAAACATTGATTGATATGAACAAAGTTCAGTTGGTTTGGTTTGTTTAATATTGCTGAGGAATGCATCCATTCAGTTTATGGATAGAAAAGTGATCCACCTCAATTTAGTGCATACGTTTTTATGCATATTTTAAGATCTTATTTGTATCTTAGTGTTACAAAGTTTATTTATGCCCATGTCTTCTTATTGTATAAAAAATGAGCCGCCCTAATTGAGAGCATATGTATTGGCTATCTGTATCTTAGCACTATTAACTTTGTTTGGTTTGGTTTGTTTAATAATATTGCTGGAAACCATTTTTTTTTGCACTTTGTGTAATTTATTCAGCCAATGTGTTTCCATCGTAGTTCATTCGTATGTCTTCTAATCAGACAGAAAAATTATCTTTGATTATTTTCGACTGAAAGCATATGTTTTAGTTATGTGCATATCAAGATTTCAAATCAAATCACTTTTATTGTCACATCACCACAGCACAAGTGCCTTGGTGAGTGAAATTCTTACGAGCGTGCTCCAGACAGTGCAAAAAAAACAACAACAATTTACATATGGACAGTACATATTTACAGACTGTATAGAAGACAATGTGCAAAATACACATACATATACTCAGTACACACAGTGTACTATAAAGACATACTTAGTTACATCAACTACACATTATATACCGTATGTGCACATCTACATTATGTACACTATCTATATATTATGTAGTCTATACATAGTAATAATGTGAAGATTTTATCCGCATCTTAGCATTTCAAAGTTGGTTTGGTTTGTTTTTTAATATTGCTGATGGCTGCTTCCATTTATTGAGTTACTTATTTGGTAAATGTGTTAAGATCATAGTTTATGTCATCTTAACAGATAGATAAATGATCCGCTTCAGTTAAGCGCATGTTTTTTTAATGCTCATTATATATGATTTCATTTTTATGCTCATAACAAACTTTTTTGCATCTTAGCGATACAAAGTTTGGTTTGTAAAAATAATAATGCTGACAGCTACATCCAGTCATTGAGATTTTTGTTGTGCATTGTGTAATTTATTCAGTAAATGTGTTTCCATTGTAGTTACACTTATTTTATTTTACCTGCATCTTGGTGTTACAAAGTTTGGTTTTCTTTGTTTAATAATATTGCTGATGGCTATGTCTATTAACTAGCATTTTGGGATATCACAAAAAAAATGCTGAATGAAAACGCTAAGATCTGCATAAATTCTAAAAATATGCATAAAAAACTTATGCGCTCAACTGAGTCTGATAAATTGTTCATAAACATGCTCATAAACTACAATGAATTTACAATTACCAAATAAATTCCTCTATGTGCATGAAAAAAGTAATGTGACTTTGCACGATAGGAAGGCATAACTGGACTAACCAGCAGATCTGTAAAGTGGGGAGCGAGACCACGGAGTTGGGGATCCAAATGCAAGGCTTTATTTCTATACGTGGTAAAAACAGGCAGGGATGAGCACAAGCAAACAGGATAATCCAAGGCAGAGGCAAAAGAGTAGTCCAATGGACAGGCAATGGTCAGGGCAGACAGCAAACAATCAAAAAACAAGGAAACAGTCCAAGGATCAAAAACACAGGTAAACTAGGGAACACAGAACTGGTAAACTCGGACACTAGGAACAAGGAATGGCTAAACAATAATCAGCAATCTTCTAGTGTGTGTGAGCATCTTTTATACTAGACAAGGAGACCACATGACAAAACTAACCAATGAGAACAAGACACATGTAACAAAGGAACCAATCAGTACATAAAGGTGTGTTCACGCCATATCGTAATAAACGTAATTATGAGATACCAACTTGTAAAAAGCGTTCACGTCCTCATAGAACTCGTAATTAAATTTGTGAACTGGGAGTTTTCTGAGAGCTTGTGCCATGTGATCGCTGTACCACGTAACCACCGCAGGCTCTGTTTAGGCGTTGATAGTGTTTCCATAGAAAAGCATAATTCTGAGTCCGAGGACGTGAACAGCTCCAAGTAGAACGTCACGTGTTGTCATCTCAAAATTGCGGTAATTACGATATGCCGTGAATGCAGCATAACACACAGACAAGGGAAGTACATGACAAGATCACAGGAGGGGCAAGGAACACATGGGAAATGGTGCCCAGAGAACAGAGGCAAGAGTCTGAGGTGGAGTGCCCTCTTGTGAGAGTCCAGGGCTCTCCAGCTTGTGATCGTGACAAGATCAGTGTTGCTGCACAGAATCTGAAATGAAGTGGTTTGGCATAATTACCTCCTAGAATTGAACAAACTACTCCCAAACAGTAGGCATCTGCCTCCAAAAGTAAGATAAAACATGACTGCATTTATTTATGTTTCATCGATGCACTTTTTGATATTTGGTGGCAGTTTATCAGGAAGTTACTATTTTGTTTTCTTCATCTTTCTTGATGGTAATGGTGCTTTATTGGCAAATATTTTACAATTTAGCGCTTAAGTTAAATTCGCAACTTTGATTAAAACATAGCTATTGAGATTTTTGTGGCACATCTTCTATGCTATTCAGTTAGCTTAATGTGTTTCCATTGTAGTTTTGTGTATTGTTTTATATGCATCTTGGTGTTACAAAGCTTGGTTGGTTTGGCTTGTTTAATTCATAATCTTGCTGACGACATCCATTCATTGCTCCTCAGACACATTCTGGATGAATCCTCAATATGTGATTAAGCTGAATGACGAAGATGACGATCCAGATGATAATGAGGTGGGCTGCAGTTTCGTGGTGGGTTTGATTCAGAAGAACCGGCGCCGTCTGAGGAAAGCGGGAGAGGACATGCACACTATTGGCTTTGCTATTTATGAGGTGGGTGGAGACACAAGGAGCCGACTAAACATTGTGATGATGATGTTTGGAGAGAAAATCAACATAATTACTTCAGCAGAACCCCCAGATTACATTTGTATAACATCAAGATTGTTTTTGTTTGCTTCCACAGTTACCTTCACAGGTAAGAGTTAAACTCATGTACCTTGACCAATCATACCATTAATCGCAGTTCTTCTGGCTCACTGATTGGCCTTTGTCTCTGTCAGTTTCACGGTCAGTGCAACGTGCACCTCGATAAGAACTTCTTCCTGACGCATGCGCAGAAAGCTCGCTCTGAGACTTTCGTTAACCTGAGAGAGGTCTGCACACGCTTCAAGCTGCCTCCTGGAGAGTACCTCATCGTGCCGTCCACCTTCGAGGCCAACAAGGATGGAGACTTTTGCCTGCGCGTCTTTTCTGAAAAACAGACCGAAACACTGTAACGTATCTCACCAGTGTAAAGTGTATCTACTATGTGCCAGTGTGACTGTGCATATTTTTATTTTGAATACTTGGTTCTGAAATTGATTGGATAATCTTATGTTTATTCTCAGACCATGTGATGACCCTGTGGATGCTGAATTACCTGATGTAAGCAACTCACAAGATCACAAAGCTCTTAAAAGTCAACAGTGCTTAAAAAACACTTTACAGTGTTACTGTAGCTATGTTTCCATCCAAAGTTGCAAATTCAACTTACGCAGGAAATTGGAACATCACATAAAATATTTGCAAATTAAGCACCGTTTGCATCCCATGTGTTCAAGAGAACAAAATCAGCACTTCCTGGGAAATTGGTGCAAAGTATCAATAATAAAAATGCAAGTTGTTTCCAATCTTATCTGTTGAGGCAAAGTCACATTCATTTTACTTTGTTTTGTTGCGCATTTAATAATTATTCAGGGAACTTGTTTCCAAAATTTCCACACAGTTTATGCAAAAATATTCTTATCGGGTCGAAAAATTATGTTCCTTTATTGAGTCTTTACATATCTTATTGGAATTTTAAGATTTTATTTGTTTGTGTGTTTCCATACAGCATTTTTTATTTACATTTTAATATTTTTCACTGCCACAAATTGTTGATTAATGCAGAAAACAATTTTTAAGTGAATTAAATTGAAGTTTTTAATTTAATAAAAATAATAATTAGAATAAATACAATAATAAATATAATCATAATAATAACATCAAATTAATAAATAATAATAAAATAACTAATTAATAAACACAATGACTACTACTACTACTACTAATAATACATGAATAAATAATAAAAACAATACTACTACTACTATTTTTTTTATTATTATTACATTTTTGGTGGAATCAAGATATTGTAACAAAGTCTTATTGAACCTGGAACATTTCTTTAAACTGTGCTTCCTCTTGTTTTCAGGAGAATGTCTCAGATGATGAAGTTGATTCTGGATTCAGAGGCATGTTTGTAAAACTTGCTGGAGCTGTGAGTAGAGATGACTTGTTATGTAGTAAAAATGTGTATTTTTTTAAAAGCAGAGCAACCGATGCATATTTCTCTCTGTAGGACATGGAAATCTCTGCCTCAGAGCTCATGACTATCTTAAACAAAATCATTGCGAAACGTAAGTACTCTTGCAGCCTTTAGTTTCTGCTCGAGATCTAATGATGAGTCTGAGTCTAAGGGGCTGCTTTATGTGTTGTATTGTAGGAACTGACATAAAGACGGACGGCTTCAGTTTGGAGACGAGCCGTATCATGGTGAACCTCATGGATGTATCCTCTCAGCTGCAGTTGCTTACTTTTTGTTGTTTGTGTTAACATGACATATGTGCTTGAGCCTGGAATTACAAGAATTTGGTATGTTGTTGAATTGTAAAATTCCCTTAACTGCATCTCAGGAAAGTGGGAATGGAAAACTGGGTTTGGGAGAGTTCGCTACTCTGTGGAAGAAAATTCAGCGATACCTTGTAAGAGATACACCAGAAGTATTTAACACAATTATCCATTTAAATGTCATGACATGTTGCTTTATTTTATAATAACCCCAGGGAATTTACAAGAAGAATGACATGGATAATTCAGGAACCATAAGCACTCCAGAGCTGCGTTTGGCGCTGAAAGAAGCCGGTGAGTCTCAGATACTCACAGAAATAATTTTGGTGGCATACTTTAATATTCACTGCTTATGTTCTCTTTCCTCTTCTAGGTTTCAGTCTGAATAACACTATATTCCAGCTACTGGTAGCACGTTACGGAGAGACAGACATGACTCTTGACTTTGATAACTATGTGGCCTGCCTCATGCGTCTGGAGATGATGTTCCGTAAGTCTCTTGGGTGTTTGTTTACTAAATGTTTTGGCTAAGTTAGCAGGTTTAGCCCTAAAATCATCAAAGAACATGTCTGCAGATTGTGTCTAGGCCTGTTTATAATGGGCCCTTGTTTAGGGTCAGCGCCCCCTGTAGTTCTGGAGCATCTTTAGTGAACCTACCTCTCATTTTCAGGAGTATTCAAAAAGCTGGATCCCCACCAAGGTGGCTTCATTGAGCTGGACTTTCAGCAGGTTTGTCGTGCTATAACCTTTTTGAAAATAAAAGTTAAAATATTAATTCGATTTTTAATATAGATACACACATATTTTTAAACACATTTTCTTTCTTTTTTAGTGGCTGAATTTCACTATGATTTAGACGACTGATCGCCAGACCACACCACTCAAGAGTGAATTATTAATATAATTTTTTGCATTTACTTAAATTTTTTTTAAATGGTCGATTGCACTTTCGATCAGTCTTATTTCCAAAGTGTTGCATGATTTTATTGCGTTTGACATTGGCACACTATTTTCGTTTACAAAAGCAAGCATCCTTGAACTAGGAGATTCTTAACCACTGTATAATAAAAAAAAATATTAATGTTTTCTCTCCAAAGGACATTATTAAACACCTTTGAAACTGTACGAACTTGTGTTTTTGTACATGATTGGATTAAGTAAAGCGGGATGTCAGGCCCCTTTAAGAAATCTTGCTCAGAGGCAGTTTGCAAGTGGGCTGGACTTCACAATCACCTCCAAGTGAGAGGAGGTTTAGCCGAAAATGGGCTGGACTTCGCAAATGGGCGGGGCTTACGCGGAAATCTCACAGCGTGTCATTGCCGGTGCACAGGGTGAATGAGGACGGCAGGAAGTAGTGATGCAAAAGAAAAACAAATTTCATTTATTACCAAGAGGTTATAATATAATTTTGTGGCAACTGTAAACACTCTAGATATTACTTTTATAATTAAATAATTATCAAGTAAAGTAATGTTTAATTAGATCAAAATGTAAAATGTAATGTAAAAATAAATGTAATCACCCCCCACCTTTATTATATATCTTTTCGCCTTTGCAGTGTTTTAATGTAGGTGAATGACAGAATAAACATTCTTCCTTACATGTTACACAAATTAATGTAAGTTTGAAATCTGAGAGTGGATTATTTTATGGTTAGATTGTTACAACCACCTGGCTCTAGGTGAAGCAACGGGTGCAACACATGGAAGTAAATTTAACAAATAAACATTTAATCAGAAATAAACCAAAATAGTAATGCAAGCATAAAAAACAAAAATCAGAATCAGAATAAGCTTTATTGGCCAGGTATGTTTACATATGAGGAATTTGTTATAGTGACAGAAGCTTCACAGTGCAACAGGACAGGAAACAGATGATAAAATAATATACACATAGGCAATGTACAAAATGGCAAAAGCACAATATACAATACAGACAAATGAAAAAAAAATAAGCGTGTGTGGTGAATAAATAATTGTATAATAGTGTTGTGTGTTGTGTTCCACGTTTAATATCAAGTTTTCAATTCAAAACTGAAGAGGAAAAGATTAATGGTACCACGGTCCAACTCAGACACTCCTTTCTCCATCTCCTTTGTTTTTATCTCCAACTCAATTACAGGTAACACTCTACGCCACTCGCAATAATTAAATCATGTACAAGTTACTCAGCAAAAAAATCAACATTTCTGTATTCCATACTGATGAATGGTGCAATGCATTCTATATGTATATTTTAACTACTCATTAGCACATTTGGCTGGCATGCATGAGACACTGCAAAATCCTGGATAGAAGGCTTCTGAGTAGATGCCACGTAGCTCGCCTCGTCTGCCCTTCCCATCATAACCTGGAAGATACACAAGAAGCACATTAAGTATATCTGTACTTCTGCCGTTAAAGTAATAGCTGACCAAAAAATGTAAATAGTCTCTTAATTTTCTTCCCTAATGCCATCCTAGATGTACATGACTTTATTTCTCATGTTAAACACATACAAAAGTTTCAAAACAATGTCTCAGCTCTGTAGGCCCATGCAATGCAAGTGAATTGTGACCTGAACGTTTAAGCCCCAAGAGATGGCATAAGGCCAAGTAAATTAAACTTAATTTTTGTATGTATTCCTTTTATATGCCAGAACTAGATTAAAAGCTAGAGTTTATTTACCACAAATTTGCACAAAACGTACCAGGTTTGCAGCTTTTGTAAACATCATGGCACTGCCATGCACATACATGCAGCGTAGGTTCTAGAGATTGCAGAAATATTTAGTAAAAAAGGGGTACTGTAAGACACTGTAAAGATGTAATTTGTCTGTGTTGCTAATGCTGCTTTCACGTGCTCTCAGAATGTAAATACAATTTTCCTAGTAAAAATTGCACATGAACGCCCTCCCATTTCGAAATTTTAATGTATTGAGCTCGTAATCACGACTTCAAAAGTAGGACTTATCACATTTCCGACAGCACACGAAGAGAATAAGAACACGCTAACTTTCTAAATGAACTGTTTGGATACATGTGTCTCATTTCTTTCTAACTACGTCAAGACTAAAACATAAACCGCCATCAATGCTCATCAAGTATTAATGCTTTTAGGGTGTGCATCCTTGCATTACATGTATGTGTGTATATCATTTTATACACGCATTCAATTATCACATTTTCTAGGTTTGTCTAGTTTGTGGTCATCTGAACAAAAAATGTATAGAGAGAGAGAGATTGTGTGTATATTACTGGAACACTATATCAACCATTCAGAAGCCAGAACTGGAACTATATGTTCCCTTTCGAGCTTTCATGAGACATTTGTTATGGGAACTCCTTCCCTTCAACCTTTCCTGAAGTCCTATTGGCTCACGCCAGTCTAGATGACTGGCCAATTGTCGCAAAGTATGCAAATATTACGAGATGCCCGCGACAATTACGTCAGAATCTTCTACTTCACCTGTTGAATTCAATATGGCTACAGTTTGCAAGATCTGCGCGGGACCAATAGAACCGCCAGATCAAGACCTACATGCGTCGCCTGCCTGGGCTTGGCCCACGCTGAGGTGGCGCTGGACGAGTCCGACTGTGGACATTGTGCGGACCTGCCGGCCCCCCCTCTCCTGGTGGCGGGAGCGCCGTCTTGCCGCGCCGCCAAACCCAACGGTTGCCCCATTCCCCGGTTTCCTTCCCCGAGGACTGCTTCCGCCCCCCTGCTAACATCGAGGAGTTCGTATCCTTTGACCAGGAGGAGGGGGATGACTCCATGTCCATCTCAGCCTCGGAGAGGGAGGATTGGGCGGGATTCAGACCTCCAAGAGGAGCTCATGAGGGTTCTGTCTAAGGCTGTCCAGGAGTTGGAGCTTACCTGGAGTCATCCAGAAGTGCCTGTCAGGAGTAAGCTTGACTCTTGGTATTTCAGGTCCACATGGAAAGTTGACTCGAGGGCGTCGGTCCCCTTCTTCCCCGATGTACACGAGCAGCTGGTGAAAACATGGAAACGCCCCAATCGGCGCGCCTCCACTCTACCACATAGGCCATCTTTTCCCACGTGGATGGAGCGGAGGCCCACGGGTATGTGCACTCTCCTCCCGTCGAGGAGCACCTATGTCCTGCAGCAGCCAAGACCCTAGGCTCAGACATCAGCCTTCCCTCGAAGCCATGCAGGACCACCGCCCACCTTGCTAATAAAGGGTAGGCCTCTGATGGCGAGGCGGCATCCGCGCTGCACGCCATGGCAGTGTTGCAAGTTTTTCAAATGAAACTCCTGCAGGCGGCGGAGAGCGGAGCACTCACTGCTGAGGCTGTCAAGGATCTGTGCACGGCGACGGACTTCACGCTGATGGTGACGAGGGGAGCGCGAGAGCAGCCCAGCTCCCAAGCTCCAAAAGTTCAGATGCTCAAATGTTTGTGTGTTGGGTGTTCATTCCATAAAAATGCATACATTCTCACAAAAAGAGCTCTTTCCTCCTCACTCAGCCGTATCAGTAAATACGGCTCCGCTTGCCCCGCCTCAGAGCAGTGCACGGCCGCCGCCCACACAAGTTATAGCCACGCATCCAACGACCAAGTGGGACTTTTTCAAAGTGCATGGATGCAGCACTTTCCCCCTTCAGAGCGAGTGGGATGCGCATTCTCAACTATCTGGACGATTGGCTAATTTTAGCTCAGGAGCCTTCATGTGTGGCTGCTTCAGGGTTATCAGAGGAGCTGAGTGCCTTGCAGTTTCGCATGCTCGACACGGTCTCGGAAGCGCGAGCACCCTCTACAAGACGTTTGCATTCCTTAAAATGGGGAGTGTTTTGAAATGGTGCAGTCAGGCTCATATCGACCCGGTTACTTGCACCATGTCGGATGTTCTGAATTTTCTGCAGTACAGGCTGGATAGTGGATCGTTATCATCGACAATGAAAGTCTATGTGGCAGCCATTGCCGCGTTTCGTTCCCTGCAGGGCGGACAGTCGATCGGCAGACACGCCATGGTGGTGAGTTTTCTTAAGGGAGCGAAGAGACTACACCCTCCGCCCTCCACCCCACCTTCAGTCCCGCCCTGGGACCTAGAGGTGGTATTAAGAGCTCTTTCACAGCCACCATTTTAGCCTTTAACATCCATGGGTTTGAAGGAGCTATCTCTTAAAACTACACTCCTTCTTGCCCCTCGCACATAGGGGATTTACACGCTTTTTCTGTGGACAGCGACTGTATTCGCTTCGGACCCTGTGACTGCAGCGTCACTCTCCAGCCGAGAATGGGATATGTGCCTAAATCACTATCTACCCCCTTCAAAACGCAGACTGTTTCTTTGTTTGCCCTGTCTTCTGAGTCAACAGTCTTGCGTGACGCAGACGCTCAGACTTCGGTGTGCCCTATCAGGGCTTTGAGGATTTACATCGACCGTTCGGCCAGCTTTCGACAATCTGGCCAGCTATTCGTGTGCTACGGTGGTTGTGCGAGAGGCCGGGCCTGGGCCACTGGATTGTGGACGCTATTACAGCTGCTTATACGAGCCAAGGTTTGGAATGTCCTTTGCACATTAGGGACAACTCAACAAGGGCTATCGCCTCCTCGTGGGCGTGGTTGAGAGGTATGTCTATTCGGGATATATGCGATGCAGCCGGCTGGTCTTCTCAGAATACCTTCGCCAAGTTTTACAAGCGGGACGTTCAGTCCTTTGCCTCCCAAGTGCTGTCGGTGAGTGACTGATGCATGTATTTTGCTACATCTTTCATGTGTGTGCTGTCTCGCACAGTAGGTTATTACTCTGCGTAGCCCTCTTGCTAATATGGTTGTTCTGTACTCAGTGCAGCTTCCTGTTATTCGTGTTTGATTCACTAGTGCTACCATTATCATGTTATGTTATGTTTTTGCTGCTTAAACACAGTTATCTCTGTGCAGCTCCTTACAGTGCTTTGTTGCATGTGTTCTGCCCTGTTTTCAGTGCAGCCAGCGTTATTTCTATCCAGATATGCAAATTTTGGGTTTAGACGCTTATTGGCTTACCTCCACCTATCAGCTGTGAGCCCACCTAACAAGCGTCGCTATTGGTGGGAAGTGTGTATTTTATCTTCGCTGAGTTTGTAACTGGTACAGGCTGCTCGTAGCCTCTCTCACGGCGGGATTGAATATCGTTCCCATAACAGAGAATTCTCTGTGATGTCTCGTGAAAGCTCGAAAGGGAACGCTCCGGTTACTGTTGTAACCTCAGTTCCCTGAGAGCGGGAACGAGACATCACGGTGGTCGCCGTGCTCGCTGCTCTCCAGCCTAGCGGTGTTCAGTATCCGATTCTGACGTAATTGTCTCGGGCATCACATTTATACTGTCTCTCGAGCTCATCGTTTATTGGCATGCTTTGCGACAACTGGCGAGTCATTTATACTGGCGTGAGCCAATAGGACTTCAGGAAAGGTTGAAGGGAAGTGTCATGGTGCTGCACGGGGACCCAGGAACGAGGAGACGAGGATTCCTCTGGAGGCCTCAAGGGTCTAGGAGACCGGACAGGTGGAGACACAGGAACACAGGTAAGAACATCTATATGAGCTTGACACATATGACATTAACAATAATCCACAGGAAATATGGGGCAGAACAGACTATATATAGGGAGACATAACTGGAAACACCTGGGACATAATCAAGACACAGACGGAGACTAATTAACTAATGATAGGGAACAGGAAGGACCATATAAGGGTGAGGAAACAAAGGCAGAGGAAGACAAAGTCTGACATTAGGCGCGTCCCGTGCCGTATGACATCGAAAGGGGGGGGGGGTGGGCGCTCTGGAGGCCTCAAGGGTCTAGGAGACCGGACAGGTGGCCTCCAGGGTGGTGCCCGTTCCGGGACCCATGGCGGATCCGGGGACTCCGGCGACCATGGCGGATCCGGGGACTCCGGCGGCCATGGCGGATCAGGCGGCCATGGCGGATCCGGGGACCCCGGCGGCCATGGCGGATCAGGCGGCCATGGCGGATCCGGGGATTCCGGCGGCCATGGCGAGTCAGGGAGCTCGGGCGTGCCATGGCGAATCAGGGTGCTCGGGCGGCCATGGCGGAGCAGGGAGCTCGGGAGGCCATGGCGGATCAGGGAGCTTGGGAGGCCTCCATGGTGGGTAGCCACCCCCCCCCCCCCCAAATTTTCTTGGGGAAACTCTTCTCAGGGGGGCGCTCAGGAGGCGCCGTCGCTCGGGGTTCTGGGGAACCCGACGGAACCAGCAGCGGCTCAGGAGAGCTGGACGGGACCAGCAGGGGCTCTGGGGAGCCGGACGGAACCAGCAGGGGCTCAGGAGAGTCGGACGGGACCCGCAGGGGCTCAGGAGAGCCGGACGAGACCAGCAGGGGCTCTGGAGAGCCGGACAAAGCAGGCACTGGAGGATGCTGGCGAGGAGCCGGCACTGGTGGGCGCTCGGGAGGCGCAAACTCTCGGGGGCGCTCTGGCAGCGCAAACTTTCGGGGGTGCTCTGACAGCGCAAACTTTCGTGGGCGCTCGGGTAGTGCTGACTTTCGTGGGCGCTCGGGTAGCGCTGACTCTTGCGGGCGTTCGGGTCGCGTGGAGTCTCGGGGGCGCTCGGGAAACGCAGAAGGGGCGCTGGACGGGACCAGCGGAGGCCAGGGTGAGCTGGACGGGACCAGCGAAGGCCAAGGGGAGCTGGACGGGACCGGGTGCTCGGGTGGCGCTGTCTCTCGTGGGCACTCGGGTGGCGCTGACTCTCGTGGGCGCTCGGGTGGCTCTGACTCTCGTGGGCGCTCGGGAGGCTCTGACCCTCGTCGGCGCTCGGGCGACTCTGACCCTCGTCGGCGCTCGGGCGGCTCTGACCCTCGTCGGCGCTCGGGCGGCTCTGACCCTCGTCGGCGCTCGGGCGGCTCTGACCCTCGTCGGCGCTCGGGCGGCTCTGACCAGCAGCGATGAAGATGAGCTGGGCAGGACCAGCGGAGGAACTTGAGAGCACTTGCGAGGAGCCGGCACTGGAGGGCGCTGACTAGGAGCAGGCACCAGAGGGCGCTGGCGAGGAGCAGGCACCGGAGAGCACTTGCGAGGAGCGGGCACCGGAGGGCGCTGGCGAGGAGCAGGCACTGGAGGGCGCTGGTGAGGAGCAGGCTCTGGGGCTGGGCTCCAAACCATCCCCTCATAATTCACTAACAAGCCCAGGGGTACCTGGGGGCGCTCAGGTAGCGCGGAACTGGGCGGAACCAGCGGAGACGAAGACGAGCTGGGCGGGACCAGCGAAGATTAGCTGGACAGGACCAGCGGGCTTACGTGTACCGCGAACGGTGGAGGGTTTGAGCTGGCCGCGAACAGCGGCTGATTTCCCGTGAACGGCGGGCTAGGCGAGCCGCGGATGGCAGCTAAGGTCCTCCGCGAATGGCAAACCAGGATGAGCTGCGGGCGGCGGCGGCACTCCTCCGCGAACAGCGGCAGACTTCCCGCGAACGCCGGGCTCGGTGAGCCGCGGACGACGGTGAATTCCATCTTGTAGTTGGTGGATTATTCTGTCACGGTGCTGCACGGGGATCCAGGAACGAGGATTATAACAAACAAGGTATTTAATTCAGAACAGACGGAGGAGACACAGGAACACAGGTAAGAACATCTATACGAGCTTGACACATATGACATTAACAATAATCCACAGGAAATATGGGGCAGAACAGACTATATATAGGGAGACATAACTGGAAACACCTGGGACATAATCAAGACACAGACGGAGACTAATTAACTAATGATAGGGAACAGGAAGGACCATATAAGGGTGAGGAAACAAAGGCAGAGGAAGACAAAGTCTGACAGGAAGGAGTTCCCACAACAGAGAATTCTCTGTGATGTCTCGTTCCCGCTCTCAGGGAACCGAGGTTACAACAGTAACCGGAGCGCTTTATTTTACTGCATATATTATATATTTTGGGTCTATGACCACTGGTTGTATGAATGAACTAATGGCAAATCCCTCTTAGTTAAAATATGATTCATAACACCTCTATGGTCACAATTTGAAGTGTTTTCTGTTTCTGTTAAGAAGAAATGTGTGTTGGGGGGCAGATGTGTGTGTGTGTTTCCTGGCTGGTAGGGAGTGGTTAAGCATGATGCCTGAGTGGTGAGTCACACAGTCACGGGTGTGTAGCATTAGAGAACTTGCTGTCTGCAAGCCACAGCACATGGTGTCTGTGTGTGTGCGTGTGAGACAGAGAGAGAGAGAGAGAGAGAGAGAGAGAGAGAGAGAGAGAGAGAGAGGGGGGGGGGGCCTCATGAGTGCCAAACAAAGTGTGTTTGTACAGCAAACACTGGGTGGAGGAGGATGGCGAAGCTTATCACAGATATGCATTTTACCTCTCATTTAGCACACAGGAAACCTCTTGATGTGGTTCAAGCCTCCACTGCCAGAGGACTTTGGCTTTGACAAGGGTGTTTGAGATAAAGTAAATGTACAATACTGAAATTGTGCTGTTATCTCGTTGTACAAACACATTCTCCACCCCCTTTTTGGCTGTGGGTGGAGGGCTCCCCCCGATGGGGCATTGTAGTACATACAAATATTTAGCATGATCATTTTATTATTTTCTGTGGACATTTTTTTTCTCCACTCAGGTGACTGTTGGCTGTTAGCTGCCATTGTGTCCCTGACTTTAAACGGCAGGCTGTTTAAAAAAAGTTATTTTATAACTTTAAAACAATAATTTTTATTAAAGGTGTTGTTCACCCACAAATAAAGATTTGCTAAAAAATATACTCACCCTCAGGCCATCCAAAATGGTAAAAAAGTGTATTTCTTCATGGAAACAGATTTGGACAAATTTAGCATTACATTACTTGCTCGCCAATTAATGAATGGGTGTAATCTGTGAATGGGTGCCATCAGAATGAGAGTCAACTTCTAGTGAAATGAAAAGCTGCATGTTTGTAAATAAATTCATCATTAGGACATTTAAAACCATTGCTTTCGGCTGGACTCGTATTAAAATATGTACTGGAACGGTGTGGATTACTTGTGATGATCAGCTTTTATCACTGCAGAGGATCCATTGGTGAGCAAGCGATATAATGTTAAATTTATCCTAATCTGTTCCATTGAAGAACGATAGATGGACACATCTTGGATGGTCTGATAGTGAGTAATTTTTCAGCAAATTTTAGTTTTTGCGTTAACTGTTTCTTTAATATACAGGTACATCTAAAAAAAAAAATTGAATATGATGAAAACTATTATTTTCTTGTAACATTTCAAAAAGTGAAACTTTCATATATTTTAGATTCATTACATGTAAAGTAAAACACTTCAAAAGTTTTTTGTTTTAATTTTGACGATTAGAGCTTACAGCTAATGAAAGTCAAAAATCAGTATCTCAAAATATTAGAATATTTACATTTAAGTTTCAATAAAATGATCATCCATTCGGTATAAATTGTGGGTATCTCTTGTTCTTTGAATCCATAATAATGGGTAACACTGTGACTGCTGACTTGGCAATGGTCCAGAAGACGATCATTGACACCCTCCACAAAGAGGATAAGTCACAGAGGGTCATTACTGAAAGGGGTGGATGTTCAAGGAGTGCTGTATCAAAGCATATTAAATGCAAAGTTGACTGGAAGGAAGACATTGGGTAGGAAAATATGCACAAGCAACAGGGATGACTGCAAACTTGAGCATTCTGACAAGCAAAGCCGATTCAAACACTTGGGAGAGCTTCACAAGGAGTGAACTGAAGCTGGAGTCAGTGCTTCAACAGTCACCACGCTCAGACATCTTCAGAAAAAGGGCTACCAAGCCACTTCTGAAACAGAAACATTGTCAGTGCTCAGTGGTCCAAAGTCATCTTTTTAGATGAAAGTACATTTTGCATTTCCTTTGGAAATCAAGGTCCCAGAGTCTGGAGGAAGAGTGAAGAGGAACAGAATCCAAGTTGCTAGAAGTCCAGTGTTAAGTTTCCACAGTCAGTGATGATTTGGGCTGCCATGTCATCTGCTGGTGTTGGTCCACTGTGTTTTCTGAGGTCCACCGTCAACGCAGGCATCTACCAGGACATTTTTGAGCACTTCATGCTTCCTTCTGCTGACAAGCTTTATGGAGATGCTGATTTCATTTTCCAGCAGGACTTGGCACCTGCCCACACTGCCAAACATACCAAAAGCTGGTTCAATGACCATGGCGTTACTGTGCTACTGCGCCAGCAAACTCGCCTGACCTGAACCCCATTGAGAATCTATGGGGTATTGTCAAGAGGAAGATGAGAGACACCAGACCCAACAATGCAGATGACCTGAAGGCCACAATCAAAGCTACGTCGTTGCCTGTGTGAGCAGAGTATTTTTTTAATTACCTGTAAATCCATTTCGGTTATTTTATGGCAATTTACTGGTATTACTGTGTGAAAGAGGCTAGTGACTCTTCTGTAGGTTTAATCATGTTTTTTAATTTTTTTTATTGTCTTTTAGTCATTTTTTCTTTTTTTTATGTAAACGATATATTGTAAAAATGTTTATAAGATTTGCTGTAATCATTCTCTGAAATCAACTCCTTCAAGTTAAAAAAATTCAGAACTGCCCTACTCTGTTTACTAAATTATAATTTCTATTTCCTTCACATAATTGTACTGACGCTCTGTTCTCTGGCCACTTCGGGATGTCATTTCAGGAGTTCAAACTGTAATTTTCTCGTCTGTAGATCTGTATCCTCACGCCAGACGCTCTGAGTGAAGATTCTCAAAATTTCTGGAGCACGATTAAGTTTATTGCACCTGGAGGAGAGGAAGTCGTTTTCGCAAGAAATTCGCGTCCCTTGTCAGTGTCGGGTGCTTGCTTGGCCATTTATTGTGATTAACCGGAAATTGTGTTTAAGCGCCAGCAGAAGATAGAAGTGTAAAATAATACTCTTTGAGACAAGCAGTCTATCAGCGGAAGTTAAAAACAACTAGTAAGTGTATTTACTTGTCTCATTAGTGTTAAGCTTAGTTGTTGTTGCTAGGAAACGCTTGTTTTGTTTATTGTGTGGAGACGTGCTGAAATCGTGCTTGGTCTCGTGCTGTATCGCATCCCTTGTCAGTGTGGGGTGCTTGCTTGGCCATTTATTGTGATTAAACGGAAATTGTGTTTAGCTGAATTGTAGTAGTATTTTGTTAGATGGGTATAACAATCTTAGTTTACCGCGGCAGCTGTTTTGTGTGAAGACCTCCTCGCGTGAAGACCGAAGAGTGTAAAGACCATCGACTCTACCGTGCGACTCCACCGGGCAGGGACACTGTCAAAGGATATAAGTATCGCTTTTTATTTATCTTCTTTCTTACTGCTTGTTTCACTTCTGTTTTAGTTTTTGTAACCAATTCTTACTGTGTGTAAGTTGTTGTTTGTTAGCATGTGTTTTTGACAGTGTTCTTTTTTTAGGATTACTGATAAACTACTGCAGTTTGATTTGTTATCTATTTTAATTTTAGATAAATTATGTATGAATTTATTATGTCTTTATAGGTATTTTCTTTAGTTTTAGTTTTAATAAATTGTATTTATTTTAGTAACGTTACTTCAACATACTACATGGAAATGAAATAACATATATATGGGAAATGTTTTTAGCTTTATTTTTTGTTTTCATTTAAATGTTTAGTTTTGAAATGTTGTTGTATGCATTTGTCATTTTATTTCATTTCTCCATTTTCTTAAATGTGTATATATAGTATTTATAGACTTTTAACTTATAGTTTTTGTTACTTTTTCTTATGTGCAAGTCACTTTGGATAAAAGCATCTGCTAAATGACTAAAAAGTAAAAAAAAAAAGTAAAAGTACAACAGGGGGCTGCAGGAACTACCCCAGTGAGATCCCTTCACACGATCTCAATGAAACTTATGCATCAGCTAAGACATACTACATTACACACTTGACTTTTTTTTGTTGTCAGATACATTCTGGATAAACCCTCAATATTAGATCACGCTGCTAGAGGAAGATGATGATCCTGAGGGTGACGAGGTGGCCTGCAGCTTCCTGGTGGCCTTGATGCAGAAGGACAGGCCACGTTACCGCAAGCAATGGCAGGATATGCACACCATTGGCTTCGCCTTATATGAGGTTGGAGGACAAAAGCAAGATACGACAATCACAAACTTTGTTAAATAAACATTGTTGACTAATTTATTTTCTTTTATTCCTGTTTTAGTTAGGTCCCAGAAGACGTATGGAATCTTTTCAGTATTAAATTAATTTAAGGTGAAGCGTGTTAAAATACTTGCTTGTAATATGCTTTTATTAAAACTTTAATTAAGCCATTTGTTGGTTGACTTTCCCTGTATAAAGACGGTCTCTGGTGTTTTAAAAATATTAGTTTGTTGGAGTTTTTCGCCAACACAGCATAGCAACAGTGGCTCAACCATTGGCATGAGGTTGGGGCAGAGCTATTCATTTTACTGACCAATGACAGACAGGCAAATGTTCAGGAAACCTGTTCGAAAACAATTATTTTTCAAATCTGTTTGGTTATGCAGAAATCACACCCTTCACCTCTAAATTACATTCATTTTCTAAATGTTTTAAAAGCGAACAACTTGATATAAACTCTTAATTTCTTCTGTTACTTAGTTTCGCGGTTCCCAAAGCATTCACCTCAAGAAGGACTTTTTCTTGCGTCACTCATCCTGCGTGCGCTCAGAAAGCTTCATTAACCTGCGGGAAGTCAGCACATGACTGAAGCTGCCACCTGGCGAGTATCTCATAGTCCCTTCCACTTTTGAGCCTGGAAAAGAGGCCGATTTCGTCATGCGAGTCTTCACTGAGAAACAGTCAGAAACTCAGTAAGTGGCTTGACTTTGTAATTAATGGTGCTTGCCATATATGGCAAGGCAACATTAGTGTTATTCGCCATTTCCAAATTCCACTTTTTTTTCGGCGCGCTACTCCTCCCGCAGTTTTTGTCACAGAGCCATGAATGAGGTGTCAAAACGTGCGGCCTAATCGGCAATGGTGTGCTATGACTTTTATAAGCGATCGGGGGTACGATGTTCGCCCCAGGGGTGAAATAGCGGCCCAAAAAAACGCATAGACTTAACATTGCGAAAAACTTTGATGCATCGTAGCTCAGAGAGTGGATTTCACAGAAATGTGAAATTTGCCACATTTGAAGAGGCTGGCAGGCTCTGTAAGACCATACCTCAAAATGGGGTAAAAGTTGCACCCCGGGGGGCAGGAGCGTCCCAAAGTTGCCCCATAGAAACCGCTTTTCAATTGAACATAACTCTGGATCACAGTGTGATAGAGACAAGGGGGCGGGCTCATTTGACTCAGACGACCAATCAGCATCTCAGGATCATTGTGAAGCTATCAAGCCACGCCCCTAGCAACCATTTAGAGCACCTTAGCAACACGTCCCATAGACTTCCATTGAAAGAGATCAAAGGGATATCTCAGGATAGAAGTGTCATAGAAACATGAGGGTGGGCTCGTTTGACTCGGGGCAGCAAGCAGCCAATCCTGAATCACCTCAACACTCACTGGCCACGCCCTAGCAACCATTGTCGAGCACCTTAGCAACCAAAATTCACAAAGGAATATCTTCCATTCTGAATGTCACAGAGGCGTGGGAGTTGGTTTATATCATTCATACTGACAAGAAGCCCTGATTGCTAGCTGCCAAGCCACTCCCTAGCAACCAAACAGAGTACCCTAGCAACCGTTTTGCAAGACCTATATCTCTGCATCAGAACATCGTATAGAGATGGGGGTTGGTTTATACATTCACACTGACTTTGGAGCTTCATGATTGGCAGCTGCCAAGCCACTCCCTAGCAACCAAACAGAGTACCCTAGCAACCGTTTTGCAAGACCAATATCTCTGCATCAGAACATCGTATAGAGATGGGGGTTGGCTCTTTTGACTCATGCTAGCAAACAGGACTTGCTACATGCTACACATGCTAGCAGTGAATAGCTACATGCTAATAGCGCTTAGCTAAGTGCTAAATCATGCCAATAAAATGCTACAAACTCCATAGTAACCATCTGTGACAACTACCAACCACCTAGTAACACCATAGCAACCACCCAGATTACCCTAGCAACACCCTAGCAACCACCTAGCAACACCCTAGCAACCACCCAGAACACCCTAGCAACCGCCTAGCAACCACCCAGAACACCCTAGCAACCACCTAGCAACACCCTAGCAACCACCCAGAACACCCTAGAAACCACCTAGCAACCGCCTAGCAACCACCCAGAACACCCTAGCAACCGCCTAGCAACGACCTAGCAACCACCCAGAACACCCTAGCAACCACCTAGCAACCACCCAGAACACCCTAGCAACCACCTAGCAACCATCCAGAATACCCTAGCAACCGCATAACAACACCCTAGCAACCACCCAGAATACCCTAGCAACCGCCTAGCAACCACCCGGAACACCCTAGCAACCACCTAGCAACCACCCAGAACACCCTAGCAACCACCCAGAACACCCTAGCAACCGCCTAGCAACGCCCTAGCAACCACCCAGAACACCCTAGCAACCGCCTAGCAACACCCTAGCAACCACCCAGAACACCCTAGCAACCGCCTAGCAACCACCTAGAGCACCCTAGCAACTGCCTAGCAACCACACAGAAATCCCTAGCAACCGCCTAGCAACCACCCAGAGCACCCTAGCAACCGCCTAGCAACCGCCTAGCAACCACCAAGAACACCCTAGCAACCGCCTAGCAACCGTCCAGAACACCCTAGCAACCGCCTAGCAACCACCCAGAACACCCTAGATAGACTGTCAACTAGTCTTTAAATATCATCCCATAAACTGTATGAGTCAAAAAAGCCGAACTCCATGTTTCTACTAAAACCATGAATAAGCCATATCTCAGCACCAGAACATCGTACAGACATGGTTGTTGGCTCGTATTCAATCATGTACATTACCCTAGCAACCAGGTGGTGTTTTTTGCCACTGCAAGCACCATTTCACATTTTCTTCAGGAAATGTACATTCTAGTTGTTTTTGTAATTGTGCGGCGTCGCTTCACAATGGAGAAAACATTTGTCTTTCTTTCTTTTTTTTTGAGAAATGGATGATGAGATTTAATTTAACCTGGAAGATGAAGTAAGGACTTTTCTGTTATTTAAATAAAACACTTAAATAGCCTTAGCTACCACATAGCTCTGCCCTGAAAAACACCAATGAAACACACACTGCTAACATATCCTTTAAAAAAAATATCCAAATTTCTCATCCACAGGAGGTTTCAGAAGAGAACATGGAAGACTCTTTTAAAAAAAATTTTTGCGCAGCTGTCTGGAGAGGTGTGTTTCTATCCATCTGTTTTCATTAATTTCATTGTGTATTTCATTAGATTAAACTTGATCTAAACTCTCTTGTAGGACATGGATATTTCAGTTCATGAGCTCAGGACCATTCTGAACCGAGTGGTTGGCAAACGTAAGCTTGGCCGACACATTTAAGTGTTCATGTCTGGTCTGTGTCCGTGTACTTGAGAAATACATTGGCTCTTCTGTGTTTTTCAGACAGGGACTTGAAGATAGGTTTAGTTTGGAAGCGTGTAGGTGCATGGTCAGCCTTACGGACGTATCCGTAGATTCTAAAATTCTATGCAACTTTTGCTTATTTAATAGTGTGTATATTGTATGTGATTATTGATACTTTGGTTGATTGTGTTGGCCTAGACTGATTAAACTCAGAAAGATGGCAGTGCTCGGCTGGGAATTGTGGAGTTCCAGATTCTGTGGAATACAATCAGGAAGTGGCCGGTGAGAAACTGATGGTGCATCACTCGCCACATAACCTTCCCTACATCATATGAATAGTGGCAACTCAAACACATTTATTTTTTTTCATTTGCAGGGCATTTTTAGACCGTTTGATCTGGATAAATCTGGCACAAAGAGTTTGTATGAAATCACCATGGAGTCAGCAGGTAATAAATCGTTTTTATGTTCATCTTGTGAAATCTTTGACTATGATATCTTTTTGTTTATAGAGATTGAGGAGTATCGATCCAGATTTGATTCAAATCTAATTCTAAATCATTTTGGTTTATTTGGTGTATTTGGTTTACTTGCACATGGTTTTTGGAAATCAAGGATGTATGTTTTGATTAACTAAGAAGAACCAGTTAAAACGAGTAATTAATTTAGGAATCAGACTTCACTGATTGTGATTTATGTTTAAACAAATGGTTAATAAGAATCATTTGTCTGTGAATCTAGCTACACTGTTCACGCTGTATGTTTTTGATTTACTAAAAAGAACCAGTTCGTTAAGAGAGTGATTGGTTTATCAATCGGACTACATTAAAGGGTTACTCCAACTCCAAAATGAATATTTTGGCGTTAATCACTACCCCCTATGTCGTTCCAATGCCGTAAAAGCTTCGTTCGTCTTCGTAACACATTTTAGGATATTTTGGATAAAAACTGGGAGGCGTGTGACTGTCCCATTGACTGCCAAGTAAATAACACTGTCAAGGTCCAGAAAAGTATGAAAAACATTGTCGAAATAGTCCATCTGCCATCAGTGGTTCAATCTGAACTTTATGAAGCTACGAGAATACTTTTTGTAAGCAAAGAAAACATAAACAACGATTTTATTCAACAATTCGTTATCACCGTAGCGCCATTTTGGAGAATATCCACTGGACTCAAATAGCGTACACTGTTCTGTGTCAGCCGCACCACACAGATACGTTTTATACGCTTTGTTTTGAACGAAAACAGGGTATCCTTGTGGTGCGGCTGACACAGAACAGTGTACGCTAAACTAAACGCTAAACTAAACAAAGCTTTGAATCAATTGATCCAACTGCTTAAAATGATCCCTTTTCTTTGTCTTCAGGTTTTAAACTCCATAACAAGCTGAATCAAATAATTGTGGCACGAGATTCTGATGGAGATACGATTGACTTCGACAATTTTGTCTGTTGCCTCTGGTCAAGGTGGAGGCCATGCTCAGTACATCATTTACACATTGTAAATCTGTTTTTGCAAAAAATATATATAATATATATATATTTTTCGCTAAAATGACTCATTAAATTTCTTATTTTTTTTAAAGGGACTTTTAGAGAGCTGGACAAAGAGGGCTCAGGCATCGCAGAACTCAATGTTAGTGAGGTGGGTAAAACTAATTTCTTACCTTAGGTAACACCTACAGTATACTTTACAAAATGGTGGAACGTTACATTAGTAATGTATTCAAACTTAATTTGTATATTTTCTCAAGAAAATGCAATGAAATAATTTGCTCTTTTGCTCTCTCTTACAGTGGCTGTATCTGAGCATGTGTGGTTGATGTGTGAAGATCATATCGTGCTGGACTAGAAGGGCCAAAACCACAGTACATACTGCCTTAAAACACATCCAACCTAACCATCACATGAACCTGTGGCACTATATGCTTTTTGATAAAAAAAAAATGGATATTTTCTGCAAGATGTGTTTATCAATTATGAACCACTAAATATATTGCAGCATTTCAAAGAGCAACTTATAGGGATAGTTCACCCAAAAATGAAAATTCTGTCATCATTTACTCACCCTTTCAATGTGGGAAACAGAGCAGTTCTGGGGCACCATTGACTTCCATAGTATTTTTTTCCTACTATAGAAGTCAATGGTGCCCCAAAACAGCCTGGTCACAAACTTTCTTCAAAATATCTTCCTCTGTGTTCGGCAAAACAAAGACATTCATACAGGTTTGGAACTACTTGAGGGCGAGTAAATCATGACAGAATTTTCATTTTTGGGTGAACTGTCCCTTTAACATAGCTTTATTATTAAGTGCATGCCACTAACCTCAAGCTGTAGGTAATTTTACTGTACCTCACATATGTAGCTTAACTAAGCATTTGAAGTTTGCATCGTTAAGGACTTAATATTTAAATATGTAATTTTTATTTCATCTTGATTTTGATAGCATTTACTATCACTGATTTGCTGTGCAATTATTTATATAAAAACAACTGAAGTTCTTGTAGAATATTCAGGGAATTGTGCTACACTAGATTTTTTTATTTAATGTTGCTTCTTAATTTAGGGAAGTGAAAATAAAGAATAAACATAACTTCTTGGTACGAAATGGCTTTTCAATGGCTGATGAATTGCATTTTTTCCTGCAATTCTGAGTTTGAATCTCCCGACATTTTTTCTCAGTTACAAGAAAAAAGCATCAAGTATGACGAGATATAAACTTACAATGCTCAGTTTATATCTCACAATTCCAAGAAATAAGCAACTACATATGTATATAAACTCAGAATTAGGAGATACAAGCTTGTAATTGTGAGATATAAACTCACAATTGCAAAATAAAAATTTATGAATTGAAAAATAGTCGTAATTATCTTTTTTATTTTTAATTCCACTGAGGAACTAAACAGAATTGTGAGATGTGAACTTGTGAGTCTTAAGTTTGAATTTCTACATCCTAATTCTGACTTTTTATTCAGTTTTATTTTATCTTTATACCGTGGTAGGAACGAGCTTCCATAGTGTGTGTGTGTGTGTGTGTGTGTGTGTGTGTGTGTGTGTGTGTGTATAAATATTTCCCATGTATATGAAATGTTCCCTAGTACATATTCCCTAATATATATATAGAGAGAGAGAGAGAGCAAGATATAGAATTATACATAAATTGGATGATTAGATAGATAGACAAGAATCCAAATCCGTGGAAATGCAATATTACATTTTATATTTCGTACACAATACAGAGTCCATTCGTTCACACATATAGTTCAATCTGAGTGTCCTCGATGGCAACTATTCCTTCGTCTTGCTTTCAGTGAGTCCCAGCAGAGTGGCGTCCGCCTCCAGCAGCGTCGTCTCGACGGTCGCTCCCAGGAACCGCGAGGTCATCTCCAACTCCTCCAGCCTCAGCCTCACCCTGCTGCCGCGCTGGTACTTCTGCCCGTCCGCGGAGGGCCTCTTGCACACGCAGTGGAACTTCCCGCCGAAATCGATATACAGATCGTCATTGACGATATGAAAGACCTTCCCGACGACGATCTTGTCTTTGGCCGGTCCCATCTGCATCAGCGCGGAGCGCCGCAGGAGAGACGCGAAGGTCTCGTCCCCGGAGCTCTGATCATCGCTCTGCCGCATATCCGAATGCTGCTCATATGCGGCTGCGAACCCGCTCTTCACCCTCGCAGCTGATTTACCATCTGCTCCGCTCGCATCTGAGCTGCATAATGATCTGAGCGTGGTAAAAACGCAGTGTTTTGGTAGTAAAGATGATCTAGAGCGCACGTTGTAGATCACCTTGCAGAGCGACGCCATGTTGATACGTCATACGCAGCGGAGCACGCTGGGAACATTTCAAAATAAAAACGAGGAATAGATTTTTTTTGACTGTAAAGTCGTAAACAAGTTTTGGATTGATTTGTCAGATTTTATATTTAATTTAATGAATATCAATTATTGCTTTACTTTAAAGGATGTTATCTTGTATTGTGAAAACAAAAGCAAGATCTAGAATTTATTGTTAACTTTTTATTTTATTAGCAAAATTTCAAATACATAAAATGTTTTTAATTAATCTCCTATGTTAAATTTATTTTGTTCTGACTTTGACTTTTACATGTCTTCAACAAAACTTTAAAGAAAAAAAAAGTATGTGAAATGTTTAAAATACTATGTTAATACTTCAAGCCTCCTGGTATTTTATAATATCCTCTTTCGTTAAAATTTAATGGGAGCTATCTCTCCCCCCATTTATTTATGTTTTGTATTATTATTTGAATGTTACCTTTTTCTGCACTGCTCTTCAAGCTAACCCAACTATGACGACTTCCGCTGCTGAGAAACCCGGAAATGTGAAAAGGTCCCGAATGAAAACAGTAGGTGGCGATATGTGCGGAATACGCCGAAATCCAAAACAAGAAGAAGAAGTTGAGAAATAAAAGAAAGTGCAGGCAATAGTGAAAACGACTATTAAAGAAGCAAAGAAACAAAGTTGGAGAGAATATTGTAGTAAAATAGTAAGAGCGACACCGGTTGGAGAAGTTTGGGGTATAATAAAGAGTATGAGAGGAATAAAAAAAGAATGGCAATATCAATTATTAAAAGTAGGGGAGGAATTAGCAATTACAGATGAGGGAAAAGCAGAGATAATGAGAGGTAGAGAAAGAACAACAGGGAAATGTCCAGGTATAATTGATAAGAGAGAGAGTTCAGATAGTCCAATGGATGTTCCATTTACTGTAGAAGAACGGAAGAGGAACATTTGGGGCAACAGCACCAGGAAAAGATAATATATGCTATGAGATGTTAAAGCATTTAGATGTATTAGCTATGAGTAAGTTGTTGGGTTTGTATAACAAGGTAGGGAAAGAAGGGAAACTTCCTATCTACTGGAAAGAGGCAGTCATCATCCCTATTAAGAAGCCGGGAGAGGATGCGGCAGATCCCAGAATACAGGCCGTTAGCGCTTACCTCTCATATTGGGAAGGTGATGGAAAGAATGATAACAGAAAGATCAACCCATTATGTAGTAAGTAGAGGTATTATTTCAATGCATCAAAGCGGACTTAGAAGAGGAAGCAGTACTATGGATCTTATAGTTTATAGAAACAGAAATTAGAAAGGCTCAGGTTAACAAGGAGGTATTATTGGCAGTATTTATTTATATAGAGAAAGCGTATGGTATGGAAAGAAGGAGTAATGATTAAATTTAATACATTAGGAATTACAGGAAGGATGTTTAAGTGGATAAAATACTTTTTATTTGGTAGAGTTGTTCAAGTTAGAATAGGTTCAGCATTATCAGGTAGATGTAGAAATACAGTTAAGGAGGAAGCAACTCATGATGAATTACTGGATCAATCTACAAGGTCAGTCAGTAAATAAGAATCCAGGAAAAAAGTTATTATCCCAAGTTGGGAATATGGGAAAGACAAAACATTTTTTTTTGGATGGGATAGTATGGAAGTGGCTAAAGAGATGGGATTGAATCATACATGATTTAATGAAGCACTGCCATTAGCAGTAACACCACCATGGTTATTTCCTTTAGTTTTGTTTGATTTGGATTTACTTGATAGTATAGCCGGGATTATAGGAATATCGTTAATATGTCAGGGATAATAGAAGATTGAATATACTACAGTGTACACAGATGGTTCCAAGAGTTTGGAGACAGGAAAGACAGGTTTTGGTGTTTTTGTACCAGAATTAGGCATTTCAATGAAGAATAGAACTACAGATCACTTATATATGAGCAATATAGCAATATATGAGTTGATGCTATAATTGCTGCCCTGTACTGGATAGAGGAAAGTAGCATGAAGAAAGTAATTATGTTCAGATTCCAGTTCAGCATTGATGTCAATTAAGTCGTTATCATCAAAGAACAGGCAGGATTGCATACATAAAATATTATTTAGACTTCAGAGAGTAAATGTGATAATAGTATTTCATGGACACATAGGAATGAAAGGGAACGAAGCTGCAGATGTTTTAGCTAAGGAGGCATGTAAACTAGATGAGATTATGGAAATCCTATCTAGTAAATCAGAAGTAAAAGTAATAGTTAAGAATAATATAATAAAGGAATGGCAATATAATTGGGATAGGGAAGTAACAGGTAGACATTATTATAGAATTCAGGGGAAAGTAGGATGTAGGAATAACAAAACAGAAGGTATAATTACACGTATACAGGTATAATTTAAATAAAACATTACATCTAATAGAGAAACATCCAACTGGTTTATGTGATCATTGTCAAGAGGAGGAATCAGTAGAACACATACTATGTCACTGTCAAAAGAACATCGCAGAAAGAGAAATATTAAAGAAAGGAATTAGGAAGCAAATTCTTTAGAAATTAGTATTAATATATACTTAATGGTCATAACAATAACATTGTATTAAATTATTTGAGAAGAACTGGCCTAATTATCAGAATGTAAAAGATATTTGTTTTGTTTTTGTTTTGTGTGGGTGTTATCTGGGAGGTAGTTGACTTAGGCCCACACTCCAGTATAGTAGGTGGCGGTGATACGCCTTAACGTTAGATACCGACCGCCATTAAACAACAAAGAAGAAGAAGTTGAGTTAACGCAATTAATACGTCACAGATTTTTCCGGAAGTTTATAAGCTAGCACGTCTTCGAAAACAGGAGAAGAAAGAAAAATGGAGCTCTTTGTAGTTTCACCAAATTTGAGGTTTACTAACCTCACTGTCTCCCCGGGCTCGACTGTCAGCGATCTTATCGATCATTTTGCCGTTAAAGAGGTGAGTGATCAGTTATTACAGTAGCCAAACGTTCACGAAGTCTGAAACCTGAACTCAGGATTGTGCTGTAACGAGTCTCACTGCTGGTGGTTGAGTTTGATTTGATGATTATCATGGTTAAAACAACCTGAGATATGTGTTATTGTCTGTCAGGGTGCCTCCTTCGCGGATTTCTACGTGAAGAGGAATGGCCGCGTATCTCACAGGAATGACTCGCTTCAGGCTGGAGTTGTGTACCGCGTGGAACCTCGGCTATGTGGAGGCAAAGGAGGTAAACAGACTAGTCCAGCGCATCACTAGTCTTTTCTGAAGCTTTTAAATAAAAGAATATGATGGGTTGTTGATATTTGGCCAGTTGTTATGTGATGGAATACTGGTTAAGGTATTCTTTTGTATAAATGTCAATTTTTGGACATTTACAATTTGGAACCAATCTTAAAAGCATGTTTAAAATCATATAGTTCTACTAGTTTGTTTTCTATTTTGGTAGTTTTTATTTTTATTTTTTTTGAGCATTTAAAAAGTTATTGATAAATATTTTATGTCTTTAAGATGTTTTAAACTCATTTTTGTAGGATTTGGCTCCATGTTGAGGGCCCTGGGTGCACAAATTGAAAAGACCACCAACCGCGAGGCCTGTAGAGATCTGAGTGGAAGGAGACTGAGAGACGTCAATCATGAGAACCAGTAATGCTGATGATTACCATATCCATTTTGCATTCTTGTTTCATTATTTACTTAATTGACTGAATTGTTTTATGGATTTGGGGTTTTCTGCTCCACAATTAGGTCGTCTTATTGTGTGAATAATTGAATTTGTATGCGTGTTTGTAGAATGGCAGATTGGCTGAAAAAGCAGGCGGATCGAGAGGCAGAGAAGGAGCAGCGTCGTCTGGAGCGGATTCAGAGGAAATTGGCCGAGCCGAAACATTATTTCACAGACACTGATTATGAACAGCAGTGCCACGACCTCTCAGAGAGACTGGAGGACTCTGTATTGAAAGGTAACTTTAATTAATTTCATATATTAAAATGACACCCATCTTCTGTCTTATAGTAGTGCTAGAGTATATTTACACATTGGAGAATGATAATTAGTAGGGCTGTTTAAAAAAAAAATTGAATATTCATCTTATTTAAAATACAAATCCACATTTGAATGCAAAAAGCTGCATTCGATTTTTAGGTGTCCGTCAGGCAGCTTTGCACACGAGATGCGATGACGAGGTGTCGTTGCATTTTAATGCTTTATTTTTTTAGCCTGTCCAGTTGAACCCACTCGATGTGGTGCTGCACATTCAAAATATTGTGGAAAGAGAGAACATCGATGTGGAGATGTTTTTTGTCTCAAGACTGAAACAAGCCGTTCACACACATATCGAGAGACATCGATCATCGTTGCACTCGTGTCTCACACAAGAGAGCCCAAAGACATGTAAAATGAATGTTCAACTTTTAAAAAACATTTAATTACTAGATTAAGAAATTAGCTTGCTAGTGAACGTGCATATTAACAGCGTAAACATGAACCGTGTGATCATATTATTAAATGTTAATAAATTAGGTGTATCAGTAATGATAAATCTTTGAGTTTAAAGCAGCTCTGACAGAAAGGCTGCATGTGCCCTGACAGAGACGCGCTGTCTGAGCTATGTGCTCATTTTCTAAATGCATAACTTGCACCTCACAGGTATATTCTCCATCTGTAAATGTTAGAAAGCCATGGGTGTATTTCCATTTTGCGCGTTTTCGCTAAACTCCACAGACTTGGTTCTGAACGCGCGGATGCGCATCAAACAGACAGCGCTCAATGAAATAGGAGCGCAATAACTCTGACTAAAATATACATTTAGCTGAAATTTTTGTAGTTTACATTTTAAACCTACAAGTAAGTGTATTTGTATGATAGCACTAACTGTAAAGTGACTGTAATGGGGCAATACATTTTTCTACTCAATTAGCCTAATCTGTGCTTGTATTTATTTTTTTAGTTTAGTAGGTTTAACTTTGCTTTAAAAGCATTATTTTTAGATCGCAATGTTAGAATGTAATGCAATTTTAACCCTTTTTGCACATTATATATGCCTACATGGTTACGTTCACTTTATTTGTTTAATCCAAATACAAAATACAGAGTTATGTACCGTATCAGCCAAAAAACACAGAGATATTCATTTTTGCTCATATTGCCCAGCCCTACTTTGAAAAAAACATGCATTTGGTAATATTTTGCTCGATTCGCCCTCTTGAGGCCTCAGGAGAGAGGCCAAAAGCTTTTTTTTTCTAACTGAATTTATGACTTTTAAATACGAATATAATTCGAATTTTGATAATATTTTGGTAAAAAAAATTGAATGCAGTTTCAGCCAATTTGACAGCCCTAATAAATAGCCATAAACAGCGTTAATAACCTATTTAGTTTCCTGAGATGTGTGCAAACCTGGTGGCCAACTACAAGAAACGTCTGACCTCTGATTGCCAACAAGGGTTTTGCCACCAAGTACTCAGTCATGTTTTGCGAAGGGTTCAAATACTTATTTGACTCATTAAAATGCAAATCATTTTTGAACTTTTTGAAATGCGTTTTTCTAGATGTTTTTCTGTCTCACTGTTCCAATAAACCTAACAATACAATTATAGACTGGTCATTTCTTTGTCAGTGGGCAAATGTACTAAATCAGCAGGGGATAAAATAATTTTCCCCTCACTGTATATATTATGTAAACCCAGGCTTTTAATTAGGATGTGATTAATCATGTTAAATTGATTTGACACCCCATTAATATGGTATATTGTAAATATTCAAGTTTGTTTCCCAAACCTAATTATTATTATTGACATTTAAAGGTAAAAGTTGTCTATTCTTGCAGGCATGCAGGCTTCCTCTAGTGGTCTCGTTAAGGCGGACGAGGGGCAGAGTCGCAAGCGTCGAACACCAGCCAATAGTGAAAAGAAAGCAAAGAAGAAATGTTTTTGGTGGGCTGATTTCACATGTCAAAGAAAATGCTAATCTTACAGACTAGAATCACTAAATTCAATCGCTAACTGGAACATGCATTCGTTTAATCCACTAGGACTGGTCTTGGAGGACTGGAGGAGATGGGCAGCTCTGGTGAAGGAAGTGATGAAAGCGACAGCGAGGCTTCACCGTCCACCTCAGGGGCTTCACGCATTTCAGATATTCCCAAACCGGCTGTGCCGTCTTCTGCCATCAGGGGGAGTGACGGGACAGACTCTCAGGACCAGCCCAGCAGCTCCTCCTCCCAGAGTCCCACACCGAGCTCCCCAACACAGGTGGTGGAGGAGGTGCAGAAGAACGCCAAGGAGTGTACAGCTGAAACCAGTCAAAACAGCAGCATCGAAGAGGATAAATCCTCCCAGAGTCCCACACCGAGCTCCCCAACACAGGTGGTGGAGGAGGTGCAGAAGAACGCCAAGGAGTGTACAGCTGAAACCAGTCAAAACAGCAGCATCGAAGAGGATAAATCCTCCCAGAGTCCCGCACCGAGCTCCCCAAGACAGGTAGAAGAGGAGGTGCAAAAGGAGTGTACAGCTGAAACGAGCCAAAACGCCACCAGCGAAGAGGATAAATCACAGGTTGAGCCCACAGAAGCACCAAGCGGCCCAGCCGAGAGCAATCAGGCACAGGAAGAGGTGAGATGTTCTGCTTCTGAAGTGGATTTTGGCTACGGCTAGAAGGGATAAGTATGGCGCCACTGGGTATGCACACATCAATACAGCGTAATTTTTGTCCCACTGTACAACAATTAATCTTTTAATTATTGTAAGGGGTAGGTTTGGTCTTGGGGGGATAGGTGTAGATTTGAATAAAACACAATCTAATAGGTAGAAAATTAATTTAATTGTTCGTTTTCGGTCGGGCTGTATCCCTTCTAGCCACAACCGTGGGTTTTCATGCTGGAATATTTTTTTGGTTATCCTGACTGACAAGTGTGCATGTATCTTTTGTGATAATATCGTAATTGCTGTTTTAACGATGTATGATTTGACATTATCGAGTAGTTGCGAAAACCATTCAAAACATTCCTACACGATTAAGTCAGCTGTTAGTGCGCGTTCTTTCACTGCGTGATTCAGTCTAATGAAATGTATTTAGACTGATCACAAATTGGGCAGAAAATGTATATATTTATACTTAATAATCAGTTAATAATCAACTACCTCCCACAACAGCTCAAAAAACAAGTTAATTGAGAAACTTACATTTTAGACACCAAATTGCCTGTCTTTGCGCCATTTCGACAAAAAAAAAAATCCAAACTAAGCCGCAGCACTGTTTTGCATCTCTGTGTAACATGACGATGATTTTTTTTTTTGCATGAATCAATGATTCGTTTAATTTATTCGGTTCAATCGCAATGACTCGCTTATTACCAGTGACTTGCTGCCACCTACTGGTGGTTTTAATTTCACATCTAAAGTATATTAAATTTAAGTAATTTCAAATATCAGTATTCAACGTTTTGTTTAATATATCAAAACATAATTTAACCTGCAGTTACACATGCATAAATAGTCATATCCTGCATTAAACAGTGTGTAAATGCATCTAAATGCCACTTCGGATGCAGCTTCTGTTTCCTAAAGATTAATTTTATTGATACTGATTTAATTTGCTTGGTAACAGCCTTAATGTCTTATTATTCTAATTCACTGATTAAATGTAACTATTTGACTCAAAAGATATTGGATAAAAATGGCTTTATAAATGTAAAAATAATTTTAAACTTATTGGAAAAATATAATTTATATCAGTGTGAACTGACCACCACACATAATATGAATGAGTCAAGCTATCCATGGTAGTCCTTAAGATACCAGCAGAATAACAGACTCAGCAAAATATCATCTAAATATCGTTATCGATAAAATCCCAGGAAATATCAAGATGTTATTTTTTCAATTTCGCACACCCCTAATACTGACTGGTCTTTCGCTCTCTTCAGGTGGAGGGTCCGCTGGATCTGCTGTCTGTGAGTGGGCCGGAGCAGCTGGAGGCCTTGGGTCTGGAGCGGCTGAAGAAAGAGCTGATGGAACGAGGGATGAAGTGTGGAGGAACGCTGCAGGAACGGGCTACGCGTCTGTTCTCTGTCAAAGGACTGAGTCCAGATCAGATTGACCCTGCGCTCTTGGCCAAACCCACCAAGGGCAAGAAGAAATAACCTGCGTTTTTAATCCATTTTGCTTTGCTTGTGTTTGGCATGTCTGTTGTTATGTTTAAAGTGTCTAACACTTCATTTGGAAAAATCCCCAGTTTGGGACAATAAGGTCTAGATCCTTTTTTTATTTGAATTACATTTACAGATCAGATACAGATAACAATCTGGTTTGAACTTTAGTCCACAATATATGAAGGGGGGCTTTTAGTAAAACATGCCAAGTAACAAAAGGTGAGACTCGGGTTAACGTTTTTTTATAATCTGTACAATAAATTCTTTACGATAATTCAGTCATAGTAAATAGTTTTTGTTTTATTCATAGAGACATTCTGGTAATCGGTCATATGTTTATGATGTGGGTGGGAAGTCAATCAACGATTCATCTATTGTCCAAAAGATTGTTCATATTGCACAGTATTTGATTGCATGTGTGATCTGGTTCATTTTCCTCTTGACTTTAAGTAAAATATTGTTGCACAATTTTGTGTCCTGTTTGTTGATGTTCTTACCCAGTATCATGTATCTTTAGTGTATAGAATGTGAAAATTAAAAAAATGTGCACAATAAATTTGGTTTCTGATGCAGAAAAGGGTTTTATACATATTTTTTTAAATGAAAATACATTTTCCATCGAGTGCACTGATAACTCGTTATGATGAAAAGCATGAAACCAAAAATGAATCATATGACGTCACAGAGTAAACAGATTATGCAAACAAAAAATATTTAGTAAGATTTAGAGAACTTTCGGATGAACTCCGGGACATTGGGTGGCGATATTGAGCCCCATACTGCTTCAACATTCAGCGGAAGAAAACGCTGTTTTCAAGCCATTTGTGGAGTAGTTCTATGCTTGTCCTACCGCTTTAAATATCCACATTGTGGTTATTTTTAGTATGTATCTGAAGCTGTGGTAATAGTTATGGCGTTTCCGCTGCCGCGTATTCAAGCGCCTCAGTTGCCGCAGCATCTTTTGCGGACCGTAGAGTGTCAACAGGGCGCTGTGAGAGCCGTGCGCTTCAACGGTAAGTCCATTATCCACATTATAACATTTACATTGTTTATATCAACTGTTGGCCATATTATTATTATTAATAAAAAAAAATGTTACGTAGTTATTCTCAAGAAGCTAAAATATACGTTTTTTTATTTGCTTTGATGGAGACCTTTACCCCAATAGTATAAAAAAATGAAAGAGTAACGTCACATGGCATCAAAAGAAGAAGAAAAATCCTTAACAAAATCCCTCAATCACGAAGGATTCGTGACAAGCGCTGAGAAAAGTAGCTGCCAGCACATGATGATGCTGCTGCTGTGTAACGTTAGTGATACTATTGTGTATTGAGAGAAACTTTAAGTAGACCTTTACTGAATAATGAAATAGTTCGTTTCGATATTTTGCACGTTCTTGCAGCTGATGGTAATTATGTGCTGAGCTGTGGCAGTGATAAATCTCTGAAGCTGTGGAGTGCGAGTCGCGGGACTCTGCTGAAGACTTACACCGGTCACGGATATGAAGTGCTGGACGTGGACTGGTAACGTTATGTTTCTGCGTTACATTAGGTAACACTTTATTTTGATAGTCCACTTTAGACATGCCAACAGTTAGTAACTTTTCAACTACATGTCAACTAGCAGTCACTAGAGTATTAGCAGTCTGCTTAATAACTTCTAACACTTTATTTTGATGGGTCCACAACATACAACATACTGACTATGAGAAACTTTGCAAGTATAAATCAACGTATTCTACTAACACTAAACCTACCCTAACAGGCTACTCTGATATTTAGTAACGTAGACGTGTAGTTTCAAAGTTACTTCGTAGAATGTTTAAAATGGACAATCAAAATAAAGTGTAACCTTACATTATATTAAAGTGTTAGTTCACCCCAAAATGAAAATTCTGTCATTAATTACGCACCCTCATGTCGTTCCAAACCCAGAAAACCCGTTCATCTTCAGAACACAAATTAAGATGTTTTTCATGAACGAAGGTCTTACGGGTTTGGAATGACATTAAAACACCACCACTTTCGTGTTTGTTTTGTGTTAATTTCACTTACTTTTCGTAGTTCTTATGACAACAGTCAGCTGTGCTCCTGCAGTTCGGATAAAACAGTCATCCTCTGGGATGTGGCATCTGGTCAGGTGACGCGCAAACTTCGCGGGCACGCCGGGGTGAGACGTTATGATTGCCCGCCACAATATCATACTGTGATGGGTGATACCACTTATTTTGTTTTAGACACGATACCGATACTTTTGAAGGCCAGTATTGTCAATATCGATACCGATACTGATAAGATTACGATACTTCAAAATGGAACTTTTAAATTATGAAATGTATTATATTACTTAGAGTAAATTGGGTAAAGATACCTTCTTACCTTTATATTTGAAACACATATTTTAACATTCATACCATTTTAATGCCTTAATTGCAACTTAATGGGTTAAATTTTAGTCTATGCATGGTTAAAATATGCTTGCTGTAGTGGTAACCATGGAAATCAACAAATACTATAGTTGAACTACAGTCACTTTAGTAAAAACATGGTTCATTTTCATAAGGGATTGCCAGTGACAGGCTATTGCATGAATAAAATGCAACCTTTTTTATTCTGACAGTGTATGATTTATATTAACATTACAGAATTGAACATGATCAATATGAACTTTTAACATTTAATTTAAGTAAATGTAATTGCACAAACTATGTATGCAACAATTTAAATTTGTTTATTGAGAAAGAACTGCGTTCAGATGTGCAGGAAAATAGTTATATCCTACTTATAATATATCCATATTATTTGTCCAGTTTAATGCATATTGCATACATAGATTTTTGTTAAATAAACAAAATCACTGGTAAATAAAGCGTATCTTATTATCAGTATTTTTATTTGAGTATCGATACTTTCGATACTCGCATTAGTATCGATACTTCAGGATCGATACGCCCGTCCCTATATCATACATGTATTATTTGCTTTCGCTAAGATAAGTCTCACTATATTATTGTATTTTATATAGATGATTTGTTCACTAAAATTGTCTTATCTATCTTACACTTGTTCCCTAGAAAGTAAACTGTGTGCAGTTTAATGAAGAGGCTACTGTGATACTGTCAGGTGAGTCAGACTTGACTTTAATCACAAATGCTATAGAAATAACAACAGTCGAATCTCTTTATATCTTCTTTATGTCTCAGGCTCCATTGATGGGACCGTACGGTGTTGGGACACTAGATCCAGGCGAATGGAGCCGATCCAGATCCTGGACGAGGCTCGAGATGGGATCAGCAGCCTGAAGGTTTCAGAGCATGAGCTTTTGACTGGGTCAGAACCAAACTAAGGATATGTTTGAAAATGAGTAATCTAAAGTTTGGATTTACAGAAATGACTGTAGTGTGTTGTACTGTATATCAGGTCTGTGGATGGAAGAGTGAGGCGATATGACCTACGAATGGGGCAGCTTAATGTCGATTTCACTGGGAGTGAGTTATATCACACACATGAGGGAATGAGAACATGCTTTTTGTACTGTGTGATGTCTAATTCTCCTGTTGTGTGCTTCACAGGTCCCATCACTTGTGTGTGTTTCAGTCGGGACGGTCAGTGCACACTTAGCTCTAGTTTGGACTCCACGGTGCGCCTACTCGACAAAAGCACAGGGGAGCTGCTGGGAGAGTATGTGCAGCACAGATCAAACGACTACATAAATACAGTAAAACTAGATTTAAAACTAGCAATGCTAGTTGCCACAAGTCAAGAGTAGGGAGAACCTTGAGAGCTATTAAAAAAACAAAACAATAAATGTGTTAATTCAAAACTAAAAATGAAAATAGAGACATCACTTTGACAATTAACAAATAAATATGTACATTTAAGATGCTTAAAATTAATAAAAAAATGAAAAAGCATGGTTAAATATAACAATAAATAATAACTTTTCAAAATTGCTAATAAATATGCATCTTCATTCAATATCAGATTAAAATAAATTAATACATGACTTTAGTTAAACATGAGAGAAAAATAAATCACGCTTTAAATGAACATCTAAAGAGATATTTAAAATTATTATTTTTTAAATGTAATTAAACATGAGAGTAAAATAAAATCATATTTCAAGTGAACAACATGCATATTTAAAACTATTTTGGAAAGGGTAGTTGAAAGGTAAAATAAAATCATATTGAAAAATAAATACATTTCTAAAACCGTTTTTGTTGAAATATTAGTTAAATGGAACAATAAAATAATACACTATATTAATTCATTATTTCCAGTCCACTATACAACTGCCATTTCAATGTTCATTTTCTAATGTGTGTGTCTGTGGTGTTCCTTCACAGGTACTCCGGTCATGTCAATAAAGGCTATAAGCTTGACTGCTGTCTCTCTGATAAAGACACGCATGTTCTGAGCTGTTCAGAAGATGGCCATGTTTACTTCTGGGATCTGGTGGAGGTGGGCAGAATAAGTCACATGACCCACAGAAAAAAAATACTATGAAAAAACGTCAAGTTAAATATGAGTAATAAAGCTGTAATCTCTGCTTGTAGGGCTCCCTGACTTTAAAGCTGCCTGTTGGGAAAGCTGTCGTCCAATCACTGTCCTTCCACCAAACGGAGTCCCGCCTTTTGACCGCTATGGAGGGGAGTGTTCAGGTGTGGGGGGCGGAGCCAGAGGATGCAGCGGTGGAAGACAGCTGAGTAGTGCGTGTTCAACACCAAACACATGAGCAGGACTCATCGAAGATGAAGTGTGAATCAATGTTTTATATCAGTTTGATTGTTATTCATATTTTGTATGTAATAAAATATATACAAATATATATGTAACTGCAAATAGTTTATTTTTAAATTTGTATTTATTTTATATCTTAATCGCTATTGCTTACAGCTTTTTAGGTTGGCTTTTTTTCTAGTTCATTAACGTAATTTACTGTAGTTAGTTAACCAAAAAACACAACCTTTGTCTGTATATTTAATAAGAACTATACATATTTACAAGAAGAAAAAAAAAGATTAACAATAATTTATTGGGTATTAAATATGTTTTTCAAATAAATAAATCATTTATAAACGTAAATCTTCCATTCTTGGTTTGGATGGACAATTCGTCGGATTATTCTTGGCTCAGAATCAGCCACCTAAACACGTCATTGTGTTGTCATTAACCAAAACGAAACGTTTTGATCTTCTCAAACACAATATTAGCCAATGTCATCAAAGAAATCGAAATATACATTTCAATACATATTATTACTTCCTGAATTAATGTACCGTAATCAGCTCTTATTTTACTTCAAGGCAGTCTCTAAACCAACAGACAGTCTTCATGTAGCCAGATTTCGACTGGCCGCCCTCGTCTCTACCCCATACCCCTACTCTTTCTCTTTGGCTCTCAACGGAGGTGGTCGCTTTCTCTCCTCGTCCTCACCCTTATCTTCCCTGCTTTGCTCCCTTGTCTCGTGAGAGACTCTCTCTGCACTGCTCTCAAAACTAAAATATTATGGATTAACTGGTCTCTTAATGCAATTGACACTATCGAAACTTGGGTTTCGGGGAACCTGACTGCCCTGACGGAACGTTCGCAGCCGGCTATACGATGGCGCGTGGGAGAGGTGGCGAATCGTGTGTCTCGCGGCTCTTTCCGTGGAGGACATTGATATCTACCTTTTCGGAACCATGATAACAGGTATTTTGCTGATTGGATTAGGTTTTACCCTGGGTTATCGAAGAATTCAGAAAACGGGAACAGCTGTCCAAAGCCCCACAAGGCTGCCCGTATGATTGAAGCTGTGGGAAGAGCGGTCAGCATTGAGACTGAGACTATAATCGCAATATGGATTCTACCAAGGAGAAGTTCATGGCTTTACAAAGGGAAATTGATTAAAATGAGACCAAAATGGACAAAAACGGACAGAGAGTAGCCTGCAAAAATTGGAATGTTTACTCGCCCCAAAGACAAAACAATCTTATCTTTTTCTGGCTCCCCTACAGTGGCCTTGGCAAGGCTGTTGCTGCAATCTACCCCGGGTGTGCAATGCAGTTAGACGCTCTTGCGTTCCTCCCCCACCCTACAGACATTACAGACATTGCCCCCCCCCGACCATTCGCCTCTGTTCGCTTCGATCCGCTGGCCTGGTCAAGCGGGTCTGACCAGCGCCGGATCAGTGGCTGCGGGATCAGATGGCTGCTTGCTGGGCCGGATTCACTTCCCCTGTGGCTTTGTCGTGTATGTGCTTTTGTGTTGCTGATGTGTTTTTCCTGTTCTCACACTGTACTCCCCAAGGAGCATAGTCTGGGAGTTATTTTTTTTCTCCTCACTTTCCTCATGTAAATGCTGTATTTTTCTTCAATTCTACTTGCATTTCACTACTGATTATACTTGTATGATTGTGTATGTGACGAATAATAAAGAACCTTGAACCTACAGACACATGCAGAAGGTTTCTCCACTTTGTGCCAGTGATGGTGGTTGTCGAGAAAGGCTATGTCTTCGTGGTGTGTGGGGCGACAACAGGGCTGATGGTGCCAATTGCCGGTGAATTGAAGGACACCGCTTTGCAGGAGGTTGGTGAGTGTGAGGTCGTGGTTAGATGCGAGGCGAGGACAGGTCCCGCAGCAGTATTTAAACATCACTGTCTCATCCGAGTTGTAGCCAAGACCGAGATCTCGCACTTGCAGTAGGATGGAGTGCAAAGCGCATGGTGACTCAGCGCTGCGGGGCAACAGAATCGCCCTTTCCAACTGCCTCCCCGAACCCTCATTTTCCTCAACATCACCTTCTCTTCCTTCTTCACCACAGAGGTCTTTGTCTATAAAAGAATAAGTGAAAATAAATACAATTATGCATTCTCTGAGCAAAATAATACTGTGAAAGGTTGCTAGTACATTTATAGATGGTTGCTAATGTTTTTTTTATCACATCGATATGTGGTTGCTTACTGGCTCTAATCACGAGTCCTCATTTAAGTGTTTATATAGATTATTTTTCTTCCAAAAAATCAGTCGCCAGTTTTATCTTCTGCCAGACAAAATCATCTGATAACTTAGAAAAGTAGAAGCACAACTTTTTCTGCAAAGTCACCTGATTTAAGGCCAAATTTACATTAGCAGCACTCAAAAATATATATTTTGAAGAATATTTAACTGCTTTTGCTCATACAATGGAAGTCAATTGAGTCTAATATTGTTAGGACCCCAATGACTTCCATTGTACAGGCAAAAAACCTGCTGAAACATTTTTCAAAATATATTTTGTGTTCTACACAAAAACAAAAATACAGATTTGAAATGTCAATAGTGACCTTATAACAGATCACACAGATTTATTCGCCCTCTCCCCAAAGGTTATGACCCCCAGTCTTACCCAGTAGTGTTTTAAGCCAGTGTCCTTCTCCGGCTTGAACGCAAAAGAGCAGAACGGTGATCTTCAGTAGTGAACGCATTGTTCTTCTTTTCTTTGCCTAGTTTTTCTTCATCAGGATGGGAGCGCAGGTGATGTGCCAGAGTCACCGTCGCTTTTATAGCCATCTAAGAGGGTCAGAGCTTTAGGGGTGGAGGAGATGAGTGGGTGCGGCCAGAACAGGAGGGAGGCGGAATAACCCTTCCACTCTCAGTTTCTCACCCGGTCTCATGGCTATGACTGGAAGCAACTTTATATACTTTTTGGGAAGTCCACTGGTAATTCTCCAAGTCTTGAGGGGCTGAAAGTATGGAAAAGGGGGGTAAGTTGCTTAAAGCTGTGGGACGTCTGACATCTTGGAGGTTGAGCCGATTAAGCACATAGAATCTGCATTTTTCTATTTTTTTACATTTTATACAATTTGATGAACACCGAAAAGGGTTAACTGCATGAAGAATGGAAGGAAGGTCCATAATTAAAAAGAGCTAAATAGATGACAGAAGATAATGGCTTACTTCAGACACATAAATGTGGGGATTTTATTAAAATTTGATTTTTTTATTAATGTAATGAAATACCTCACTTTTACTCTGAATTTATAATATATACATTACTGTAAATGTGGCATACAACTAAAACGTGTAATCATAAAAATAGACTGAAATATTTGTTTAACTGAAGGATATATGTGAAAAAACTGAAGAAAAAGAATTCTACACAAAAGTTAATTCAGAATAGAAAGAATTAAATATTTTTTAAATGTCAGTTTTTTTTGTAATTTTACTAAATATATTAGCAAAATCTGCATTTAAAAAAACACATTTTCTTATGTGCGCCTTGTGATTTACAGACAAACATGGTTCCTCAGATACATGTTTACAAATGTGTATCTGTTCAGGAGTGTGTTTGTTCGGGGGCATACCTCAGGGGTGTTTAAGGTATGGATGACCCTTACACTGGATAAGCACTTACCTTTGTGTTTATGGTGGTTATAATCACTATATGGGCCCTTTTCACAAGACTGTGATGACTCGTTTAATGGTCATCAGCATCGTAAAGTTTTTTTAGATTTTTTTTTTTAAATAAATGTATGTACATTTATAATACTATACTTTGTATTATATCACCTTTGCATCAAATTACAAAAAAACGAGTTACTAATGCGATGGTGTTTCTCTAACGCAGCGTCTATGGGAGGGACGGTACATTTGACATTGTTCTCTCTTCTGACATGCTGTTATCAGTCCCTCTTTTTTTTTTCAAAGTCATGAAAATACTATTGTGGGGTTTTCTTTTGCTTTTTGAGCAAACAGGGATGCAAAAAAATATATTTGTGGTACTCTCCCATTAGGTGTTCTTGAAGTTAACCCAACTATGACGACTTCCGCTGAGGAACCAAGAAATTGTGAAAAAGGTCCAAATTACAAATTCGTTTAACGCAAACTCAAAATAGTTTTTGGTTTGTGAAAATGGTATTTAGTATGCTGTTTGTCTCGTGTTTTCCATGCCTGGATTGGAAAAAGCCCCACATGTCCAAGTTTTTCTGTCCACCTGGCTACACATTCACAGAAGACAAACTCCAGAGATGTTCCACTATCCCCCACTGGCGGGAAAATGCCCACCTGCAAGTGAAATCCCAACAAACATGGCATGGTTAGTCCGTGTGAATGTGAGCCAAAAGACGACAGCACATTATTTACACCTCACGACTGACTCACACGGGCGTTTTCCATCCTAAAGGGCTTCCCCGTTGTTCAAATATCTTATTTGCGTAATAATATTGAACTTTATAAGTTGTTATAAACAGATGTGTTTCTGAAGGGTCGTCGTGTGTCCTCCGCTCAACAGGAGGCGCAGTTGACGCACGCAAACGTCTCTAGCGTGACGTGAGGGGACGAGGAAACGACGCTGACGCGGTTTACGCAGTATTTGTTTGGTTAGTATTTTAACGCATACAATTACTTTAATTTACTTCGTAATGTCCAAATGTTTTGAATAATTATTAAGGTAAATGACACAAAGTATGTGCATTGGTTGTTGTTTTGGTCCTATTTGACTGGCTTTGGTTATTTTTATACAGCTAACGTTAAATGTTTGATCGTATATCAGTTGACCATGCTTGTATAATAATAATGACAATTAACGCTACAGTTAATTTGCTTGTATTTAGCGCGTTTTATAACACGTTTTCATTTTTGCACTGTTTAACAAGCTAGTGTTGTTAATGTCCTATGGTGTTATTACCGTGGTATTTTGATATACATTATATCGTGGTGCGGAATGATAGCCATATTCTTCTGTTATAGGACCATGTCCTTTGTCCATGATTAATCAATCTATTAAAATATTAAATATATATAGTATTTTTTGTTAGAGTTAATGCAATATATGTGACCCGGGACCACAAAACTAGTCATAAGGGTACATTTTTTGGAACTTAGATTTATACATAATTTATACTTTCCATTGATGTGTGGTTTGTTAGGATAATACAATAATTGGTTGAGATGCAACTATTTGAAAAATCTGGAATCTGAGGGTGCAAAAACAACAACTAATTAAGCCCTTAGCCATGTATATTACTAATTAAAAATTAAGTTTTGTTTTATTTACGGAAGGACATTTACAAAATATCTACATGGAACATGATATTTATCTAATATCCTAATGATTTTTTTGTATAAAATAAAAATAACATTGACACATACAATGCATTGTTGGCTATTACTACAAATATACCTGTGCTACTTATGACTGGTTTTGTGGTCCAGGGTCACATATGTCATTTACAAGAATCTGATACATCATATGTGTAATCTTTTTTCTCTGTCATGTTTTTCCTCTGTCATGTTTTTCCTGCAGTTGTACACTTATTGATATTACAATCAACTGGAGCTGATCTTAAACCAGCAAGATGGTATGGATGTGTTAATATGTAGCATTTAGTATATGTAGTATTTGCAAATAATTGTAATTAGCTTTAGTTTGTATGCTTTTATTTTAAATAGAGCTTTAATAATTTTGTAATGTGCTTTTTTAATAGTTAAATTTTTTTATATTTCTTTAATTTTAACTAGTTATTTTAAAGTGTTGAATATTTTCATATTTATATTTCGCTTTATTTTAGCTTTGTTTCAATTATTTTTAAAAGTGAACAGTTTTAGTTAGCAATTACACTGGTCCTTTTATTAAAAAACGATCAGTTTAATGTTTGTTCTCTGTTTTAGGGTGAACGTAAAGGAGTGAACAAGTACTACCCTCCTGATTTCGATCCAGCCAAGGTGCGAATGACAAATACAATTTACTCGGTTCTGTCTTGCAAGACCATGTTACAGCATGTATATTAAAAATATTTTGAAATATGTATCTCATGCTCTCATAACAGCATGGCTCCATCAATGGCTACTGGAAAACTCACCCGCTGCGGGAGCGGGCCAGGAAACTGTCTCAGGGCATCCTCATCATCCGGTAACACACAATCATTTACAATATTGTGAAGTAAGTTTTTGATTCACGTGCTGAAGGTCTGTGTTTTGTGTTTTCAGATTTGAGATGCCGTATAATATTTGGTGTGATGGATGCAAGAATCATATCGGCATGGGTACGACTTTGATGTTGTGCATAATACTGTACTGCTCATACTATTTCTGCAGTAGATAGCATATACCAGGGATTCCCAAACACATTCCTGGAGCCTCCCCAACACTGCACATTTTGCATGTCTCCTTTATCAATCACACCTGATTCAACTCATCAGCTCATTAATAGCAACTCCAAGACCTGAAGTGGATGTGTCAGACAAAGGAGACATGCAAAATGTGCAGTGTTGGGGAGGCTCCAGGAACGTGTTTGGGAACCCCTGGCATATACAATTAACATGGTTTGTCAGTTGTATTCGTGTGTATGTATTTAATTTTTCTGTCTTCAAAGGGGTTCGATATAATGCGGAAAAGAAGAAAGTGGGCAATTACTACACAACTCCAATATACAGGTGATGTAGCATCCCAATCTCCTACATTTCAGATTCATGATCTGTTCATATATCACAACAAGGCAGCATATTTGAACCTGTAGGTTTGTGTTCCACAGGTTCAGGATGAAGTGCCATCTGTGTGTGAACTACATAGAGATGCAGACAGACCCGGCCACCTGTGATTATGTCATCGTGAGTGGAGCGCAAAGGAAGGAAGAAAGATGGGACATGGCTGAGAATGAGCAGATACTCACTACTGGTTCGAAACTCGTGTTTATAATATTATCTATTATCTAATATTATCTATCTATCTACACGTCTATCTTTATCTATTAGTCCGTCTGTCTATCATCATTTTGTCAATATTAATTTTTATTTTTCAATATTCTTTAAAATGTTTTAATATTTATAATATGAAGAAAACAACATTAAGTCATTAATTGCTGTTAATGTATGACAGTCATCACGAAACTATATGTGCTCAATATGTGTTTTCTACAGAGCACAGTGAGAAAGAGAAGCTAGAGACGGACGCAATGTATAAATTAGATCACGGAGGAAAAGATAAAGAAAAGCTCCGTGCCGCCATCCCATCTCTCACTGAGATTCAAGAGCACCAGTCCGGGTGGAAGGACGACTTTCATATTAACAGCGCCCTTCGCAGGAAGTTCAGGGTGAGTTATATGTTGACCATCGCAGCGGATTAGCATCCGTAATGAAAGGTTTGCATTTTAATCCATTTGTGGTTTGCAAATACAGACTGAGAAGAAAGTGATTGCTGAGGAGGAGAAGAAAGACAATGCAGTGCGAATGAGGACTGGTCTGTCGATCCCTTTGTTACCGGAAAGAGAAGAAGATAAGAAACTAGCTTCACTGCTCACTTTCCAGAGTCCAGACTGTGAGTTTGACCCATCTGTTTACCTTTTCATTTATTGAGGAATTAATCGGCACCCATTTCAAGTGAAAATCAATTAATCAATCAGTCATTTTATTAAATTGTATATTTACATTTTATTTTATACTTTATTGATTGATACAATTTTGTATACATCTCTTATTGATTAGCTGGATAAACCTTTTTTTCTTCCAGCATATGATGACAAACAGCAGTGGAAAAGGCTACAGATATCGTCTCGTTCCTGGTTCAGTAGCCCGTCTTCAGCAGCAGGGGGAGCCGCTGGGAGCCTCTTGCAAAAGTTAGGCCAGCAGGGTCGAGGAGCTGCCGTGGCTAAAGCACTCAGCTCTACGATACCCAGTTCGCACGTCCTGGTCCGCAGGAAGTCAGAAAGCAGCAAGACTGAAAGCTCCAATGTTATGACCTCCAGCTCGTCCCATGACACTAACCCAGCAGCTGTGGACACAAACCCCATGGACTCGCATTCTCCTCTGACAAATAATGTGAATTCAAGCACAGACACAAACACTCACAGCTGCACTACAGAGACGCATAAAGGAAGCCAATCAGACCAGGACAAAGGCTTTGGCTTGTGTTCTGGAAAGTCTCTGGTTGCAGATTACAGTGACTCGGACTCGTGCAGTGAGGTCTAAATTGTACCGCAAGCTGAAGTTATAACATAGCTGTGATTCCTACACATATCATCTTATGGTAAACAATTAGTAATTATTTACCCAAAAAATAAATTCCTTCTTACTGAGGAGTGTGTCAGGGTTTTCTTTTTCAATTTTCAAGTGCTGAGCATTGAACTTGTTGGTTTTACGCACTGAAAAAGCATCCATAACGCAAAATGACATGCATGCTAATATCTGCAAAAGTCCTTTGTCAGGGCCAGGGCCGCTGCTGGTCAAATGGGTGCCCTAAGCATGATTGTATTGTTGTTCCCCCCTTCCTCAAATATTATCGAAGTAAAAAAGCCACCTACTATAGGAGTCAAAATAGAGCTTTAATAAAATATAAAAGTAAATAAATAGTATTATTTACAAATTACAATTGTAGCTTTAGTCAGGTATATAAAATATACCTTCAAATGATGACAGGAAAATTATCCTCCAGCACCCGTACGATCAGCACAGAAGCTCCTCAGGGCTGTGTTCTCTCCCCACTGCTCTTCTTCATGTACACCAATTACTGCAACTCTAAAGACCCCTCTGTCAAGCTCCTGAAGTTAGCAGACGACACCGCTCTCATCGGCCTCATTCAGGACAGTGACGATTCTGCTTACAGACAGGAGGTTAAGGAGCTGGCTGTCTGACAGTCTTAACAACCTGGAGCTCAACACGCTCAAAACTGTCGAGATGATTGTGGACTTCAGGAGAACCCCCCCCCCCCACACACACACACACTCACCATCATGAACAGCACTGTGACAGCAATGGTGTCATTCAGATTCCTGGGCATCACCATGTCTCAGGACCTGAAGTGGGACAATCACATTGACTCCATGGTGAAAAAGGCCCAGCAGAGGCTGTACTTCCTTCGCCAGCTGAGGAAGTTCAACCTGTCACAGGAGCTGCTGAAACAATTCTACACTGCCATCATTGAATCCATCCTGTGCATATCAATAACGGTCTGGTTCAGCTCAGCTACCAAATCTGACCACAGAAGACTACAGAGGGTAGTCCGGTCTGCTGAGTGAATCATTGTTACAACCCTCCCCAGTCTCCAAGAACTGTACTTATCCCAGAGTGAGGAAAAGGGCTGGAACAATCACTCTGGACCCTCACATCCAGCTCACTCCCTCTTCGAACTGTTACCAGTCTGGTCAACGCTACAGAGCTCTGAGCACCAGAACGATCAGAGACAGAAACAATTTCTTTCCCCAAGCAATCCATCTCATGAACACTTGATATTAAACGTGGAACACACAACACTATTATACAATTATTTATTCACCACGCATACTTATTTTTAAATTTAAAATTTGCACATTTCAGACCTCACTCATAATTCTTTGTATTATATATTGTGTTTTTGCCATTTTGTACATTGCCTATGTGTATATTGTTCTTGTGTTGTCTGTGTCCTGTCCTGTCGCTGTCATTCTGGTGCTCTGTGGAGCTTCTGTCACTATATAAAATTCCTCATATGTGTAAACATACCTGGCCAATAAAGCTCATTCTGATTTTGATTCAACGTTGTCAAAATAATCCCATTCATACAGATCTGCAATAAGGACTAAAAATACTATTATTCATGCCAGGTCAGTAGTTGGTAATATCACTTTGTAAAGAAACACTGTAGTCCTCTATTTCTCACATGTTTGTTTTGTAGTTCACACGGAGTTCATAACGGTATAATTTTCAAGAACTTGCACTTTGAAATTCAATTTTGAAAAAGGTTGTTGTGAAATTTAACCACCAAAATGCATAAAAAGTTTTTAGTTGAAAACAGTGTCGTAAACGCCCCCTTTGTCTCTAAATAGCACACTCTGGAAAATTACCTTTAAAGTGACATTAGTTGACCTAAAAAGGAAACTGACTGTAAAATAAAAGACATATCCATATTAAAATTTTTGACAGAAATAAAAATGAGGAAAAGGAGGAGAGATAGAAGGTGGGGGGAGTGAATATACAGCTCTCTTCCACCCTCGATAGACCTTTTTCCCATTACCAGGTTTCTCAGCAGCAGAAGTCATCATAGTAAACATTGGGAGCAGTGAGGAAAAAATTGAGAGAGACTGAAGACAGCAGTCAGAAGAGAAAACAATGTCAACTTTACCGTCCCTTACATAGATGCTGCACACCTTTGCATTATCGTTAACCATTTAAAAAATATATATATTATTTGATGCAAATGTGATATAAGAAGAAAGTGATATAAATGTACATACAATAAAAAAATCTAAGTATAACTTTCTTATATAACTTAAAATATAAATGAAATTATAACTTTCGATGATTTATGATTGCCTATGACCATTGAAACGTGTCATCACAGTCTTGTGAAAAGGGTCCATAACATGACTGCTTAAGTGCTCCCCGGCGCCGCAGCAAACTGGCTGCTCACCCTGCTGAAAAAAACTATAGAAACCCATCACAGAAATTCTAATGGTTTCCCCTATAAATACCATATACTTTTTTTTCACTAGTGCTGCCTTCGTGAATGAATAGGAATGTGGTAGTTAAAAGTTGCATATGAAAGCAATGTGAGTCAATCGCTTGAGTTTTTTGAGCTCATAATCACGAGTGGGACTTATAAAGTTTGTGATAGCATGAGACCAGCTATTTTGTTATTTTTATCACGCTGTGCTCCCTGTTTGTGTAATTCATAAACGCAAATTTATTGTGCACAGTACAATCAGATGACTGACTTTGAAAACGAGTACATTTTCAGTAAATATAACAGGCTTGTACCAATGGTGGTATCTTTATTTGCAAAGGCTAGCACTGCTAATGCCTTGCTTGAGCTCTTGAAGCTCCGCCCTCTTCTCTGGGAGCAACAGCTCATTTGCATTAAAGTAACATACTTAAAATCAGAGCATTTTGGCTCACACCCTAAAGTGGCAATTTTAATCAAAATTATCTGTCGGGTGTTTTGTGCTAAAACTTCACATACACACTCTGGGGTAGTGTTGTCAAAATACTTGGTACTTCGGTAGCAAGTCGGTACTTTTAACACTGACTATCACGGAATTGATCAAAGTTTGGATGAGCTAATCAAAAGTAGGCCATTACACTTAAAACAAATCGCGATTTGGACTAGTTATCTGTAAATATTAAGCCACAAAAGTCGATTCAAATATGAATCTGCACGTTACTACATACACTGAAGAGCGCCTGACGCTCTCTGTTATTTCATCATCTGCCATCTCAATGAGGACATAAATACATAAACAACATCTCCAGAACTGCTGTGAGAGTCACTTCACAAGCATTTTACTGTTTAATTTGAGTAAAACTAGCGTCATATAGCTACACACATAAATGTAAAGGTATTCACAGCGACCCGTCAAAATAAAAGTTTATCTTAAAGACATTGTGCCAGAAATATATTACTATTATTTAGTAGAATATGGGATACCTTTACTACTGTTGAATGTTTTATTTATTTATTTTTATTTTTATAAAAAATATATTCAAAATATTACTTCCATGTTTTTTATTTAATAATAAATCCCATTTATTAAAAAAAAGTGTTTACATTTCATTAATTAAAAGACAAATTAAATTTGGGTGAAACTTGTTTACGGTTTTTCATACTTTTATTACTTGCAGAAAAACTTAAAACACAATTAAAAATATATATAATTATAAAGAATGATTTAGTACATTTTATTTTTGTTTGACTTTATTAATAAAACTAGTGTGTTTTTAATTGCCATTTTTTGTGTTTTGCTTTGGTACCGAAATTGGTTCAGAGAACTGTGGATTTTTACTGGTATCAGTACCCAATACTGACATTTTGATAACGTTAAAACACTACTCTGGGGACATCAGAGACTTATTTTACATCTTGTAGAAAAGGAGCATAATAGGCCCCCTTTACGTAAGGGATGTTTCTAATGCTGAAAGCCTGTGTTGTTTTTGAGTTGTCAGATATCAGTTGTGCTCAGAAAGCAAACATTACACAACAGGTCCTCAAAGTTTGGAGATGACGGTGTTGTGGATAGTGGGAGGAATATTTGGGGTATTTCAGCTCTCCTGCTATTGTCTCTGACATACTGTGAGAGGTCAGTTCAGCAGGACGATGCTCTTTCCACTGCTGTGGACGGCATTGCTCTTTCACATCTCCGATGGCTGGACTTCCTTTCAAAGACAGTGCGTCAATATTTCATTAATAATGTTCAATAATGCATTTTATTATTTCTCAACATTTATTTATGTTTATCTTGTCAAATGAATAGCAAGAGGACAGTTTGGGGACATAATATACATAAAGTGTAAGTATATATTTTTTTGTGTCATGTTATAATTGTTTCTGAGAGAATTTTGTGTTTTTTATGGAGAGTCAGATATACAATAGTATATATAACTACAAAATAGTGGTTCATATTGGATTATTTTGTAACAGTGCTATCTGTGTTTACAGTGAGCCGGTCATTGACCACAATCCGACGTAAGTACACAACTCCTCTGTTCTATGCCCTTTAAGTCACTTAAACACATCCCACAATCAATATACAGAGAAGGGGAATTTCCCTAAGACTCCATGTTCATTTACGTTCATTTATTTAATGACTCAGAAATGGTATAATGGTCAGGAAAGTGTAAGCCACATCATATATATGTATCTCACAGAAGTTAGTACACCCTTCACATTTTTGTAAATGTTTGTGACCCTCTCTATGAAAGTCTCAAAATCAAATTATGAGAAAACAAGCATCAAAGGCTGATTTCTAACATTAATTTCACTATAATTTAAATCTTTGACATGACCTTACTCAGTCAATATTAAATCTATAAAGGTCAAATTTTCACAGAATGTTCTTTACCATGTGACAGATTATTGTTTTTGTAGAAAACAGCAAATCACAAAAATGACTTTAGCTGGGTTTTCACAGATATATATCTTTTCATGTGACAACACTGAAGAAAGACACTTTGCTAGAATGGAAAATAGTGAGTGTACAGCTTGTATAACAATGTCAATTTGCTGTCCCCTCAAAATAACTCAACATACAGCCATTAATGTCTAAACCGTTGGCCACAAAAGTGAGTACAAGTGAAAATGTCCAAATTGGGCCCAAAGTGTCAATATTTTGTGTGGCCACCATTATTTTCCAGCACTGCCTTAACCCTCTTGGACATGGAGTTCACCAGAGCTTCACAGGTTGCCACTTGAGTCCTCTTCCACTTCTCCATGATAACATCACTGAGCTTGTGGATGCTAGAGACCTTGCACTCCTCCACCTTCCATTTGAGGATGCCCCACAGATGCTCAATAGGGTTTAGGTCTGGAGACATGCTTGGCCAATTCATCACCTTTACCCTCAGCATCTTGGAGGTGTGTTTGGGGTCGTTATCATGTTGGAATACTGCCCTGTGGCCCAGTCTCCAAAGGGAGGGGATCATGCTCTGCTTCAATATGTCACAGTACATGTTGGCATTCATGGTTCCCTCAATAAACTGTAGCTCCCCAGTGCCGGCAGCACTCATGCAGCCCCAGACCATGACACTCCCAACACCATGTTTGCTTGTAATCAAGACACACTTGGTTCCTCACCTGGTTGCCGCCACACACACTTGACACCATCTGAACCAAATAAGTTTATCTTGGTCTCATCAGACCACAGGACATGTTTCCAGTAATCCATGTCCTTAGTCTGCTTGTCTTCAGCAAACTGTTTGCGGGCTTTCTTGTGCATCATCTTTAGAAGAGGCTTCTTCTGGGACGACAGCCATGCAGACCAATTTGATGCAGTGTGCGGCGTATGGTCTAAACACTGACAGGCTGACCCCCCACCCCTCCATAAAAAAAATAATTTTATTTTATCTTCTTTTTATAAAACAAAACACACAAACATTTGACCCTCTATCAATTGCATAATTATTCTCTAACTGCTAGCTTTTTTTGTAAAACTAACACTAAGTTTCTTTTTTCTATATTCAATATACTCGTTTTCTTAAAAAAAACAAAAACAAAAACAACCTTCCTACAAATTTCTATTACAAGTCCTGGTTAGCCTAACGTCACGTTAGGCTAACCAGGACTTGTAATAGCACTTGCATGTTGTTGCTCTTTTTGTTGGTTTTGATTGCTTTTATAATGTCCTCATTTGTAAGTCGGTTTGGATAAAAGCGTCTGCTAAATGACTAAATAAATAAATATATATATACTGTACACACAAACGTACATATACACACATATAATTTTTTTAAAGAAAATCCAGAGAATACATTTATTATTATTATTATTTCAGACTGTCCATAAATTAATTTAATTTTCTTTCTAGGCTAGACCTCCTTAACATTTTTGACTTCTTGCACCACAAAACACAGATTCATTTAAAATTATGTTTTTAACATGGAAAGTGAAAACATGTTGTGTGTTATGGAATATGTATGTTTTTGTTTAGGTTTTCTGTTGTAGCTCCAGCAAAGATAAGGCCTGGAACAAAACAGAACATCCTGCTGGAGGGTCACAAACTCTCCCGGCCATTAAAAGTCAGCATCGCGGTCTATGATTACCCAGTCTCCCAAACTGCCCTAATGACAGGCTCTGTTACCCTCAAATCAAAAAACAACTACAGCGCCCTCAAAACCATAGAGGTGTTTTTTTCTATGAATGTATCTGTTTTAGTTCAGAGTAAAGAGTTACATTTGTTTAAATGTTGCACGCTGAACATAAAAACATTAAATGTTGTCTTATTATTTAGATTGATCCAAACATGCCACAACCAGATGGAAAGAAGAAATATGTGAAGCTGGTTGCTCAGTTTAGCAGATTCCATCTTGCAGAAAGAGTATTACCGGTGTCATTCCGCTCTGGATACATCTTCATTCAGACTGATAAACCGGTTTACAACCCTGGAGACACAGGTTTGCTCTCACATACACAAGCACTTGTCATACTGCTAATTTATAATGACTGTTGTTCTGTGTTTGCCTGATCACTGTAATTTTTAGTGCGCAGCAGGGCTTTTGTTTCTGACACTGAATTCCGTGCTGCTGAGAGGACCATTTCTCTGGAGATTCAGGTGACTGTCACTGACATTGAAATTAATGGCATTACAGTATTTGCAAGAAAATATTGGTAACACTTTTGTATAGGAACCAACTGACTATTAACTAGTTGTTTATTAGTATTCCTATTATTAACACATTGGCTGTTTATTAGTACTTATAAAGCACATATTGTGCATGATCGTATTCTTCATCTCTAATCATTCCCAATACCCAAACTTAACAACTACCTTACTAACTATTGATAAGCAGCTAATTTTTGAGGCAAAAGTCATAGTTAATGTTTTGTTAATAGTGAGAATTAGACCTTAAAATAAAGTATGACCGAAATATTTCTGGAACAATGCTTTGTTACAATTGGCACATGTTTCAGAATCCAGATGGTATTGCATTACATGGTATTTCCAGAGCCAAAGCAATCGATGGGATACTCTCTAACACCTACCCCCTCTCATCTGTGGTCAAGTATGCACACATAACAGATATTAAATATGATGAAATAATAATTGATTTGACAAAAAAATTTGATTGATTTATCTGTTACTTTAGATATTTGGCTGCTGACTAAGTATTTTCTTTCTAGGGAGGGCAGGTGGAAAGTTGTTGCAAAGTTTGATCAGGGAAAAGAGAACATTTTTAGCAGAGAGTTTGAAGTTAAGAAATACGGTAAGTCCTTCATAAGACCTTCAGATTCTGCTAGATTTTTCTGTTGGTCAGTTAACAGCATTTCTCCTTTCTAACAAGTTCTCCCAGTGTTCAACGTCACTTTGTCTCCAAAGACATCCCACCTCAGACTAGATGCAGAAATGTTGGAGGTAGAAATAACAGCCAGGTGTGTGATCAATTTGTATCAAACTGTTTTGAATGAATTCAATGTTCAATTTTTTTTTCTCCAGAAAAATACAATACTTTCCCTTTTTCTATATCTTCATCTTTCTCTTTCTCTCCTTCCTTGCTAGCTTGTACTTATTTGAACAATGCCTACAACTTGGTGTTATGGGCACTTCCTCTGTCTGTTTGCCTCTTCAAGATTAATCGCTTTATGTATTCCTGAATTGTAAGTCGCTTTGGATAAAAGCGTCTGCAAAATGACTAAATGTAAATGTATTTGAAAAAATTGCATAACACTTTGAATTTGTATGGATTTTTTGTTTTCATTTTTCAAATTGTATAATTAATGTAGGTCTATTTTTGCTTAGATTCAATAACAAATATATTGTAATATGTCGTGCATTTCAGCTTTGAGTAGTTTTGTTTTGGATTATTTGCATTTGTAAAATAACTTTTCATGTGAACCATTTTGAAAAATATTCTGTATTTTACATTGAAAATATGTACTATGTTAAAATTTTGCTCTTTAAGAATCACGACTGTAAAGTACGAAGATTTCTTCTTTCAGAGCAAGTTAAACTGAAACTTATACAAAAATGTGCACTCAAAATTAATATTACTATTATTATTACCTTTTTTAATTTTTCCTTCTTTTAAATAAAGTAATACATTTATTCAGTAAAGATAAATTAAATTAATCTAAAGTGACAGTTACGACATTTATATTATATCAAATAATATATTATATTTATATTTCAAATAAATGCTGTTCTTTTGTACTTTCTCTTTATCAAAGAAATCAGCATATTAGCATGATTTCTGAAGGATCATGCGACACTGAAAACTCGAGTAACGATGCTGTAATATTCAGGAATAAACAATATTTTAAAATGTGTTAAAATATTAAACACTTATTTCAAATTGCAAAAAACATTCACAGTACAATATTTAAGTTTTTACTGTATTTTTGATTAATTAAATGCAGCTTTTTGAATGCTAGTGCACTGAATTATTACACTTGTGTTACAGAATATTTTGAGGTCATGTATACATTTCTTCCAGGTATCTTTATGGTGAACCAGTGAAAGGTGTTGCATATGTGCTCTTTGGTATTGAAATTGTTGGTGAAAAGAAGAGACTCGCATCTATGAAACAACTAAATGATGTAAGTGGTTACATGGCATTTTTATTTTTAAACTCTGGCTTAAGTACCTTTAATCATCTTTATATTACAAGACTATTTTCCTCCTTGTCTCATTTTTCCAGTTGAATGGAGGACTTGTTAGTTTGACTATGGAAGAGATAAAGAAGGCCTACCCTGACACAAATAGCCTACTGGGGTCTTCTGTGTACATCAAAGCATCAGTAATGACCAGCTCAGGTGTGATCATTAAAAAAAAACTTTAATGTGCCCCTATTATGGGTAATGAAAGGTTCATATTTTGGTTTTGGGAGTCCCCAGCAACAGGATGACATGCATGTAAGGTCAAAAAACATTTATTTATAGCTTACTTGCTCAACGACTCCCAAATTATTAATTTAATGATTAATTTTTCCAAACCCCTCCTTTGCTTGACGCTAATCTGCGGTGATTGGTCTCATTTTCATTTAATCATGCCTGTAATGCCTGATAAAGCAGCGTTTGTGAGCGCAGTGCTGCTTTGTGTACAGCGTTACCGGGGAAACCGCTATTTTACCGCTTTAAAAGCCTCACCTAGTAGTGATGCGCAGGTTGTCTCATAACCCGCGGACCCCACGGGTAAGACATACATATATATATTTTTTTTTAAATCCATGTATGTTGCGTGAAATCCCCTATAGCCTATATTAAATATTTGGGAATATCTATTTTCATATTTTATTAGGTTCTTTGATAAGGTTACAATACGAAGGTCTACGTAGCAACGTAACTTGCATGATGTTCCCAAACCTTTGGCGTCACGTGACTCGTCACGAAAGTGCCAAGCAGCTCCCGCCGCCAGCCACGACAACGAAAACGGAGAAATAAAAGTGAAGATGGAAGATGAGGTGCGGGAGAAATTGAGGTTTGAAATTTACATCATTAAAAGAAAAAAAGGTCAGGCTGCTAAATATAATGTTTGGGACCAGTTCTCAGAAATAGTTGCAGCAGGAGACAACAGCAGTATCGGCTACGTGTGTCAGTCCTCTGTGGTATGTCCATATATGGTTTGTTTCCTGTCCTTGTTTAATGTGATTATTAGTTAAGTCTGTTCCAGTTGTGTTTGTCTCATTAGCCTGTGTATTTCAGTTCCTGCCTGTTCAGATTTGTGTCATCTGGTCTACTCGTTACTCCCCGGGGTTCCTGTCTGTATCAGCCTTGCCTTGTCCTGCCCAGCCTTGTTTGTCTACATTAAAGACTATGATTTGAGTTTACTCCTCGTCTGCGTGTTCCTGTATCCTCCTCGTGTGTGCACCGTGACAGAAGAGTATGCTGTTGCCAGTGTACAAGGCGACGTTTCCAAGCACTTTCAGGCTGAAATAAAGGCTGTTTTCATTTATATTACAATGCCTAGTATGTCTATTTCATGGCCGCGGATGCGGGGCGGATTGTAAAAATAGATACAGTGGTGCAGGGAGGGCTGGGGCGGGCCAAATAATTTCATAAAAGCGGGACCCGCGGGTTGTAAAAAAACCGACCCGCGCATCACTAGCACCTAGTGGCAAAGGATGAATTTACATTTAATTTAGATCAACGAAAAAAAAAGAGCAACAAGTGGGCGGGCAATATGCTAATGTTTCATGTTGACGTCAACATGGAACGGCTTGGGATTCATTTTAAAAACGACTCGTTTCAATGATTCAGAGTCAACTCTTTCTTTTGAGAGACAATAACTTTATACATGGTGTACTTTCAGATTTAAAACTTTGCAGGATGTTTTCATTCACTTAGAGCTGTGTTACACACTGCATGAAAGGCAATTTTCAAAAACCCATAATAGGGGCACTTTACTGACAATCCAATAGCAACTGCATAGCAACCCCTTAGCAACCACTCCAAACTCTTTAGCACCATTGTTGTGAGTTTTTGTTTGGAAAAAACCTGTCTCCTTTCTTCCCCTCAGGTAGCGACCTTGTGGAAGCAAAGAAATCTGGTATTAAAATCGTATTGTCACCCTACATGCTTTCCATCAGAGACACACCAAAGTATTTCACACCTGGCCTGCCATTAGCCATGACGGTAATTTGCATTTCTGTTGTGACGATTACTGCTTGAAGACATGAAATGCTTAAAAATGTCCTAGCTGCTCTTTTCCATAAAATGAAAGCAAATGGTGACCACAAGCTGTCAGACTCTATATAGGACTGTGTTATTTTAGCATCATTTTTATATTGTGTAGTATTTATTAATGTTTACATTTTTTGTTTAAGTTTTAGTAATTTTGTTATGTGCATTTGTCTTTTTTTATTATTATTTTCATATCAGTCAAATGTTTATTATTATATTTTACTACTAATTTAATGTCAGATCAGTACAGCTTTTTCAGCTGATTTTGTTGAAGTTTAAAAAAAAATATTACAATAATATATTATTATGTTTCTATGATATTACTATTTAATTATGATTTCATTTAATGGAAATGTATAAAAGCGGTCCATATGACTTTTGCTCTTTATGCTGTCTTCTGAAGCCATACACTTTTTTATGACTGAAATTTATGTCATTAACTAAAGAAATGGCTCGACCGCTGTCGTCACCATTCACTTTCCTTTCCCACACACACACACACACACACACACACGCACACGCACGCACACACACACACACACACACACACACACACACACACACACACACACACACACCTGTATATACACTCACAGCCACTTTATTAGGTACACCTCTTCAGTTGCTTGGTAACACAAATTGCTAATCAGCCAATCACATGGCAGCAACTCAATGCATTTAGGCATCTAGATGTGGTGAAGATGACTTGCTGAAGTTCAAACCGATCATCAGAATGGGGAAGAAAGGGGATTTAAGTGACTTTGAACGTGGAAGCCGGTTCTGTGATTAGTAGTAAATCTCCATCACATGCTTTAAGATGGAGCAGCATTTACTACACAGAGCCATAGTTCTCTGACAAGCTGTGCAATATTGCATCCATTATCGGCGATCTTTCGATTATTTGCACAGCCCTACAGTAAATAAAGACACAATGATCAATTTAGGTAAACCATCCAATCAATAATGTAATTCCATGTCACAATTGCTTTGCTGATATTAGTAACTGATGTTAGCATTATTCTTTTAGTGAATGTGTTTTGTTTTTTAGGTTACCGTGAGTGACCACGATGGATCTCCAGCCCATAATACTCCTGTTAAAATCAGCTTTCTTGAAAACCCAATCACCGTACACAGCGGCATCATCAAAGTCTCCATCAACATGCCTAAGTGGTACAGCTCACACATACTGAAAGTAAGTCACTCACAGAAACACATACGGAAATAATAAAAAAATGTGTTATAACTGTCTGCTGAATATATGTATACTTACATAGGTGGAGACAGCAGATCCTTCGCTGAAACCAGAACAGCAGGCTGTTCAAGAAATGCGTGTGGTGCCATATGCCTCTTTTAATGAGTACGGGAACTACCTGCACATCTCATTGGGCAACAGTCCAGTGGTGGTGGGCGACACACTCAACATCCAAGCTGTCATCAAATCTAACCCAGAACGAAGAAAACTTGTGGAGCAACTGACGTATGCCGTGAGTTTGTCTCTGGGGGCGTTTTGGCAACACTGGCTCAAAAATATATACCTTTATATACATTTCTGCAACACTGTAAGTCTATAATAACGTACCTCACTGCATGTTTCGCGGCAGTTTCAAAGCGAAATTTCCAGAGAGTGGCGCTAAAACACATGTTCAATATGTGACGTGGCACATTTTAATTTCATTGGTACAGGCATGTTTTCCAGAGTTTTTATTACACTGTGGCTGTGGCTGATACGTATTGTTGCTGTTCAGAATTCAAATATCCGGTGAGTGTCGCTAAAGTATAATGCTGTATCTTATTGGTATCCCCTGGCCTACACCAATCCCAACCCTAAACCTACCCGATAGTGTGAGAAGGGTCTGGCTGCAGACTTGCACTTGCACGTTCAGACACTTGGGCTTCCGCGAGTGATGTCACATGCAATCTTTTCTTTTTGGTCTATTTATTTAAAATTTTTGTTTGAATCTCTCAACATTTTACAACAGTAGCCAGGTGGTGAAGACAAGAAAAAATAAACTAAAATACAATGTCACTTGCAATCGCTGACGTCACAATTCGACACGAATCGTGTACATTGCCAACGGAGACAAGACACTGTGGTGGTTAAACGATTAAAACTAATTTAATATCATAACATAAGGTCCTGCTGTTCTGTAGCCACAGATTTGCAAGTCTTGTATTTTTCTCCAACAGATGACTTGCAGGACACTGTATGTTATAATATTAAATTAGTTTTAATCGTTTAACCACCACAGCGTCTTGTCTCCTTTGGCAATGCACACGATTCGTGTCGAATGCAAGTGACATCACTCGCGGAAGTGCAAGTGTCTGAGCGTGCAAGTGCTGAGAATGCAAGTGCAAGTCTGCAGCCAGACCCTATTGGAGAGTGTTAACAAATGCAAAAGTGATATACAAATTTCTTTTTTTGATGCAGCTTTTAACTTCCTTATGCGGATTTGAGCTGTTTTGTTTAACCGTAGATTCACAGATTCATACCGGAGCTCTTCATCGCTCAAGTGCAACGCCGTATCACGTAAGCTACAGAGCAAACTTACTGAATTATAAAACTCATGAATATGAAGCCGAATAGGTGTATGTGACGACAATGTTCAAAAGTATCAGTTTTCAAATCGCGCAGAATTTATTAATTTTTTTATTTCATAACATGATATTCTGCAAGCAATTGTGTGAAAATTAGGCTTCATTAATCAAAACTCTGTATCTATTAAATCATAATTTGTGTGAAAAGAAATAAAAGTTGTCGTTTTACTGCCTCTAGTGTTCATTTCAACTGGAAACTGCAGTGAGTCGTACATATAGGTATGTAATTACAGTGTTGCACAAATGTATATAGAGACACGTATTTTCAATGAGCCTAGGTTGCATTTTGGGATGAGAATGACTGGAATATCTGTATTAAATACACTGATGATTGTTTCTGTAGGTGTTGAGTAAAGGAAACATAATCCACGCTGGTAGGATGAATGTCAAAGACCTGGTTGTCATAAACATTCCTCTGCTGATTACCTCAGAAATGCTACCTGCATTTCGTATTGTTGCTTACTACGTTTTGCCATGGCAACACAGGGTGGAAGTGGTGGCGGACTCTGTGTTTGTAGATGTGGAGGACCGGTGTGTTGGTTCGGTGAGTTCATGTGATGTCCTTGACCAATTATTAACAGGAAAGCTGCACATTCTAGCTCTTTATGGTACATTTGGGGGCCAAAAACATAATTATTATTCAAATTCATCTTCTTCTCCTACCATGAGAGTCTAATCTTGGCCTTAATCAGCCAATTTGAATTTAGTTAAAAACACATATACATTTGTCTTTTGCCCAATTCATGTATATGTTTTTGATAAGAAAAAATCAAAGGTTTTTTAAAAAGAGAATAAAAAAAAGTAAAGAGAAGAAATCAATTTTCTAAATGTAACTATACAGGTTAAAAATAACCCTTTTGTTCATCAAGGATGCATTAAGGCGAAACCTGTATTTATGATTTTTATTAGCTCAGTGTAGGTCCAGTGGAAGGAGAAACAGTCAATTCATACTCACCAGGCAGCAGCATTACATTTGCAGTGAAAGGAGACCCGGGGGCAAAGGTCAGCCTGGTTGCTGTGGATAATGCCATCTTTCTGTTGAGTAAAAACCGTCTGACGCAGAAGAAGGTGAGTGATGATGTAGTTTTCACTCCAGAATCTTCTTCAGAGCCTTATGGATCCTCATATCTCTTTGATTCAGGTGTGGGAGGTTGTGGGTCAGGGTGATATGGGCTGCACGGCAGGAGGAGGCAGGAATAATATGGGTGTTTTCAGTGACGCAGGACTGATGTTTCATTCCAGCACAGGAGGATATACAGACTACAAAAAAGGTCCTTCACATGCATATACAGCATTAACACTTAATATATTTCTTCTAAAATACATTAATTTTAATATGGAAGCTTGTCTCACAATAACTCTGACTTCGGAATTACAAGTTTATATATACTCACAATTCAGACTTTTCTTCTCAGAATACTGTATTTATCTCACAATCTCACTATTCTGCATTTATAACATATTTATATTATAATTCATAAATGTGAAAAACAATGTGAATTATGAGGAAAAATGGCAATGGCCATGGCACATCTTTTATTTATTTATCCTGTGGCAGAAACAAGCTTCCATACACTACACTACCACTCAAAAGTTTGGGGTCTGTAAAGTTCAGAAAATTATTTTGATTTCTGCATTTATTTGATCAAAAAGCAATATTGTGAAATATGATTGCAATGTAAAATAACTGTTTTGTATTTGAATATATTTTAAAATGTAATTTAATCTTTTGATGCAAAGTTGAATTTTCAGCATCATTATGCCAGGCTACAGTGTCACATGTCATTATAATATGCTTAATTACTGCTCAATATTTTTCTTATTATCATTAATCCCCAAAAACAGTTGTGCTGCTTAACATTTTTTTGTGGAAATCATGATACATTTTTTCAGGATTCTGTTATTTCTACTTGCATGTATTTGAAGTATATTCACATCCAGAACTTCAAAGCTAATGAGGATAGCAGAAACACAAAATGGCTCTATTTACCATTACAAGAGTGATTTTTTTTTTTACTATTTACACTAACTCCTCCCACCAATGTGTGATTGGGATAGTTCAAATTACAAAAGACAGTCTTCAGTCATCAGTTTCAGTGGCACCGATGGTAAAACTTTGGCCAAAGATGGCATCCTGGCCAAATTTCCCCATTGGCCTCTGACGATCATGGCCTCCTAATCATCCCCATACACTGATTGGCTTCATCACTTTTTCTCCTCTCCACCAGTAAGCTGGTGTGTGGTGAGCATTCTGGTGCAATATGGCTGCTGTCGCATCATCCAGGTGGATGCTGCACACTGGTGGTGGTTGAGGAGATTCCCCCCTTACTATGTAAAGCGCTTTGAGTGCCTAGAAAAGCGCTATATAAATGTAACCTATTATAATTATTATTGTAAAACGTGTGTTGTATTTATTTAGACGTGAACGACCTGGATTCGAATCCGCCTTTTGGAAACTTTTCAAATTTCAAGCATTTAGCATTTATTTTCAATAAAAATGAAGGAAATAATCAAAAAGTTGAAAATAAAGTATCGGGTAGGTGTAAGGAGGGCTTTATTGTCCCAATAAGGTAGCATCCATTTAATAATTAGAATTAAAATAAAAATTTACTCTCAATAACTTATTATTGCATACTGTTTTATAATGTACTACAATACTGAGGTGTAGATAATTGCCACTATTTGCAATGAATAGTATAAGTAGCAGAAAATCCTGCGATTTTTAACAGTGTAAATATAATCTGTAGCTATTTGCACTTATCGTAAATAGCATCCATCGCTATTTGTACTTAGTGTAAATAGCATCTATCGTTAAGAAAACATACAATTTTCACTTAGTGTAAATGGCATTTAATTGCTATTTATACTTCGTGCAAATAGCTGCTGCCTTTAATTTCTTTTTCCAAAATTACAAATGTATCATTCAAATTCCAGAAGAAATATATTTGTTTGGCAGTATGCTGGCCTAGGTTGCACATGCTGTCAGTTATTACATAGACTAGTGAATATTAGTCATATAGCTTCAGGCTACAGTTGCTATTCAGCCTTTTTAAAATTTGTAGTTCTTTATAATAGTCGGTTAAGGTTAATGCATTGTTACGGCAGTGATATAGTCACCGTTCTTGGTTTCCAATTAGTTGATCTATAAACTTGCAGTTAGTCTAGTATGACATTTACCAATCCAATCAACTCCCAATGGACAAAATCAAGACTCGCCTTACATTTAAAATGGAAATCAAATGAACGCATTTTTACTATTTGCAAATATTGATTTACACATTTTTAAACAGAAATTCCAAAATGGTTTTTACAGTAATGCCATAGAAGTAAAATGTTTGGTTCCCCAAAGAACCTTTCAATGAACAAACCCATTCCTAAAATATTTTTTTTCTTATTGTGATCATTTTAAAATCTAAATAACCCTTTTCAACTATAAAGAACCTATTGTGCAGTGGAAAGATTTTATGGGTGCTAAAGGTTCCATGCCAATTTCAAGAGTGCATTTTCTTTGGTTTGTTTGGAAAAGATTGCTCCAGTAGATCTAGAAGAAGACGTTCTGCTGCCAAACTGCAGCATAGAGAGCAACTGGGTAAGTCTCTGTCATTATTACATAATAAATCCTTTAAAAGTTTGGTATGTTACATTTACATTTATGCATTTAGCAGACGCTTTTATCCAAAGCGACTTACAGTACATTCAGGTTATACATATATTGTCAGTAGGTGTGTTCCCTGGGAATTGAACCCACAACCTTTTGCGCTGCTAACGTAATGCTCTACCACTGAGCCACTGGAACACCAACTCGTCAGTTGTTGCAATGTTACAATTTGTTAGAGAAGCAGTGATATGAAAGTGTTCAAAATAAAGCTATTCTCCTAGGTTATCCTATGGCCGGGTGCATAAGCAAATTAGACTAGTCTTAAAAAGTTAGTCACCTATTTTTTTCTCTTCAAGGCTGGTCATAAATTTGTGTAAGTAAGACTGATTACCCCTCGACAACTGCTAGTTGGTCAAACTAAATCTTAAGAGACTGTCTAACATAGTGGCTAAATTTATGCAACTGGCCCCTGAACACATTCTTTTCTCTCAGAGAAGGTATATACTGACGAGTTCCTGCAGAGATGCTGTGTGGACGGCATGAGGGAGATTCCCATGCCGTATTCCTGCTACCGTCGCTCCCTCTACATCACTGAGGACTGGAGCTGTGTGTTGGCTTTCCTTCGCTGTTGTGCGGAGTACAGAGGGGAGGAGCTCGGTGTTGTTACCAGACCCCCGACAACCACCCCTCCACCAACCCCCACCCCTGTACACACCACCACCAAGCTAAATTCTTACCGGCCTTATGTTTATCACTATCCTTCAAAAACTATTGTCAGTGAACCTTCAATCTTGGAGCGCATCCGCACACCTGAGATTGTAGCACGTGAGAACAGTCATGCTGACCAGATGAAAGAAGAAGAGGAGGTGGAAGAGTTCGATGAAGATGATTTAGCCGACTTAGAGGACATTTACGTACGCAGCAAGTTCTTTGAGTCGTGGCTGTGGACTGACATCAGGCTACCCAGTGTCACCAAGTCTGATGGGTAGGAGTTCGACTTTCGACTCAGAATAGACGTGTCACTTTTATCAAGTTCAGTGATGCAAGTGTCTCTCAATGCTTTTATTCCAGGTTGGCTGTATTTCCAGTAAACACTGTTCTTCCTGACAGCATCACTCAGTGGGGGTTTCTAGCCGTCAGTGCTTCACCTCAGACAGGTAAACAAACAGCTCTGTACTTTTGTCCATCTGACAGAGCTTCTTTGTAGCAGAATCTACATTTTTTTTCTAGTTCTGCCAAACAATAAAGCACATTTGCAGCTATACAAAAGTTAAGAATAGAATACAGCCAATATTTTTTGTCAAACGATACAGATCATTTTTATGTTTAGGTGACCAGGCAATAACTGATATGCAGGCAGAATCAATTTTAAATAAATGTTTTAATAAATTTTTAAATCATATTTCTCTCACAAACATAAATAAATAACTACAAATCAAAAGCTATGAATTGTGAATATTTCATTATTTATTTAGCTTTTACTGCCACATAACAAGCATTGCTGCATATGAATTACGAATTTATATAATTACATTAATTTAGGTTTTAATGCTGTGTTTAATGAATTACATATTTTTTTTATAATATTTATTTCGCTTTTAATGCTACATTTGAAGTATATCTGCATATGAATTACAAATATTTTATTAATTATCTTTTAATGCTACATGTCAAGCATTTCTGCATATCACTTATGATATTTGCATCAATAGTTACTAGTGTTTAAAAAGTGCTTATTACACTAATATTAAAAACAAAATAAATAAATAAATATATAAAGTATTGCATTTATAATTTTAGTAGATTCAATTAGCTGTCTAAAACCTGAGAACTAGCAAAAAATCAGTTATAAAAAAATTAACTTTTCTGTTTTCTTTTCAGGTTTCTGTGTAGCTGAACCATATAACGTCAAGGCGTGGAAGCCATTCTTCATAGATCTGCGGCTGCCTCACTCAGTGTCCAGAAATGAACATGTGGAAATCAAAGCTGTGGTTCACAACTACAGGAACTTAAAACTGGAGGTCAGTTTTACAAAACACTCTGGTTCCTAACGTAACCTTGGTTCCCTGAGATAAGGGAATGATGATTGTTGCTTTGATGCTTATGATGAAACTACAGTTTACTCAGTTATTGAAGTCTTATTTGTTCAGGTTTGTGTACCAGTACAAACCCGCCAGAAGGGGAGGACCTGACTGCTATATATGCCATATAGACAATTAGACAATTTTAAGGCTGATTATAAGCCCAATTTGCACCCCTGAATGATCGGAGGGAGTGGCACGATTCGCTGCTTGTCGCAAGTGATTTCTTTTGTCCAGAAATCCTCTATTGTGTGATGTCATTATGATTGTTTAACGGTTGGGGAGTATCCCTGAACTCAGATCGTAAATATCAAACATGTTTTTATATTTCGGACTCTTGATCGGGCTGCCTCTCACATGATACCCACGGTAGCCAATGAGAGCGAGAAAGCATCACCTACCGGATGTTGCGTGATTCTATAGCTGAATCTTGGTAGCCAAATACATGCCACGAAAGCAGAGTACATCACCCATATTCTTTTCTATACTTTGTTTTGCACTATGAAACAGAACACACGCCAGGATAGTCAGCAGAAAACGTTGATTGTCCTCTATTTATTTTTCTTCTCTATTGTTATTGATGTGAAGAGGACGGATTCAATGATGGCTGAGTAGAACTTTTTCAGCAGCTCCTGTGGCAGCTTTAACTTCCTCAGCTGACGAGGGAAGTACATCCTCTGCTGGGCCTTTTTTACAATGGAGTCTATGTGATTGTCCCACTTTAGGTCCTGGGAGATGGTTGCACCCAGGAACCTGAATGAAGTTGCAGGGGGGGGGTTCTCCTGAAGTCCACGAACATCTCCACAGTTTTGAGCGTGTTGAGCTCCAGGTTGTGAAGACTGCACCAGACAGCCAGCTCCTTAACCTCCTGTCTGTAAGCAGACTCGTCACCATCCTGGATGAGGCCAATCAGTGTGGTGTCATCTGCGAACTTCAGGAGCTTGACAGAGGGGTCTTTAGATGTGCAGTCGTAGGTGTAGATGGAGAAGAGCAATGGGGAGATCATGTAGCCCTGAGGAGCTCCAGTGCTGATCGTACGGGTCCTGGATGAGAATTTGCCCTGCCTCAGTAGCTGCTGCCTATCTGTCAGGAAGCTATTGATCCACTGACAGATGGAGGTGGGGACGGAGAGCTGAGTTTGTTTGGGCAGGAGGCGGTTTGGAATGATGGTGTTAAAGGCCGAGCTGAAGTCCACAAACAGGATCCTCACATAAGTCCCTGATCTGTCTAGATGTTGCAGAACATAATGCAGTCTTTTCTTTGGGATGGGGATGATGGTGGAGCATTTAAAGCATGAGGGGACTTTGCACAGTTCCAGTGATCTGTTGAAGATCTTTATGAAGATGGGGGCCAGCTGATCGGCACAGGATTTCAGACAGACTGGTGTAAAACAATCTGGGCCTGGTGCTTTTTTCCTTTTCTGCTTCCGGAAGACCTGGCGCACATTGTCTTCGCTGATCTGAATTGCAGGTGTGGGGGATAGGGAGGTTGCTGGAGGTGTTAATGGTTGTGTGGAGAGGTGCCCAGAGCAGGTGTGGGGTGTATTTTCAAACCGGCAGTAGAACTTATTCAGATCGTCTGCCAGTTGTTGATTCTCCACAGTGCTGGGGGAGGGTGTCTTGAAGTTGGTTATCTCTTTCAGACCTTTCCACACTGATGCTGAGTCACTAGAAGAGAATTGGATCCTTAGTTTATCGGAAAATAATATATCTTTGCCACTCTGATCTCCTTTTCCAGTGTGTATTTGGCCTGTTTACACCAGATTTGATCCCCCTTCCTGTAAGCATCTTCTTTGGCCTGACGGAGCTGTCTGAGTTTTGCTACAAGCAAGCGCAGAACAAAGCCCAGCCTTGGAGCTCTCTTACTGAGGATTCATGTAAGCATGAGCATATAATGAGACCTGAGCCGTTTATGCTAAGGATTACATAACACCCCCCCCACTTACCAATGGGAATTAGGTACAATTAAGATGACAATATCTGTGCCAACAGGTTATCGAATCTGGCAAAGGAAGATAACGACGACCAGCCGGTGGCTAGATTCTGAAAGCTGCGTCTATCAGCGGAACCCTAATATTTCTACATATGGACGGATCCACGCTGATAGACACTCCTATGCACTTGTGAAGAGTGTGAAGCAATGACCATTGTAGCCAATCATAGTCATATCTGTTGAGCATGTCAACACTATGGCCAATATGCTGAGTTTAAGAATCCGTTCAACAGTGCTCAAACGTTTTAAAAATTGCATTACTGACTGGTACCGAAGTCGGTACCAACACTAGTGCAGACGGATCAATACCAGAAACAAGCAAAGAGAGTATGATATTGGTAATTAAAGAAGAGAGAGAAGTTAAATATTATTTAACCAAGTACGTTGGAGTATGATCCAATTAAGCGACAAGTGGTATATTTAGATTTGTGAATACAATGGACTATTTCCTCTTTGCTCTGAAGTTTAAAAGTGGAAAGAGTAGAAATTAGAGGTTGGTCAGAACAAATGAGGCCGACCTTATTAGCATCCCTGATCTCTGTTAAATTTAGCCAAAGGTGGCAGTCCAGCACCAGATGATATAGTCCTGCATTGCTTAGATGGATGTGCTGCATGGGCTTTCAACCCCAGGGCTGATGGAGGGCACAGATGAGCATCTACCGCCACTTCCAGAGGGAGGAGCTTGCTATAACCTCTCTCTTCAGCGCTGTCAACTGTGGTGAGAGTGGTAGAAGTAGAGGGATTAACACAGGCCGAGCAGGAACAGAGCAGGCTGATGGTGGGAGAGGATTATTGACGGCGTCCCTTCAGGTACCACTCGTCTAGGAGGCTATGGGCGGGCTTTTCCGGAGCCAAACAAGAGAGGCCGAGATCCTCCACAGCCTTTGCCAGAAGGTGTCAGCAGAGATCTCCTCCTCAGAAGGTCAGATAGATATCAAGCCGCACGCAGCTGATGAGGGGCATTTGTTTCTCACGTGTTTAGTACACTGGCTAATCATAAAATTGCGCTCTGAGCCAACTTATATAGTTATTGGCTCCTCACCTTCTGGTGGGTTAGAGTGCAACTGATTTGTGCAGCTACACAGATGAGAACAAATCAGGCTTCAGTGACAGAGTAAACAGTAGTTTCCCCATAAGTGTCAAAGCGACGCAACGGTGATTTAGTTTATTCATGTATTGTCCTGAACTAAACACTGTGTTTGTAGGTCATGGTGATTCTGGAGAAGACAGAGGACATGTGCAGCGTGGCATTTAGTGGACAGCACAGACAGCAGGTTTCGGTATCGGCTGGCTCCTCCAAGCTGATTTCATACACCATCATCCCTCTGAAAACAGGAGAGCTCCCTCTACAGGTCACAGCCGTAGCAGCCTCCTTCATGGGGCAGGATGCAGTGAGGAAGAATCTACGTGTGGTAGTAAGTGAGATCCTAAAACCTGCTCTGTCTTTGGTCTCACACATAATATTGAAGATATACTATATTAGATATGCTGCTTGGTACATGTTGTGTTTTTTTTTATTAAGTGGGTACAATAAATGTGTGGTAATGGCATATGATGATAAATATTCTGTTTTAGGTCGAAGGCATCCAGACACTTAAAGTGAGGAGCTTTGTGCTGAACCCCTCTGAGAAAGGAGACAGCGGTAAGACTGGCTGGAAATTTTACTTTAATTGTGATTAATGTACAGGCAATTTAAGAATGAATTAGTTCATTTTAACATTGGTTTGCCATTGTAATATAACACTTAATGCTTTTTTCAAATTGTTTTTATAGTTTTACACAATATAAATGGGTCTTAATGCACGAAAATGATATATAATGATAGATGTGATATTACATTTCACACTTTTTTCAGAATTTTACACATTTCATATGGGGCTTGATGCATGAAAACTATACATTAAATTACATGTTATATATTTAAAAAACATGCATATAAAGCATATGCATAAAATGCTATGTGTTATAATTTGTATTATGTATAATAATAATATTAATGCATTTAATTTATAAAGTGTTTTTCTCAAACTCAAAAGCACAACAGTACAAAAATCTTATAATAAAACAAAATTCAGTACAATAATACAAATATTAATTGATAAAAGAAACAAGTCCTTAAAGACCTCTTAAAAAAGCCAACACTAGGGAATTTCTATATTTATTTTGTTATATACAGTGCACAGTATAAATGAGTACACCCCCTCTAATACGTAATAAATTCAGCAATTACTCTTTCCTTCGGGTTCTTTGGAGATATAATGTTCCAGCAAGCCTGCTTGATCAATCACCAAAGAAGAATGTCAAAATTATTCAGCAAAATAAGATTTTCTTATCAAAGTGATAAAATATTGTGTTGGAAAATGAGTACACCCTCCTGAAAATTACTAAATAAAACGATACAAAAAAATAGGTTTAAGACTATCTTTTAAAGACAAGTAATTTCCTGACAATTAAAAGTGTCCAAAAGTAGCCCACTGAATCATATTCAGACTTAATGCTGGCAGCAGTGTAACCACTTGGAAGAGAACTTCCAGGTGACTTATTTCTCAGCATAAGAGGACAATGGTACAAGAGGAATACCAAATTATTGTTTTAGGTGTGAAAGTATTGCAGAAGTAGCACCGACATTAAAAAACAATGGACTTGTGACAAGGATCCTGAAATAATCAGGTCTTCACTTTAAGTTTTAATTTAGTGATGAGTGAATTTTTGCTAGAAAAATAGCAGGATATATAACATTCAAGTGTCTCAAAGCCGGCCAAAGCTATGAAAAAAGTGACCCTTTATCTCACAGAGTATGACGCAGCATGGAAAAGTGACATGCATGGTTGTTGTCACCACTAGAATTACCTACTGTAGCCAAAGCAAAATAAACTAATTTAACCTCTTCCAAGGCCCATGTTTACAAAATAGAGACTTCTGGGAATCCATACTCTGGTCTCAAGAGACCAAGTCAGTCATTTAGGATCCAAAAGCATCCAAAATGTTCTGGTGTTGCTAGAGGAGGAGTACAGTGAGAAGTGCTTGGTACCCACAGTGACGTTCAGTGGTAGTAAAGCTTTTATATAGGGATGAATGAGTGCTGAAGGTGTGAGGTATATAGGGATGAATGAGTGCTTAAGGTTTGAGGGAGTTTGCTGTATCAGCGCTATCATAAATTCACAAACTATGCGTGATGTAATACAAAAACTTGAAACCGAAGATGCTACCCTCCCCTCTTCCCTGCATTAGTGGGCATTTTTTCAGCATGACCATGAAGATTTTCATTCTCCCAAGGCAAGGCTAGTTTATTTATATAGAAGATTTCATACACAGTGGTAATTCAAAGTGCTTTACATAAAAGGGAGTGAAATAGACATTACAAATAATAATAAAAGCAATAAAAAAACAATCACAACAATAAAAACAAAATGATATACAAAAATATTTTAAAAGAATTTAAAACAGTTAAGAATAGAAAATCAGTTCGGACGTAGCACAGCGCTCATTCAACAAATGCACAGCTAAACAGATGAGTTTTGAGTCTGGGTTTAAATGCGGCTAGTGTTTTAGCACATCTGATCTGTTCTGGAAGCTGATTCCAATTGGGGGTGGCAAAATAGCTAAAAGCGGACTCCCCTTGTTTTGATGAAAGGTGAAACCAAGGTGAAAATCCTTCAGTGGACAAGTATTTCACTCAATCTTAGCGCTCTTGAGCAGCTGTGGAGGATTTTTTAAAGACGAGCTGAGCAAAACTCAAGGATTTAAGGATTTGTATTGTCATTCCATACACGGGTTCATGAAGGAACGGAACTTAGTACTGAGGTCCCGAACAAAACACAAAAATAAAACATAACCGATAAAAACACTCAAATCTAAGAAGCATCATCCTCAATAAATAGCATAGTAAACCATAATCTATAATTATACAATTATTTAAAAACATTAAAACTGTGTTACACATACGAATATCTATATTATTGCACGCAAGGTAGAAGAACAAGAGTTTATTATTCGAACAGCCTCTGGAAAAAGCTGTTTCTAAACCTAGTTCTTGCCCAGATGGAGCGCAACCTTCTACCTGAGGGAAGCAGGGTAAACAGTCCATAGGCAGGATGGAAAGAGTCCTTGATGATACTGGCCATTCTATCCCTACATCTACTACTGTAAATATCCTCAATTGTTGGAAAATTGATGCCAGTAATCCTCTGCGCCGATTTCACCACCCGCTGCAGAGCCTTGCTGTCTGCACAGAACAATTTCCAAACCATACAGTAGCACATGATGTAAGGATACTCTCCACCGCACCCCTATGCAAGGATGAAAGGACCGTGATGCTCAGACCAGCCTGCTTGAGCCTCCTCAAGAAATACAGTCGTTGATTGGCCTTCTTTATTACACTCATGGTATTAGTATGCCAAGTTAGGTCATGGTCAATGTGTATCCCCAGATATTTAAAACTAGGGACAATCTCAACAGCTGTTCCTCCGATGCAGAGAGGAGCAGGAAGACTCCTAACAACTCTCCTAAAATCCACAAACATTTATTTTGTTTTCTTAGCATTAATGCAGATGTTGTTAGCTTTGCACCAAGCCTCCAATTGCTCAACCTCTGCTCTGTAATAGTCTCATCGTTGCAGGAGATTATCCCCACCACTGCTGTCATCCACAAATTTCACAATGTGGTTTCTTGAAAATGTCGCGGAGCAGTCATAGGTCAGTAAAGAGTAAAGCAGTGGACTCAATACACATCCCTGTGGAGAGCCAGTATTGATGATAATGGGAGAGGAAGTGATACTGTGCATTCTAACAGTCTGTCTTCTATTTGTTAGGAAGTCCAATACCCAGTTGCATCATGCTGGACTGAGCCCGAGTGCCTCTAACTTGTGTATCAGTGTTTGTGGTATGATTGTGTTAAAAGCAGAGCTAAAATCAAGAAAGAGCAGTCTCACATACGAGTCCCTATTTTCCAGGTGTGTAAGGGCCATATGCACAACATACGAGATGGCATCCGCAGTACATCTGTTCCTCTTATATGCATACTGGTGGGGGTCAATGCTGAAGTCCCTTTTTTATTTGGTCCATGACCAACCGCTCAAAGCACTTCATGAGTATCGGAGTTAATGCTACTGGACGATAGTCATTCAGGCACGAAACTGTTGAAGTCTTTGGAACAGGGATAATGGTGGCAGATTTAAAACATGATGGTACCTTTGCTTGAAAGAGTGAGATATTAAAAATGTCAGTTAGTACCTCAGATAGCTGGAATACACAGTCGTTCAGAACCCGTCCTGGAATGTTGTCTGCGCCAGCTGCCTTGCATGGCTTGAATTTCAGGAGTGACCTCCTGACATCCACTATGTTTACACTAGGAGGCAGCACATCCGATGAAAATTTAAGTCTGGTGCTAGGTGAAGTGTCAAGGGCTTTAAAACCAGCATAAAAGCTATTGAGATTATCAGGAAGAGATGCATTCCTAGGCATTCAGTGTCTCTGCTGTTGTAGTCCGTAATGGCCTTGATGGCTGCCCACATGCTCCGGGGGTCGTTGGTAAAACAAATGATCCTGTATCTTTTCAGCATATGCAGCCTTGGCTCTTTTAACATCCGCAGTCAATTTCCTTCTTGCTGCTCTGAGCACTGCTGCATCATCAGACCTGAATGCAGAATCCCGGGCTCTGAAGAGAGTTCTAACCTCAGCATTCATCCAAGGTTTTTGATTCGGATGGATGATAATTATTCTCATAGAGGTGACATCATCCTTGCACTTACTGATATAGCTGGTGACAGATGATGCATATTCATCCAAATCTACCTCCCCAGCACTTGTTGCAGCCTCCTTGAAAATCTGCCAGTCAGTCAGATTTCTAACCTCAGCATTCATCCAAGGTTTTTGATTCGGATGGATGATAATTATTCTCGTAGAAGTGACATCAGTCATACACTTACTGATATAGCTGGTGACAGATGATGCATATTCATCCAAATCTACCTCCCCAGCACTTGTTGCTGCCTCCTTGAAAATCTGCTAGTCAGTACAAACAAAACAGTCCTGGAGCACCGATGCAGGATCATTTGGTCACACAGTGATTGTCTTATTTGTTGGTTTCATTTTCTTCAGCGCAGGGCTGTAGGAATGGATGAGCATGATGGAAATATGATCAGAGAGTCTGAGGTGGGGACGAGGGACAGCTCTGTAGGCTCTGCGTCTGTTTGTGTACACTCGGTCAAGAGTGTTCTCTCTCCTCTGGTCGCGATAGTGAACTTCTGGTAAAAACCTGATGTAACATCAGTCAGTAAAAGTATGCAGCAGTTTCTCATCACCCGGTGTACACTCATACGCATTCGCAGTAAGTACATTTTATTGTCCAGTGCGCAGAAATTGGCTGGGAAGATTGACAGAATAGCTGGTCTGTTTCCAGTAACCTTTAGCATTGCTAGTAGGCTGGCCCGTTTGCCCCGCTTTTGCAGTATACTTAAAGTTCTGGAGGACATACTAAGTACTAAAATATTATACATTTGCTGAATTAAATCAAGGGTGTACTAATTTCTGCAGTCCTTCATTTAAACAAAATGGGCTAATTAACTTATTTTACAGAAAATTTGCCATATATTTTGTTGTTTTTACTAAGTATATGTTTAATACATTTCAGTTTTACCATCTTTCCATGAATTATAGTAGTGCTCATTAAGAAAATACATATTTGATATTTATTCAGAGGATGTGTACTCATTTATGCTGTGCTCTGTATTTGTTATGTATTGTTTATACATATGTTATTGATAAGTGAATACAATTGTTCCTTCATCTCAGCTGGTAGACAGCAGATTGAAGTGGAGAAGATGCAGTTGGACGCCGTTGTGCCCAAATCTCTGCCAGAGACATTTGTCAATGTCAGAGGTTTGACATTTTATTAAGCCATATTCATAATATTATAATAATTGAGTATTAACTCTCAATTACATTATAGGTTTTTGATTGTCATGTTAACTGTCAATAATTTCCCAGTTTGTTTTTTAAATATAATTTCTCCAGGTAGTTTGCTGGCAGACAGCATTGATAACTCCATTAAGGAGGACTCTCTGGCAGCGTTGATCCGGATGCCCGGCGGGTGTGTGGAGCAGAACCTGGCCAGAATCACACTGCCCCTCATCGCCACCCATTACCTGGACCGCAGTGGAAACTGGGACGCTGTGGGAATAGATCACAGACAAAAGGCCATCAAATACATCCAGACAGGTGCAATGAGACTCAAATAGGGATTAACATATATATTATATATATATTGACAAAATAAATTACCTTTTAACTATTTTCATACTCAGGGTATGGAAATCAACTTAATTACCGTAAAAAGGATGACTCATATCCTCCCTACGCCAAAGAAGGGACCAGCACATGGTATTAATGCCGACGCATTACTGTTTACATCTTCATGTTGAACATTTCCCTGTAGAGTTCATCTGTTTTTATGTTCTGTATATCTCAGGATCACAGCATACGTGGTGAAAGTTTTCTCCATGGCAAAATATTTTATCAGCATCAATGAGAAGCATCTGTGTGGCTCTCTTGTCTACCTCCTCAAGCATAAACAGCGTCCTGATGGATCCTTTCAGGAGGACAATCCTGTCTACGACACCAGTATGACTGTGAGAGTTCATAACTGTGATTGGATTCATTGGAGTAATCAATGAAAGGGTACAGTACTAATACATTGTATGCATGCTGTGTTATGATACAGGGAGGCCTGCGAGGCTCTGAATCCAGAGTGTCTCTGACCGCATTCGTGCTTATTGCTTTGGCAGAGGCAACAAATGCTGTTACCTGCCAAGAGCCAGGCCTCAACATACAGGTAACTTCCTTAATACACTAATAAAAAAACCTGTGAATTAAAAAGTAGCTAAGTTAAATAATCTGGACAATAGCTAAATCATTACAACTTTAGCTGAATTACATAATTAAGACAATAGATGAATTAAATATGGACAAAAGATAAATTAAATCATACAAAATAGCTATACATTTAATAATTGTGACAAATCCTAAATTTCATAATTAGGGGAATATCTGAATTAGATTATTGCAAGTTTACTTCCAAAATATAAATAGAATAATTAGGAGAATAGCTAAATTAAATAATTATAACAATAGCTAAATTAACTCATTAAGATAATATCTAAATTAAATAATTAGGAAAATATCTGAATTAAATTATTGCAAGCTTACTTCCAAAATATAAAATGAACAATGTCACATTTTATTTCATGACTAGAAATTTACGTTAAAATAAAGTAACATGGTAAAAAAAAATGACGATGAAGTTAGGAATATTTAGTTAGTTAGTTTGTATGGAAGCCCATTTCTGCCCATGAATAAAAAAATTAAGGCAATTGCTTTTTTTTTATCTCACAATTCTGAATTTTTTTCTCATAATTGCTTGATACAAACTCACAATCTTGATAAATAAAGTCATAACTGCGAGATATAAACTCGCAATTCTGACTTTCTTGCAATTGTGACCTTTTTATTCTCAGAATTGTGAGATAAAACGTCGCTATAATTATTATTATTTTTTTTGTGGCGGAAACGGGCTTCCATAAGTCTCCCACTGTTTTTAATAATAAAAACACTTTGGTTTTTAAAATTAGATAAACTTATTTAAAAATAAGTCAATAGTCAAAGGTAAAATACTGATTCATGTCGTACTTTCGAGCCCACCAGAAAACTGAAATTGAATAACATGAATAACACTCTCGTTTGGCTCTCAACGGAGGCAGTCGCTTTTTATTTCACTCCCCGCCCTGCCCTTTTTTTTCCTCCCTGCTTGCTTCTTCTGTCTCGTCTCATCTCATCTATTGAAGAGACTCTCTCTGCACGGCTCTCCAAACTAGAAAATTATGGATTTGATCAACTGGTCTCTCAGCGCAATTGATACCATCTTCTCAATGAGAAGTCTGGGTTCTGGGGAACCCGTTTGTCCCGACGGGACGTTTGCGGCCGGCTATACGAGGGATGCATGGGAGAGGTGGCATATCGTATGTCTGGCGGCTCTTTCCGAGGAGGACGCTGAAGATATCTACCTTTTCGGCACCATGATAACAGGTATTCTGCTGATTGGATTAGGCTTTGCCCTGGGTTATCGGAAAATTCGGAAGACGGGAACAGCTATCCAAAGTCTCACAAGGCTGCCCGTTTTGATTGAAGCCGTGGGAAGAGCGGTCAGCAATGAGACTGAGACTATAAACCGGAATATGGATGCCATCATGTTGAAACTCACGGCTTTGCAAGTGAAAATTGATGATTTCAGAGACCAGAATGGACAGAGAGAATAAGCTGTGAAGGTATGCAGCTGTTCGCCCCAAAAGACACAACAAATTCAATCTTATCTTCTGGCTCCCCCGTACCGGCTGGCTTTGGCCAAGGTCATGCTGGATAACTACCCTGGGAGAGCGATGCAGTGTAGACTCTCTTGCTCCCTTCCCCCATTACAGACATTACTCCCCTCCCCCGAACAACTGCCTCTGTACCGCTTTGTACCGCTAGGCTGCCGAGCAGGTCTGTGACCAGCGCCGTAATAAATGGCTGCTGAACCGGATGGCTGCTTGCCAGAGCTGGATATGTTTCCCCCTGTTGCAAGTCATGTGTTTAGGGTATACGTGCTTTTGTGCTGAGGTGTTTTTTTTTTCTGTTCTCACACTGTACTCCCCAATGGAGCATAGTCTGGGGTAAAAAAAATTTTCCCTCCTCTCTCTCCTCATGTAAATGCTGTATTTTTCTTAATTCCCTGTCTTCCTGTTCTGTCTACCCCGTTGTCATATGTATGTTGTGTATGTATGGACAGGTTGATGGCTAATTTCGCTGGTACTTGTTACTAGTGACAATAAAGGGCTACTACTACTATGTATATTTTCACATGTTCAGTAGTGCTAATTGTAAAATGTTTCTACTTTTACTGCAGGACAAGTCCAGAAAAGCAGCGTTGTATCTAAGAGAGCATTTCCCCCGACTGACGAGGCCATACACAGCGGCCATAGCATGCTACGCTTTAGCAGTATCCAACCACGGCTGCATGAAGAGCATGTTACTAAATTTAGCCTCGCCTGGTACTTAGCCTTTGAAAACAAACAAAATATCTTGCTGCGTGTGCTCTTGTCATTCTAATCTGTATTTTCCATCAACAGATCGTACCCACTGGCCTGACTCCAGTAATTATTTCTTCACGCTGGAAGCTACTGGCTATGCATTGTTAGCGCTGATCAAAGGTGGCCACATGGAAGAGGCAGCCATTCCCTTTCGATGGCTGAACGAGAAGCGTGGCGTTGGAGGAGGATACGGCTCTACACAGGTAAAAACCACAAGAAAACCTTCACTAATTGTCTCATATCTGTATTTGAGGTTCTTTAATATAATGTTTTCCCCCATCAGTCCACTATGGTGGTGCTACAGGCCCTGTCTGAGTACCTGGTGAAGAGGCCTCCTCCTGACGACCTCAATCTGTTGGTGCAGCTCAGTGTTCCCGGTCGCAGTGACGTACGCTGGACCTTCAATCCAAAAGTGGCATATGTGGCCCGATCTTCACGGGTGCGATCTTCAGTCTTTCAAAACTTTCTTTTGTAGACAAATATGGCAATATACTGCCAACTGTTAAAAATGCATTATTGTAATGTGAAATTACAGTCAAGTAATGCATGAGTTTGAATTTCCTTCACTCTTTTATGGAATTATCTTAGTCAGATACTGTGTGTGTCAAGCAATCAGAACAGGCTTTCATGACTGACAAATGCTACTTAAAATATTATTGGTTGAGAGTGAACAGGAGATCTGCTGTGATTCTTTGTAGACAAGAAGTCACATCTCTCTGGTTTTCTTTGACTTTTAGATTATTGCAGATAATGGCTCTATGATTCTTACACTTTTTGTCACATCATGATAAACTTTAGAAATGAACACACCTTTTATGACTTATCAAGCCTAAATACAGTTGCCAGAAGTAAAAAGCGAATCCACAATCACAACATCAATATCACCACCATTAAGCTTCAACAACTCTTTCAGTCTTTATTTAAAGATGACATCGGATGCCCATTTTCCACAAGTTGGTATGATTATTTAGGTTCTTCACTCTTCATGAAATGTCTGCAACATACTCAGCTTAAAATTCCTCAATGGTCATGTAATTTAACACCTTTTCTTACCTTGTCAAAAGTAGCTCACAGCATTCACAGCGACCTATTTCGGTTCATGTCTCTTTAAATACTGTGGAAGAGCAATGATGATTCGCAAATAATCATTAAAAATGTAAAATATGAAAAATTCATTCAGAAAGCAGTCTGGAGTAAAATTACTGTGTAGTCGCTGGCACATTACCCTCAAAAATAAAACTAATCCACTACGTCCTCAGTGGCTTTGATGTTGGGAGAAAAAGTCTCTAATATTCACTTTTACATCCAACTACAAAACCCTTAAATTGCTTAGGAGCTGTGTGGAGTACTGATAATTTGTACTTAAGTACAAGTACTGTTATATTGCTGACAAATACTCAATTACAAGTAAAAGTACTGGTGTCAAAACGGTACTTAAGTAAAAGTACAAAGCACTCTTCTCAAAAACGAGTTACTAGCTGCGATATTTAATGAATTACCAACAAATATGGATTAATATCTTCACTTCTGGATCCTAACGTTCTGCCAGATGCCCCCCCCCCCCAAAACAACAAACTGTGCTAATATACTCACATGTCCCCATTTGTAAGTCACTTTGGATAAAAGCGTCTGCTAAATGACTAAATAAAATAAATAAATATACACCCACAATGTCATGTAATACTGAAAAATTATAACCCTAACCTTTATCTCCATACTGAAAACCCAGATGACAGACACAGGTTCAGCTAAAATATTAGTGTCTGGAACACGGTGAGCACGTAGACTGTAGTGTGCACAGCAGTATTTTAAATGCTTAGCTTAAATATGTAATATTAATTAAATAGTGCTCGTAAATGGCTGTTGAGATAGTATTCTCAAGTGAAATGAGTAGAGACATGGAACCAGAAACTGCAGTCCTTACGTCATGACTTAACAAGAGGATTCTCCCCAAGCCTTCAAACTCACGTCATCAGCGCGGGAACGCTATTCCAGAGCAGAAGCGAATTTTCAGTTTTTTATTAAATATTACAAATTCAGACAACCCCCCCCATGTATTGACTTGCACAGTTTAATTATTCTTCACAAGACTAGTAATGTGCACTAAAAAAGTAAGTAGGGTAATTTTTTATTTCATGATGACTGCAATCATTTTCAATACCATTGGCAAAACTACTACATACTGTATACTGCATATATTAGATATTTTAATATTTCTAATCGTTTTGTCCATCCATTTTTTAAGGCAAGCATTATTTCAAGCTTTGAGTAGTTTAATCCAAGTCTTCTAAAAGTCTTCTACCACGTTCGCTTTATATGATGAACAGATTTGAATATAAGGTAATATATTTATATAGACTTTAATATAAACATCTTAGAATTACAAAAATCTCAATCTTAAACATTTGCTAATTCAGTGAATTTGTGTCTTTAAAATAGGGTAGCGTTGTTGCAAAAGCTTACAGCAAAAAATATTGATTTCAAACTGAACTGAATTTACAAAAAAAAGTCTGACTGAGCACAATCAATATCGGAGTGAAAGGACAGGCAGTTCATGTGTATAAGTTAGGCCTATTTGAGAGCTTGCATCTGCGATTACATTACTGTGTTCTCACAACAAAGCGCTCACCATATTTGCGTGGAAATTATTAAAATTATTCGGAATACCTGCAATCCTGCGCGGATATTCAGACTCTGTAAATTACAGGAGGCAGACCCCTCACTTTTCCGATCAGCTCTCCAAAAGCTGCTTTTAAAGCGGAAGCTTTATCCGGTTCAGATATCAGGGCTTTTATTGGTCCGTTTACGATCGGATATCTGTATTGGCTACTGAAATGCCGTCAAAGGTTTGAATATCAATTCAAACTGGGCATACTCTAACAAACTATGATTTTAAATATAACGAAGTAGAATATTTTGCTTAATTTCTACTTAAGTTCATGTAAAAGCAAAGCTTTAAAATATACTCAAAATAGTACAAGTACCCCCAAAAAACTACTTAATTACGGTACCGTGAATAGTTGTAATCCGTTACCTGCACCACTGCTTAGGAGACATTGTTGTCGCTGCAACTGCTCGAGCAGAGAGAACATGGAGGACAGCATTGAACTGGCTGAGGGTGGAAATACATACGGGACAGTCTGTCTGAGGTTATGGGCAGAACCTGAGCAATAAGATGTCAAGAAATCAAAGCAGCTAGATTATTGAGACTGTTTAGGTTTTTTTGGGGATTAAAAAAAAGTAGTGAATTGATTTGTATCATTGTATGGTGGTTGTGTCCACACACTGCTAAGACACATATTAATGCAAACATAATGTAAAAGTGAATATTACAGTCAGTGTTCCCTTTACTGTTGAATCATTCTCCTGAATGTTTGAGTTAGAATAGTTTGCAAAAGTGTGATTATAAACACAGTGAGACTGTAAAGCAGATTAATGAGTAGATGAGTTTGCCTGGTCATCATAATTAAGTTAAGTTTAATATCCAGAAAATCTTTTTAGTCCAACTTAACCACTTGTTTGCAACCACCTTTTTCAAAACAGTGAAAAAGAAAAAAAACATAGCTGGTGTAATATTTATGTATTTAATGTTGTAAAACGAGAACGAAGGAACATATGCATGTGAGCTGAGAGATTCATGCTGATTTTACATCAAGGTTCAAGGTTTCTTTATTTGTCACATAATAAATTATACAGGGTATAATCAAAAGTGAAATGTAGGTTCAATACATGGATGTATTGTCGCATTAACAAACATGTACTTTTGACATTTGGCGGTATACTAATGCTATAGATTAAAAGAAAGGACATTTGAAGTGAAATACAGTAACTCGGTAATTGTATAATCTCTTCCAGGTGCCTCTTGACGAGAAATTCACAGTGGAGGCTTCTGGGAAGGGCACGGGAGTTTTAGAGGTGTTACAGCCCCACATCTTCACCAAAGTATTGAATTAGAATATACAATCAAGACTTAGTTTAGTTGTCTTTGTCATGTTTTATGAATCCCAGGTAGTGACAGTGTACCACCAGCTTCCTGATGTGTATGAGAACAGCACGTGTGACGGCTTTCAGCTTGACGTCTCCATCGCTGAGACTAATGGTGCGTTCTCAACTCTGTTTTATGATTCCTTACTGTGTAAAAAAAAATACATCATCTTCATTTGAATTTAAAGAGACTGTAAAAAAGCTATGGTAAAATCCTTGTTCGATACAGTAAAACAGTAAATATCTGGGACATTTATGGATCTACTGCAATAGATTTACCGGGACATTTACATGTACATTTACAGTACAATTCTTTTCAATGCACAGTTCTTGGAAGTAAAAAGTAAAAAAATAACTACAAATCATCTTATAATAAAAGATCACTCTTTGATCCATTTTAGAAAAAAACCCATCAGATGTAGAAAAGTCATACAGACTTAGTATCAACGTGAGGTAAGCAGTTATAGGTAGACATTTTCTTAGATAGCTAAATAAACCAGTGCTGTACCAATAATTGACTGCTTTCCACCCCCAAGGGCTCTGGAGGGACGCCAGGTGAGGATGGTGATTCTGGACATTAGCCTGCCCACCGGTTTTGAGCCTGAAAACTCAGATTTAGAGTTGGTAAGACCAATCTCATGACATATTGTGGCATTACATTAGCAGTAGAAGCTAATTATTTAGCAAACTGTCTTAGTCTACCTAGACAGCATCACAACTGTGCTAAAGTATCTTGAGGAACATGGAGAGTCTAATTTATGCCAAATTCTGTATCATGGAGAACTCCCATAGTGCATTGCAAAAAGTTACATCCAAGATGGTTGAAAAAGGTTGATTATAAATATTATAATACATATTTACACATTTAATGCCAGTAGACTTTTTATACCCAACATTTTTGTGTGCTGCGTATTTGATTGAATAAGATTGTTGTGCCTTTTGCTTAGCAACATATTAACACCAAGCTCTATTGGAATAGATTATAGCTGGGTCTATTTGTGTGTGACACACATGTTGCTAATTAAAAAGAGCAAGGCAGGTTATAGAAGTGATAATGTCTATTGTGACTTTATAGCTCACAAAATCGGTGGATCGCTACATCAACAACTTCCAAGTGGTGGACAACCTGAGTGACAGAGGATCCCTCATAATTCACCTGTTTAGGGTAACATAACAACCTCCGTTATAGTTTATAAATGATGTAAATGAAGGCAGCATTGAATGTTTATCTTTGTGTGTATGTCCCGGACAGGTTTCCAGCACTCAGACAGATGTGATCTCATTCAGACTGCATCAGAAATTTAAAGTGGGACTCCTTCAGCCCTCCACTGTCACAGTGTACCAGTACTACAACAAAGGTTAGTACACGTTTCATTAGCTATGTTTGCTAAAGTGCACTGCTAATCTAAACCATTACGCATAATACGTTGGCGTTTATCTTGCATCACACTGTTTCTGCTATGAAATTGATGTGTGCTGTTACTTTTCTGATCAACTGAACATGCTATTAAAGGGTTAATTCACCCAAAAATGAAAATTAGCCCATTATATACTCACCCTCAAGGAATTCTTGGTGTATACAGTTACAACTAAAAAAAAATGAATATGGTGTAAAAGTTTTCTTGTAACTTATTTCAAAAAGTTAAACTGTCATATATATTAGATTCATTACATGTAAAGTAAAACACTTCAAACGTTTTTTATTTTGATGATTAGAGCTTACAACTAATGAAAGTCAAAAATCAGTATCTCAAAATATTAGAATAATTACATTTAAGTTTCAATAAATGACCATCCATACAGTATAAATTCTGGGTATCTCTTGTTCTTTGAATCCACAATAATGGGGAACACTGCTGACTTGGCAATGGTCCAGAAGACGATCATTGATACCCTCCACAAAGAGGGTAATTCACAGAGGGTCATTAATGAAAGGGGTGGCTGTTCAAGGAGTGCTGTATCAAAGCATATTAAATGCAAAGTTGACTGGAAGGAAGAAATTGGGTAGGAAAATGTGGACAAGCAACAGGGATGACCGCAAGCTTGAGCATTCTGACAAGCAAAGCCGATTCAAACACTTGGGAGAGCTTCACAAGGAGTGAACTGAAGCTGGAGTCAGTGCATCAAGAGTCACCACGCTCAGACATCTTCAGGAAAAGGGTTACCAAGCCACTTCTGAAACAGAAACATTGTCAGAAACATCTTACCTGGGCTAAGGAGAAAAAGAACTGGATTGTTGTTCAGTGGTCCAAAGTACATTTTGCATTTGGTCCCAGAGTCTGGAGGAAGAGTGTAGAGGCACAGAATCCATGTTGCTAGAAGTCCAGTGTGAAGTTTCCACAGTCATTGATGATTCGGGGTGCCATGTCATCTGCTGGTGTTGGTCCACTGTATTTTCTGAAGTCCACAGTCAACGCAGCCATCTACCAGGACATTTTAGAGCACTTCATGCTTCCTTCTGCTGAGAAGCTTTATGGAGATGCTGATTTCATTCTCCAGCAGGACTTGGCACCTGCCCACATCGCCAAACGTACCAAAAGCTGGTTCAAATACCATGGTGTTACTGTGCTTGATTGGCCAGCAATCTCGCCTGACCTGAACCCCATTGATAATCTATGGGGTATTGTCAAGAGGAAGATGAGAGACACCAGACCCAACAATGCAGATTACCTGAAGGCCGCTATCAAAGCAGCCTCTGCTTCCATTACACATGAGCAGTGCTACAGGCTGATTGCCTCCATGCCACGCCGCATTGATGCAGTAATTCATGCAAATGGAGGACCGACCAAGTATTGAGAGCATAGAAATGAACATACTTTTCAGAGGCCTGACATTACTGTTTAAAATATCCTTTTTAATTGATCTTATGTAATATTCTAATTTTCTGAGACTGAACTTTTGGTTTTCATTATCTGTAAGCCATAATCATCAAAATAATTAACTCTATGTGTAATGAATCTATAAAATATCTGTAAGCCATAATCATCAAAATATTTAATTCTATGTGTAATGCATCTATATAATATATGGGTTTCACTTTCTGAAACGAGTGACTAAAAATATTGACCTTTTTCAT